>CM053769.1:352797343-353050050 GCA_028658325.1 Potorous gilbertii
GTTGATGGGCATCCCCTTGATTTCTAGTTTTTGGCCACCACAAAGAGAGTTGCTATAAATATTTTTGTACATGTGGGACCCCTTTCCTTTTTATGATCTGTTGGGGATACAGTCCTAGAAGTGATACTGCTGGGTCAAAGGGTATGCACATTTTTGTAGCCCTTTGAACATAGTTCCAAATTGCTCTCCAGAATGGTTGCATCAGTTCACAAGTTCACCATTAGTGTTCCAACTCTCCCACATCTTCTCCAACATTTATCATCATCCTGTTTTGTCATGTTAGCCAATCTGATAGGTGTAATGTGGTATCTCAGAGTTGTTTTGATTTGCATCTCTTTAATCAATAGTGATTTAGAGCATTTTTTCATGTGACTATAGATATCTTTAATTTCTTCCTCTGAAAACTGCCTGTTCATATCCTTTGACCATTTATCAATTGGGGAATGACTTGTATTCAGTCTTTAAAATCTTGTCTTTAAAACCAACTGCATTGTATCCTGTGACCTCACTCCCATGAACTCTACTGGAAAACCATTCATTTCTACCAATAGAATTCCAAGTCACCCAACCTCCAATGGACACTTAACCCTTAGAATTCAGTTTAGCATTGGGACTCACTTCTTTTATTGAAAGTGTTGATGCCTTCTAATGGACTTGTCTTGGTCTTTTCTTACCAGGGTCTGAGAAAGGATTCATCTTTCCTATAAAACCCTGCTTTTTTCATAGTAATAGTAAAAATTTCAATATCATTTCTATAACGGAAGCCAGAAGTAAATAAAAACAACAATAGCTAACGTTTATTTAGTGCTTACTGTGTGCTAAGCATTATAGTAAGTGCTTTGGTATTTCATTTCATCCTCACAGCTCTGGTAGATAGGTCAGTGCTAGTATCATTTCTATTTTATAGATTGGAAAATTGAGGTAAAAAGAGGTTAAATGACTTGCCCAGGTTCACACAGCTAGCATGTATCTGTAGTTAGATTTGAACTCAAGTCTTCTTGCTTCAAGCACCTATACTCTATCCACTAGCTTCCCAGAAAAGGAACAGTGTACGTATATCTGTGACTATGGAAGAAGAAAAGTCATTGAGAATGAATGGACAAAGAATTCTGATGAGACTTAGAAGTGACTCAAAAAATTATTAGGCTCCTTTATGCATTGAAATTAGCAGGTAGGTACTGCAATAGGCAGAGCATCAGGCCTGAGATAAGGAAAACCCGAATTAAAATCCCGCCTCAGACATTTACTACCTGGGTAAGTCATTTAGTCTTGTTTGCCTCAGTTTCTTCATCTGTAAAATAAGTGGGAGAAGGAAATGGCAACCCATTCCCATATTTTTGCCAAGAAAACTCCAAATGGGGTCACTAAGAGTCAAACATGACTGAAACACCTGAACCACAACATGCGTTGAAATTAATTAAATTCTGTAGTTACTAAGAAAGCTTAGTAGGATATATGCTCAAGTTTTTTAATAAAACATGCAATTTTTGGACTTGGAGGTGAGACACTTCGGTTCAGATCCTACCTCCAGCACTTATTTGCTTTTTTCTGTCAAAGAAAATAATTTTGAGACTGAAAAAAGACAGAAAACAGTGTCTAATTGGGACTTGATAACCAAGATAAGTAAGGTGATACTAAGAACTAGGAGAGCTGTCTTTGGTGAGTTCAAGTCACCTGGTTAAGGTACTGACAGGTCTGGCAATTGTGATTGTTCATTAGTGATCTTGGAAAAATCACGGAGAATGAGATAGGGGAAACATACCAATTTTCCAAAATGGGAAGAATGTAAAGTGAGCTTGCTGTTTATTGCTGACAAAATTCTAGAACATATTATTAGAGGGTTAGTCAGTAATCAATGAGAAAAGGAAACAACAATCACAAAAAGCCAGCATAGCTTCATCAAGAATAGGTCACACCAGACTACTGTTATTTCCTTTTTTAGACAGCATTACTGGAGTGGTAGATGACAGGAATTCTGTAGATGGAATTTGCTTAGATTTTAACCAAGCATTTGAGAAAGTCTTTCATCCTATTTTTGTAGAAAAGATGAATATGAGCTAAGTGATTGTAATTAACGAGATTCAGAACTGCTCGAATAATTTAGTAGTTATTAATGGTTCCATGCTAACCAGGAAGGGAGTCTCCAGTGAAGCTGTGCAGCGATTTGTGCTGTTTAACATTTTTATCAATGACTTAGATAAAGGTGGAGAAGGCATTAAACATTCAGATAGAAAGACAGGAGGGATAGCCAGCATATTAGACAGCAGAGTGAAGATGCAACAAGATCTGGATACTTTGGGTCAGTTCTACTAAGATGAATTTTAATTTCAATTAATGAATTTTAATAGGAATGAAAAAAAATCTGTTTCACAAGATATAGAAGATGTAGCTAGATAGCAAAATAGCTGAAAAGACTCTAGAGGTTTTAATGGGTTACAAAGCTCAGCATGAGTCAAAAGTGGAATGTAATAGTCAAAAAAACTAAGCCAGTGTGGCCTTATACTGCATTAAGAAAGGCATAGCTTCCAGACTAAGGTAGCTTAGGTATGTAGTCCCTTTGTAGTCTGCCATAGTGAGACCATGTCTACAATGTTAGTGCCATATTGAAAGAAGTATATTCATAAGCTGGAGAGGGCAACCAGGCTGGCAAATGAAGTTATATACCATATGATGCAGCTAGATGGTGCAGTGGCTTGAACACTGGGCTTGGAGTCAGGAAGACCTGAATTAAAATGCAGTTTGAGATACTTACTAGCTTCGTGACCTTGAGCAAGTCACTTAAGTCTTGAGTGCCTCAATTTCCTCTGAGTTAATAATAGCAACTACCTCCCAAGGTTTTGGGAGAATAAAATGAGATATTTGTAAAGTGCTTTGCACATTTTTAAAGTACCATATAAGTATTAGCTATGATGATGATGATGATAAATTTGAGGAAAGGGTAGCCTGATGAAGAAAAATATTGGGAGGATATGACAGTAGTCTTCAAGTATTTGAAGAGCTGTCATTTGAAAGAGTGAAACTTGTTTTGCTGGCCCCAAAAAGGCAAAACTAGACACAATGAGTGGAAACTGCTGAGAGAGACAGATTTAGCCTCATCTACAGGAAAAAACTTCCTAACATTTAGTGCTGTTCAAAAGTCAAATGGGCTGTATTGGGAAGTAATGTTTCCACTCTGGCTGGCTGTCTTTGCACTACAGGCTGGATGCGTTGTTTCGAATAGAGAAGGGTTTGTTCGGGTGTGGATTGACCTAGACAACCTCAGCGTTCTTTTCTAATTCGACCTTTGGTAATTCATGTAATAATTTCTCTGAGCCTCGATATCTTTATCTGGAACATTGGATTGATGATATTTGCATTCTCTCTCCCTCACAAGACCGTTGTGACAAAAGCACTTTGAAACCTGAATGCTTCACAGAATTGGCGACTATTGTGGTGTTTTCGATTTTTAAAAAATCATTTCTCCAAAATCTCCTAAGTGCTTAGCCCAGGGCCAGCTCCAAGCTGGCCAGCAGGAAGTAGTTCTTGCCTTGAGGGCTGGCTACCTGCTGTTGCCCTGGCCTCAGAGCCCGGAATTACGGAGAGCTAGCGTTTTTCCCTGCAGGGCTCCTGTTTACAAAGAACAAAACCAATCTTGTGGAAATGAGTCTCTGAAAAGGTGGTGGGTGAAGACTCTCCTTCAGGGTGCCCAGCCTCCTCAGCTCTTTCTGTGAGCTCTGGTTAGGGTGAGAAGCTAGGCAAAAATCCAGGCTGCTATAGCTTTCATTTCTGACGCTTCTAGTCTTCAAAGTACCATTTAGCTTCTAACGGCAGCAATTACAAATGGATTAAGAATCAGCACTGCCACAGTGGCTACCAGCCTGGAGACAGACCTCTTCCTCCTCCCCACCTTCTCACTGGAGTTCCTGTTCCCTGCCCCTCAGCAAAAACAAAGGAAACTGGACCAGACCTTTAATAAGGTCTGGAGCCAGTCCTAAAAACAGACAGCGAGTATTAATGCAGCCTTTATAAAGAGAAAGCTCTTTGTATTCCAGAAAAATAACTGATGTTTATATAGCTTCCTTAGCTTTACAAAGAACTTGATTTTATATACATTATCACACTGGATCCTCATGTTAGATACTGCAAGCATTACTATCCCCCTTTTATAGATGAGGAAACTGAGGCTCAGAGAGTTTAAGTTGCCTGTGTTTCACAGCTAGTATTAGAGGCAAGATTTAAACTCTTGTTTCTCCTGACAAAGTCACATTGCTTGAAGTAAGCCTTTTTTTGAATCTACTCTAAACCATTTATTATTAATAAGAACAACAATGAATGACATGCAGGTAGGATATCAAGCATTTACAAAGCATTTTACAAATTGTCATCTCATTTGTGATTTTCACTGCAACCCTTTGACTTAGTTCAGTCTCTATCGTTGATCAATAAAATGAACCTCCAAGTACAAGGCATAGTGTTAGGCACTGGGATTACAATACAGGGCAAAAAAGGCCAAATGAACAAACAAAATCCAAAAAGAACAACAACAAAAACATTCCTCTGAAGGAGTCCAGAGCCCAACAGGAGAGACAAGACAGAAACAACTACTTACAAAAAAGACTAGATAGATTTTGTTCAGTTGTTTCTTGGCAGAGATACTGGAGTGGTTTGTCATTTCCTTCTCAAGCTCATTTTGCAGATGAGGAAACTGAGGCAAACAGGGTGAAATGACTTGCCCAGGGTCACCCAGGTAGTAAGTGTTTGAGGCCAGATTTGAACTCAGGAACAGAAGTCTCCCTGGCTACAGGGCCAGGGCTCTTCACACAGTACTACTTAGCTGCCCTAGATAAATGGGGGTGATAAATTGGGATACTTTTAGCGGGAGGGCACTAAAATTAAGGACAACGAGAAAAAGTTTCTTATAGAAAAGGGACTTTAGCTGAGTTTCGAAGAAAGCCAGGAGGCTGGGAGATGAGGAGGGGGAACATTCCAGTGTAGGGAACAGTCAGTAAAAATGCATGAAGGCAGGAGATGGGGTGTCTTGTTCAAGGAACAGCAGGTAGACTGCATTGCAGAGTATAGGGGAAGGGGAGAGAAGGGTAAGATGTATGCAAAATGTAGGAAGGGACCAGAGTATGAAGGGCTTTGAATACCAAACAGAAGATGTCCTTTAAATAAGGAAAACAAGGCTCTCAGAACCATAGGATTTAGATTTCAAAGGACCTTAGAGATCAACCATCCTCACCCCTTTATTTTTTCAGAGATGGAAACTGAGACCCAGAGAGAGTATATAATTTGTCCAGGGTAGTAAAGTAGTCAGTGACAGGCAGCATAGTGTCACAGGTTGAGATCTGTCTTCAGCCCCAGTCCCCTAGGGTGAAGCCAGTGTTGGATGGGTGACCTGGGGAAGTCATTTAACTTCTCTGTACTCTGGATATCTCCAAGAGTACTCAAGTCTCTGCCTCCTCAATGTCATGCAGCTGGGAAGTGTCAGACTGGGGCTGAAACTCAAGTTTTCTCCTTCCCGGGGCCTAGGTTCTCTTCATTATCTCAGCCCATTCTTGTCTAGCAGGTGGCTAATGGAGTGAGGGAGTGGGGGGATTTTATAATAACTGACATTTCTATATTACTTTGAAGTATGCCCATGTTTTCAATGCATCTCCCCATTTGATCATGCCCACAAATGATGAAGAGGGTGGTAGAAGAATTCCTGGGGCTGCTGGGGGACAGAAGTAAATCCCTGGGCCTTGAGGCAGAAAGACATGATTTCAAATCCAAGCTGTGTGACCTTAGACAAGTCACTTAATTTCTTTGTCTCGGTCACCTTATCTATAAAATGGGGCAGAATAATAATACCTATCTCCCAGAGCTGTTGAGACAGTACTAGTGATGTGCTTCGTAAATCTTGCTTTGTAAATTCTAACTGTTACCTTTATTTTACAGAAGAGGAAACTGAGGTTGATAGAGATTAAGTGGCTTGTCTGTGGGTATATAGCTAGTAAGTGCTGGTGTCAAGGTCTGAGTCCTGGCCCAGCATCCCTTCCATACTGTTTCTCCCATTTCATTGTTTGATCCCATTTCATTCAAATAGTTTTGGACACCTACTCTTTCAACAACTTTTCTTTTCTCAAACCTCCCTCTACCTCCATCTAAAGTCCAGTAAGATGAAATTCATGATTGTTTCTCATAGGTCTAAATGCACCCTTGATTTTCACTGGTGGGATTTCTCCATGCTTAATGGAATGGTCTACAAACATGATAGAGTCCTAGTAAAGTTTTAAAGGGGAACTCATTGAGTATGAGGGGGTATAGAGTACTATGTCAATCTGGAGAGACTGAGGACAGAGTTTTTATTTTTAATCATGACTGTAGGATGTCACCTACATTATGGGAATGAGGGTGGGGAGAATGGATTTAAATTTGCAAAGTGCTTTATATAAACTATTTTATTTTATACCACACCAATTCCAACTCTGAATTTTAGACCTGAATCACCAAACACTAGTAACTGACTGGGTTTTGAAATGAATTTAAAGAAAAATAATGTATGTATTACAGTCCTGGATATGCCTGAGAAGGTGCTTGGATAGAAGTTCAAAGACATGGATTTGCATTGTCTCTGCTACTTACTAGCTATGTGGCCATCATTTGTTTTCTGAGTCCTAGTTTCTGCATCTGTAAAAGGAGGTGATGAACTTACACTACCAACCTCAAAAGATTCTTCATGAGGAAAGTGCTGTGTAAACTCTAAAGTGCTACAGAAAAATATTATTTGATAAACAAATGAATAAAAGCTAAAAATTTATTTTACAAAAAAAAAAGTAGGCGGGACAGAGAGAAGACTTGACCAAAAGACACTCCATGAAGACTTCATAACTTTTAGTCACCTCTGGTCAAGCAGTATAAAAATTCTTATTTCTACCTGTGTGTGAGCCCTTCTGCTTTCTGGAGTGTTGCAAATGCCTTACCTTAAGACTAAGACTTGGATCAGTCTATTAACCTCCTCTTTGACCACAGATTTCACAAACAACAAGGCCCCTTTGGTGTATCAGTGTGTCAGTAATTTAGTAGGAACAGAGACAATGTGGTATGACAGACACCCAGGTTATCTTTTTGGTTCTGCCAGTCTCTGGTTATATGACTGTGAGCAAATCCTTCTCTTCTGTGAGCCACAGTTTTCTCATTTGTATAATAAAGATTCTGAACTGATCTCCAAGGACCCCTCCTGCTTTGACATTCAGTGTTCTAAGGTCCCTCCTAGCCATGACATTCAATGTCCTAGCTCTGGCATGATCTGATTTTTAAGGTAAGAGCTGTGGGAGGGTAGAGTTGACTGGTGTATGTTTGACCCAGTACTGGCCATCTGTGGGTGTTTCATAAATACTACTTCACAATCTGAGAGCTTTATCAATTTTCCCTCTTTATCTCCTTTCAGCATTCCTTGAAGAAAAGAGGAACTCGTTCACTTGGAAAAACAGAAAAAAAGGCATCAGTCCAGGTATTTATCTAGAGTTCAAGAAAGCATGATTTTAAAATCTGATGGTAGAGATGTGAATGTGAAATTCTATCCACTGTCAGCTTCCTTCTCTTTTTTTCTTCTGTGTCAGTCTTTCCTTAGCTGCAAATACTTTCCTTTTATCTGTTGCATTCCCCAAAGAGGCTTAGGAAACTAAGCCCTAGGAAGGTGACTCTTTCCCATTTAGACTCCCCACCTCCCTGCTTTTTTTTTGTTTTGAGATAAGCAGGGTTAAGTGACTTGCCCAGGGTAACACATGATGTCTGAGACCAAATTTGAACTCAGATCCTCCTGACTCCAGGACTAGTGCTCTATTTACTGTATTATCTAGCTGCCCCTAAGACTCACTTTTAAAAGGAATATATTTAAGATATTTTTTTAATACCCACTGTATGAAAGTCATTATGGAAGGGTAGGGGAGATGCCATAGAAATAATGGACTTCACCCCTTCCCTCAGTGTGGTTAGAGGCAGATAAGTTGGTCCTGGAGTCTGGAAGACTTGAGATAAAATCTAGCCTCAGATACTTGCCAGCAAGTCACTTGACTTCTATTTGCCTCAGTTTCCTTAACTGTAAATAATTAAAGCACTCATCTCCTAGGGTTGTTGGGAGGGTCATGAGATAATAAAGTAAAAGCGCTTTGCACAGTGGCCAGCAGATAGTAGACACTACATAAATACTTATTCCCTTCCTTCCCCTTCTTCATGGGTGCCATCATGATGAAATCAATGAAGGGGGTGAACCTGAGCTGGAGAGAGACCTGTCTGCATCCTTTCTAATATTGTATTCAGGACCCTTCTTTTCCCCTTGAACTCACCCAGTTGCACCACTGGTCACAGCATAGCAAGGCTGGACAGTTTGTTGTGGGTCTGTTAGCCTAAGTAGGGCCTTTTTTGTTAGGAGTACAGTGGATTGGGTTTGGGGGTTTGTGTTTGCATTTTTCTTTTCTTTTTGTATTTTCATCACAGTGTTTTAGATACTACGGTTGTTCAATATTAATTTGTTTGTTCATGCATTCGTTTATTTGCCCACAGTCAGGAGATCTGGGTTATCTATCTCTGTCATTAAAAGCTCTGTGATTTTGGACCAGTCCCTTTCAGAAACTAAGCCTCTTTTGTAAAGTGAGGATGCTGAGCTTTACAACTTTCAGTAGTTAAAAAAAATTCTAATTTTGTTATGTAAGGATAGCTGGATTTGGAAGTGGAGGACCTAGGTTCATTTTCTAGCTCTGCCACATTACTACCCACATGACCTTGAACAGAGCATTCTCTCTGCTTCAATCCCCTCATCTATAAAAGGAGGTTGCACTAACCCAAGAATTCTTAGCCTTTTTGCATGTCACACATGAACCTCTTGGGTTTAGGGACCCTTTCTCAGAATGCAGCACTTAAATGCATAGAATAAATAGATACAATTACAAAAGAAGCCAAAGGTTATTGAAAATAAAGATGGAAATTTTTTTTCCCAACCAAGTTCACATACTCTCTGAAATCTATCCATGGATAGACCCCACAGACCCCAAGGAAAAAAGTCCTGTTCTAAATGAACTCTGAGGATCATCCAATTCTAAAGCCCCTTCTCCTACATCCTTAGGAGCCATCCAACCTGTACTTTTTAAGCCCTGCCACATGCCAAGTCAAGTGCTAGGTATTGTGGGATCCACAAGGAAGTAGAAGATTTGGATGGTCTGGCTCTCAAGGAGTTCAAAGTCTATTTAAAGGAACTAAAAGGGGTTTTAGAATAGCTGTGCTGTCAGGTTGGCTGGGTAAGTACCATACAAGAGACAAGCAGTGGCCTTTTCCCTTCACGGTGGTCTTTAATGACTACGATAATCCCCGACCAGCTGTTCAATTTGGAAGCAAAAGGAGAGTGAACAGACAGAATTGTCATGTTTAGTGGGGAGGGGAGGAAGCCTTGGGATTTCTGGTCCTAGGTCACAGGCAGCTGAGTAGAAGTTTTCAGAGAGGATAGGAAACATAAAAGAAAGATGAACAGGATACCCCGATCTCCCCTTGTTCTATACCTACTGTATAAGTTGATATAAAAAAAAATCAAGTTGTTGCCTATGTGAAATTGTAAGTTCCTTTAGGGAAAGCCTAGGTCTTAATTATTCTTTTATCTCTTATAACTTATGAATAAATAAATACATGTAATTGTTGATTTGTTAAGAGATCTGTTTTCTGGATCTGTCATTGAATATCAATTCATACATTAGTATGACCCTGACCTGTATGACTCTAATACCTTTGTGCTTCAGTTTCTTCATAGATGCAAGGGGGGTAATAATCTTTATCCAGGGGAACTAGGTAGCTCAGTGGCTAAAGCCTGGAATCAAGTAGACCTGAATTCAAATCAGATACTTCCTAGCTGTAGGACTCTGAGTAAGTGATTTAATTCTCTTAGTCTCAGTTTCCTCATCTGTCAAATGAGCTAGAGAAGGAAATGGCAAACCTCTCCACTATCTTTGCCATGAAAATCCCAAATGGGGTCATGAAGGGTCAAACATGACTGAAGCAATTGAATAACAAGTATCCCTATCCTATCTATTTCACAGGGTTGTTGAGAAGATTAAATGAGATAGAGGACACTGAAGCCCTCTGAAAAGTCAAAAGGCTTTTAAATGTAGTATTAAATGGTATTGTTCAAAATGTACATTTAAATAATATAAATTGTTATAAATCATTAACATGTACATCATATACACACACACACACACTATATATATATATATATATATATATATATATATATTGTGTGTGTGTGTGTGTGTGTGTATATATATATAAACTGTGCTGTATTGGAAAGAGTCTCAGATTTGGTGAAAGAAGACCTTCACTCTGATAATTACTGGACGAGTTATCATGAACAGGTTATTTAAATTCTCTGAGCCTCAGTTAATTATCTATAAGATGGAGATAATGACTGTATTACAGTAAAGCACTACAGAAATGAGTTGTTATTGTACATGTATACATGGCCCTTTTAGCTCTAAATCCCATGATCCTATAAAATGCCATTGTCCCTTGATCTCTGGCTAGACACAACTATCTATGTAGTAACTAATAGGATCTTGAGATGGAAGGGATGTTGGGCATTAGCTAGTCTAGTGGTTCCCTCCTTAGGCAGAATCCCTTGGAAGCCCCAAGAGTCCACATATATATGAATGATTGCCATTTTGATTTTTTCTATGAACAAAATATGCAGCATGACTTAATATAATAAATAAGCAGATATAGCCCCTGCAGGAACACCAAATTTCTCCCATTCATTGCTGTTCTTTAAATGCAGTAGATGCTGGTGGTGTGAATAAAATATAAAGTAAAAATCTTTAATAGAAGCTGACCAGTGAAAGGGAGCAATAAAAGTGTATTCTTCGACATTAGCAAGTTTTTTATTTTTATCAAGATGCTTCATGTTGTGACTGGCACGTAGGGGCCCTGAATTAACTGTCAAGAATGTGACTGAGGCTTTGACTGACACATTTCTGATTTCCAGAGCTGACAGTAGGCCAGGACTGATGCCTTCCAATCAGGTTTTCTTTTAAGACTTCTGTTCACATATGGATCTTGAACTATCAAAACAGTCTTGGTACCTTCTAAGGTCTAGAAGCATCTCCTCAAACATGTTTCTCTGAGATTACTTTCATTTATCTTCTCTTTCCCTAATATTTATTCTCTGGCCCTCTGCTGATTTTGCTCCTTAGCTAACATTTAATTTTAATAGCCTTTTCCACTTTTTTCCTCCCAATCAGAGAGTTCCTTTTCCCTTCTACTATCATCCTTGCTGGGGAGATGAGCCCCCTACTACTCCTTAGTGCCTTCAAATCCCCATGCAGTGGAATAAGAGGACCTGGATTCAGGTTCAGGCTCTTGTCACTTACTACCTGTATGACCTGGAACAAATCACCTAGCCTCTTTGGACTTCAGTTTCCTCATCCCCTGTAGGAGTTTTCTTAAGGAAGAGTTTGGGTTGGATGACTTCTGAGGACCCTTTCAACTTTCAGTCTCTGATTCTATGGATTTAATGCTAAGGATGGAATGAAGTCTATGTCAGGTAGGATTCTTGGACTTGCTATATAAAGATGTTGACTCCTAGAGGGGATGAATTGAGATGAATCTGAGAGATTACAAGCCAGGCTTTTCATATTACAGATAAGGAAACTGAGACCTAGAGAGACTTACCCAAGGTTATATATACTGTAAGGTAGTAAAAGAGTGGGTACTAGAACCTAAGCCTCCTAAGTTCCAAAGATTTAGAACCAGAAGGGAATGTGAAGGTCAATTAGCCCAACCCTTTTGCTTTTACAGATAATTAAACAAGCCCAGAGAGGAGGACTGATTCCTTAAGGTCCTATAGTAAGTGGCAGAATCTGGATACAATTCCAAGCAAGTGGTCTGACTCTAAAACCAGTGTTCCTTCATGGTACCCTTCAGTCCTTCTGTGTTCCAAAAACTTCTGGTGGACTGAAATACTTATTACTCAGCAAGATGGAGGGGAAGAAAGACCTGGAGTCTGGGCTGAAGTTTGGGGCTACTTTACTTCCAACCCATGCACATATTTCCAGATTTTTTTTTTCTGGGATAGACAGAATTTTTCAACATACAAAGCAGTTGAATGGATGAAAGAATGAGTGACCGGATGGTAGCAGCTTATGACCTTTTGATTAATTTATCAATTTTAAGTGCCTGCTCTATGCTAGGTGCTTGGGGGCAGATAAAAGAAGACTTGGACTTTGCTAAGCATCACATTTACTAATCTGGATGTGTTGTTTCCCCCAGTAGAGTATAAAGCTCCTTAAGGCTAAGGATTGTTTTAGCTTTTTTATCTTTAGATTCCTAGCATCAAAGGCCTGGACTTATGTATGGTAGTTGCTAAATAAATGCTTGTTAAATTAAATTCAACAGTGGGAACAATCATGAGTGGTGCAGTGTCTGCATGTAGGGAATATCAGAGGTGCCCAGAGAGTCCAGGCATGGAATGACTGCCTAGCTTACTCTGTTTCCCCTTAGTCCCTGAAAAATTCACCTGTTTATTTAAGAAGACTTGGGCCTCAACCCCAAGAAGTTTACTTTTTAATAAGATGACAAACTTAGAGGGAATAACTAAGAATGCAAAGAAACAGCCACAGAGCAACTGTGGCTGAGGGCCTAGGAATGAAAAACTGAGAAGTTAACACTGTGAGATAAAGGTTTGTGGGAAAGTTTCCGGGAGGAGGTGAGTCTTAAGTGCTTCAGGCTTGGCATTTCACATCCTAGAGACTTTCCCCATAGTCTTTGCTAACAGGGGTATGATGTCTTGAAGGTTTGACAGACAGTCTAAACTGGTCTCATATTGTGGAGGTCATGGGGGCAAAGCTGCAGAATTCACTCACTGGCCTAGCATACTTTGAGATCTTGGGAATGTACTTCCCCTTCCAATGATGAGCAGACTTGTACATCCTCTTCTCCTTTCCTGATCCCTGTGATTTAGAGTCACTGCCTTGAAAACCTCCTACTCTTCCTTCTATTTCCCATTCACTAGCTAGCTCAGTCCTGACATTTTCTACTTTCCATTCCCCTTCCATTGTATCCTCTGGAACCCCTGCGCTGAAATCCTGTTTAATCAAGTCCTTTCTTACACTTTCTACTTCCTGGTACTTGTATAGTGAAGTTCCTAGGTATACAGACAAGGGGTTGGGTTGGAAAAGAAGATTGATCCAGGTGCTGAACTCCTTGAGAAAAGAATGAATATGACCAAGAGGCCAGCAGATTACAGCAATAAGGATCATGTCAAAACCAGCACCTTCAGATGCTGCCAAGTGATTTTGGGAGGAAGGTCTGAAAGCCTATTCCTGTTACTGGCTTAGTTTGTCAAGGGATATAAAAGTAGGAGCCACCCAAAATAGAGAATGATAAGCTGTCCACCAGAGGGAACCAGGATTCCTCAAGTGCCAGAAAGTGGAAAGTGTGATGTCGCCTTCCTCAGCCCGGCTTTCCATCCACCTCCTTGATTCCCAAGACTTTGACCTTGAACCCCCCCTTAATCCGTCAGGAGAGAGGGCACATCTTAGACCAGACCCAAATCGTGCTCTCCTTGCTCTTGAGCTCTGAAGTTCCCCTCCTGCCTTTTGATCTCTCCTCTGCATCATTCCTCCTAAATTATTCTCTATCCTCATTCTGCCCCATAATTCTTCTGTCCCACCTTTTTCTCCCTTTACCCATGCTCTTGCCTCATTTTGCTCGTCTTGCCTCTCTAGTGACTCTGTAGTGCGCTGGGTTCAAGTCCCAGGGGTTCCAGGTGATTTTGGGCATATAATCATGTTGTATATAGATAAAGAGTTGGCATCCAAGTTAGGAAGATTCGGGTTTTAAGTTCCTCATTTGAGACATATAAGTTGTATGACCCTGAACACTTAACCTCTCAGTGACTCAGGCAACTTTCTAATGCTGTAAGTTACAGAATAGGAAGCAATCTACTTTTGTAGGGTGTAATGTCCCGGACTTGCTACGTTAAGTCTCCCCTTGGAACCTTACCTCAAGATATGAACCTGGATCTCTGTCGGCCTTCAGACGTCTCCGGCCCCTACCACATGCAGCTATGGCAGGGGAATCCCACTCCTCTACGGAGGGGAAATGACTACACAGAACACCCGAGGTTGCCAGTGCACTTCACTTTATTAATGGCATCTCTCCCTCTATCCCTCCCGGACAGCCTCTTATATCCTCAGCCAGAGCCCTTCCCATGTTCCTCCCTGAGGGCAGAGCCAGCTCCTTGAGGGCAGAGGCAGCTTCTGGAGGGCAGTCCGGAGCTTAGCCCCTAACAGTAGGGGAGTTTCCTCCCTGAAAATACTAATGAAATTACAGATTTTCCTTTACCCATCCCCTTCATCAAGTCATAAAGAGGTCATACTACTATCAACTACTCATTCAACAAAAAGCAGTCATCTTACCAGGCATAGAATTATGGCAGCCAAGGATATCAGTTCAGAGTATAAGTTTGCTTATAAAATCTAAGAGAATAATTATGGAAAATTATGAGTATATTGCCTCATAAAATAGTGAAATCTGATTGAGGGAAGAAAACAATTTATAGAAAGCACTCAGTTAAATCATATTATCCTTGAGAGACCCAGCTAAGTCAGGTCATCCTGTGAGAGCATGTAAGGATGAAACTGGAAGAAAAACAACAAAGAAATGAAAAAAATGTAAAAATATCTGTCAGGATATCTATAATAAATAGTAATAACAGTGGATTTCAGGAGAGATTCAGCACTAGTGATGTAGACTGGGAGTCATTTGAATTTCAATAATGCTAATAATTTAACAATTGATCAAGTGTCTACTATGTCCTATGTCCTCAGGATACAAATACGATCAGTTCTGTCATAATTCAACATATATTTTCCTAGAAAGCCCTAAGCTATGTAAAACCAACTTGTAAAAACCATAGAATTTATGGGGAAAATGAGTTTGGGAATATGATACTCAAAAACTTCATCAGTGACACATAAAAAATGATAAAAATGTAATGAAAACCAATAGTATGATTTTATATATGGGTTAAAAGGTTATGAAATATATAAATGTTCCAATAAATAACGGTAATTTCTGTGGCCTTGGGCTGCTGTTTGACCTGTGCCTGAGCTACACAAGCAAGTTGGGCAGACTAAAGCTTTGGGCATGGTGGGGGAGGGGGAGGTTGAGTGGTGGGGTGGTTCAGACCAGCTCCTACTGCACTGAAATGTATACAACAAATATGGCCAATTACCTCGATAAATGCCTGAAGTTTTCACATGGAAATAGGCCTCAAAAGGGTTATAGCTTACAAGTTGCTGCGAAGTGCTGTAGTTTCCTTCATTCTCATTACTTCAAATTATGCTCAATATGTTCCCAAATATATCTATCACATTGAAACAAGCTGACATTTTTGAAATATGCATGAGAACAGAACTGACTGTACAAAAACAATCTAGTCCTTGCCCTCCAAGATTACATTCTGCTGGGGGTGACAGTAGGAGATACAGTATCTTCACAGGTAAATAAATACATAATATATACAAGACAAATGTAAGGTGATGGGGTCAGGGGAACTAACACCTAGGGAAATCAGGAATATGCTCTTTGTGAAGATTGTACAAGTCAAGTCTCAAAGGAATTGAAGAGTTCCAAGAGGCAAAGGTAGATAGGGAACATTCCAGCTATGGGAGATAACCTGTGCATTTGATAAAATGATCCCAAAGAAGCATTAGAAAGTATCAAACAAATTGTCTAAATGTTTTTAATTGCCCCAAACACCCTGAAAAGGAAAGCAGAGAGTGTTATCGTTATCACTTTACAGATGACAAAACTGAGAGGAAGTGACTTGCCATAGGTCCCATAACTCAGGACAGGAGACGATGTGCCACCAAGTCAAACATGGTTCTGCTGATAACATTTTGGAGCTTTTTTAATTCTATGTTTGTTTCTGGTCCTTAGGAGGACAATGCAGATCTAAAGTGTCAGTTACACTTTGCCAAGGAAGAGTCAGCCCTGATGTGTAAGAAGCTCACTAAATTAGCTAAGGAAAATGACAGCATGAAGGAGGAGTTGGTCAAATACCGGTCTCTGTATGGGGACTTGGACAGCTCCTTGTCTGTGGAGGAGTTAGCTGACTCCCCTCATTCCAGGGAAGCTGAGCTGAAGGTACATCTAAAGCTTGTCGAGGAAGAGGCCAACATCTTGAGCCGCCGGATCGTTGAACTTGAGGTTGAAAATCGGGGACTGAGAGCGGAGATGGAAGACACAAAAGGGCAGGGTGACAAGGACTACATTGGCCCTGACATACGGTTTGCTTTTTCTTCCACAAACTGTGGCGGGGAGTCTGGGGAGAGCCTGGCTGAGCTAAGGAGACATCTTCAATTTGTAGAGGAGGAAGCCGAGCTCCTGAGGAGGTCTTCAGCTGAGTTGGAAGACCAGAACAAGCTTCTCATGAATGAGCTGAACAAGTACAAGTCAGAACATGACTTGGACGTCACCTTGTCTGAGGACAGCTGCTCGGTGATCAGTGAGCCATCTCAGGAGGAGCTGGCCACTGCCAAGATCCAGATCAGTGAGCTCAGTGGGAAGGTAAAGAAGTTGCAGTATGAGAACCGGGTGCTGCTCTCCAATCTGCAGCGCTGTGACCTGGCCTCCTGTCAGACCATGCGGCCCATGCTTGAGACAGATGCTGAGGCTGGGGATTCTGCCCAGTGCATTCCCACCACCGTATGGAGAGAAGTGCCCATCACGGGAGAGAATGATCCCGAGCGAACAGTGGACAATGGCGTCACAAAGATGCCTGATGCCCACCTCACCAAGCTCTTTAAAGCCAGAGACCTGGAGGCTTTGCCTGGCATCAGGGACCAGGCTGCCCTGGTCAGCAAAGCTATTGATGTATTAATTTCAGATGCCAATGGCTTCATATCCAGTCTCAAGCTGTGTCTGGACAATGACTGTGCAGACCTCATGTTGAATGACTCCCTGGATAACAGTGAGAGCCCCAGCGATTCCAAACTTATCAACGTTATCTTCATGAGGCTTGGGCTCCTGCAACAGGAGCTGAACAACTTCATGAGGAAAGTGGATAGCATTGGGGACTCTCTGAAAGAGTCTACAGAAACCTCCTCTCTGCCAATCCCAGTGGCCCAGGACTCCTCCAAAGAAGTTCTGGGCAAAGAGCATGGCTCTGACTTCCAGGTAAGACTAAGATCATTCTCCCTCTCAGGTGCAGTGTATTCCTCACTACAATTACAGATTTCTTTGCCATGCTAACCTTTTTTTCTTTTTAATGAAGCCCAAACCAACTTATACCTCCTCTTTCAACCTCCTGTCCCTTTTCATGGAAATGGGACATACTATACTCATTATACTGTGGTACCACCAACGATTTGATAGTATGGATGTTGTCCAAGCTTCAAGTGCATGAAATAGGCATTCAAGTTATCAGTGAGTGTCCACGGAATATAGTGGAAAGAACACTGGATTGGGAGTGGGAATACCTGGGTTCAAAATCGGACTCTACACTTATTACTGGTGGGTCTGTGGGGGAGTCCATTCCTCTCTCTGGGCCTCAGTTACATCCTTTGTAAAATGACAGAATTTGGGCTAATGTTAGGGCTCTTCTACTGCAAATTGTGTGATTTTATTGTCCTGTTCACCGAGTACCTCTTTTGTGCCTTGCCCTGTGGTAGGTCTTCACCTGGAAGAACTGACAATTTAGTTATTAAGATACTGGTGATAATTTGGAAATGGGACAAGGCAGCATGTAATTGGTTTCTATAACTGTTTCATGCTAATGGATAGTTCAGAGAGTTATGGAAAACTAGCAAAGCTGTGGAAGGAAGGCTTTACTAAAGAGACTGGGTTTGAGCTGAGCCTTGAAGGCATATGAATAGAAGGTAGGGGGAGGGCAATGCATTCCAGGTGGCATCAGTCAGCATTCCCTTTCTGCAGAAAAGCAGAAAGGATGGCATGTTTAGGAAAAACCTACTTGAAACGAGGTAAGATTCAGGAAGTGAAATGAAGGGGCTTAGGTCAAGGCTCTTGCTTTTCCTTAGAACAATCAGGGCCAGCAGACACTCCTCAGTGTCTGAATTCCTGAAACCTTCTCTCTGAGGCTCTATAGCTGTGGACTCAAAGTTGCCTGAAATTTTATGATTCTCTGGCCAATAAATGTCTGGTGTCTCAGGAGGACTCTGTACCACTGAACATTCAAAGCATTTGAAAAAACTCATTCTAAGGAAGAAGTAAACCTCTCACTCCAGGACAGTGCCCTGGCATTCCATTTCATTAAGCAGACATTTGTAAAACACTTTAGGGAGAAGAGCACCATGCTTAGCACGAGGCACGCTGGGTAATACTGAGCTGTCTCCTGGTTATTGTTCTGGTGATCATGGTACGCATCTGTGAGAGAGTCGGCCAGGGGCCAATGTGCAGATGGTAACTGAGGAACAAAACCAAGCTTTTAGGCCTGTGAGGCCTGAGTCCTGTCATCTCAACCTGCTGAGCTAACTGGTTATGGAATGCATCGTTCAATAGGCATTTGTGTAGCCCTTACTCTTTGCCCAGCAGTGTACCACAGACTGTTGGAATATTTACAAAACACAAAATCTGTGCCCTCTGGGATATTATGAACTTTAGTAAGAGGATAATAACAAAGGGCCACTCAGAGAGAAGTATAAGACAAGATAAAGTCCAAGGTTAAGCTATGAGTCTCTATAGGTTACTGAAGTTCAGATCTGAGAGAAGTTAATGGAGGCTAGAGCAGAGGTGGACTTCAGGAAGAAGCTGGGCAAGCAAAGGAAAGAAGGAAGGAGGTAGGATGGGAACATTATGCTGGGGATGGCCTAGCACAGGGTTTCCTAAACTTTTTGTGTCACAGACTCCTTGGGTAATCTAGCGGAATCAATAGACCTCTCAGAATAATGTTTTTAAATGTATAAAATAAAATATATAGGATTACAAAGGAAATAAATTCTATTAAAATAGAGTTAGTTATCAAGCTTTTTTTTTTTTTAAAGAAAAAGGTTCATCAACTCTGGGTTAAGAACCCTTTCTGTAGTGATATGAAGGAATTCATGTAGCTTTTCTAAGTAGGTATATGCAGAGAACATCTAGCTCATTATAGGCATTCATTCAATAGACAATCAACAAGCATTTATTAAACACCTAACATGTGCTAGGTAGCTGAAAATACAGAGACAAAAATTAAATGATTCTTGCCTTCAAGAAGCTCACATTCTATTAGAGGAATCTATGTTTTATCAGACCACAGCCCTGTCCTCATGGAGTTTATAATCTATTTTGGAGATTTGAGACAAATGCAGATAACTTGAATATCTAACAATGCATAACTATACTGTTAATATGGTAATTATTACTGGTAATATGGTTATTTTGGTAATAATTACTGGTAATACTGTTCAGTAATAAAAGGTACAAAGGCGCATATTCCTTCTCTCACCTCACTGGGCTACCATTCTAGTCCAGACTCTCATCATCTCTTCTTGGGCTATTATAATAACCTCCTGATTGGCCTCCCTGTTACAAACCTCTTTCCTCTCCAATCCATTCTCCATAAAGCTGCCAAATAAATTTTCCTAAAGCTCAGGTCTGACCATGTCAATTAGAATTCTACTCAAGAAGTTCCAGTGGCTCCTTGTTGCCTCTAGGATATATGGCAAACTCTTCTGCTTGGCCTTTAAGTCTTCCAAAATCGAGCTGGAGCCCACCTTTCCAGGCTTAGTATCTATTTTTATTCTCCATGAACTCTCTATTCTAACCAAACTGGCCTTCTTGTTCCCCAAACACAACATTTTGTCTCCCACTTGCCTTTGTACAGGCTGTCCTCCACACCTGGAATTCACTCCCTCCTCATCTGCCTCTTCAATCCCTAGCTTCCTTTGAAACTCAGCTCCTGAGCCACCTCCTACATACAGCCACTTACTAGGGCCCATCTGCCTTCCCCCACCCCAGTTACTTTGCATTTACTTAAGTGTGTACGTTTGTCCTCAGGAGAGGACATGGGCAATTTTATTTTTGTCTCTGAATTCCCAGGGCCCATCAAAATTCCTGGCACATTATTGATACTTAATAAGTGCTTATTGAGTAACTGAATTTATTCATTCAATCAGCAAACATGTATGAGTACCAATTTGTGGCAGGCACCATGATAGAACTGAGGGGAATTTACAGACAGAGGGGTACAGTATAGTGGAAAGGAAACTAGATTGGAGTTGGAGTACTTGGGTTTGAATACCAGCAATGCTACTTCCTGCCTGCATGAACTTTGGCAAGCTACTTTTTTCATCTCTCAAAGGGACTAGATGACCTTTAACATCCCTTCTGATGCTGTTTCCTTCATATGTGCTGTTCTCATGATCCAAGATATAGTCTTTATTCCTATAGATTCCCTAAGACACACACACTGGACATGCTATATTATAACATACACCGCCCACACTCCCTGCTCCCTGACTCCATACATCTCACACAGTGCTGTGAGATTCACAGTGAAGCACAACTTCCCTGTTGTCTGAGCTACAGTCATAGACACCAACACTTAGACCACATAGATACACCAACATGATGAAAGCTCAAAGTTATTAGCTGCTCTATTCAGGGGTGGGGAACATATGGCCCTCTAGGTCCTTACTGTGGCCCTTTGTCTGAATCCAAACTTCACAGAATAAATTCCCTTAATAAAAGGATTTGCTCTGTAAAAATTACTCTAGGTCAAAGGGCTGCACTTGAGGACCTAGAAGGCCACATATGACCTCAAGGTCGCAGGTTTCCCATCCCTGCTTTATCCCCTGTTCTAAAAGCTTCTTACCTCTGTAGAGAGGGAAGGGATTTTTCCTCCTGCCCCCAAATAGCGTACATAGTCAGAGAGGCATAATGCATGGGACACCAGACTTGAAGTTAAGAAGAACTGGATTCAAGTATTAGGTCATACCCTTACTGATTCTGCAACCCTTCACAAAATCACTTCATTTCTATAGGCCTCCGTTTCCTAATCTGTAAAATGAGAATAAGAGCACCTACCTTACAAGGGTTATTAATAAGCTCTAAAGGATAAAATATATGTAAAGTGCATTGCAAGAATTCAAGTGATATGTAAATGTCAGATTTAATTATTGTTGTTATAAATAGGAGAACAGAGATTTTCTATTTTCTCATCTCTTTCTCTGAGAAACAAATCTTAACTCAGCTAAACCAAACAAGTAGTTGGATCAGTTAAAAATGGAATATAGTCCCTGCAGCTCAAAGAGATCAAGGAAGCCAAAGGTGCAGGGAGTGGGGCTTTCCCTTTCAACATGTCCTGGAAAAAGATAGGGATCTATCTGAGGGATCAAGTATAGGGTCATTTATTGACAATACTGCCTCCTTGTGCCCTGGTTTCCCTTCCCCTGCTTCTGCATGATAACCATATTAGTGTTTGTACATTCCCCCACCGCTACCCCTGCCTCTCCCTTTTCTATTCTCTTTTCTCCTCTTCCTACTCCTCTCCCTCTATACAACTCAGTCCCTTATTTCCTGCTCATTTTTTACCTTGTTTTCTTTACTTTCCTGTGCCATATTGGGGAACCCTCTCCTCTTCCCTTTTCTCATCTTGTGGCTTTATTGTTCTTGGATACCCAATGTTCTGTTTTTCTGGGTTATTCTCCTCACCCCTTTGATCTCCCAGCTCTTTTCGTTTGTTCTCATTGGTTTGCCCATGCATGCAGCCTGACTTTAGAGACCTGCCAGACTGGGAGCCCCGGGCCAGGGAGGCCTTCTGCAGCACTAGCAGCGACCTGGACCCCAAACTCGAATTCACCCGGAGCTACAAGACTTATCAAGCTGAAGACAATGAATCCTATGCTACTGAGGTGCGCCTGGGCCAGGGGGTCCTGGGAATCATTAGAGAAGGGTTCATCAGGACAAGCAGGCTAGGCCTTATAAGAGGGGATTCTAGAGTAGTCCTCAAAAGTCAGTCACTCAACAAGCATTTGTCAAGTGCCTCCAATCTATAAGCACTGTGTAAGAATGAAGCAATTCCTGCCATCACGGAGCTTATATTCTACTGAAGAAAATAAAAACATAGATAATTACATACAGGATAAATATAAAATAAAAGGTAGTTTGGAAGGGAAGTCACTAGCAGTTGGGAGGGATCAAGAAAGGCTTGGTACTTGAGCTACATCTTGAAGGAAGGGATTCTGTGAGGAAGGAGTGTTAGGTTGTCCCATTTCCCCCCAATGTATTTCAAGTTAAGCTGCTTTTCCCACTTTCCCAAATTTATCATGAATCTTTGCAGGCCTCTTTGAGGTTTCCCTAGGTAGACAAGTTGAGATCTGGCAAATTCACAGGTAGCCTAAGGAGTCTCCCTTGGACTCAGTTTGACTTTCAAGGATCTGGTATTGCTCTGGTAAGGTTGGGTGAAATCTTCACCTCTGACACTGATTACTTGTTACTTTGTCCATTTACCTCCCTGGGCCTTTATTTCATCAGTAAAGTAAGGGGATTAGACTAAATTGCTTTGGAGGTCTCTTCCAGCTTTAGGTCTGTGATCTTATGGCCATAGAGTTGGTTTGATTACTACTTGAGCTTGTGCCTTGGAGCTGCCCAAGATAGGTCATAGTATCACTGTGCTTACCTAATATCACTTGCCCTTGTGGGCCTGTAACAATTTCCTAGGGTGGCGCACAAGGCCAAGTCAGGCTCCACAGATGCATACCCAATGAAGTGTATATTTTAAGCGTATTCTGCTAGCCTTAGGGACATGGGCATTTATTGAGGATAGCAATTTATGCATGTTAATTTTAGCATGGCGTGGTAGACAGAAGACAAGAGTGGGGCTGATAACCTAAGCGGGGTCGAATACCTAAGGGGTCAGTAGGCTGAGAGGACACATGAATGCCGTGTTTGTAGTCAGTGAGTCATTTGCCTGCTGATTTCACCTTCTCCTTTCTCTCCTCTGACACTGCCACCACCCTGGTGCAGCCTCTCATCACTTCATACCTGCTGGTGGGTCTGCCTGCCACAAGTCTTTCCCCACTCCAAACCATCCTCCATTCAGCCATCAAAGTGATTTTCCTAAAGCCCAGATCTGACCATGCCCCATCCCATTACTCAGTACTTCCTCAACTCCAACTACTGACCTCCTTGGTTTTCTTTAAGTCCCAGCTGAAATCCCACCATCTACATCCCCATCCCCTCTTAATTCCAGTGCCTTCTCTGTTAGTTATCTCCTATTTATCCTGTATATAGCTTGCTTTGTATATATTTGTTTGCATGTTGTTTCCCCCATTCGATTATAAGCTCCTTGGGGGGCAGGTCTTTTGCCTCTTTTTGTATCCCCAGCACTTGGCACATAGTAGGTGCTTAATAAATATTAACTGATCTGTCAACCCGTATTTGTTGAGCTCAGGCTCCGTTCTAGGTATTGTGTATATGTGTGTGTGGTGATACAGAAGAGATTTAACCCAGAGATCCTGACCTCAAGAGGCTTACAGCCTATTTAGGGAGACTCAACAAGCCTATAAGGTAGAAATCATAACATGAGAGGTGACACAAGGCCATTCATGATTAGTTGCCAAGTGAGTAGAGTTGGCAATAAATGTTGCGGGAGGTCCAAAGGGAGAAGTTCATTTGGGCGTGAGAGAACTGAAAATGGGCTTAGGGCTAGCTGTGTTCTGAAGCTTCGATTAATGGGAAGAGAGTAAAGGGGGAATGACCAAGGATCAGAGGTAACGCTATACTCCCAGGACTATTTTGTGGGGAATGTTTAAAGATAAAAGAAGGGGACTTCTAACTTTACTCCTTTCTGACTCCCCTGGATCTCCCAGAGAAAGAAGACTTAAATAGGTTTTGAATCTGTCCCTCATGGCAAGAGTGTAGTAAGCAGTGTGCCTTGGTTCTAAAAAAATATTAGCCCTTAGGGGCTCAAGCTTGACCTCAGTTAAACATTGTGGTTATGTCTGGACTGCAGTTTCTTCCACTGAAAAATTGGAGTATTTACAATATCTACTCTGCAGAGTTGTTGAAAAAGTGTTTGTCGCACTTTAAAGTCCTACACAAGTGACATTATTATTGCCATGCTCATCATCACTCTCCAGATCAAAGAACTACAGCTGGTACTCTCCGAAGCCCATGAGAGCCTGCGGGGCCTTCAAGAACAGCTCTCCCAAGAGAGGCAGCTGCGCAAAGAAGATGCAGAGAATTTCAATCAAAAAATCTTTCAGGTCAGTGACATTGCATGTCCTGTGCTTTACCCCAGCCAGCTCCCAGCCCCTTTGCCACAATCTAGGGACAAAAGCTTTAGTGTCCTAGGGAGCAAGGAGCAGTGCTTTCTAGACAGTTCCTTTTGCAAAGATAGCTGTAACACAGACCCAAATCTCAAGGAGATGGATATAGTACAGTTTATCCCTAAAGTGATATTTGTTGTTGTTTGTTTCAGTTTATAACTCCATTTGGATTCTTTGGTTGATGGTTGGGTTTTTTTGTTTTGTTTTTTAGCAACGATACTAGAGTGATTTTCTATTTCCTTCTCCAGCTCATTTTATGTCCGAGGAAACTGAGGCAAACAGGTTCAAGTGACTTGCAGCTAGTGTTTGAAGCCAGATTTGAACTCAGTTTCTTCCTGACTCCAGGTCCAGTGCTTTATCCACTGTGCCACCTAGCTGCCCATGTTTTTACTTGGAGTAAAAACAATCCTAGGTTTGGGTTATATTCTTCCACTTACTTTGAACAAATCACTTTACTTCCCTAGACCTCAATTTTCTCATCTATAAAATGAGAAAGATGGACTAAATGATTTCCAAGGCTTCCTCTGGTTCTGACATTCTGTGATTCTATTGTAATGGGGGAAAGACGTAGATAGATAAATAGATATAAAGAAAGAACACATAGCTTTGCACACAGTAAATGCTTAATGAATGCTTTTTCATTCATAAATAAATCTCATAAAAGGCAGAGTAAGAAAGCTACAAAGGAGAGGTCCAGGGAAAATGCTGTGAAAAAAGTGAGGTGGCACTGAAAGATACACAACTCAGATCAATGCGATGGCCAATTCCAGAAGGCTAGTGATGAAACATACTTTCCTCCTACCTGTAGAAGGGTGATGGATTCCAAAGGTGGAATGAGGCATCTATGTCAGTGTTGGTCACTGTGTCAATCTGTTTTATGAAGCTGTACCTTCTCTCTTTCCTTTTCTTCTTCCTTATATAGAGATATATATAGATATAGATATAGATATATATACTGCTTGTAGATCTGTCAAGGAGGAAATTTGTCAGGGCACGAGAAAGTCTGCTCTCCCAGGTGTAGAGATGGCAATTATTCGAGGAGTAAGAGACCTTTGAATACAGATAATTTCTAATTCTGTCTGAGGAAAGGAAGGGAGATCTAGAGTTGAAAGCAGGTTGGATCCTTTGTCTAACAGAGGGGAGGGGAAAGATGGGCCAGGGTACTTGCTTATCATATGGCTGTACCCAAGGGACACTCTACTGCTATAATAGGAATCCCTAAAATTCAGCAGTAAAGTCTCTAGAAACATCTTTCTCATCAGTTGCTCTGATGTGCATCCCAAAGACAACAGTAGGTATTCTGTCTTCTTAGCAGAGGCTAAAAGTTCTGGGGCCCCTAGCATCAATTCTTCTGGCTCTAGGTACTTAGTGAAAAGAAGTGGCTAGGTGGTTGTATTGATTGGATAGAGTGCTGGGCCTGGAGTCTGTAAGACTTAGGTTCAAATCCAACTCAGATATTTACTAGGTTTGTAGGACCCTGGGCAAGTCCCTTAACCTCTATTTACCTCAGTTTCCTCAACTGTAAAATGAATATTATAATAGTACTTAACCTCCTAAGGCTGTGAAGATCAGATGAGTTTTCTGTAAAACTCTTAGCACAGAGCCTGTGTTAGGTGCTATAGCTATACTAAAGCACATTCATGATGACTCATGAGTTCTCAAGTCAAGAAGAAAACTGGAGTTAATTTGTGATCTTGTATCAGTCACTTCCCTGCTCTATATCTCAGTTTCTTCCTTGTCAAATGAGGAAGTGGGACTAGATATTCTGTAAAGTCCCTTTTATTGCTAGCATTTTGAATTCTGTTTTCCAGGGTGCTTTCCTGCTCTGCCATTCTAGGATTTATTCCTTTTCAATTTTGACTTTCATCGCTATCTTTTGTTTTTAACATTACTTTCATTAGATTCCTTCCCCTCCTGCCTATCCTTTAGGTAAGCCTTCCTTTGTAACAAATGATAGAAAAGAAAGCAAGGGGAAAAAGTAACCAACACTTGAAATGAGTCTTACTGCATTTATAATATTACACAACCAAAAACGGAGAGAGGTGCATTTTCCCATAAATACTCCAAGCTTGGTGGGAATGAACTGCTGATGAAGGGATTTCAGGCTGGCAATAGTAACAGCAGACCAGTGTGCATAAAGCATCAGTCACATTACCCTATGTACATGAGGCAGGGCGTAGGAGGATGCAAAAGGCACTGTCAGGTGTGATCATCCTTCTGTTTCTGCTTCTGTTTCTGCAGCTGAAGGAAGATCAACAGAAGACTCTCATTCGGAAGGAGTTTGAGCTGCAGAGTGTGAACCTCCAGAGGAGGCTGGAGCAGAAGTTCTGGAGCCAGGAGAAGAACCTCTTGGTACAGGAATCCCAACAGTTTAAGCAGAATTTCCTGCTGCTTTTCATGAAGCTTAAATGGTTTCTGAGACGCTGGAGACAGGGCAAGATTTTACCCAGTGAGGGAGGCGACTTTCTAGAGGTATGGAGGATCTGGAACTCCTAAGACTCAGTGACTGGAGGGTTGCTGAAGAGATCCATGCATCTTCACTCTTTTCTCTCTCTCTCTCATTATTCTCTCTCTATGTATTTCTCCCTCTTCCCCTCTCTCTCTCTCCCTGTTTTTTGTTCCTTTCATTCCCTCTTTCTCTTTCTGTCTCTCTGTTCTATCTCCTGTTTTTTGTCCCTTTCTTTCATTCCCTTTCTCTGTCTCTCTCCATGTCTCTTCTCTCCCTTTCCCCCTCTCCCCCTCTATCTCTTTCTCTCTCTCTCCCTCTCCCCGTTTTTTGTCCCTTTCGCTCATTCCCTCTTTCTCCATCTCTCTCTCCCCCTCTCATTCCCTCTTTCTCTTTCTCTCTGTTCTCTCTCTGTGTGTCTCTCTCTCCTCTTCCCCCCCCCATCTCTCTCTCAGCACATAATAGGCACTATATAAATGCTATTGTTCTTTCTCTTTCTTTCTCTGTCCTTGGTCTCTCCCTCCCCCATCCCCACTATTGTCTATACAGTTAGGAGCAGCATGTATAGTGGAAAACCTGGGTTCAAATTTTGCCTCTGATACTGTCTGCTCATGAGCAAATTAGACCAATGTTCAGTTTCCTCAACATAAAACACAGAGGTAATAGCTATAGTTCTTAATTCACAAGAGCATGGTACAAACAAAGTTGTGCAAGTGAGAGAATGTAGAGTGTTTTCACTGTCATCCAGTTTGCCATGTGGATGAAGGGGGTTCGAGGGATGAGGGAAGGACATGTGTTGTGAGATTAAGGGCAAGCACCAGACTGTAGAGGGCAATGAATGGGAAGAAAAAAATCCTGAACTGTATTCAAACAGGAGAGAGTGAATTAAAGACTTCTGAACAGAAAAGTGACATCGTCAGGTCTGTACATAAAGCTACAGATTCTGCTTTTCTGTTTCTTTTGTCTGGGAAGTTTGTGATTTTGCAAATAATTTGATTGGGTTCAGATAAGGATGTGCTTTGCCCTAACATTGAGGGCACCCCTGCTTACCAGAAAAATCAATGGCAAATATTTTTTAACCTAATTTATAGTGAACATCTTTAAATAGTGATCCAAAGTTCCTTTGGTCTGATTTGCCTAGCTCCCTGACCCTGACTGCCCCTCACCCAGTCCTTTTTTTAATTTTCAAAAAATTATGAACTTATACATGAATATATCCTTATACAAAGAACAGAAAAGGTATATTATATATGAAGTCTCATTTAGTTTTTTTAAAAGCACATTAACTTCAATGTGTTAATAGTACTCTGATTATCTAAACCTCTAAATTTCCTTCTGCTCATTTCTTAATGCAGGCAAAAAGGACAATATCTTACAATATCTTTCTACTCAAAGACTCCATCTCTAATGAGGATACCATGGATACAGAATCAAGACCTGCTTGAAAGATCACTTAAATTAGAAACATAGTTCCTTGAAGGTTATAGACTATGCCATTGTTTCTTTCCAAAGAATCTGGGAAAGAAATCTCCCTTAATGAAGTTCAGTGATTCAAACAGTGTCAGGAGATACTAAAGCTACTTTACTAAGTGACTATGGTCTAAGCAAGATGCAGTATGTTATCAACAATGACTTGTGTGAGAAATATGGCATAAAATATACAAACTATAAAAGATATGGATGGTCAGAAGAGGAAATGGGTCTATCATGGCCTAATGAAGGATAAGAGATTGACAGTCCAAGTGCTATATACTGTTATCCTAATACGAAGATTCAGAGAAAGGCCTATACCACATTAGGTAGATGAATCTTCTATGGAGAAATTAGAGGAGAAGATTGTGGTATGCCCTAGTTGGTGGCAAACCACGCCAGTATTTCTGCCAAGAAAACCCTAGATGGGGTTACAAAGAGTCAGACACAAATGAAAAATGACTGAACAACAACTTGTTACAGATAATGGAGTTTACTTTAAAAAAAAAAAGCATCACTTAGTTTTTAAATAGAATTTTGATTTAGGATGCTATTTAGACAGACTACCATGAAATGCCAGCATATTAATGAAAATACAAAACACTATTCCCTATTATATACAACTAAAGAAAAGGAACAATGATATAAAGACTATGGTCCTGAAAGGGCTATCTATATTGCTACTTGCAGCTGGTCTTTCAAGCAGGTCTCAGCTGTACATCAATGGTGGCCTCATCATGGAAGGGTATGACCAGGGTAAGAATACTGTCCCTGTTGACTGGTGGCATTTTTGGGTTTTAGTAAGTAAATGTTTTATGAACTTAATATTGACATCACTACAACCAAATAAACTTGCTTAGTAACTATTTATGGTTAAGTAAATTAATTTCTAATTTTTTTATCTTTTCAATGAACAATTATTTTTCTTTTCCCTGCTACTCCCTTCCCCTGTTGATAAGAAAGAAAAACAAAATCTTGTAACACAAGCAAAACAAATTCTTATCTTGGTCAATTCTTATATTAGTATGTTTTATTTTATATCTTGAGTACATCACTTGTCAGGAAATGGATAGATTTTATCATCATTGATCCTCTGGAGTTCTGACTGGTCATTGCATTAATCAGGATTCTTAGGTGTTTTAAAATATTGTATTTATATAAGTTCTCCTATTTCTGTTCACTTCACTGCATCAGTTCATAAAAGTCATCCAAGGTTTCACTGAAACTATCCTTTTTATCATTTCTCATGAGATAATACATTCATATACCATAATTTGTTCAGTTGTTCCTTAACTGAAGGGAATCCATTTAATTTCAAGTTCTTTGACACTACAAAAGAGCTTCCATAAATACTTTCATACATATGGGTCTTTTTTCTTTTTTGCTTTGATTTCTTTGGAGTACAGGCCTATCACAGGGTCAGAAGGCATGCACAATGTGTTAACTTTGGGGGCATAGTTCCAAATTGCTTTCCAAAATAATTATCAATTGACAATTCCACCAATATTATATTAATGTCCCTGCTTTTCCACAACCCTTCTAACGTTATTTTCTGTTTTTTGTCATCTTTCCCATTTTGATGGGTATGAAGTGGAACCTCAGAGTTGTTTTAATTTGAATTTCTTTATTAGTGATTTAGAGCATCTTTTTCAGGTGGATGTTAATAGCTTGGATTTCTGAAAACTGACTATTTGACTATCAAATGGTCTTATTTATATAAATTTGAATCAATTCCTTATATATTGGAAATGAGACCTTTATCAGAGAAACTTGCTGCAAAGATTATCTCCTCCCCCCATCACAGTTAACTGTTTCCTAATCTTAACTGTACTGGTTTTGTTTATACATTAAAAAAAAACTTTTACATCTAATGTAATCAAAATCGCTCAGAAATTGGGTTTAGATCAGTACCTCATACCAAGGTATGCTCCAAACTGGTACAGGACTTACATATAAAACATCATAAACAAAGTGGCAAGGAATAAATTCTTTGAGATGATTGTATCTAAACAAGGTACAGAGAGGATCACAAAAGATAAAATGGACAATTTTAGTGATTTTTGACAATTGATAAATGGTCAAAGGATGTACACAGGCAGGTTTTAAAGGAAGAAATATAAGCTATCTATAACCACATGAAAAAATATTCCAAGCCACTAACAGACAATTGCTAATTAAGCCAGCTCTGAATCAAACTGGCAAAGTTGACCAAAAAAGAATAAATTAATTTCAATTCATAAAGTCTCATAATAGCTTTTCAGTCATTCCTTCCGTCTCCATGAAGATTCTTTGTCCATTTATTCTCATTCATTTTTTCCTTGGTCATGGATAGTGTGTTTTCTGTTCTAGTTTAGCTGTTTTCACTTTTCATTATTTTATAAAGGTCTTTCCACATTTTTTGCACAACAACTTTTCAGTCACTTTTTATATATCTCAATAATGATTCTTTGTCCATTTATTTTCATTTTCCCCCCTTTTACATGATCATAGTATGTACTCTGTTCTGATTTTGCTTTTTTTGCTTTGCATTATTTTATAAAGGTCTTTCCAGACTAATTTGTATCTGTGGTCTTAATTGCATTGTAGTGTTCGATTACATTAATGTTTTACAATTTAATCATTCCATATATTGTTGAATATTTTTATATCTTTCAATTTTTTGCAGTTCTATACTATGAACATCATGGAAATTTGATTCTTGAAAGAACTTTCAAGGCATATTGGAAATACTGAGTGCAACAGTATGATTATATTTACAAATTTTGCTGCTTCCTGCCATACTTCTCTCCAAAAAGATTCAAAAACTTTTCAGTTTTACCTGTTGTATTTCCTTAATAGGTAAACAGCATGAAGGAACTTTACCTGTTAATGGAAGAGGAAGAGCTAAGTCCCCAGCATTCTGATAATAAGTCCTGTGTAGGGGACATCTGGACACAGAACACTGTGAGTTATCAGTTCCTGAGGAAGGGAATCAAAACCTTCTTGTGTAGCTACCATTAATGGATGAAGCAGAGTCTAAGAGCAATCTGGGACCATAATATCAAAACCAAAGCAGCCTTCAAAGGAAAAAAATCAGGGTCACATTATCAGCCCCCAATCCAAATTCAGAGAAGGGAGTCTAGGAGGAGAGCACATGGTAGTGATGCGAATAGGAAGAACAGAATCAGGAATGTATGAAATTCATACACAGAGGTTCCTAAAGAAAGAGGTCCGACTCAACATGAGTGAGGAGTGTCGTGGACAGAACATTGGACTGAGAGTTAGAGAGTTAGGAAGGCCTGGCTTTGAATACTGCCTCAGACACTTGCTGGCTCTGTGACCCTAGGCAGACATTTAACTTCTCTGTACCTCAGTTTCTTCATCTGTAAAACAGATTTATATTTGAATTTGTATTTTGATAACCTAAAGTCCTTTTCAACTCTCCATCTGTGAAACTGTTTATAGTTACTATTTTATTATTATTTATATATGTATTATTATATACAATTATAGGCCATGGAGAGGAAGAAGGACGGAAGTGTAGTGAACAAAGGGCTGATTTTGAAGTCAAAAGAGACCAGGGTTCAAACGATAACTGACACTTGCCCTTTGATGTTCAAGGACTCATTTTCCTCTTTGAACCTCGGCTTTCTCACATATGAACATAGGAAAATAGCAATTATCTCAGGGGGTTGTTGAGAGGATCAGTAAAATCATGTGTCAAGTACAATTCAGTCATTGTTAAAGTTGAGTTAAAGAGGCTGACCACTAGCGAAAAAAGAATATATCCTATCTTAAAGGAAGTGAGTGGGAAAGATGATCCCTTACTACCTGTATGATCTTTGGCAAGTACTTAACCTCCTGAGTTCTCAAGTTTTCATTTATAAAATAAGGTTGATGGACAAGATGATCTCTGAGGTTCCTTCCAGCTCTAGATATGTGCTCCTATGGACTTATGACTTCCCATGTTTATATTTAACAGACAGGAAAATAAAAATACCAGTCATAGCTGAATATAATCATCATATGCTAATATTGCTTAGTGTGGCATTTTATATTTTATTTTTCACTTTTACATCTAGCATTACTTAATTTTGATAACAATCCTATGATATAGAATGGAATTAACCGCATTGAAAATACTGGCTATATTAATGGAAGGCTAGGAGTCCTAAGGGCAACCAAAATAGAGAATTGGTGACCATGCCCTGCTAGTATTAGTTGAAGAAACTGGGATTCTTTAGCCTGTTGAAAAGAAGCCTGAAGGAACAGGTCAGAAGTAACCAGACAAACAGGACAGATATGAAAGTTACATGAATTTACAATCATGTAATGAAAGACAATTACAAAAAGAATTTAATTAAAAGAAAAGCTCTACATAGTGGAGATCTGCAGTTTCATATACAATCCCTTCCTTCTTTTTTACAAGGTATATGATAGGACGGAGGTCTTCAAGCAGAGAATAAAGAATGTGGAAGAGATTCCTGTTCATAGACTGGTTCGACCAGGTGCCCTTTGCGGCCTCTTCCAGGCCTGAGACTGATTCTGATGTTCTCTTTGGTATTATAGAAAATGGCTAGCCTCTAGGTTAATGTCAGGTAGGGATTAGGCAAAAGGATGGTTGGCACATCACTGGTAGATTTCCAGCTCTGCCTCTGCCTTGCTGTGGTTGTAAGTACTTCACTTAGAAGAGTACTTGATTTAAAATCAGAGGTCCTGGATTCAGATTCTGGCTCTGCCATTTATTACCTCTGTGACTTTGGGCAAAACACTGACCTTCCCTAGGGCTCAGTTTTCTCATTTCTAAAACGAGGGGGTGGAACTAGCTGGCCTCTAAGGTTTCTTATGCCTCCAAATCTCTAATCTTATAACCCTACAGCCCAATGAATATGTGAAGACTCTAGCAGACATGAAGATCATTCTGAAAGAGCTGTGTCGAGAGCTTCGGGAAGAGCGGCGGGGCACGAATGAGCTCCAGCAGCAATTTGCTAAGGCTAAGTCGGCCTGGGAAATGGAGAAGACTGAGCTCAAGTGCCACCTGGCCCAGGTGAGGCCTTTAGCTGCCAGGCTCTTCCTAATTCCTGCTCATCCTTTAAAGCCCAACTTAAATGCCTCTTCATCCAGAAAGTCTTTCCACTTCTCTCTAGGTGATTCCTCATTAATCTTAGAAGGCACTTATGCTCTTGTATTATCTCTGGTAATTATCTGTACATGTTTCAGGTACTATTCCTAGAGCCCCATGCAAGGAGAGACTATGTCTTATTTAAACTTTGTCTCCCCAAGCACCTATCACAGTGTTCTGCTGCAGATGGTAGCATGATAGACATTTAATACATATTTGTGGAAATAAATTGCCCCATCCTGAGCTGCCTAAGTATTTATACTCAGTCTGGGAATCCACCTACTTCCTTGAGAAAATGGATCAACTCTCTCTACTAGCAGCTAATTTAGCTATCCTTAATGTCACAGCCAAACCTACCAAAAAGAGTGAATCCTGAATAGGGAAACTACTTCGACCCTTCTTGCTGAGTTGCTACTATTGGTTTCATTTCAGCTAGGGTTCCAAGGTCAGAAATGTCAAAACCAAACCATTCTGTGAAGGGACCAGCAGGAAGTACAGCGATAAGAAAAAGAGGGAGGGAGGGAGGTGTCAGATCATTACGCTATGATCAGAAATACTGAGATTAGCATTTATTAGGTTATATGCGTATGCTTGGGCAGTAGGTAGTCATAGGGTCAGGAACATAGGGAGACAGTTATCAGTTGAATGTCAGGAAGACCAGAGGTCAGGAAAAGAGGGATTGAGTTTATGTTCATAGGTTGAAACTGGGCGGAACCAGGCTCAGACCACCAGTTGGGAGGAGGGTGTGTGAAGCCAAAGTAGCCAGGCATCTTATAGTTTAAATAAAACACAGTCTGCCCTCATGAAACTCAAAGTCTAATAGGGGGGAAATGATCCTGGCACAAATAATTGTAAATCAGGCTATTAAAAGTGCATAGGCAAGTGCTTTATAAATATTAGGGCACTGTCTAAATGAGTTAATATTATAAGAGGTAGGAAAAAATTGTGACAGCTAAAGAATCAAAGGATGATAGATTTAGAGCTAAAAGAGAACTTACTGGCCAAGTCTGACATCCTCACTTTACAAAGGAGGAGTGAGGCTATTAAGTTTCTGAATTAGGATTTGAACCCAGGTCTTTCTAACCCCAAATCCAGCACTCTATCCACTACTCCATACTGCCTCTAAATCAAAAGGTCATTGCTGAAATAATAACAAGACCTTAAAGGTCAGTCCAGTCACCTCATTTTACAAAAGAAGAATCAGGTGAGGCCCAGAGGAATTTAGTAACTTGCCTGGGTCACACAGTTATGCAATAAGTATGGGAGGCAGGATCTGAACCAAAGTTCTAACTAACTCCAGGACTCTACTCTTGAAACCACATTGCCACTGAAATGGGAAAAGAAAATGGCTGCTGCGCCCCCACTGTGCTGTTCTCTGTACCTGGTGACATGAGAGATTAGAGGACGCTTCATAGAAAAGGAACATTTGAGCTAGGTCTTGAAAGATGACTAAAATTCCAATGGGAGAATTTTTCCATATATGCAAAAGTACAGAGCTCAAAAAGTAGGATCATCTTGGAGAATGATGATCCATTCAGTTTGATTAGTGGGAGGGGAATAAAACAAGATAATCCTTAAAAAACAGGGAAGTGTCACACTGGAGGGCATTGAATGCCAGGCAAAAAAGTTTGGACTTCATGTTATAGGCATTGGGGAGCTATTGAAGGATTTTGAGCACTGGATCAAAAGCAGTGAGTTATGATCAGAGTTGCTCATATGGAAAATTCTTTTTGCCTATGAAGAATAGACTGGAGGTCAAATAGGAAATTATTCCAATAGTTCAGGCAAAGGAATGTGAGAATTTGGTCGTGGGCATATAGAGCAACTTCAAATGTTGAATTAAATGACATAAGATTTAAATGACTGGAGGTAATAGTCTCTCAACTAACTAACCTATGTCTAGGCTCTCCCCATTTTTTTATATGAAAGTAGATTTGAAATATAGTGACTTGTTCCCTTCTTCCTACTCCACCCTGACCCAGCTGTCCATGGCTATAAAGAGGAGAAAGCCATTGGTGAGCAGTGAAATTCTCTTTTCAGATTTATAACATCTTAGGTGAAAAAAAATTGGCCTTACTCTATTAAAAATCTTATTTTTGCTATGCTGTTAACAAGCACTGTTGTGTCAAGTCACTTTCAGTTGCCTTCCTTCCCCTCTCCCCTGCTTGTAACATGAGAGTGGACTGATTGGTCACATTCTGTGATTCTAGAGGAGAGCAGGGATTTTGGGAAGGGAGCTGAGTCAATTGCACTTCTTCCCAAACTGTCTGGCCTTACGTTTTGCCAGCTGGAGCTAAAACCCGGCAAAGGAGTCGGAGAGCGGGCCCTGCCAGACTGGAAGGCCATTTTGAAAAGAGAAAGGGAGGAACACCAGCACCTCCTGGCTGAATCCTACAGTGCAGTCATGGACCTCACCAAACAGCTGCAGATCAGTGAGAAGAACTGGGACCAGCAGAAGATAGAGCTGCTGGATAGGTTCAAAGATGAGAAGCAGCAGGCTGAGCAGCAAGTGAAGGAGCTACAGAATAAAATAAGCCAGGTAAGGCAGGCTTCCCTGTCCCCAAGAGCATGCCTACATGTACTCACATATATATTCTGACACTAGGATGTGGATTCATCTGCATACACATTCATAAATATTCCTATATATGCACAGAGCCTCACATAACATACAGTGATATGTTCAGCTCCCCACATGCAAAGACACATGCAGACATACATGCAGACCTACAGATAAATAGGTGCACATAGTCATTATAAATGCCAGGAAACCAAAGTGAACTCAAGCATGAATGAAAGATCAAACCACACTAGTTTTCTTGTTTTAAAATTTAATTAACAAAGCATTTATTTTTCTTAGTCTTCACTGAAAAAAAAAAGTCTTGTAACAGATTATGCAATCAAAACAAATTTCTGCTTTAACCATGCCTTAAAATATGTCGTTCTGCAAATTGAGTCCAGTCTCCTCTTTGTTAGGAAGTCACACCAGTTTGGGTTGGGTTGGTTTGGTTGTTTTTCTGGTGAGGGTTTTTTATTAACTGAACTGAAAACCAAAAGCCAAGGTTTTAAGTAAAAAAATAGTATCAGCTAACCCATGGCATCCAAATGATCCCCAGACTCGGGCTGACCTCATTCGCTTGAGGTTTGCTCCTACCTGTGTATCCACTTCACTAGCTCACCCTCACTAAGCCCCCAGCTTCTCTCAGTATTTGAGGTAATATTTGAACCTGGGTTTTGCTAACTCTTAACACCACTGATCTATCCTCAATACCACACTACCACGTTAATAGTCAATAGAAGTGGCTACTTCTCTCTGGGATTTTTCCCCCACTGTGTTATGCTGAGACTTTTTATAGTTTGAAGATATGTCAACCTTTTCCCTCTGTCTGGTGATATAAGAGCTATAAGGGAAAGCTTCATAAAAAAACAGAGCACCTGAGAGCTTGGTTCTACATTTTTTCCTTCCTTCTCCACTAGAGAGATCTGAGATCTGTTCCCTTCTCCTTAGGGAGATTCTCTTCTTGTCATCCAACTGGAAAGGAATTTGGGAGAGCAAGGGACTTGTTTCATTGGGTACCAGGACTTCTGATGGGTCTTAATTGTATGTAAGCAAAGAATTTACTCTCTCCCCCACACAGCCTTCCCTTAAAGCTCAACAGATACATTTTCACCTAGAAGCTATTGAAAGTCCTTATCAGCTGTAAGGTGTCCTCCCATGTTTATCATAAAGAAGTAGTAGATGAAGAGGCCAGAGCACCAGACTTAAGAGTTAAGAGATCTGAGTTTTAACCCTGGCTCTGCCAAGTCACTTGTTTTGTGACCTTGAACAAATCACTTGACTTCTGCCCTCACTCCTCAATTTCCTCATCTTTCAATAGAGATAGTACTACCGACTATATTTACTTCATAAGACTACTTTGGGAATCAAATAAAATAACAGATATTAAAATGCTTTGAAAGTAATAAAAGTATTTCAAGCTGAGTGTGAAATTGTTTTCTGTTCACTAAAAAAATTTAATAAATTTAAGAGATAATAAAAGTGCAAGTTTATGATCTTATCAATAATAGTAATAGTCTAATCCCTACTTCTTGCTGTAGGACTTTATAGTAATAATAGCTTACATTCATATAGTACTTTACATCTTGCAAAATATCTTTTAAAATTTTTTTTCCAATTATATGTAAAAACAATTTCTAAAATTCATTTTTGAAAATTTTGAGTTCCACATTTTCTCCCTCCTTCCTCCCCATTGAGAAGACAATCAGTTTGATGTTATACATGGATAATCATTGAGAAACATTTCCATGTTAGTCATGTTATGAAAGAAAATACATACCAAAAAAACCATCCAAAAAACAAAGTAAAAAATAGTATACTTGGATCTGCATTTAGACTCCCATGAGTGCTATACACTGGAGTGGTATAGCATTTTCCATCATAAATCCTTCAAAATTTCCTTGGATCATTGTATCCTTGAGAATAGTCAATCATTGTACAATATTGGTGTTACTGTGTACAGTGGTTCTGCTCATTTCACTTTTTGCAAAATATTTTTATGTACATTATATCATTTAATCCTCGCAATATTCCTGTGAAGTAGTTTTAGTGTTAACATCCGTGCTTTACAGATGAAGTGACTTACCAGAAAAGGTTTGATGAACACTTACTAGGGGATGTTCATATTAGTGGTAATTCTTAATCAGGAATGGGTTGGATTATGTGGTCTTTGAAGTCTTTTCCTTCATTGAGATTCTTTAATACCTAAGGTCATATAAGCAGCAGGGCTCAAACTGAAACTGATACCTTCTGACTCCAAGTCCATTAATCTTGTTGAAAAGTTAGGATGATGTAGTAGAAAGAGCATAATTTCTCAATTACCAAAAAGAAATAATATCTATATTACCACTCCTCATAGGATTATTCTGAGAATCATGAAATTGTAAAACTTAAAAGTGCCACACAAATATAAGGTATTATTTACACACACATATTCCTTTGTCCCATAAGTCAATGGGAAGGATTTCTCTTACAATCAACAGCAAAGATTAGTTTCTGGCAGGGAGAAGCAAATACCATTTTGAGGACAAGCAGGTGACAATCCTCGAGCTTTCACAACTGCAGAGCTAATTTTGCATTCTGTTACTTCTTAGCTGCAGAAGGGAGCTGATTCCTGGGCTTTGAAACACATTGAGATGGAAAAGCATGACAGCAGCTGGAAAGAGGTGAGTCAAGCTTTCTCAGTCAACATGCCAAGGTGATGACCCCAGGTCTCCTAGCTTACCAGCAGTGAGTAAGGAAGAAAAAAGTTGCTGACTTGTCAGAGGGTTGACTGGAGCAACAGTTCATAAAAAAAGCAGGAAGGAAACAAGATAAAAATTCATTTCTTAGGATATTTGCTGCTCTCCATCCTGAACATACTCTGGACTTCGATGGGCACCCCAATCCACTACTGTCATAAACCCTATTTAGCTGCCCAAGCACATCCCAGTATCTTGAAGAAAATATTCAAGGTTTCACATTGATTCTTACAATAAGCATGTAGAACAGGATCTGAGTTCACTTCCCTTGGGCAAATCATTAAATTCTTGGCCTCAGTTTCCTCACCTAGGATGTGAGGAAGTTGGACAAAATAAGTTCTCTGGTCCTTGCAGCTGTAATGTTTTATGATTACATGTGAAGATATATCCTCCATAGGAAAGAGGTAAACCTCCACACTTCTTCCCATTAATTGTTAATGTAGTTAAGTCTTTCAGCTTAAGCAATATTTAGGCTTTGTTATAATGCCTTTATTACCAACAATGAATGTGGACAGATAAGTGGAAAAAACTGAAAGCCAGAACACCTGATTGTTTTTATGCCTCTTTTTTGTGTGTTCTTATACATCTAACCTGTTCTGGGCATCAGTTCACTTTTCTGTCAAATGAAGATAATCAATTGCTTATGTAACCTTAGGCAAGTTACTTAATTTCTCTAATGTAAGCCCCTATTCCCCCACATGCCAAAATACCATTAATAATCCCAACCCTTCCACCCTTCAGTATTACGACGAGGATAAAAATGTTCCATCATATGTGAAAATGCAGTGGAAAAGTATGAAGTTCCTATAGAAATGAAAGGAATTGTTGCACCAAGCCAATCTCAGATTTTTGTATTTTGAGGCTATAGAGTCAGAGGACCTAGGTTCAAATCTCTAATGAGATTTCTAATGTTTGTTTCCTGTGTGACCCTGGACAAATAATTTGTTCTTGGAGGGCCTCAGTTTCCTCATCTGTAAAACAAAGAGATTGAACTAGATGCCCTCTGTGTGAACATGAAGTCCCTTCAGCTCTAAAGCTAAGATCCTAGGAAAGTGCTTTGAGGTCACAGAGGAAAGCAGTGTGCTCATTCATATTGTGTTAATCACTTCACTTCACTTCTCCCTTCTGCCATGGTGACTAACCCATAATGTTCCTCTTCTCCTCCAGACCCTCAGTGAGAAGGTACATGACAAAGAGACGATTTCTGAAGCTGATGCCAATGGAACCAACTTAAAGAGGTTAGGTGGCCTAGGGGGTTGCTGTGTTCTGACCACCTACCCCCACAACTCCCAACCCACCTTTCTTTTAATGCATATGCTATACATGCTTAGTCAAAAGTCATCCAGGAACCTAGGGCAGTCAGAAATCTTTGTGCCTTTTAAAAATATATGTATTTTTTAAATGAGAGGGGCCTTTGATAGCAAGAGAAACTAGGTTCCTCTTTATTTTGTTCCCTGCCATGCTCTTTCATCCCATTTGGGGGTCAAAGGAATCAGCGTGCAGGTCTTGGAATTCATTCCTTCAACAATATAACCACCTACTATCACTTGTCTGTCCCAGTGCTTAAGAAGTTTACAGTCTTATTTGCTCACAGCCAACAAATGATGTAAGTGCCAAGTTAAAAACCATCCGATGCCAAAATGTGTAGTTTAGTGGCCTTGCACTCATTCTTCTACACTAAAACTATCCTGTTATTTTTTCCTTCATAAACATTTGTTAATTTGATTCTATATTCATATGACTGTACAGCTGCATAATGTCTTAAGCAGTCACAAATGGCTCTTTGAGGTCCTGGCATAAACAATGGGCAATGAGGAGAGACAGAAACCATTATGTGAGTTGAAGAAGTAGCGGAAAATTTCCTGCAAGGAGAATGAACCTTGAACTAGGCCTTGAAAACACATAGGCTTTGGATAGGTGCAAGCAGAGAGGGAAGTCTCTAAAGTTACAACAACATAAGTAAAGGTAGGGAGGAGGAAATGATCCTGGCATGAGTAGAGGTCACTAAAGAAGTCTTGATGATAGACGGTAAGAATCAGTGTGGTAGAATGGATAGAGTGCCAGACTTGTAGTCATTTAAGAACTAGATCTAAATCTTACCTCCATAACCTACTGGCTGTGTGAACATGTACTCTGTGCCTCAGTTTCTTTCCCTATAAAATAAAGATACTAGTATATATAGAACTTACTTTACACAGTCGTTAAGCAGCTTAAATGATATCATGTATGTAAAATTCTATATAATGTCATCATGTACTGCGGGTCGTCCCAGTGAAAATGGGGATGAAAATGAGGTGGGTTCAGATTATGGAGATCTTCAAATGTAATCTAAGGGACTTGGCCTCAATATACTAGGCAGTGAATCCTCCCCATTTGCATATGGCACCTGATGTCATAGCAAGAGCACCCAAGTCAGAGGATCTAGCTACAAATCCTGACTCTACTACTTAGTCCTTATTTAACCTTGGGCAAGTCACTCCATCATTCTGGACCTCAGTTTCCACATTGGCAAAATGATGTATTTCTATGAGATGATCTGTGAAGTTCCTCTTATTGTGGTTTTATGATCCTATGTCCTCAAGTTTCCTCTTCCCACTTGTAAAATGGTCTCCAATCCATGGGCCCAAGTTTTGTTATGCTCATCATATCTTCTTCTCCCACCAGGACCAAATCTGTTTCTTCGATGTCTGAGTTTGAAAGTTTACTTGACTGTTCTCCTTACCTTCCGGGCAAATCAGCCAACCTAGTGAATGAAACTTCTCGAGGCAAAAAAACCTCTCCAGCTGCATCTTTGCTGCCCAGTACCCTAACGGATACTGCCCCAGTGAACCCTGCCAGAATTGTCTTTGTGGACAATGAGCAGGCTAGCCCAGAAAAGGGGACCAAGGAGAAGCTTGGCCTCTCCCCTAGAGACTGCAACAGGAGAGGCAGCCTGGCCTACCAGGATTGTGCCCAGAAGCAGATGCAGAGGAGCTACACGGCTCCTGATAAAACAGGCATCCGGATTTACTATAGCCCACCTGTGGCCCGTAGGCTAGGGGTCCCTCTGGTCCAGAGTAAAGAAGGGAAAATTCTCATTGAGCCTGGATTCCTCTTTACCATGGCCAAGCCCAAAGAATCAGCAGAGTCAGAAGGCTTGGCTGAGAGTACATATGGCCGGTGGCTATGTAACTTCTCCAAACACCGGGAACTTTTGGACAGCAGCCCAGTCAGCAGTTCTGCAGCTCCTGTGCCCAACTTCCCCTCTGCCCTACATGACTTCGAGATGTCAGGCAACATGAGCGATGACATGAAAGAAATTACCAACTGTGTCCGCCAGGCCATCCGCTCTGGCTCTCTAGAGAGGAAGGTGAAAAGCATATCAAGCCAGACTGTAGGGCTGACAAGTGTCGGCACCCAGACCATCCAGACAGTGAGTGTTGGTCTTCAGACTGACCTGCCTCGGGGAAGCCTGCATGGCAAGAGCTGGTCTCCCCGTAGCTCTTCTCTGGTGTCTGTCCGAAGCAAACAGATATCCTCTTCACTGGAGAAGGTCCACTCTCGGATTGAAAGACCTTGTTGTTCTCCTAAATACGGGTCACCAAAGCTTCAGAGGAGATCTGTCTCCAAATTGGATAGCTCTAAGGACCGAAGTCTGTGGAATCTTCACCAGAGTAAGCAAAATGGATCAGCTTGGGCCAGGTCTACTACAACCCGAGACAGCCCAGTCTTAAGCAACATTAATGATGGACTATCTAGTTTGTTCAACGTAGTAGAGCACTCTGGGAGCACCGAGTCTATCTGGAAGCCAGGGAGCCAGGAGACCCGCACCAAACCAGAGACTCACAAGTATGGTATCGTGCAGGAGTTCTTTCGTAACGTATGTGGCCGCTCACAGAGTCCCACTTCCGGGACAGATCGGAAAGAAGTAGTGGGAGATGAGTGCACCAAAAAGCCAGAGCCTCTTTCCCCAGCAAGTTACCACCAGTCTGAAGGAATTGTCAGGATTTTGAGCAAGAAAACTCCAAAGCTGAGCAGTTGTGAGGAGGTCAGGCCAGCTTTACTCTCCCAGGGGGGTAAGGATGGAACCCTTCGAGATCCAGATGGCAATTTGACTGTGGCTGAGGTAGGTATATGGGTTCTTTCCCTTCCTGTGAGAGTTAAGGTAGGGTATGATGGAGTGCTGCCATGGTAGGAGTCCTTGTTTTAAAACCTCAGATTGTGTATCTTACTCCTCTATTTCCATTTCCTTCCTTTTAGTGCTTTACCACCACCACCCCCATTTCTCCCCAAAGACCAATAAACTCTTATCTTCATTCCTAGAGAGAAACGTCACTCACACCCAAAGTTACCTGCATTTAAGAGGCACTTAGAAGGAGAAGCCATTTGTGGGTAGGAATCCTCACACAAGGTTGTTTTCAGGGTAAAGGGGGACTTGGGAACCCCACTATCAAACTAGTCCATTCTACTTTTGAGTCACTGATTATTAGAAAATTTTTCCTTTCCTCAAGCCTAAGTTTGTTGGGTTTGTTTTTTTTTTTGCAGCTTTTACCCATCACTCCTCGTTCTGTTTTGTGGAGGACAAAGAAAATAGTTCTAATACCTTTTTCCCATGCCAGTTCTAATATGGTTATAATCCCTGCCCCCTCATTATCTTCTTTCTTTCCAGGCTGAAAATCCCCATGATTTTAATACACTTTACCTTCATGACTGCCCTGCTTTGGATATTCTCCAGCTTATCAATGTGTTCCCTAAAATATGATACCTGGAAGTAATACAATTCTCTAGGTTTGGCATAACTAGAGTAGAATACAACAGTATTATAGCCTACACAATGCTAGATACTATGCCTCTTTTAATGTCACTTAAGACTCTCTTCAAGTCAAACTACTCTCTTGCCTCATTTCTGGTATCTTGTACTAGTGAAATTGATTTTTTGCACCTAAGTGTCAAACTTTGGATTTGTCCTTATTAAAGCCCATTCTATCAAATCTGACCCAGTATTCTAGTTTGTCTAGTTTTGAATCCTCATTTTCTCCATCATCTCTCCTCTCTGATCTATCCTTCACATTGCTGCCAATTTAACATTCTTAAAGTATAGGTTTGACTATGTCACTCCACTCTTCAAGAAGCTTCTCAAAGTCCCTACTATCTCTAAGATAAAATAGGAACATTCCTGTTCAGCATTTAAATGCCCTTTACAATTCCTTCTCAGACTCATTTCATTTGTACCTTCATACCCAAATGGCCTACTTTCTGTTTCACGCACACAACATTCCACTGTCTTCCCTATTCTTTTGTGTTTGCTCTATTCCCAGCATGTTCTCTCTCCTCACCTCTATCTCTTAGAATATCTTCCTTCCTTCAAGGTTTGACTCAGGTACTGCCTCCTTCATAAGGCTATTCCTGAGTCTTCTAACTATCTCCCTACCACCATCAATGATAATATTTACTCATTTGTGTATGTTTTATCCTCAACAAGAATTTAAGTTCCTTGAGGAACTGTTTCATTTTTTTCTTTGTATGTCCAGGACTTAGCACAGTTCCTTGTTACCTAAATGCTAACTGAACTGAACTGAAATTTTCCAAGTCATTCATTCATTGAAAAGTTCACTAAAATAGTGCAGACCTAAACATATATCCTGAGGCACTCTAGTAGATTTCCTTTCAGTCTGGAATCAAATTTGTATTTGACCATTGAACCATTTCCAAATTTCACTAACTGTACTATAGTATTTCCCTGATTTCTACCAGTCTAAAATAAAGAAATTATTATTCTGATAAGACCTATTCTTGTTGAAACCATTCTGGTTCTTTGTGATTACCCACTCCTTTTATAGATGTTTACTGAATGTCTATTTTCTTAACATTTTTTGTATAATTTATCCCATTAGAAGTTTGGTGAAACCTAAGGACCCCTTCTCAGAATGATTTAAATAATGAAGTAACAAAGCAAACCAATTATATAAAAATACAGTTATCAAAATATTTTTAAAAACAAATTCAGAGACCCCAGGTTAAGAACCCTTGGCCTAGAATTTTTCCAAGAATCAGAAACAAACTTATCAGCCTTAAATTCACAGATTATCTTCTCCATTTTGAAAAATCAGACATTTTTCAATCTCAAATGCTACAGTAGCTTTTCCCTTCAAAGATCATTGTATGTGACATGACAATCATATGCCAATTCTTTATGTAACTGAGAATGCAGTTCATCGTTTTGTTGCATTTGTATCCCCAGTGCCTAGCCCAGTATCTGATGTAAGGCAGATTAATAAATGCTTGTTGACTTATTGATCAGACCTGCTGACTTTAAATTATTAAAGAAACCTAGGTAGTCTCTTATTATCTACTTATTATAATATCAATTCCCTATTAACTATTTTTGTTCTGTCATTTCTAGTCCAAATATCACCCTCCCTAGAAAATCAAAAGTTGAGCTGTCCAAACATGTCTGCCGCAGTTATCACAAGTACCTATTGTCCTAGGCACTTTGAACTGTGGTCCAATCTCTCCTTTGTTGCCCCCACCTTTTATCCATATTATAGCTTTTAAAAAGAGAGGCCCCATGTCAAAATTAAAAGAGAACTAGTTCTAGCATCACACTGGCCATGTAACCCTGGATACATTTATTTAACCTCTAAGTCCCCCAGGCAATTCTCAAAGACTATAAATTGCAGAAAAATTACCAGTATGCACTGGAAGACGTTTCCTCACTTGGACTTTATCACAAGTTTACAAACTTCTGAGTGTCTCCAGTGCTAGTTTTCCTCTTCAATAATATCTAGCCTAGTGAAAATAAAGTCAAATTTCTCTCTCCTGTTTTCATTTCAGCTGAAAGCCCATTCTATTCAATTTGCAAACGTCTAGCCTTGAGTAGACAGAAACCTGTCCATTCCTATATTTTAAGCTGTGGTCCAGAAATCCACATCCCTATTTTCTGACATGATTTCTTAACCAGCAAGTCACTTCCTAAATATGCGTTATTCTTCAGAATACCTTACTTGTAGTGGGTATCTGTGATGAAAACATTATTTACCCGAGTTTTTGTAATCTTTAGCAATACTGTATAGGTTCTTTCTAGCCATACTGTCTGTGTCCACATGAATTACTAGGAATAAGTAGAGGTCACCCTGTTAACCTGCTGGATGACCTTAATCAAATCCTTTTCTCTCTCTGGACCACAGTATTCATTCTGGTGAAATAAGGTTATGTCTCTATGCTTTCTTCTAGCTTTATCATTCTGTGATCCTATGATCTTTCTCTATTGTGGAAGTATAGGGCTTTCTTTTTTTTTTTCTTCTTTTCAACCAGCAAGCACTTATTTTCTCTCCTATCTCATATGGGAGGAAAAAAGAAAAAAAGCCTTGTAACAAATATATTTAGGCAAGCAAAACAAATTTCCATGTTGTTCGTGTCCAAGAAATATGACTCATTCTGTATCTTGAGTCTGTCACCTCTCAGTCAGGAAATGAGGCGCACACATAATAATAACCAGCTGCCCCTTGAAATTAAAATTGGTCATTGTTGCCATCAAAATTCTTAGGTCTTTCTAAGTTCTTTTTAACCATATTGTTTTTATAAGTTGCTGTACTGGATCTGCTCACTTCACTCCTCATGAGTTTATGTAAGTCTTCCCAGGTTTCTCTCAAACTGTCTTTATATATATATTTCTTAAAGTAAAATATGTTACATTCATATACCATAATTTTTTCAGTCATTCCCCAATTAATGGGTATTTCCAATCCTTTTCTATGACAAAAAGAGCTGCTACAAACATTTTTGTATATTTGTGTCCTAACCCTTTTTGATCTCTTTGGGATATACACTGAGCAATGGTATCACTGTGTATTCACAATTTAGTAATTTTTTTTAGCAATAGTTCCAAATTACTAGAACAATAAATAAGCAAAACAAAAACAAACATGATTACATCAAGAAATGCAGAAAGTTTTTTTTAATAAACTATAAGACTTTTCTCTAATTTTAAAAAAAACCTCACACCAAAACATAGTAAGAATATATGGACCTTCCTTAACGTAGTAAGTAGAATCTATCTAAAAACCAAGAGTTAATGATTATATATAATGGGGATAAACTTGTTGCCTTTATAATAAGAACAGGGTAAAGCAAAAATGTTTAGTGTCACCACTACTATTTGATATCATGCACTCCATAGCAATAAGAAAAGAAATAGAGGAGATAAGCAAGGGCAAAAAAGGAACAAATTATTGCTTTTTGCAGATAATATGATGGTGTATACTTAAACAATACTAGAGAGTGAACTGAAGTTAAATGAAACTAATTTTAGCAGAGCTGTAGAATATTAAATAACTAAAGGATGTACTTGAGAGTATACCTACCATGACACACAGGAACTGTAGGTATACAACTATAAATCACTCTTTAAATACAGATCTAAATAATTCAAGAAATATTTGCTCATGAGTAAGTTCTGGCATTATATATTAAAAATGGCAGTACTCCCTATATTTATTTATTTAGTGCCATACTAAACTACCAAATGATTATTTTATAGAGATAGGAAAAATTATAACGAAATTCATCTGGAAGGCAAAAAGTTCAAGAATCTCAAAAGAAGAGCTAGACCAATTCACAGCTCCACTAACAATGCACTGATGTGGCATATAGGTACCTTCTTAGTATATTGGAGGCAGAGTCAATGTCATAAACTCAACATACATTTTTCCCTTCACAATCTCCCTCAAATCCTCCACTCATATCTAGATTCTATTTCTAACTGCCTTACAGACCAGATCCATAACCTTTACCCCCAAAGGATCCTGGCAGGTCACCCTTGAAGATATCCCCCAAGATTTAGTACACACAGAGAAGGCAATAAATGCAATCAACAATTTTTGACATTCTAGATGAATTGGAGACTTTTAAAAAAAGATATTCCTATACAGTGACAACAGATGTTCACAAAATGTAGGCACATGGAAATTATCACACTGGTCCATCCAGCCCAGCTTTCTCCAACCAATATCATAAGGGATATTTTGTAGAAATGCACAGTTTTCTTCTTTGATGTTAACCTGAAAGATTAAGAGACAAACTTTCTTCCCCAGCCCTGGCCAAAAGAAATTAAATTCTCATTTCCTTAATGGCTTGATTGAGATATGGCATATTTGTCATTCAGAAACAATTTAGCTAAACTTTTTTGTAACATTTATTTTTAACTTGTACCAAAATCTGGAGCAATGAGTTCCATAAGTTTTTCTCTGTACTATCCTAAACTTGCCTCCTACAAATTTTAATAGGAAACTAATTCTAACATCTAGGATTTGGTGAACAAGCCCATTTTCATTCTTGTAACATATTATAATTTTATAGATACTGCTCACATACCATGTCTTCTCAATTCAACAAACATTAAAATGCATACTGTGCTATTTTCCTTAATTCCAATTGAAAGCCAAAACAGCTACATTTAACTTTTCTTGAATATTATTTTAAAAGTCAGTGCAATCAGACTCCAGACTAATATTAGAGTCCCTTGCTCCTAGTAACAGGTCGAGGCCTGTTGCCAGTCTGCTTATCTTCCTATCATCAGTACACTCAGGCTCATTTCTTAATTACAGCTAATTTCTACTTCCCCTTCCACAGGATGCTATGTGTGACTGTAGTGCTCAGTCTCTGACCTCCTGCTTTGCACGGCCTTCCCGATCCATCAGCAGGCACTCTCCCTCTAAATGCAGACTACATCCCCCTGAAACCATCCGGGGAGGGGAAGAGAGGACAGCTTCTTCCAGTGAATGATCATGCTGCCAAGGGACAGAACAGCAGCACTCCCCCTTGTCCCATCCCACCCCTCAACCAACAGGCATTGTGAGAAGCCAAATCTCCAGTGACTCATTAAGCAGATCTGGATCAACTGATAAGAGGCAACAGGGCCCAGAGCAGTCCAACAGCCTGTACATCTGTCTCCTAAACACCACCTTGCCTTGGAAGGAGGATTTAAGAAGCAGATGTTGCATCAAAGCCTGGAAGCCTATGGAATAGGTTCCAAGGGGAAGAAATGCAAGTGATCCCTTTTGCAACAATCAACAGAGATATCGACTGATCAGGTCACTATACTCCAATCTTCAGATGAGAAGACAGGGAATGGGGGAGATCAAAGTTAAGTGTTGGAGCACTGCTACTAGGAATCTTCTCTGGGGGTCTCTTCTTGGGTGCTAAGGGAGTAGCAGGAACTTTTTGCTCAATTTAAATGTTTTTCTTAGGATACCTAACAGGGAGGTATCCTTTGGAGACTACAGACACCCCAAACAGGCAGCCGTAGTAAGCTATTCCTGATGTGATTTTAAGAAGAGATTTCAATAGCCTAAGTCTTAAAACTTAAACTTCAGAGGGATGCTTTTCCCCTGTAATCTTCCACAATATCTGGAAGATTTCCTTTTAGACAACAGCCAAGCCAGGAGGCATTGACAGTGCCTGGCTACCTGTGGGGTAAAAGGCCAGAGGCTTTAACAAGAAATCTGGTTGTACCAAATGGATGACATTGTATATCTTCATTACCATGCATTGCAGTTCAAACACCCAGTGTTGAGAGATGAGCTCCATCCATCAGGACAACTCAACGAAGTCTTTGTAATAGATAACAGATAGATTCTGGCAATACCACATAATGATGAACTAGACTTGGGCTTCTACTCTGAGGCCCAACAAAATCCCTTCCTTCTCATATTTCTTATCCCCTGGCTCTTGCTGCCCTGGATTTCTGTGACTCTCCATGGAGTATGATAGGGTAGCCAGCCACGTTGAAGAGTCTGGATCTTCATATCTTAGAAGCAAGGGGTTTTGCATCCCCCATCTTTGGCAGCTCACGTCCAACAATGATGTAGAGAAAAACTACCACCAGACTTGTGGAAGCTAGGGTCAGGGAATGTAGGCCTCGGGATCTGGGTACACTTACAAGAAGCAGGGAACCACCAATCTAACAGAGATTTTTATTTGTCTTTGAAGCATTTGGACATCATTGGCTTGAATCCTTGCTCTTTCTTCAGACATCCTAGAGTGGTAGCAGCCTCAGTACTATGTTTACATCAAGCAGTCAAAAGCAATGATATTCCTGCTAAACAACCTTGGTGGAGAGTTAAGTTGACCTGGCCAGAGAGGAGTTAGCAAAACTGCTGTCACCTGGACTATGGGGCAGAAAGACTCCAGAGCCTCCTCTTGTGGCCCTGACACATGATACTGTTGAATTTTCCTGACTATAAATATTTAAGGTAGTTTATATTATTTTAATAATTTAATTCATCCCCAGATCCCTAGAGTAATTTATTGAGGATTGAGAGGTATCCTGTTCATCAGGACACAGGGCAACATGGTGTTCCCATTGAAATGTTGAAATGTTAGGGATGTTAAGGGAGATACAAGGCAGTTCAGCAGTTGAACATCGGTTTCCTTATCCATATCCAGATACCCACTTGGCACAGCTGGAATCTCAGGATGCTCAAATATCATTTCCAAATGATATGAATTAATTGCTTTGGATTCAGAACCCAGATAATTATTCACAGGCAACAGTTGTACTGGATCTTACATCCCAGTGTCCCTTTCCTGAGTTCCTATTGATAGGGATGCGAGGATTGGGCTGATTCCACCATTTCCCATACATTTCCCATTTCAATTTTCAATTTTCCCTTCTACTTTTTTATGAGCCAAACATAGGTCCCTCAGCCTCAGCCAAGCTTGGTGATCCCTGAGATTCCCAACCAACGTACTCAGTGGAAAATAGACTGAACCCAGAGAGTGTTTAATGCAGCTTTGCACATAGATTGTAAAATGTCTACTAACCTCCCTAAATTTTCACCAGCCTGTCCATATTTAGCCTTAATGTCTAGTAGCACATTCACTGCCTCCTAAGGATCTTCCCCTAGTCACATATTGACCATTTTTTTCTACCTCCCCACCCACTTGAGTCATTTTACGTTTTTCAAGTCATCTTTCCCCATAGCTCATGTATCTATCTGTATGATCAGTCCCAAGTTTCCTTAATTGGTCGGAAATCCCCAAGATGGTGGGAAGTGGCTCAGTGCCATTCTACCTGTGTAAAATAGGCTTTTAGGAGCTACCAAGTCTCATGGGGGGGGTGCTACTTTTCAGGTGATTTCTGGCAGCCTTAACTGGCCACTCTAACCAGACTCTCGAGTAGGAGAGCAGCCTTTGTTTACTTTCATTTGCCCCTGCTGGTTATGAGACCAACTTGGAAATGTGCTCTAATGCTTACATCCAGTGGCAGTCCAAGCCCTTCTAGACCTGACAGAGGGCAGGACACAAAATCGACTTCTCTCTAGCTGAATGGTTAGATAAACTGCCTAGGATAGCTGAAAGGAGTCAGTCTCCAATGTGATCCCTCCCTGGGGAGTATCTGGTGCCAATGTACCCTGTCCACCTTAGTTCTGGTGTGTGCACATTCACGTGCGCACACGCACACACACAAACACACACACACACACACAGCCCCCCTCCCCCCCACTGGTTCTTCCTGATTGTGACCCAGAGTGGTTGTGAAATTCTCCACCTGGCTTAAATGCAAAGAAAGAACTAAGAAAGCAGTAAACGCAAATCTGACAAGATTTCCATCTTGGAGCAACAACTTTTTTCTTTTCCTTTGAGCATCTAAATAGACTTGAAAATGTTCCTCTGAACCCCAGGTAATCCTGCTGAGTGCTTTCTAGTAAGTTATCTCAAGTCATTAGTCTTCATTCCCTTTTAGCTGAATGTTGGTGATGTTGATATTATTAACTTAACTTGTTCTTCATGCTGTGGTCTGAAATGATTTTGGAAAGGTTCAGTGTTCCACATTAAATGGCAGGGAGGGTTATGTTGTATGGAGAAATACTGCCATCTCAGAGAGGACTCTTACCCTGAAAAATCAAAGGGATCCTTTGGGGCAAAATCCAAATCCTAACACATAGAATAAGAAAATGCAATAGACAGTCTTCATGGGATGAGGCCTGGATCAAATGAGGGGTTTTTACCATTCCATTGCACTGTTGCTGGGCTAACTATTTGGGGGTGAAGCACTGCAGGTGGAAAGACACCAGATGCCTTCTACACTACCCCCCTCAGGTGGCACAGGACCCAGGGGTATCCAGATACCATTTGGGACTACTTGGCCCTTGGTGGGGGTGGGGTGTGTGTGGCTCCACAGCTCTTAACCATGTCACCAAGAAACCCCTACCAACTCCATGAACAGATGGAGACCTGAGAATAAAGGAATACCAACCCCAGCCAATTTGCCTTACCATCCTAAGGAGCATGGGAAGAGAGAAGCCTTGGCCTCTCTCCTCTGCCAGCCCAGCTCCAAGTAAACAACTCCTTCCTCCTCCACATGAGAGAGGTTTTGAAATCTGATTTTTAGTGTAACACTCTTTTCTATTTCTTGCATGCAGTTGTATATGATCATTTATTGTTCTAATGGAAACCTCTGGACAGTGGGTTTTTAAAGGGGTTAAAAATATTACATGTAAATATTGACTTGGTTTTGTTTCTAGCATTTTAATTTGTAACTAGGGTTTTTTGTTTGGGGTTTTTTATTTTAAAGAATCTACTATTTTGGAATGTTGTTTCTCTCTCTCTTTTTTTTCCAAATGCCTTTAAGTATTGTTAACATTCCCAAGGCAAAGAAACTGCCTAATTGTGGGTGGGTGGGTGTACCCATACAGATTGTGGAACCATAGAACCAAGAACTTTTATTCTCCTCTCCTCCATCCCTCATCCTAACTTCTCCCACCAAATTCCCTCATTTTGAAGTACTTCTTCACCCTCTGCCTGCTTGGTTTTACCAAGCCATGCCTTTATAGTACCGGGTTTTCAATTGGATATAGCTTTTGGAAACTTTAGGAATGAAGTTGGGAGCCCCTTTGTGAAATCCTTTCTGTTGATGTGTGGTTTTCTCATTTTTCCTTGCCTGTTGATAAAAACACAGACATTACCAAGAAGAGTGGGAAAATGAGAAAATAATTTACATACTTGAAACTAAATATGAACCAATATTGTAACATTCATTTCCCCTGCCTGTAATACCTCCTAATGTCACTCAGATTTTAGCATTGGTTTCTACCATTAACACTGCCTACCCACTTAGGCCACAAAAGCACCTATAAACTGACTCTATTTCTACCAGGGCCTTCTCTTCCAAAGTTTTAATCTCCTCTTTGATGAGCATCCCACCGGTGGCTAACCATTTTCAAACATTTCTCCTAACAGGTCTAACTTTCCCAGTAAGAAACCATCCCTAGAGTATGTCAGTTCATTGATGTGGTCTTAATATCTGTTTAAGACATTGGTCTCCTCCCTTTACTGTCCTATCCTCACCGTCTTTGACAGGGCAAAAAGCCTGGTCCTTTTCTTCCTATTATTTGTCTCCAATTTCCTTATCATTGCCCCAGATGTCCTCACCCTCTTGTGGCTCGTACACCATTTTCTTCCTCTCCTCACTTAACTAATTCTGTCCCACTTAGTCCCAGTTCTCCAGAATCCTTCTCCTCTGTTAATAGTAGTTCACATTTAAATAGTGTTTTAAGCTTTTACAAAGTGTTTTCCTTATAACAATCCTGTGAAATAAGTAAATATGATTATTTCCATTTTACAGAGTGACTTACTTAGGGTCACACAGCAAGTAAATATGGGAGCTGGGATTCATGCCTAAGTCTCCTAACTTCTTCTACACTATACTGTTTTCTATCAATCCACACAACTGTACCTACTTTTTATTCACTGCTGTACCTCTGTGTACTCATAGTAGGAACCCTTTTCTGTGCAGAGGCCCTAAACCACAGTCTGCATTCCCCACCCCAGACATAAAAGCCCATAGTCCTGAGTCCCTTTCCTTTCTACGTGAAGGCTGATAGGATACAATTCAATTACCTATAACAAACATTAAACATCTACCATATAGAAGACTGTATGTCAACAGAGTTATATTTAGAAAGGCTACATTAAGTGGTAATATCATTGTTATACATGCTGTACCACAGGCATCTTGTGCATAAAGTTGACATAATGTGCATATGTATGCCGTGACTTGCTTTTTGCATCACACCATTCATTCAACTGAAGTGCCCAAACCCTCTTTATTTCTGTCCCACTTTCTCTGCATGTACCCAAACCAACTATTTAACGAGTGCTTATTGTCAGAATCTCAGTTTCACTAGCTCTACTTGTTGTACGCTCATCCTATATCTTTCTCCACCCCCACCTCAGCTCAACCTTCCCTAGCCCCTGGTCAACCATCTACGCAGCTAAAATGTTAGCATGCTTGAACATACATAATATTCCCTAGTAGACCTGTCGTATGTACTTATCTCACACAGAATATGAATATGAACAGTCATACACAAAATATGTACCCAGGAACTTGACCCACAGCAGATATGCTACACTCCAGCAAATTCACAAAACATACACAGTACCTTCTAACACAGGAGTATTATTAAGGAGATTTGTTCTGTGAAGTTTGGATTCAGTAAAGGGGGACTTGAGGACTTAGAGGCCCTCGAGGCCAAAGGTTTGCCACCCCTGTTCTAACATAATAAACTTAGAAATAGTTATATGCTTCCAGTGCCTGTGCACACTCCACATAGTAAGTATGTACATATATACACAATCATTAGAATTATTATTACAGAGTAGAAAAATTACTCGTGAAGAATTTAAAGGTCACCAACTCATATCCCTCCACTAATCAAACCTTCAGATTATTAAAAAATTCCCTTGGGGTCTTGATTTCTATAGACACATGTATTAGCGTCATGAAGCAGAGGGTTCATCCTACCTTGGCTGAATGACTGCCTACTTCTCTCCAGCTCTCCTAGAATCTGTGTCTCCCAGGAAGGGTACCCCCTACCAGGCCCTAGTTGCTAGAGGTAATGATTCAGTAGAACTCTTGCTTCAAGTATTAGAATCTAGTGTTTTCTTAACACAAACCAGAAAAACACGTTAGAAATCTTGGTGTCCCCAGACTCAAAGCCCTGTATAGAAATGTTCAACTCCTGTCTGCAATCTGAGCTTTTTCCAGTGGTCAGGATGAGGGAAAGTCCTCTAAACACCACAGGGTTCCCTCAGTAACTCTGCTTTCAGGGTCCTTTTATAAGTGGTCCCTAGGAACTCCTATCAATTAGGGGAAAGGAGATAAAAACTTCAGTGTCTGTTCTCACCCTTTTCAAGGCTTTCCTTCTCATCTTGCTACATATCTTACCAGGGTTACCTTCCATGCCCTTCTGCTCCATTTTCAGCTAGAGCTGAACTAAAACAAATACCTAAACAAATTCAAGAACCCCTCCCCAATTCCATGTTTGTGTATATGTGTGTCTGTGTGAGATTTTATACATACACACACTATATATTTTTAAATGAAACAGTATTTAAAACATTCAGAAAAACCCCCACCCTATGAAAAAAATCTGAAACCAGAAATGAAACAGCTTAATCTCTAAAAGTCTCTATTCATCCCAAACATCAAAATTTCTCATTTAATGAAAATATTATCTCCTTCATTTTACATGAGGAAACAGGCATGGGACAAGGGCGGGGTTTGATTTGCCCAAGGTAACAAAGCCAGTAAATAGCAAGGCCTGGTCTCCTGATTTCAAGGCCAGCAGTCTCTCTAAACCTGTTTCCTCATCTATAAAATTAAGCTAATAGTTCCCTACCTGCCCCACAGGATTGTGAGAAAAGCACTTTGGATACTTCACACCACTGTATCAATGTGATCTACTGTTATCATTACCTTTGGACTGACACAATATGTCATCTGGGTTAAGTTCCTACTTCTGGCTAACCATACATCTGAATCTCAATCACTTCTTTCTCTTTCTCCTCACGAAGACAGTGTCTCTTCCAACTTCTATTTAGTCTCCCTTTTTAGGAGTGCACAGATGAATCTTTGAAGTACCTCAGACGGACTTCCCCCCTACAGTATCTGCAGGACAGCTTCCTCCACCCCAATCCCTAGATTTCCCCAAACCATGTACACCAAGATCCCTAAGCATCTCCTGAAGCATTTCCACATCTAGCATCCGTCCCACTTTTGTCTTCTGCTCCCTAAGATCCACTTTTGGAAGTGCCTGAGCTATGAAATCTATTTTCTTCCTCAGTTTCATCACATCAAAAGATTCTTCCTGTGATTTGCTAAGCATAAGTACTCCCTTTACCAATGCAAATCACAACCTCTTTGCACCTTAATTAATAATTTCATGAGTGCTGTGGCCAAAAATACTTATCAGGTAACTAACATTCCTGTGACAAATCTTTCTGAACTAAGCTTGTCATCATCTGACAGACACGCAGTCCCCTTCTCCAAATATTTGCTCAGTCTTTGCAGCATAGTTAACACCTGCTAGAGCTTGTCTTCACTTGGAATCCCCTTTCAGAACTCATATTCACTTCCATATTGCAATTTGTAAAATTAATTTGACTTTTGCTTCTGGGTTCCTGTCCCGCTCCTTTGGCATGTTATTTATGTATTTATTTAGTTTCTATGGGCATTGAAATCTGCTTCCTTTCCATCTTGGGTCAGGCTGGACTAGACCAACCTAGAAAAACTACTGATTGGATTTTACCTAAGTATGTCCAACCTCAGCTGCAGCACTGCCAAGACCTGACCCTGATGTGACCTGCAAATCATTGCGTTCAGGGTTTATACTTTCCATGAAGATATTTTAGGAGCTAGACTGAGGACTCCTAACCTACTCCTGCTCTCCCTGCCTCCTAGTAGCTCTATGGTGGTGTGTACAGGACTCAGATTCAATTCTAAGGCTGTCAGATTCTCATTTTCATCTCTAAATCTCCTTCGTACATTCTGGGCTCAAGAGCAAGAAGCTCCTTAACAATTTCATTTGGAGACTGGGTCCTCCCCGAGATGTTTGGGAAATCTATATATCCAGGTCCTACATACCTGTGACTCCCACTACCTGAAGTACCTTTCCTGTCACCTCTGGACAATCCCACCATTCCTTATCCCTCCCACCCCACTTCTGGGTTCCTAGCTCCCATCCTTTTATCTTTTTCACAGCTTACTTATTCTTCTTCGTATCCTTTTTCAATCATTTCTCAAGTTTCCCTCTTCTATTCCTTTTCCCATGCAGGAGTGTCCTTACGCAAAAATCTGGAAGGTATTTTCAGGGTCCCTTCATGTTGGCTTCTGGAAGCCTTTTGATCTCCTCCTATATCCCCTCCCATGCCTCATTCTTGCAGGGTTTTGCTCACAGCTAAATGTCATCAATATTCTGATAATGTGATCATTGATTAAGGTTTATTGATTACTCCTGCTAGGAGTATTTGGATTGGGGAAAACCTTCAAAATTCAAAAGAATTAATTTTAATACTGATTTTTTTCAAGCATCCATAAGTAATCAGAAAGCTATTTTCAGTCAGGGAATCATGTCAGGATTCCATTAAACCACATCACATAGAAGATCTGCCTGCAAAAATCAACCTGTCCCCAGCCTAGGAAAGAGTCTCTGTCTTTATACATCTCAATATGGATTCCTTAGCTCCTTCTCTTTTCCTCCTAGCTCTGCTCAGTATTAATAACTAAAGGCTTGAAGAAAGGGCATTTGGGTTTTCTCTTAATGGTCTCAAAGAAAGAGATGAAATGGTCAATGTCAGTGGTACCCAAAGATACTTCTTTAGTTTCTTAAGAAAATATTCTGAGCTGGCTCCTACCACTGATAGTCAAAGTTTAGGCTAGTAGGTACTGCATTCCATAGCAAAAAAGGCCAAGTCAGAGCCAGCAGGGAACTAGAAAGAAGAGGGCAGCCCTGAGCAAAAAGAGAAGATCCAAATCAAAAATCACAAGTATGCTACCACGTGATGTATTTTGAATAGAATGACCATTATAACGGTTTGTAAAACAGCATGGTAAAATATAGTAGGCAGAGCATTGAACCTAGAACTCAAGAAACCTAGGTTGTAAGTATCCTGTCAATAATTCATTGTGTTCAAGGCCTTAGGCAAATCTCTTTTCCTCTGTGGGCCTCAAGTTCTTCATCTGTAAAATAAGAAGTCTAAACTATGTAATCTATCACTGAGAATGCACACAATGCTAACCCACATCAATGATAAGATTTGTTAATCTCTCTGCAGAGTCCCACAGCATCCATCATATTTGCATATGTTCCCGCTGGGATTAACATAAGCAACAGAATAGTGTGCTCCTGGCTCATACTTCTACCTTTGCTCAAGGTCCAATGTGCTCCTCCAGTCTGTGCCTTAGTTTACCTGTCTGCAAAATTAGGGATACTTCCCAGTATCACCAGAGGATTGTAAGAATTAATGAGTGAGATTAGGGGAACATGTGGGGGATAAGGTTCACAAGTCTCCCTGAGGTCAAGGATTTTTCATAATTTGAGTTTCCTTTAGAAACCTGACTATCCTTAACCTTAGGTTAGCAGAGAACATCATACACAGCTAGGATGGTAACACTGGTTTTGTCAAATTGAAGTTTGACAGTGGTGCTTTTGGAGAGAAAAAAAAATGCACCAGAGGGATAGCAGACACAAGACACAGGGAACTTTGGATGTGTGTTTCCCAGGACTGGTTTTCAAGGCAATAGAAGTGGTAATTGATGGCCAACTCATTCGTTGAAGACCACTTATTAGAAGAGACAGTTCCAAAGGCTTAATTTTCAGGTGTTTTCCCTGATACCTGAGAACAATGGGACCTCACTTCTGCATCTTATCAACCACTGAAACCCTTCCTGAACAGGGCCTTATGGAAACGTTAGTAGGACAGCACTTTCCACAGCACAAATCTGTCTAGGAATCAAGTATAATCTTAGGAAGCAGTGTGGAGATTGCCAATTCTGAGATCAGATGAAAGACATGCAAAAATTTCTGGACCCTGCTTGACTATAGCACTTAGCAGTACTAATCTCATGAGTTGTATACATGCCTTCAAATACCATACATGGGGACAACATCATAGGGACAGGATGTGGAAAATTCTAGAGGTTGGAGCTTGTCCTCATGTTCTCAAAGACTTTGAAAAGATTCTAAGGTGCCAACAATGATGGGCTTGGGAGACTTACTGACCTGGGGTCTTTGTAGCTTCCTTACCCTAGACACTGGCTGGATTCTGGCTTGAGATTGCTCTCTCCTGTCTGATCAAAGACTATTCTAGAAAGGATAGGTGAGACTAGGTGAAAGGCAGGGCAAATCTGGAGAGGAAAGGTACTAGTTGAGGACTAGTGAAGCACAGGGATAAGTAGGATCTCTGTGGGATTATTTTTTGGTAAGTATCTCTCCTTTGCCAGGGCTCTCAAATCTCTACCATGTGCCCTGGTCAGTTGAAACTCAAACTTAATCCCTGGTCTAATTTATTCTTCACATCCTCCCAGGGGACCCTGTGAGATATTTTAGATTGTTGCCAAAAATGGCTCAAGAAACCTCATTTTGGGTTTGATACTGCCTCATCTCATTCAGGATCCTCCCTCTACCAGCAGATACTGTGAAACTGCCTTTCTAAGTTCAGCTGAGGAAAAAAAAAGATGCAGCTTCAGTCCCTTTTAGACCATATGGTCAAGAGAAGTTCTTGCCCCTCATAGGAAAGTTCCCTGGGTGGAGGGGGAAAGGACTGGAGTATCTTCCTATTTAGATGTTTCCTGTAACAACGAGCATTCCAAGTTGAAATGCTCTCTCCTCTGACTCATGTGTTCAAAGGTTTCTTTCCCAGGACCAGATGCTATGATGACCATGTTCTAATCTACCAGCTGTCCCTTCTCTCTGTTTCTTATTTCATACATTGGAATTGCTGTACAGCGTATACTTATGAAGGGTTTTTAATGGTTGTAGATCTGAAATAAAGTCTGTCACAAGATACGTTTCAGTGAACTCTGCCTCCATTGTCTCTTCCTGATCGTTGAGCAATTTTGAAATCTTACTGCTCTCTTTACGAGTGAGGGCCTGAGATGCTACTGTTGCATGGTCTGCTCCCAACAGTTACGTTGCCTGATAACTGCTCATCTAAATTCATAAGGGAAAACAAAGTTGTCCTAAAAATGCAAGTATAAGGTAGAAAGGAATCTCAGAGATTATCTAGTCCAAAGAAGAATCTCCACAACCTCCCCAACAAATGATCATTTTGCTTGAAGACTCCAGTGACAGGCAACTTACTAGCTCACCAGGCAATACATTCAAATTTTGTAAAGTTTGAATTGGCGTGAAGTTTTATCCTTATATTGTGTATTGAACTGAAATCTACAGTAAAAAAAAAATCTCAAAGTTGGTATGCACTTTGATTTCCCTAAATTTCCTTGAAGCCCCAAGGGAAACTAGGTCTTTATCTTCTGGGGCCTCTTTCTGTTTGAAAAGGGCTATGGCTATATTTGAAGCAGTCAGCAGTGGGACGCAACTGTTTAAAAACTCAAAATTGTCTTAAGGCTGCATTAATAGCACTTGATCAACATTTATCATGTACCTACTAGGAATATATATGGTTTATATATTTTATATACTTTATATTCTGGACATATAAAGATGACCTGCCCCTCAAAAAATACACAAAGGGAGTCCCTGCTCTCAAGGAACTCACTACATTTTATTGAGGGTATCTAAGTTAAAAGAAAAGTAATTTCTAGAGGAAGAAAGTATTAATTACAAAGTATCTGAGCTGGAAGGTGCCTCAGAGGCTCCCTCGTCCAGCCCTCTAAACTTACCCAACAAAAGTCATCCAGCTGTTGCTTGTAGCCCTAGCCTGGCCCTGCTTCCCTGCGCCTCCTGCTCTTGGGGCAGCAGCATCGCGCAGATGGCATCGGAGCCGTGTGCTCCGCAGGAGGCACAGTGGGGGGCCCCCGGGTTTGGGGCACTGCCTGGCCTACCCTGGCACGGGGCCCCTCCAGATTCCCAGAAGCCTGAGTTTAAGAGGAGGGTGAACACGAGGAGCAGCCCTGAAGAGGCACAGTAATCTGTAAAATAGGGATGCTAAACCGCGCTACTTGTTGGGGAAGGGGCTGAGGAAGAGGGCCCTCCTGGCCGGTTCACCCTGCGTCCCCCGATGCCACGGGAATACTCCTTGTGGCCCTTCTTGGACTCCCTGAGTCTCAGTTTCTCCACGTGTAAAGCGGGCCTGTACAGGGATCATTTGAGGGGGGGAAGGCTGGGACGCTCGGCTCCCTGCCAGGCTGGTTTGGGGTGCTGAGCCAAACAACGCAGGACCGGGCCTGGTGGCGCCGCCTGGCCTTCCCGAGCCCGACACCTGCGACCCACGAGCCCAGGGCAGGAGCGCCCGGCGCGGCCTCGCCCATCAAGGCTGAGGGAAGGGCGCCAGGGGGTGGGGTGAGGTCCGCACCCAGGGCAGCCACGTGGCAGGGAAGCGGGAACCGCCGCGGCTCGGCCTGCAGCGCGGGCGGGAACCGCTAGAGGGAGACGCACGGCCCTCGGCTGCGGTCCAGAGAGGTGGGACTGAGCGACCGTTAATGCCCAAACTAACGCCTGACGGTGGCCCGTTAGGGACGCGCTGCGTGGTGACGTCATCCGGCCGGGCGGCTCCGACCGTTTACCTTATTCCCGCTTCCGGGAGCCGTCCAGCCGCTACGCAGGCCCAGTTGGGCGGCGTCGCTGCGGCTTTGCGCGGGAATTTCGGAGCTGGTGGCGTCCGTGCGATGGCCCAGCCCGGGGCCTCGGAGCTCGGGGACAGCAGGTACCGGCCGGCGGAAGCGGGAGGGGAGAGCCCCCGTCGCGCGCTGAGAGACTGAAGAGCAGCTTTGTGTTTCAGGTGCGGAAGCTCCCGCCTGGACGGCCGGATGCCCGAAGTGAGGAAGCTCCGCCCCCCCGCCTCCCTCCGCCTGGGAGCCCCGAGCTGGAGCCTGGGGCGGCCCCCGTCCTGCCTCCCTTCCCCCCCCCGCCCGCTCAGGCTTTGTCCTTCCCCCACCCCATTCCTGGGTTTGGCCCTCCGCTCCTTTTCCCTCACTGCCCCCCTCTCCCGTTGTCAGGCTGCGGGCATTCAGTAAGCGCCTACTGTGTGCCGGACGCTGGCCGAGCGATAGGGGTACCGAGAAGGGCTAGAGGCTTGCGCCGGCCTTGGGGCGGCCGCCGAGGGAAGCAGCGTGCCCGCGCCCCACGGGAAGGCTCCCGAATCCAGAGCGCGCCAGACACTTCCCTTGAAGGAGGTGGAGGGAGAGATCCCAGTCATTCAGTCATTGAAAATGCCCGGGGCTTGGGGCCGGAGGGAGTTTAAAGTGGAAGAGGGGTTTGCCTACTCCCACCCCGCCCCTCATTGTGCTCCCAAGCCTCAAGTGTTAAGCACCTGCCACGTGCAAAACTAGCAGCCCATACTTTTATAATTCCTGCTGTGCTGGGCTTTGGGAACGTAAAGAAAAAGGGAAATAATGTCCTCATTTTCCTCCTCCCTCTCCCTCTATCCACCCTCCCCCTCCCCTTTCTCCCTCCCTCTCTCTCCCTCTCCCTCCTTCTCTCCCTCCCCCCACTCCCCTTAACCTCCCTCAACTTTATACTTTTCACTGACCTTTTCTTCCATTCCCTTTTAATCTAGAAACATTTTTTTTTACTACCTCCTATGTGCTCAGTCCTGTTTCCAGGGCTTGAGAACTGGAATACAAAAGTTAAAAATACCAGTAAAGCACTCTTTTTTCATCTAATCTTTCCGAGCCCCCCATTTTCCCCAGCTGTAAAATTAGGGAGTTGTATGATCTCTAAGGTCTCTTCCAACTTTTAACATGCTTCTGGGGTAATAAAGGAGGACTGTATAGTTAGAATGGATAATATAAATTGGACCTAGAAAGAGGCATAGGAATTTCAGGGAACAGAAGTGGATGGGAAATATTTTTTTCCCTATTTAGGAGAAATGACATAAGCAAACTTCTGGAGGAGGGAAATAATACAGTCTTTCAGGAGTGGAAGATGGGTACAGACTTGGGAAGTGATCATTTGTGGACAGAATGTAGAGGATGAATCTTATTGCTTCCCTGCTATCTAGGTTTCTCCACCCAGGTCAACTGCATTGAATGATACTAAGGCAGCAAGAGGTGAGTACTAGAAGTGAAAGTGAATTCAGTTTAAGATATATTTATTAAGCATATACTCCCCACCCTAATGAAGTCACAGATTTTGACCCAAACATGTATAAGATGTTGTCCTAGGAAGATAGCGCTATTAAATTTGGACTGTACTTGTTAGGCTATAGAGAGTCCATGAAGATTTTTTTAGCAAATGAGTGCTACATTTGGCAGCTGTTTGAAGGATAAATAAGGAAAAGGGAAGAATAAGAAGGTAAAAGGGAAACTGTTGGGGAGTCTGTTGTGTAACTACAGGCAAGAGATAATGGGGGCTTCAGTTAGGGTGGTGGGAGAGGAAAGGAAGGATGTATGCCGAAGAAAAAATTGACTGGAACTGATTTTTCCCTTTTCCTCTACACCTAAAGATGAATCTAAGGCTGTACCTGGGCAACTGGGGACAGGTTGACTTTGAAGTATCCTGTTGGAATAACCTTCCAAGTGGTTAAAAATACAAGACTGAAGATAATTTGGTAGTCATCTTTATAGAATATATAATTAAACTCATAGGAATGAATGGGATTGCTAAAGAGAAAAGGGCAGGATAGATCCTCAGAGGACACACATCAAGGGCATGGAAGGAGGGAAGAATCATGAAAGTGATAAAGGAGAAAATCATAGAGTTTGGATGAAAACCAGAAGAGAATATTGACATGGACACCTAGGAAGGTCAGACTGTCAAGACCAGGGGTTATGTGTCTGACTTTTCATAAATCCATACAGGGTTTTCTGGAGTGGTTTTGTCATTTTCTTCTCCAGTGGATCAAGGCAAACAGATTAAGTGACTTGCCTGGGGTCATGCATCTAGTCAATGTCTGAGGCCAAATTTGAACTTTGGTTTTCCTGATTCCAGCCCCAGTGCCATATCTACTGAGCCATCTAGCTACTTCTTTTAAGTCGAGGAATAGTCATTGTCAAAAGCAGAGAAAATGTAAGAACGAATGTGCATTCAGTAGGCAGTTAGGTGGCAGAGTCATTTCAGTAATATAGTAGAGATAGAAAACAAAGGAAAGTAGAGCCAGAAGGAATAGGGGAGAAGGAGTCATAATAAAAGCAAAGATTAGTTGCAGGATGAATAAAGGTGTAGAAGAGGATTCCAAAGTTCAGATTCTTGGGGATAGAGAAGTTTGAACAGATGGAAAGTTTAAGATGTGACCATTCTAATGAGTATCTAAAATACAGTAGTGATGGATGTCATAGGTAGGAGTTGAGAATGAAGAAGCTAGAAACCCAAGAGTTAGTTTATAACTATAAATTTTGAAATTGGAGTAGAGATGATTAAGCCAGAGGCTGAAGTCATTGGAAAAGGTAGGACTAACCTCTGGAGTTTGGTGAATGGTAGTTAAAAGGATCAAGAGAAAATGAGCAATGAGAGAGATAAAGGCTCATGAATGTCATTGGAGAGGAAGAATTCATTGAGCTTCCTGGTTCTGGGAGGTAGAAGAGAGTGAAAAGGGTAGCTAGCACTGAAGACAGTCTTTAGGGATGTGGTATCGTTAGGGGAAAACAGTTAATGCCAAGAGGTAGGGGCATGTGGCAAGAGTATAAGGGACATAGGGAGGAGTTGGGGTTTAGGTAAAAGAGGGGATGGGATGGGAGGGGTTTGTAACTAGGCAGGTGCTCTGATATATCTTTATATTTATCTATATATGTGTTTGGCCTTTATTCCCAGAGAGGACCAAAATGACATCAGTATTAGTCAAGTTACAATGTGTCCTTTCCAACTCTGATCAGCCAGACACATTGTAACTTGACTAATACTGATGTCATTTTGTCAGACCAATACAAGCTCCAAGTGTTCAGTATTCTACCATAGTTTGGGCACAAATAGTCCATATGAACATTTGGGGTAGATTGTAGATCTGACCAAGTGACAACTTAAGGGAAAGCTGAAGGTTGGCGTAAGCTAAAGGGATTTGCTAGCCATGTGACAAGAAGATACTCTGAGTTGGTGGAAACTAATTTATTAGTCCCAAGATTATAATTAGAAGGTTGGTAGCTTTCTTGATTCAATATCCAGACATATTTCAGAGAGCTTGATGAAATTTTTGGCTAGAAAGTATATGATAGGAAATTGGATAATGCGGAGAGGTATTCTAGTGTGGTTTGAAAATATTAAGGAAATACTTTGGTTGAAGGTAACTGATGAATTCAGATTAGTACATCCATCCTACCCAATTGCAGAAGACCAGTAGATATGCTTATCCACTGTTCCTATATGTTTGCTAGGTATTAGGATACAAAGAGCCTATTTAAGTGGGGAGTGGGAAGGCGGCTGCAGGAGAGGCTGAAGCTGGTGAATCACTTGAGTTTGGGAGTCCTTATCTTTAGTAGAGCTAAACCTAATAACATTTGCACCAATTCCAGCACCAAGTTGGTGAATCTCTGGTGACAAATGACCAACCCAGGTCAGAAAAGCATAAAGTTAAAGTTTCATTACCATTCAGTTTGGGGTTCATAAGTAGCCAGTTTTTTTAGCTTGGGCCAGATAAGGAGACCCAGATCTCCTCTCCCTCTCCACCCCCACCCTGCATCTCCTTCAATAAAAAAAATCTATACTACCCAAAATCTAGATTCAGGATTTTTAGACTAAGAAATTATCAGGTGCTAAAGAGATTTTTAGACCTTGTTAGACTCTGTAACATTGCTGATAAGCCACTTCACTTTTTTTTATCTAAAAACTGATTAGTCAAAAAAAAAATAAAAAATTTTTTAAAATGATTAGTCTAAAAAATGAGAATAACATTTGCCAAGAAGTATTTATAGGAAAGTTGTAAAGATAAAATCACGGTATGGAAATACTTTGACAAATAAAAAGCATTACAAATGCTGAGGAATATGGGATTAATGGCAATTTTTTTTTCTCTAAGTCTTGTTTTATTTCATTAGCAACTGATTCTCCAAGTGCAGAATAATTCTACCTTGTTGAAATAGAAATCTCTCAGTGATGTGGCAGGTATCTAGCAGTACTTTGAAAATTATTTGATAACTCTTAAGGTGCTTAAGTCTTGCACTAACCCATACTATTTGTGTGACTACTAACAAGTCATTTATTAGTGATCCAGGAAACTCTTGAGAGTTTAAATTACAGATTTGCAACCTAAGAGGGAGTCTTCACAATCAGGTCCCTACTCTGGTGAAATCACTAAGCTTGGATTTTTTTTTACCTCCCTTTCCATCCACCCCCATTCCCCAGAAGGGTTATGTGATTACTAAGAAGAGTTGGAGAGCCTAAGATACTTTTTAAACTTCCACACCAGACTAGACTGTTACTTAGACACTTCCTCCCTTCAACCAGCATTAGAATTCTATATTCCCTGTAAAGACTTCTATGTATATTTCTCTAATTTGAAGTACTAGCATTTTTTTGGCCTATTTACTTTACAGAGATGTTTGTTTGGTGGTAAGTTTTTAATATTATAACCTTTTGTAATAAGTGCCTGAAGAGGAAGTAGTGATTCCCAAGACTCAAGATCATCAATTAACATCAAGCCATCCCTCTCTGGAAGTCTGTGCTGCATCTTCTGCCTTCCCTGAGACTACTGAAGATGTCTCAAGAAAAAGAAAGAATTCTGAGGGCAGCCCTGAAATAGGAAGAACTCAAGATCTCAGCCCCATGTACCTAGCCCAACAAGAATATAACATCAATCAGAAAACTAGGCGTCAGTCCTGGCGTAGGTCCAGTATAAAAGAAACAAACCATCGGAAGTCACTGCCTCCCTTTCATCAGGGTATCACAGGTATAGTAGTAAACAAAGTGTCATGACATAAAATAAATTTTAAATTTCTAAACTTGGAGATTTTTTTATCATATTCACAACTATCTCTGATAGCCTATATTCTTTATCCATTATACTTATTTTATATATATATATATATACCCACCCACATTTATATGTAAGGCTGTGTTGCCTGAACAGTTTCTAATCTCTTCTTGTTGGCGTCATGTAAATATCCAGGGTCATATTACAGCAGTAGCAAATATATTATCCTTTGGCTTTCTGCTTAACCAATTAAAGCAGAGAATGATGGGGATAATGATTTCTTGAAGTTTTTAGATATTGCAGTAGAACACACATATCTCATGGAGAAGACTAAAAAGTAAAATTTTGAAGCCATTTGGGTTATACTTTAGAATTTGCTGTATTCTACAATGCCTGTATTATTACTGTTAGAGAAATTTGATACTGGTTTTTACGTATATTTATTGGGGTTTTTTTAATCTTAGTAAGAAAAGACTCATGGTTAATCTGGAACATTTCAGTAAGAATTGCCAATGAAGGTTAGTGTTTTCTGTAGTTTAATGCCTCACTAAGCTGGTGGTCAAACTTCTAGCAGTTTTTAACCATTCAGAATGTATCTCTGACCCTGACAGAAATCACAAAAGGGCTTTACACACTTCTTTTGAGGAAGAAAACCAGTAGGAATTAGTGGAGCCACCTCTAGGCCAACTCCCATAGCCTGTTGTTTTAGACTCAGATGTACTAATTTAATGGGTTTTGCTACCCAGTTAACCCCCAGGAACTTTCATTTGCTTAGTTAATTAAGACCATGGATTAGAAACAGTGAAGGGTTATCAGATACCTTACAGGCAGCGAAATGACAGCATATAAGAAGGGACAAGGGGTGAATTTACGTAGGGGACAAATAATCCTACCTGCCTCTGAGGGAATTGTAGAACTCTATGATGACAGTAAATTATGCTTCTGCAGCAATAGAATAAGTTGCTTTTGGGGTACTTTAATAGGATTGGAAAGTAAGACAATATATATAAAGTGCATTGTGGAGCTGTATAAATGTCAGGTGTTAAGTATGTTAAGCTATTTTAATTGATTTTGTTTTGACATAGCATGGAAATCTCAGGTTCCCAATTAAACCCTTCACAGAGTACAACCTCTGAAAAACTAAGCAAAATAGTCTAAAAAAGTGATTGTGATTGATAGTAGAGGCAGCCTTATACAATACTAGTTAAATGAAAAGGTATGTGTTTTAATAAATTAAAACCTACGTTGTCCATTATTGTTTCATCTGAGTTTTGTTGCTATTTAAAACTCTTCAATTATATAGTTATAGTTATATTTTTTGGTTCATCTTTCACTTCTATGTTACACACAAATCTTTAAATTCTTATTTTCATTCTTTTGTAACACATTTTAGGAAAGTTATCTCTTTTAAACAAAGCTTTCTTAAAAAGGAAAGCTTCAGTTATTTGGAAATTTATGTAGACTGCTTCATTCACTCACAACAAGGGAAGATTAAGATATTATATTTGATTTCTCCTTCAATGTTCTTTTCTTAAATTAGATTGTACCCCAAGGGACCTATTTTTAGATATATAAGTACCTTGGTAACTAGAAAGTTGTTGAATTTCTTTGAGTGTGACGGTGATGCTTTTGTATGTTAGAGCTCAGCAGATCTATCAGCATAGACTTGGCTGAAAGCAAACGCCTTGGCTGTCTCCTACTCTCCAGTTTCCAGGTGAGATGTTTGGGATAGGGAAATGCTTTTGTAACCTGGTGAAGTCTCAATTCCAAAGAAGTATTAACCATGATATAATGTAGAAAATGTAATTTATTTTTACATTTCAAAACAAAAAAATCTTCCCCTGAAAATACACACATCAGCAGCCTCCTTACTTAGGAGGCAATGGATAACGACAAGTCATTTCAGTCCATTGACCCCTTTAAATAAGTTTTACTTGCACAGTGAATTTACTTGAGACATCAGCGTTAATAAGCATTTAGACTTATGTTTATAGTTCATATTTTGAGCTGTTCATGTTTCCATTTGCTCAGATGATTGGAGGTAATTGTGAAGGTGTTGTTTTTGTTTTTTTGTGTGTGTGTATGTGTGTATTTAGTTCTCTGCACAGAAACTTGAACCTTTTCTGAGAGAAGCTGATAGCATCAGTCTTGATACTTTTAAAGCCAGAGGTAAGTTACTAAGGAGAAACTGAGAAACACACAGAGAAGCACTAACTTTTGCTGTTTGCCACTTCATGAATCTGCCAGAGATGGAGCCAGTTTGTACCTTTCAGTGACCTAACAGGGCTTCTTAAACTATGGGTCAAGACCAGTTTAAGTTGACAGTATAAATTATGCCCCTTTAAAAGTTTATCCCTTAAAATTAAATTTTTTTAAACACTTATTTTGAGCTACATACTAGGAATATAAATAAAAACACTAAACTGAAAACTTCCTACCAGAAAAGAAATTATGTTTTGTTGGGAAAATGATTTCGTTAAGTGGAGTTATCTCACAGTCTTCTTGAAAACTAATACATCATTTTTATAACTTCTTTATTATTTTGATGGGTGTAGTAGTTTGCTTTTCCAGGTCTAAATATAGCTTTGCTATCACCTAATTCTTATAAGCAATCATTTGCAACGTGTTTTCATTGTACTTACTGACTCTTGATTTTATTCCCCCCCATTGCCATCCAACTTCTCTAAAACCCTCTACTGGTATAATCAGAAATAAGTTTTTTGATTGAAATATAATGAAAATGAATGAAATACAATGATGTACCTTTTAACTTTTTTTTAAGTCCACTAAAAAAGTCATTGACAAATGACAAAAAATCAGTCACATCAATGTTATCTCCCATTTCACTTGTACTTAACCACAAAGAACTCCTAACTTCCATACTGAGTATTATTAATATAATTCTTAGGTGGGTTCTTTCATGTTCACTAAGTGACACAACTCTCTTGATATTATGGCAATATAGTAAGGCATCACGGGATTTTTATACTCTTGATATAGTCATTCCCCACAGTTTTTACTTGTCTAGGACCCATACCTTGAATATTCCTTTACCTGATCCTGGCAATTTAACATTCTTCTAAACTGTTCTCTCTCATCACCACAACCTTTAGTCACTAATCCCCTTCTTGATTTCCCTTATCACTCCTGCCTTACCTTCCTTTAAAAATCTTGACCATACAGGTAACCATTTCAACTTTCTACTATTCTCTTCCTTTTTCTCTTTTGATCTCTTTGTCCTTTATCAGCTTACACTATCTTAGTAATGTCTTCTTTGCTTCTGTACATATACTTCTGAATGCCATTGCAGAAAGTTTTGCAACCTTGCTGAATCCACCATAGATTCAATAGTCAATCTCAACCAGACCCTCACTGATACATGCCAATCCCTTTATTCTTCTGTGATTGACTCTTGTCTTACTTCCTGTCAGCAAAAGACCTTGACAAAGAAGTCAAAACTATGTGCTACAAGTTCTATCTGCTCTTCAATTCCACATTCTAAAATACTTCAGTAACATCCCTCCTCTTTCCTTTTCTCTAATAATAGAGGAAAAGATACCATTATTTTTGCAAATGCCAATTTTTCTAGCTATGCCCTTCGTCCCATCTTCTATGTTCTCTGTGAACCTTGGTCCTTCCTTGATCATCCCCTCTTTCTCCCTAATTTGTTTTCTTTCCTTGTCCATAAGGCTCTTTTCTATTGCTTATAAATATGCTGATATCTTATCCATCCTTAAAAAATGTTATCTTGAGCTCACCATCCCCTTGAGATGCCATCCTCAGTGCTGATACCAACACTTAAGTATCAATAAATATTATGTCAGTATTATTGCCTCCACTTTTTTTCCTCACATTCACTTCTCAACCCCTTTTAATCTGGTTTCTGACTTCACTATTCAACTAAAACTACTTTATCTAAGATTTTCAGTGAACTATTAATTGTCAGAATCTGATAGTCTTTTGTTGTTACTTACACTTCTTTCTTTTGCAGGACTTGACACTGTGGCCCACTCCCTTCTTTTAGACACTCTTCTCTCCCCTTCTCCTAGGTTTGCACAACACTGTTCTTTTTTTGCTTCTCCTCTTACTTGTCTGTTGGCTTCTTCTCAGTCTCCTTTATTTAGAGAGAAGTTATCATTCTTGTCCCACCCCCACTTGAGTGTACCCCAGAACTCTGTTCTCTTTATATGTTCTCTTAGTGATTTTTTTCCAGTTTTCGCAAGGTTCAACCATCGCTTCTCTGCCGATGATTCCTAGGTCTTTATATCAAGCCATATTCTCTCCCCCGAATTTTGACTCACCAACTTCCTATTGAATATCTCTAACCGGATGTCCTCTAGAGGTCTACAAAAGCAACTTGACCAAAATCAAACTCATTATCTTTTCCCCAAAGCCCTCCCTTCTAACTAATTTCTGTATTTTTTTAAGAGCACTTCCATTCTTTGAGTCACCAAGTTTGTAACTTCGGATGCCCTTAAAACATATCTCAACCTTTATACTCAACCAGTTACTAAGTCTTAGAGATTCTGCTTTTGCAATACCTCTTTCATCCATAACCTTCTTTCTGCTCACATCACCACCACACTAGTTCAGTCCCTTATTGCCTCTGAACTTGACTGTTGGATTAGTCTAATTGGCTTTTTTGCTTCCAGTCAATTCCCTTTCCAGTCCATTTTTCACATAACTGCCAAATAGATGTCATCTCCTCATACCTGGATAATACGTGCTAGTGGATTAGCCTGCCTCAAATCTCTCCCCAGTCCAATTTGTCTTCCAGCCACTAAAGTAATTTTCCTAAAGTTCAGATTGTACTGTGTCAACCCCCTACTCAATAAATCTCGTGCCTCCCTATCACCTCCAGAATTACAAAATGTTCTATTTTGCATTCAAAACCTTTCATAACCCCTCCTACTTTTCCACTTTTACACTTTATTCCCAGATATGTACTCGTCATTCCAGTGATGCTTGCCTCCTGACTGTTCCAAAAAATAAGATAGTCCATCTCTTGGTTCCAGGCATTTTCTCTATGTCCTTTGTTTGGAATGCTCTCTCTCAATTCCTCCTGCTGACCTCCCTGGCTTCCTTAAATCCTAGTTGAAAGTCCTTCTTTTATGAGAAACTTTCCCCAACCCTTCCTAATTTACTAGGTCCTTCTCTTTAATTATTTCCTGTTGATCCTCTGTATAGCTTGTTTGTATATATGTTTGTTGGCATGTTGTCTCATTAGATTGTGAATTCCTTGAGGGAAAGTATTGTCTTTTACCTCTTTTTGTATCCCCAGCACTAAATCCCCAGCAGGGAATATAATAGGCCCTTATAAATTTTAGTGATCAAATTGATTGTTTGCTTCCCACCCAATTGATCTTATGGTTATTTCCTATACACAACATATAATCTTCCACCTCCATGACTTTGTACAGGCTTTTGTCAAGCTTGTAATATTTTTCCTTCCTCACCTGTGCTTCATAGAATCCCTGTCTTCCTTAAAAACTCAACTCAATTACATGCCAACTACATGAAGCATATCCTGATACCTTTAAGTGCTAGTACTATCCCCCTGGAAATTACTTTTATATTTAGGGTACCTCAAAAGCCTTACTGCAGTTCAAGCATATTACAACTTATTTTGCATTTAGTTTTCTATGTATATGTTGTTCTCTTCTCCTCTCCCCCTACTTCCCCCACAGAAAGTAAGTTCCTGAAAAGCAGAGACTGATTTTTGTTTTTATGTCCTCAACATTAGCACAGTGCTAGAAAGAAGAGAAACATACATTTATTAAATACTGGCCATGTGCCAGGTGCTTTACAAATATTACTTTATTTGATCCTCCAAAATGCTGTTATCCCCGTTTTACAGTTGGGGAAACTGAGACAAACCTCTTCCTGTGACCAACTTCATATAGCTAGTCAGTGTCTGAGGCTATGTTGGAAGTCAGGCCTTTCTAACTCCAAGCTCTGTCCACTATGCCACCTTGTGCCAGGCCCATAGTAGATACTTAATAAATGTTAGTTGACTGCTGAGCTGTATTATAAAGATTCTAATTCTCATACCTTCAATATTTAATGTGTAAGATCTTTGTCAGATGTATATACCATATAAAGTTACTTTCATTTCTCTGCATTTCCATTTCATTCTTCTAGTATCTTCAATTTCTGAAGAATTCAAGCATTTTACAAATAGACTTGAAGATGACGGAACCTTAAAGAAATGCTTTGATGAATCAAAAAGGTAATAGTAATTTCCTTTGTTTTTAAAAGGTTGTAATTTGAGCAAAAATTGTGTGTTTTTGGATAGTTGTGCAGTTCTCCTTTTTCTTGCCAGTCATGAAGATTTACATGGATCCCCAGACCCTAGGACACTTGTAAAGTGCTTAAAAATTTTAACTAATATTACCAAAGCCCAAAGTGGACATAGATCAGCATTGCCACGTGCCTGCTCCCCATCTGCAGCCTTATGGAAGCTGCCACTGAAGTGGCTGGAGGGGATACAGACCATGTTCCCCTCTCCTGGGTGAAGGAGCCTTCCCATTGATCTTTGTAGCTGTCTGTGGCATTTGTGGGTTAAGCAATCTGGGAATTGTTGTTGCTAGTGGCTACCTGAAGTCAACCCTCCTCATTTTATAGGGGAGGAAATGAGTCAGCTAACAAATACTTGAGCATCTGCTGTATATAAGGCATAATACTAAGTGTACTAGGAGATGTAAAGAAATGTAAAACAGCACCATTTGGAGAGCAAAAGCATATACAGATGAAAAGAAAACTGATTTTACAAGGTAATATATGTTTCAGTTGTGTTGAAAATAAATGTTATAGGACTGCAGAGAAGTGAGAGATCTCTTCCAATTGATCTAGAATAAAAAGGCTTTTCACGAAGGGGATAGGTTTGAACTGGGCCTTGAAAAATAATTAAGACTGATGAGTGAGAAACAGTGAACAAAGGCATGGAAGCTAAAAAATGGATTAGTGAGATCTGCTGTCAAAGAAAGCAAGAGCGATGAGCTGTCCAAGAAAACCACAGAGAGTAGCAGCAATTAATATGTGTACAGATTGAACCAGGACAACTCAGGTCTCTGAGGTTCTGAGTATTCTACTGGGATTCTGCAGAGAGTCTTGAAAATTCAGTTCTGTGAACTTGCAGAGGTCTTTGAGGGGTAGAACAGGGAAAGGCCTAACCCCAGAAGCTAGACGTCATCACTGGATCTGGGAAGATAGTAAGAGGAGACTGAGAGCTTAACACTCAAACACAATGCAGCAGAAGGAGGAGCCTGGCCTTAGCAGAAAGCCCCAATTCAGGAACTAAGCGGAAGAAATGAGTAAACCAGAGAAGAGAGTGGCCAATACTGCTGCAAATCCAGGCATCCCCAAAGAAAGTATAACTATAACAAGTACAAGCAGTGAATCAAAAGAAAAAATGGATTTTCCAAGCACTACTTGAATACTTAGAAGCAACAAACTAAGATAAAAAAAAAAACTCTGGAGGAGAGAATTGGAGGGAAAATAAATAACTTAGAAAATAAAACAGTAATATCCAAATAATTGACACCTCCCAAACTAGAATAGAACAAACAGAAATCAGTGGCAAGAAATATTTGAATGAAATCAAAAGATTCAAAGAACATAAGAAAATGTGGGAAAAAATGGTTTCATGGTCCTCATTCCTGGTCTGCATGTCCAATGAAGAAGCAAGAACTGATGAAACTCTCAATGAAGAAAGAAGCCTTGGGCCTTTATCTCCCTATTAAGGGCTATACAATGTGTCTCATGAGTACATAGCCCTGTAGTTGTTTTTGTTTCTATTATGTCTATCTTTTCCTGTTTTAGATGAAAGATTAGATGATAGCTGTGACCCTGGGAATTTCAAAAGGTTAGGAGCACTAACCGTAAGAAGTTGAGTAATTGGAGGTCCATGCTGGAATTTTCTGGAAGCCAGATGGCAAAGAGTGAATGAAGCCTCAAACCATCTACGTGATCCATCACAGCAGTAACAGAGATGTAGATTTATCTTTCCATCAGTTGTGCCTCATCTAAAAGTAAACTTAAACCTGGAACCAATGTGATGTAGAAACAGCTTTAAATTTGAGCCTATAAAATTGGAATTCAAAAGGATGCCCATCAGTTGGGGAATAACTAAGGAAACTGTGGTATATGATTGTGATGGAATATTATTGTGTTATAAGAAATGACAAGCAGGATGATTTCAGAAAAACCTGGAAAGACTTGCATACACTGATGCAAAATGAAGGGAGTAAAACCAGAAGAACATTGTACACAGTAATAGCAGTATTCTATGATGAAGAACTGTGAATGACTAATTTATTCTCAGCAATACAGCGATCCAAGATAATTCCAAAGGACTCATGATGAAGCATGCTATCTGCTTCTAGACAAAGAACTGATACTGTCAGAATACAGACTGAAGTACGCTATTTTTCACTTTTTTTATTGGTCTTGTACATAACTAATAGGGAAATATTTTACATGATTACACAGGTTTAACCTATATCTGATTGCTTACCAGATCTCAGGCAGAATTTGAAACTCAAAACTTTTTAAAATGTTAAAAGAAATTGTTTTAACATGTAACTGAGGAGAAAATATTATTTTAAAAAATTTGAGCCTACTCTCTCCAAGGATCACTGTGGTATATGGTAAAGTGCACCCACAGCTGTTAGGGGAAGTATTTTTGCTTCTTTTCTTACTATATCTGTACAGTAAATTCCATTTGTAAAAGCCAGTTGATAGTAATTGGTTTTAAATGGAACTGGGACACTAATCACTAGTCTTATCAGTGGAGGAACTGGAAGTAAAAATAAGAGAAAGATACCAGAATGGGAGAGCAAGCCAATAACAAGGCCCTGACATTTTCTGTTTTACTGAGTCCCATACAAGTATTGATAGTAAGAAGTACGGATTTTGTAGCATTAAAATATTTCCTTGTGGAGAAAAACAGATAGCAGCTGGCTATCAAAAGTAACTAAGTGCCTGGAAAATAGATGAAAGAGATAATTTAGAATCATTAAACTCCTTGAATACCATGATTTTAAAAAAAAATTTAAAGAAAAACTTGGGACTCCCTATATTTCAAGAAATCATAAAAGGAAACTGCTTAGATATATTAGAGGGTAAAATGAAGATTAAAAAGAATCCACTGATCATCTGAAAGAAAGAATCCCAGGAATTAAACTGTGAGTTCCTCCATTAGCTTGTGGGCAGTCTTTTGCCTTTTTTTTTTCCCAGTTTAGCACAGTAGTTTATAGTAGATGTTCAATAGATGTTTATTGACTTGCGGACTAAAATATCTGCCAAAATCCAGTTTCCACATCTAAGAAAAAATACCATAAACATTCAGAAAGAAGAAGTTCAGGTATCAAGGAACCACAGTTAGGATCATACAAACCTTTAAATGAGAAGAGATCTTGGAATCCAATATTTCAAAAGGCAAAAGTCTTACAAGCTAGAATAACTGACCACATAAAACATAAACATAAGAGCAGGAGGTAAACATTTAATGTAATAGGTGGCTTGTAAGCAGTTTTGAAGAAAAGACCAGAGCCAAGTAACAACTTTAAAATGCAAACAGCCTTTTGTGCTTCAGCGCTGAGGTGCTCCCCTCTCTGGCTTCAGCCACCACTGCCTCCTCTTCCACCTCTGGGCCTGCGACACCAACCAGCAACATGCCATCCAAGGAGCTCCTCCAGTCCATCCATGTCTTCAGGCAAAAGAAAACTGCCACTGTAGGAGAAGCAAGGTGAATAGGGACCCTTGGAGATGATTGAGCCTTCAACCCTGCAGTACAAGCTGCTGGAGCCTTTCTTCCTACTCTAGGCAAGGATGGTTTGCTGGAGTAGATATCTGGGTCCAGGAGGAGGCTATGCCCCACAGATTTATGCGGCAGTACATCTCCAAAGCCTTGGTGGCTTATTACCAGAAATATATGGACAAGGCCTTCAAGAAGAAAATAAAAGATATTCTTATCCAATATGACTTAACTCTGCTGGTGGCTGATCCTTGGTCCTGAGAGTCCAAGAAGTTTGGTGTCTCTGGGGGCTGGGCTCACTACCTACAGATAAGGCAATTGCTAGGATTGTGGGTCTTTTTGCAATAAATTTGGTATACAGTCTTATCAGGTTTAAAAAAAAAAGATGCAAACAGAAAAATCAGAGCAACCTAGAAAGTTTAATGTATCCAATTAATTTGATAGAGCTCTATATGATGATACAGTGCTTACATTCTAATGAGGGAGAAAAGACATGCCCCTTCAGAACCTTAATCTCTCTTCAGTGGGTGTTGACAAAGTTAAATTAGAAAAGCAGAGGTCATAGAGGTGAATTGGATTTGTTATGAAGATTTTAAGAGGGAAAAGAGAAGGGAAGGCAAAGGGAATATGCCAGTGTAGAAAGGAAGGAGAAAGAGGCCAAACTTGTTTTTCAAAATTTGTGTTTATTGTTTTTTTCATGTCTTATCTAAACTAACTCTTTTTTTAATGTTCTGCAATCACTTCCTTAAAATTAAGATTTTTATCCCCCTACACTTTCCCTCCACATAATTTGTGTTTATGAGAAGAGTATATAAATAGGAAGGAAAGGATAGAAGGAGTGAGCATGAAATGAACCTTTGTATAGAAATAGATCAAATTAAACAAGAAATGTGGGGATGAGGAAGAAGTTGTAAGAGGGAAGATGATAGTGGGGAAGGTAATGTTGAAAGCAATAAATAACCCTGCTACTGAAGGGGAGAGTTAAAAGTCAAGGAAGAAAGGAAATCAATTAGAACCTAAAGAGGTGGCCATCATTTGGGATTTAGCTGATTCTCCAATTGATAAATGGTCAAAGCATATGAATAGGCAGGTTTCAGAGGAGGAAATCCATACTCAAAATCACTAATAATTAAAAGAAAGGCTAACAAACAACTTTTAGGTTCTGCTTCACACCCATTAGATAAGCAAAATTGATCCAAAAAAAGGAAATGACAAATGTTGCAAGTCCTGTAGGAAAACTGCTATTAATGAGACTGAATTGGTCCAGCCATTTTGAAAAACAATTTGGAACTGTGCCCCAAAAGTCATCAAACTATGCAAAACCTTTGACCCACCTGTACTACTACTAGTTCTATGGGCCAAAGAAAGAGGAAGGGGCTCCTTTTGTGTAAAAATAGTGATAGGTTTTTTTGTGGTGACAAATAAAAGATTGGAAACTGAAAGGGTGCCCATCTGTTGGGGACTCTTTGAACAAATTATGCTATACAGTTTTGACACTACTATTATGCTGTAAGAACTGGGATGAAAGAAATGGTATAGTTTCAGAAAAGTCTGGGAAGACTTGTATGAACTGATGTCAGAGGAATAGAAGGAGGAGAATAATTTCTATGAGAACAATATTGTAAAAAAAAAAACAGTCTTGAAAAACCTGAGAATTGTAGTCAACACAACCAAATATGATTTCAGTGGACTTACGATGAAATATCACTCCTGGCGTGATGAATTTATTGTACAGATTGAAAATTTTTTTTTGGATATGACCTGTGTCAGAAAATGTTTTGCTTGATTATACATATTTGTTACAAAGGCTTTATTTTTCTTTAATTTTCAATTGAAAGTGAGAAAAGATAGATTTTGGCTTATTTTTAAAGAATTTGATTTTTAAAAATTGGGGAATGGCTAAAGAAATTGTGATACTATAAGGAAGAAAATCTTTGAAAGACCTAAGATCTCAGATCAAAGCACTGACCAAGCATATATCTAGAGAACCTATTGTGCAACATACTAACCACCTTCAGATTGAGTGGTGATGGACCTAAGGATGCAGAGATATATCTGACAGAATTTTAGACATGGCCACTCTGTGGATTTCTGCGCATGCTTGTTACAAGAATTGTTTTGAGTTTTTTTCTTAAGTAATTTACATAAGTTGGAGGGTTTAGCGGTAGTACCAAGGGAAAAAATGGTCCATTGAAACAATTTTTAAATGCACAGAGGAGAAGGAAGTTGAAAATAAAGCACAGATAAGTCAGGACAGTTTTGAAGATAATGTGAAATGTATGCGACCCTCTTTGTGTTCTGTATATATGGGAATGTCCATTTTTGACAGGTTCAAAATTTTTTAAAAAAATAAAATATAAGGTATGTTTGGTAAAATAGATGATTTATATAAAGGTGTAATGGAAGATGAAGCTTGAAAAGTACATGTTCCAGGATGATTTTGAACTTCGGGCAGCAGAGAATTACTGAAGGTGTGGTGTTTTTTGGTTTTTTTTTAACAGTACTAGCACAATGGAAGTATTTTAGGAAAATTAATGTTGTAATAGTGCGTAGCATCAAGTTAGAGTGGGAAAAGCCAGAGACAGCAAGACTATTTCAGCTATATTGAGGATATTATGAAAGGGCCTGGATTCTGAATGTTTTTGTATGTCCAAAGGATACTAAGACTATTACAGGCATGATATATTAACATCAGATGCTTCTTGAGAGTTGTTAATCCTATCGTCCTCTATTTCAGGCAGTCAACAGATACTGCCTTGGAAGCATCAATGACAGAGATAAAAGAATATATAGCCAGGTGAGTGGGTAATGATTGAGCTATATCTGATTCATATCAACTAAACGGGAAAAATTAATATCGGAAGTAGCGTGAATTCTCAAAAGAGATTGGTATTAGAAGTTAAAAGTTTTTTTCAAAATGTTTTGGAATGTCTGATAGCTGATTCCATTGAATAAAGATCAGGAAATAAAAAGCATACATTTAACTTAACATGCTCACTTTTTCATTTGGGAGTGGAAGGAAGGGAAGGTAGATTTTTGTTAATTGAAAATAATTTTTAAAAATCCATGTTGCTTAAATTTATTTAACATCTTCTTGTAATCCTAGGGCTTTCTTGAAGCTCTTATTTCATTGACTTTTTTATGAACATCATACTAACTGGAGCCCTGACCTAACCAACAGCCATAATGTATGCATTTTCTTAATTCTACAGGCTTTCTTCGGAGTGTACAAATTGGGATCAACTATTGCTGCATCACCAGAAAGAAGCTGAAGAGTTATCCAGGTTAAATCTCTGTAATCAAAATAAGAATTATTATTTTTTTTTTGCCATTAGTACAGATTGGGTATTAAAGCTCTAGGAAGGATAGTGTTCTTAGCGATCTTTGATATAGTACATATTAGCTACCTCTGAAGTTGCCCCTCTTTGTGAGCAGGAAGAGATTAGTTGTGGTCACTGAACAGAGAATGCTGTATTCTTAACCCTTGCCATTTTCTAGGGAAAAGATGGCAGCTCTGTCTCTGGCAATCCTAGTACTGACCCAGTAGAGGCATTGAGATAGGGTGCACAGTGAGGACAGAAAGCACTCACTTCTTAAGTCCTGCAGGCTCCTGCTACTTCAGTGGCTTCTCTTGTGCACCCACTGAGGGGTACTCAACAAGGGGGTTAAAATTATATAATACATTTCTAAGAGATTGCAGTCAAAGCAATTGGAATGAAATTTTAAAGTTAAAAGCTAAAATAATGAAAACAGATTGTTTGGAATTTGACATCCTACCTAACCATTCTGGAATAAATGAACTCTTAATGCATTTCTTGCAGCAGAGATCCACCCTCAGGTTAGTAATACCTTATGGTTTCCTTCCACCTCAAAACTACAGCTTTCCCTGTGGTATAGAGCAGGACAACCTTAAACTACTCGACTTAGGTCTCAGTTGAAAAGCTTCAACATAATCAGAATTATCTTTTTGTTAACTAGGAGGCCCTTTTGGTTATGATGGGAAAAGTAGATTTCCATTTTCAGTTTAGTGTAAGGAGGCTTTTGAATGTAATATGGATAAGTATGGTTTTATCCAGAAATTACTTGTTGTAAGCATTTTATTTATTTTTCAAGGATGTTAGAGGAAGCCAAAGTTACCGATATAGAACTGGACCCTGCTCTGTATCTTCAGTCTTCACAAAGTGAAATTCTTAGCACAAAGCCTGACTACCAGAAAATATTAGACAGCCAGAATGAGGTTTTTAACTGCATGGAGATCGTGGTGAGTTGACTCCTATTTACTTCAGTCAATCAAAGAAGCATTTGTTAAGAGCCAGACACTGTGCTAGGCTCTGGAGATATAAATACAAAGAATGAAACAACCCCTTTTCCCAAAGAACTTACATTCTCATGGAAAATAGCAAGGAAATCCTGGATTGAGTTCTCTCACTTTGCTAGTTTGTTTCCTGCTGAAAATCTGGAGGAATCAGTGTGTGAAGGGAGATAGTCTGAGTAGGAACAGCCCAGCCTAAGAGGAAATACATTAATTTTTGGCAAAGTGGCGGCCACCTGTTTTAATCTCATATGTTATTCACTTTAGTTTAATGGTTTGTTTAGCCAATTATTATTTGATTACTTGCATTTATTAGCTTTTCTGTCCAAGGACTTTAACCATATGAGAAGATTTTTAAATTATATAGCATGAATATAGTTTTAAAAAGCAAGGCCAAGAAGGTTTGGTTTCATGTTATCTAACCATTCTAGTGAGGAGTTAATGCATTTCTATATTACCCTTCCAGCAGAGATCTGACCTCAGGTTAGCAGTATGTAGTTTCCTTCTGCTCCCAAAATAGAACCTTCTCTGTGGTATACGTGAGCTAACTTGAAACTGTCTGGACTTCCTAAAGTGTCTTACTTGAAAATCATTAACATAATCTGGAGAATCTTTTTGTGAAGTTGGGAAGCATACTTAAGGTCACTGTTTTAGGGTCAGAGGTTTGGGACTAAAAGTGAAAGTAGCTTGGCAGAGGAAGAGACTGCAGGAGTTGGGGCATTGCTGCAGATCTTCAACTCATGTCACTGCAGACTAGAACATTCCTACAGGACTTACCCATTCATCTCTCAAACACATGGTTTGCCACTGCCCATGACAGAGTGTTGAGAGTAGGCAAATTGCCTTTTCCTCAAAAATAGCTTATTCTAACTACTTTCTGTTCTTAGAACAACTAATGCTTCTATGAATTCTTCAGATGCAGAAACTATGTTTTTACAGACTAAAATCTTATGTAAAGAGAGAGGCAACAAAAAGAGACTTTGAGTTCCTATACGGTGCTACAGAATTCTGGAATTCAGATCATCCTATTTATTGTCCTTCATAGAGAATTGAGAGTGAGACTGACTGAAAGGACTTGTCTGTCAGGGTAAAAGTTTGCTGAAATTTTTTTCTTTATAGATAGATGAACTTCAAGGATCAATAAAACTGTTGTATTCTTTTATGGAAGATACTACACAATTCTTCAAGAAGGTCTCCTTGCAACTTGGTAAGAGAAGCAGTCACCATTTGGAGAGAGTAAAGAAACATTATTTTCTCTTAAAACAAATTCCCACCCTTACCCCACTGGATTCAAATTTCCCTTCAGATACTATGTTACTAGAACCAAGAGTTCTTAAAATATTTTTGTGTTATGGACCACTTTGTTTGAAGCCTGTGGATTGGATACTTTCTCAAAAGAATGTTTTTAAATGTGAAAATTATAAATACAGAATTACAGAGGGAACCAAAGGTTAGTGAAAATTCTATCCATGTTCATGGATCCCCTGAAATCTATCCAAGGATCCATGGAGGTTTGGACCTCAGTTTAACAACCCCTGTCTGGGAAGAATGTAGGCTTGTCTTCTGCCTTCTTCCTAATACCTATTCTTTGGTGAAAATTCTAAATATGTAATAGAAGATTGGTAATTTAGTGCCATTGTGTGTCCTTATGTAGTAGTTAAAATTCTTTTCAAAAAAGAATTAATTTTCCTCTCTTTTTATGAAGACTGAGTTGTTTTTTTTTTAACATCTGTCTTATTTTTCTCTCAGGAGAAAGGACTGCCCAGCAATTGGAAGCCTCACCAATTCAAAAACTGCTCAAACCTCCACTAGAACAACCACCTCTCACACATTAAGGTTCTCTGTTGTAATGATAACAATCTACATACATTTTCTCCAAATTGTCATTCAGATTTTCTGCCTTTTATGGAGTGTGACTATAAATTAACGTGACACTTTTTTAAGGCAGGCATCAGCACTTAACTGCTCTGAATATTCATTTATAACTTTGTCTCCCGAGTCTTTATACAGACTCCATTGATGGATGCCATTGTTGAAGACATTTTTGGGATTTGGATTTAGAGGTAATGACACCTTTTAAAACACAGATATCTCCTCAGTGGCAGCAAGTTATTATTTTTACAGGTCAGAGTTCACTTTTTCCCTTGAAATGGCCAGAGTTTAATGTCTAATGAATAAAGTTGGTAATCTTTTACGTAAGGTCAGTAATCTTTATGTGGTTAAAAAATGAGGGATGATTATAAAGTAATAAGGATTTTCTCATATGGCTCTGTAGGGAATTCTAAAAATGTTTGGATTAATGGCATCACTGAAGTGTAGACCTGTGTCTTCCTGAGGATTCTGAAGGATATACATATAATGTACTTTAAAGTGTATCATTACACTTGTCACCATGTACATACCTCTCTCCATTCTTTGACTTAATATTTATGTTGACTGTCCAGTCCCAAATCCCTCCCCACCCTACACAAATACTTTGTTTTATTTTCTAAAATCGTGTACAATTAAGAAACTGCCTGTGGTTTGATCCTTCTGTTGAGGTGTGTAAGCGTTGTATTGGAGACTGCATCATGTCAGTCACTGATAATGAAGTTGGCCAGGCGACCCCAGCCCGGGTTGTTGGGTTATGGCCTCCAGACTAGGAGGCATGACTAATGTTTTTGAGCCAGGTACTAGAAGGCCACATCACCACCATAGCCTAGGCCGAGGTCCTAACAGTCACTAGGGGAAGCAGGACTGATGGGGGTCTCCAGACTTCCAGTCCCAGCTCTCCAGAGCCACCCTAAATAGCTAAGTGGGCACTTAGACCGTAAAACAAAGGTAGGAGGGGCTGGTGTGCCCTTCGACCTCCCACTGGATTTGGCTTTGCGGCTGACCTGGTGAAACTGGTTCCCTCTGTCCCTGCAAGACTTTTTCCTCCATGCTGCAAACAGGCAACTCTGACGTCTGCGGAGGAGGGAAAAGTTGATGGTGAAGTCACTGGGCCTTCATACTTGGGCTGTTCCCCAGAAAGTGGCGGGCCCTCGGGTTCCAGCCGGCGGCCGACGCCCGCTAGCTCTGGGCCTGGTGCCGCACGCGCCGCCCCGAGGACGGCTGGCCGGGCCGGAAGGATCCTCGCACGGCTCGGCCTCCCGAGGGCTTGCCCAGCCGCGGCTTACACCGCCCCCGGCTCCCGGAGGGCCCGGTGAGGCCCCGCCCCTGCCCGGGCCCCGCCCCTGCCCGGGCCCCGCCTCCGGAGGCGCCGCCGACTTCTTCGTTATGAATAAAAAACTACCCTGAGCAGGAGACTCCCGCTTTGACGTAGAGCGTGCGCCCTTTTCCTGTAGTTCCCCGGGACCGGCGGCGGACTGCGCAGGCGTTTGGCTGCTTGCGGCCGGCTCTGCGCCTGCGCCGGGCCCCCTCGCTTCTCTGCTCCCGCCCCCTTGGCTGAGGCTGCGGCGGCCGGTGCCTCCGCTGCTGTTGCCGCTGTTGCCGCTGCCGCCGTGGCCGCCGCCGCACTGACGAGTGCCAAGGCTCAGGTGAGTGCTGCCTCTGCCCGCGGTCCCGGCCCCTCCCAGCCCCTCCCAGCCCCTCGGCCCCCTTCCAGAGCTAGCCTGGCCCCGAGTTCGGGAGTCTGCAGGGGTCTCCGTGCGTCCCGAGCTCGTGGGCCCTTGGAGAGGCGGCGCAGGCTGAGGCCCCCGGCCGGCCAGCGACCTCGGCTGAGCCGGCCCCGGCCCCGGCTCCGGCTCGACAGCTCCCGCGCTGACGGAGGCCGTGGAATCCCGGCGGCTCGGACCCGTGCGGGGGCAGGGCCCGCGCGCCTGCGGCGCCGCAGAAGCCCCTTGCCCGGCGGCACCGCGCCGCTTGTCCCCGTTGTGTCCGAAATCTCCGAGGCTCGCAGGTGACTGACTGGTTTCCGCCGGTCCCCTGCCCGCACTCACCTGGAGACTGCCTTGTTCTGGTTCGTTGAATTCCCTGAAGGTTGCCAGGAAAGCCTTTTTGTTCCGTCGGTTCTTGTTGAGTGCATCGATGCCTGACATGGTGGTGTTTCCTTAGGTTTACAAACCCCTGCCTGGTTGTTAGAAACAACCTCTAATAGGTAAGAGGACCGACCTGTTTTATGGACTGGAAACAGATCCTGTGACCTCAGAAGGTGAAGTTACCCACCGTTCCCATAGTCACAGCTACTTAAGGTGGGAAATGGGATTTGCACTCAGATCCCCTGGGGCCCGAATCCGGGGAAAAGGCTGATCTAGTTTAACTAAATCAGTGTTGACCCATTTAATTGAGGGTTGCTTGGAAATTCTTTTGGTCCAACCCCTGCTGAATCTGTCTGTTCAGTTTAGTGGGTTTTTTAAGCAGAACCTTCCCTGACTCCTCACTGCCGCAATAATCTTACATTTTAGGTTTTTGTAGAGAATTTCCTGAATGCTACCTTGGCTCTTATTCTCATTCTATTTTGGATAATGCAAAATCATTTGTGTTCCTGTTGTGTATTCCCACTTAGAGCATCTTCAGAGCTCCCTGAAGACCTTTTTTTATTCCATGGACATAGCAGAGACAGTGTAATACATCGGATAGTCAGGCTTTTGATTCAGTAGAAAAAATGGCTACATTTGGAGCCAAGAGATCTCGGCTCCCATCGTGGAGTTGCTTTGATCCTACCACCTGACCACTTAATACCTGACTGACCTTGAGCAAGTCACTTTTACCACCGTTTCTCGGTTTCCACATCATTAAAGTGACCCTCTGCCCTCATCCCTATGAGCTCCACCTGATGTAGTTACTGTAAGTTTCAAATGTACCGTCTATGGAATGCAAAGCAAACTTCAGTTTTTCAGAAATGTCAACAGCCCTGTGGGTTAGTTAAGGCAGAGTTGATTATTCCCATTTTGCAGATAAGTTAACAGTCTAGACAAGAGTCCCTTGATCCTTCCACTCTATCACAGCCCTTAAAAGAATGGCAGCTCTAATTTGTATGGATTGGTAAAGTGGAAAGGACTACTAGATTTGGAGTCAGGGCCTGGGTTCAAACCTCAGCTTTGCCCTTTACTGTTTGTGTGATCTTGGACAAGGACTCTTCTCATCCTCATTTTCCTTGTCCATAAAATGAAGGATTTGGATTAGGTGGTCTCTGAGGTCCTTTCCAGTTCCAAATCTATTATTTTATGATCCTGTTGTAACACTTTATAGCTCCAAAGTGTTTCTAGTGTGATTTGTCCTTTGACTCTCACTAATACCCTATGTAAAGCTTATGGGTTGTTCTTCATGATTTGAATTTTCCATCTTGAGTAGTATTAAAGATTGGGTTGAATTCTGAGACTTAATCTATTCTCAGATTCATCCCATTCCCCTGCCCCACCACCCCCACCTTGCTCTTCCTCATAAATCTCTGATTGTTATTTTCCTCTGATCTGCTTCTTATTCCTAAAAATAGTTACTCCTCCCCTCCCCCTCTTAGTCCATTTAGTTGGATTTTTGGTGGAGGCTTCCCAGCTCTTCTATCCACTCCCTCACGACTCTGCAGGGCTGGCTTCCCTGCCTGTGATAGGCTGATGAAGGTTTATGACTTAAGAGCCAGGGAAGGTCTCCATCAGATCAGTGATCCACTTCTCTCTCCCTCTAGTTTGCCCCCACCAAGCCCCCCAAGGATAAAAATAAACTTACTGATATGCCTGTCTGTGGATTGGGGTTTTTCTGGGCTAATCTGTGACAGAACAGGTTTGTGATTAGCTCATGCTTTAATGGGGGGAGGGGGGGGAAGTCTAGCCTCAACACCATGCTGGACTGGAACACTGCAATACAAGATCTCACGAAAACATTGCTTTAAATGATTGGAGATTTACAGGGAGAATGCTCTATTCGTTCACATTCACAGGAGAGCTATTTAACTATTTTTATTTTTTTTTTCCTTCCACAATGACCTCAGACCCTTCATTGTCTTTTGAGAATACCCTTTGCATTTTGTATCTACCTATATTTAATTTAGTTTGAAAAGCTCTTTTCCCTGAAACTGCCCTGTGAGGTAAATAGTACAGATGAGAAAGGTTCCTTGACTTGCCTGGTGTCACACAGCTGCTAAGTGTTGCAGCTGTGACACTAGCCAGATCTCCTGACTCCAGGACACCAGCTTGCTGTCTCACTTCTGTCTCCAAGCCTTTCTCGGAGCCTGAGTCTCCTGACCTGCAAACCTTCCTTTCACTGCATGAAAGGGACGAGAAGTGAGAGCCTGAATGGTGCAAGCTGTAGTTACCTTCCCCCTTGTCCTTCAGTGCTTCTCCCTTCCTCCCTCTGCCCCCTCCCTTCTAATGTCTTGCCTGTTGCTTTTTGCCTTTCCACTCAGTTTTCACTGTAGCCAGGAGATAAACTCATCATCAAAATACTTGTTTAGCCCTAACAGCATTATCTCTAATATCCTGAATATTTGTTGTTGCAATTTGAAATGGATAGTCAGTGGGTTATCCTCTCTTTAATTTAGCTCTTACGTTAAAATTTTGCCTCTGTGACTGTTTAAGAGCTTCCTTTGCCACATTTAAGGAGTGTGCCTCTGTTGTAATTATAGTTATTGAGCCATATCTGTCATATTCACAAGATTATTTATATTTACAATACTAACACCCCTAGTTGCTATTTGGAAGTTGATTGATCTGTGGATTGACTTTATATATATTGAAAGCAAGCCTTACTCAATATGAATTTGTTGGTAAACTTTTATTTACCTCCTACTTCATGCCAGGCATTATGCTAAACAATAAGAATGCAAAAAAAAAAAAAAAGGTTAAAGGGCAGACCTTGTTCTCAGGGAGCTCACATTCTAATGAAGGAAACAGTATGCAAATAACTGTACAAACAAAATATGTACAGAGTAAATTGAAAATAATCAGTAGAGGGAAGGAGATAGAGGAGGAAAGGTTTCTTGCAGAAGGTAGAATTTTAGCTAGGATTTGATGAGGAAACATCTATGAGGAGGAAGAGTATTATAGGTATGGACAACAGCCAGTGAAAATTCTGAGTTTGGAGATGCAAGATCTTGTACAGGAACAGCCCAGGAGACTAGTTTCATGGGAGTTAGATAATGGGGGATAATGTATGAGAAGACAGGAAAGAAATTTTGGCTAAAAATTTTGAATGCCAGAAGACTTTATATTTGAATTCTGGAGGCAATAGGGAGCCACTGAAATTTATTAAATAGAAAGGTAACATGGTCAGATCTAGGTCTTAGAAGGATTGATTTGACAGTGGCATGGAGGATGGACTGGAATGGGGAGAGACTTGAGGCAGGGAGACCAACCAACGGGCTGTTACAATAAATAGACCAGGAATGAGGTGGTAAAGGACTGTACCAGGAAGGTAGCAGTGTCAGAGGAAAGAAGGAGATGTATGTAAAAGATGTTAAAAGGTAAAATCAACAGATCTCGGTGACAAATTGTCTTTATGGGACTAAAGAGAGTGAGGAGTTATTAAACACCTATGTTGTGAGCCTGACTTTCTGAGAGATGGTACTCTTGGAAGTAATAGGGAAGTCTGGAGGATTGTTGCATCTAAGGCAGAGGTGGGGAACCTGGGGCCTTGAGGTCACATGTGGCCCTCCAGGTGCTCATGTGCCCTTTTGACTGCATCCAAGTTTTACCCCTGAGAAGTCTAAAAGGCAGTTGGAGATGCAACATTGGAGGTTGGAAGGGAAGTTAGAGCTGAACAAATAGGTCTGGGGAATCATTGGCATAGAGATCATTACTGAAACCATGAAAGCTGATGAGATCTTCCAAGCAAAATAGCTTAATTGGAGAAAAGAATAGGGCATGGGACAGAGTTCTGGGGGAACACCACTTTTAACAGCCGTGACCTGAGCAAAGGTCCAGCAAAGGAGACTTGAAACAGTAGTCAGACGTAGAGGCTAAGAACCAGGGCAGAGAAGTATCACATCACAGAAACCTATTAAAAAGAAGAAGTCAAGGAGAAGATAATCAACAGTGACTTTCAAAGGTTTAGCGCAAAAGTGTCAGAGGGAGTCAGTCATGGACCATTTATTATGCACTCACTGTATGCTGGGCACTCTATTATGAGAATTACCTTTTTTTAAAATTTTTTTATTTATTTTATTTTTAATGTTCCACAATCACTACCATAAAACTTATGGCATACAATTCTGTATAGGCTCTACATATACTGAATACATTTTCACTATAGTCATGCTTTGTAGAAGAACTAAAATAAATGGGAGAAATTATATAACAAACCAAAACATCACACACACACACCCACAAAAATGATCTGTTACATTCTGTGATTGAATTCCATAGTTCTTTCTCTGGATGTGGAAAGCACTTTGCCGTAGAAGACTATTGGGAAATTTTTTTTTTATGTCCCTGCATTGCTATGAAGATCCAAGTCTATCAGAAAAAACACTCGCACGCTGTGGTCGTTGCTGTGCACAAAGTTCTCCTGGTTCTGCACCTTTCGCTCAGTATCAGATCATATAAGTCTTTCCAGGCTTCTCTGAAGTCTTCTTGTTCATCGTTTCTTTTAGTGCGATAGTATTCCATTACATTCATATACCATAATTTATTCAGCCATTCCCCAATTGATGGGCATCCCCTTGATTTCCAGTTTTTGACCACTATTAAGAGTGCTGCTATAAATATTTTTGTACATGTGGGACCCTTTCCCATTTTTATGATCTCTTGGGGATACAGTCCTAGAAACGATATTGCTGGGTCAAAGGGTCTCTACATTTTTGTAGCCCTTTGGGTATAGTTCCAAATTGCTCTCCAGAATGGTTGGATGAGCTCACAGCTCCACTAACAATGAATTAGTGTTCCAACTCTCCCACATCCTCTCCAACATTTATCATTTTCCTGTTCTGTCGTGTTTGCCAATCTGATAGGTGTGATATGGTAGCTCAGAGTTGTTTTGATTTGCATCTCTCTAATCAAAAGTGATTTAGAACATATTTTCGTATGATTATAGATATCTTTAATTTCTTCCTCTGAAAATTGCCTGTTCATATCCTTTGACCATTTATCTATTGGGGAATGACTTGTATTGTTGTACATTTGACTCAGTTCTCTATATATTCTAGAAATGAGGCCTTTATCCCCAAGATTAGCGGTAAAAATTCTTTCCCAATATACTTACATCCCTCCGAATTTTGGTTGGGTTTGGTTGCACAAAAACTTTTCAGTCTAATGTAATCAAAATTATCCATCTTGCACTTCATAATGCTTTCTATCTTTTCTTTAGTCAAAAATTCTTCCCTTCTCCATAAATCTGATAAATACACTATTCCTTGCTCCTCCACTGAGAATGTCAAGACAAAAACAAAATATGCCAAGCTTGTCAGAGCTTATGCCTTCAGCAACTGGGGATCATCTCTATACTGTGGTGAGACTTCAGAGGGTGATATTATTGGAATAAGACAATTTTTAATTAAATCGGGCAAATTGTGTGCTATAGAAATTCAGAGAAGGGAGAGATCACCCTAGGATTTGTAGAAGGCAGAGGAGCCTTCTTGGAAGAGGTGGGACTTGAGCTGAGTTTTGAAGGGTTCCTAAGATTTAGAGAGCTGGAAAAGACATAGGGATAAACATGGCATGTCCCAGTAAACAGAATAGCCTCATTAGATTGGAATTGGGGTGCTGTAGGAAATAGGATGGAAACAGATAATAAAGGGCCTCAGAAACTAGACAACATAGCAAATGCAGAACCATTAAAAGCTTTGGACAGCGCAATGGTATAATGAAAGTGAAGGTTAGGGGACAGTAATCCTAACAGTAAAATGTATGGAAGAGGCCCCAGGCAGAAAGGTCAGGAAATAAATATTGCTGTAATCCATGTTTGAGGTTATGAAAGCACAGTCAAAGTATAGATTGGGAAGAGACCAGAGTTGCACTCTCATCCAGTGCAGGGAATCTCTTCTGCGGTGTAATCACTGACATTCATGGATAGCTTTTAAGGTTGACAAATTACATTATAGATATTCTTGGTTTGTACTCAGATATTTGGAAAGGTACTGTATTATCATCCACATCAATCCATTCTCCAAACAACTGCTGAATTAGCCCCATTAAAATAGATGTATTAAATTAGGGTGTCTTCTCAAAGAGGAAAACAATCCACCTGCAAAACTTATTTATCCAAATGAGATTTATTAAAGAATATTTGGCACAGCTACCAGAAGCCTCAGGGGGCAGGAGATAGGGAAGGGATGCTACACATCTCCAGGTCCCTCTCCAGGGCAATCCTAGGAGCAGCAGCTCCTACTTTTGTCCAAGATAAAGCTTGTGTTTTCTTCGATTGTTAGAGGCATTAGGTCATGGTTGGAAACAAGATGTGTAAACCCCTTGAAGGTCTACATTTGGGATCTTTGAGCTCTGTATTTGACTGAGAGGGCCATAGGGAGAGTCTTAACTCATCCCATTACTGTCTATGGGCCTGTTCTCAGAGAGTTCCTGTTCTTCTTGACCTGAACCAGACTCTTGAGAAACTCCCCAGTGTACATGAGCTCAAACAAACATCAAAGTCCCAATAGTTTTTTAATGGCCTAAATTTTTTATTTTATTCTTAAATCCAAGCCTATCTCTAGACTCTAAAGCTAAGCTAATGAGCAGTGAACTGATTAGCATTCAGTAATGCCTTCTGCCGAGCACCTATCCCATCTGGTTGTTGAGCCAACAGGCAATTGTCCAGGACTAGAGTGGACCTTAATGCAGCTTCCAAAATCTCTTGAAAGTCTCTACACCAAGGTTTTTTAATCTGGGGATTCATGAACCCCTTAAACTTTTCAGAGGGTCCATAAACTTGGATGGGAAAACATCATTTTTATTTCTGTATAGTGGATTTCCTTTGTTATCCTTTCTTTGTTGTGTATTTTTAAAATATCATTTTAAATACGGGTCCCTCAGCTTCACCAAACTGCCCAGTGGGTCTATGCCACACACAAAAAATTATGAATCATTTAAAGCTCTCCACAGTTTGTCTTCAGCCATCTTTGCCAAACTTGTTCCACATTACTCCCTTTCATACACTCTGTGTCCCAAACAGACTGTGCTGTCAACTGTCACCTACCTGGGCCTGGAGGGTAGCTCCACTTTTTTAAACATTTAGCTTCCTTCCAGGAGGAAATTCTGGTAACACCTGCTTTATGAAGTCTTTCCTGATGACACTGTTTGTTAGGGAAGTTGTTCTTCCTCCTCAAATTACCTTGTGTGCATAGCACATCCCCAGTACAATATTACTCCTTGGCAACAAGGGCTCTTTTGGTTTGTACAGTGCCTTGCACATAGTAGGTTCTTAATCGTTGTTTCTGATAGGAAAGAAACCCTGTTTACAGGTAGCGAAACTGAGGCCAAGAAAGTTGTGATTTGGCCATGATCATGTGACTAGTGAGCGTCAGAAATAGGTTTTTCATCAAGAACTCTCACTCTATTATATATCAGGCTAGCTCTCTGCCACCAGGCAGCTGGATGTGGAGTGGAGTCACATAGGAGTGCTGCCCCAACCAGAAGAAAATGTAACTGAGAAATCTATAACAAAGTAAATAAAAATACAGTAGAAGAAACATAATGTAAATATGTCATTCTCACAGATCTTTATGAATAGTTTAGTTACCCCTACTTCTTTTTTTGGGGGGAGGGGAGGTTGGGTAAGTGAAGTATTCTTTCAAATTCCATGTAAAGATAGTTTTCAGCATTCATTTTTATAAGATTTTAAGTTCCAAATTTTTACTCCCTCCCCAAGACAGCAAATGATCTGATATAAGCGATATTTGTACAGTCATACTTAACATAGTTCCACATTAGGTTATGAAAGAATAATCAGAACAAAAGGGAAAAACTACAAGAAAGAAAAAACAACAGAAAGACAAAATAACCTACTTCGATCTGCTTTCAGATTCCATAGTTCTTTCTCTGGATGTGGATGGCATTTTCCATCATGAGTCATTTAGAATTGTCTTAGATCTTTGTATTGCTGAGAAGAGCTAAGTCTTGTCAAAGTGGGTCATCACACAACATTGTTGTTACTGTGTACAATATTCTCCTGGTTCTGTTCACTTCACTCAGCATCAGTTCATGTAAGACTTTTCCAGGTTTTTCTGAAGTCCACCTGCTCATCATTTCCTATATCACAGTAGTAATCAATCACAATCATCCACCACAGCTTGTTCAATCATTCCCCAATTGATAGCATCCCCTCAATTTCCAACTCTTTGCCACCATAAAAAGAGCTACTAGGGTTATTTTTGTACATTTGGTGACTCCCATTTCTGTGATGGATAAAGTACTGGTTCTGGAGCCAGGGAAGGGACCTGAATTTGAATCCTGCCTCAGACACTAGCTATATGACCATAGACATGCAAGTCTCTTCACCTGCCTGCCTCAGGTTCTCTTCTGCAAAATGGGAATAATGATAGCACCTACCCCACAACACCTGACGCACGGTAAGTGGTATATAAATGTAGCTGCTGTTACTATCATTATGAGTCCCTGCCTCAAAGAGTTGTGAGAAATAATGTATATAAAGCACTTGGCAAACCTTCAAGTGCTGCAGAAGTGTGGCTAAATTGGAAAAGTGACCCTTTAGCTTCTGCTTGAGCATTTCTGAAAACAAGAAAGTTGTTACCTGGCAGACAGCCTCTTCCTAATAACAAGAGATGCCCCCAAATGGAAGTTGTTTATATTCATCACAAACCTGCCTCCCTGTAACTTTACTTCTCCCCATCCTAGTCCTTCCCTCTGGGAAAGCAAATCCTTCTTCCTTGATCAGTAAGTTGAAGACTAATACCTTAAGTAAGAGATAGGTAGATATTTCAAAGCAAACTGGATGTGGTTAATGGTAGATTGTTTATGGCAAATGAAGAAAGATGAGTCAGAGAGGACTTGAAAAATGACCTCTGACTAAAGGGTTAATAGCATTTCAGATTCATTGCATTTTCTTGGAGCCAAATAATTTTATTTCTTTCAATGGAAACTAAAAATACCACGTGAAACTCCACCAGTATTGTACAATTAGGTGTCTGACTTCAATCTTTTCATTATTTAATGTATTCTGCAATAATAGGGTTAATTTTATTACATTTATAATTATTACCAGATAGTTTAGCCTGTAATTATTCCCTGGTTGTTCCACACGTGTTAGTGTTGCTAATGGGTCAGCAGTGGATAAAGTGGCAGGTCTGGAGTCAGGAAGACTCTTCTTCCTGAATTTAAATCTGTCTTCAGACTCTTAGTAGGTATGTGACCCTGGGCAAGTCACTTAACCCTGTTGGCCTCAGTTTCCTCATCTGTAAAATGAACTGAAGAAGGAGGTGACAAACAGCTCTGCCAAGAAAACCCCAAATGGGGTCACAAACAAGAGTCAGGTACTTCTGAAATGACTGTACAACAATGTCGTTAGTGCTAATTAGATTTGAAGCTTCTGAAGAGAAGTTCTGAAATGTTCTTTCAGTTCCAGCACAGATTCTGCTGTAGTTCTGGGTGCATAGTATGTACTCAGTCTTTATTGATAGGTGCTAGGGAAAAACATGATTCTTCTCCATTCTCCCTGGATAGAAGGCACACTCTTGGAAGAAGGCACAGCTCCGTCTTTTGTATTTGCATTCCTTAGCACAGCAGGCTCTTCATGAAAGATTTGGTGATTGAGGCAGTCAACACACATTTATTATAGCTTTTAGTGTGTAAGAAGTAGAAAACATAGAGAACGGGTAACCAGGACTTGAGGAAGATAAAGGGTAGCAGAGGATCTCCTCAATCTTTTAATGAGAAAGCGCTAATTTTTTTCCTTTCCTTGCAATAGAAGGGTATTTCCTTCTATTGGGGCTCTGGAAGAGGCTCATAACCTGCCTCATCTTTGCCTTCCTACCCTCCTTTACCAAAAATGCCTGGGACTTATTCATTTGGGTTTTATGAGTGCCTTCTTTGAATGAATTGTACTAGATTAGTGATTACTCATTTTTTTTCTGTTATAAGAACCCTCTTTTAAAGTTAAAAAAATTCTTTACATGATGTCATTATATTATATGTATCAATTAATTAAGAACATAATTTTTTAACAAAAAAGCTTCAGTGCTCTCAGTAATACTTTAAAATGGGAACTTGGTAACACAGTGGATAAAGATCATAGAATTTGAAGTTAGGAAGACCTGAGCCCCAATCCAGCCTCAGACACTTTGTAGCTTTGTGACCCTGGGCGAATGACTTAATCTCCCAGGATTGTTGTGAGAATCAGATGAGTTAACTAACAGATGTACAGTGCTTTGAAAACCTCAAAGTACTCCATAAATGTTTCATTATCATTATTAAAAATTATTTTGCATTTTAATCATAATAGCATCTATACATTTGAAGAGTAATAACACATACATGTGTAAAATATCGAATATATAAAAGATTTTCTTAAGTTTAATTTTTATTGATATCTTTTTAAAAATAAACTTTATTTCCAAATATGCCCCTCCTTTCTCCCCTACCCAGCAAGCTATCCCTTTGTAACAAAGAAAATTTCAAAAACAATTTAGCAAAATTAATTCATTAGCCAGGTCTGTCAGTAAATGCAATATTCCACATCTGTGGTCTCTGCAAAGATATAGGGAGGTCATTTTCTCACCTTTTCTCTAGAGTCAGTTTGTTTCTTTATTGTATGGAATCATTCTTTGTATTTTATTGAAGTAGAGAAGGATCACAATATGATGCCATCAATTAGTGTGTTCATGGAAATGGGGGACTACTTATAGCCTCCAGGAGTTTACCTATTCCAGGGGGAGTCTGTGGACTGTGGATCATATCTAAGATCGTCTTCTGTCTCCGGCATCTCCATTTAGGTGCCCTGAGACCTTAAGTCAGCAGGTCCAACACAAATCTTCTTTTTCCCCAAGCCACCTCTTTGACTCTCTCGTTTCTATCGGTGGAGCCATGGATTAGCACCCAATCAGCCTTGCTGCACGCGCTCATCCTTCACTTCACCTCTTCTGTCTAGTCACCACCTCCTAGAGGGTCGTCTTCTACATGTCCTCTAGACTCCATCCCCTCCATTCCATTGCCCTTCTACAGACACAGGCATAGGTTCTCATGACAGCCTGTCTAGACTACCAGGATCCCCTCTGACCTTCCCTCAGACCTGGCCTTACTGCCTCCAGCCCTTTCCCTCTTTGGTGTTTCAACTGCTACCAGATCCACCCTTACCTTCACACATCAGATTGCTCCTCTCATTGAGCACTTATTAAGCACTTACTGTGTGCCCAGTGCTGGACTAGGTACTGAAGGGATCTTCCAGCATCCCTGTGGGATGGTTCTTTGGGGGTCACTGTCTCTATTTCACAGAAGAGTGAACTGGGTCCTGCTCTCACAGCCCAGCACTCGACTCCCCACACAGCTCTAATCGTGACAGACTTCTGCTCAGAATTAGCAGTTGTTGCTGATTTACTGTTAAATAAAGTCTAAACTCCTTAACTTGATATTCAAGGCTCTTTATAATTTGGTGCCTCTTACTTTTCTTTCCTTATCTTATATTTTCCCTTCCATGCATTGACACTCTAACCAAACTGCTGATCGCTGTCCCAATACCTTCCTGCCCTTCTGGTTTTGCTTTTCCCTCCGCCTGGAAGGCCAGCATGGGATGTGATGTTCTTTCACCCTATTAAATCTATCACTGGCAAATCTTGATTCAAGGTTGACAGAAATCAGTAGTGAGGCAACAGGGAACTTAATCAGTTATCGAAAAAAAGAACAAGGATCATCTTGCTAAGGGACCTTATATTTTAACCTTTGGTCTCTTCTACAGGATTAAGAGTTTGAATTTGTTTATTTGGTTTCTTATGTAACTTCTGAGACACCTTCCTCTGGTCCCCAAGGACACAGCAAGAGAATAATAATATCCAGGGCTGCAGACATCCTCGAACCTCAAGGCCAGAACTACAGTATTGGGAAATGTTTAATGAAATAAGTGAAAATATGATAAAAATGTAGATTGATGTTAATTTGTGATTTTCTAAATCAATATGCGTTTCTAGAGGGTATTTGATGACATTGTAATGGTGAGTCAACAAAACTTAAACCTTTGTAAACACTGTGTCCACTTTATGGAACTCTGTGGAATTTCTTATGGAAATTATCATACTAAGTTGGGATGGTTGTCAGAACATTGAACTTGAAATCTGGTGGATTGATTCTAATCTCACCTTTGTCAGTGATTTGCTTCATTCTTTCTTTGTAAAATAAAGTGATTAAGCTAAGTAATCTCCAAGAGTACTTTCAAACTCCAGATTGACTCTTTGTCCCTATATTTCTGTATCACTCTAGAGTTTTTAGTGGATTCCCGTTACTTACAAGATAAAATCCTAACTCCTTAGCCTGGTTTTCCAGGCTTTTTGAAATCTGGTTTCAACTTTACCTCCCACAGCTTGTCAGAATGAAGCCACTCACAATATTCCCTTCCTTCTTTGAGCTTCTGTAGCAACTAATCAAACTTTTATTAAGTGCTAAATGTCAAAAGACAGTCCCTTCCCCCATGGTACTGACAATCTAATGGGAGAGATAGCAGGCAAACAAAAATAATCAAAGCAAACTATATACAGGATAAATAGGAAATAACTAACAGAAGGAAACTTTAGAATTAAGAGGGCTTGGAGGAAGTGTTCCTATAAAAGGTGAGATCTTAGTTGGGACTTAAAGGAAGCCATATGTCATTTTCTATCCATTCATAACTCTCTTGAAGTTTTCATTTATCACCTCAGCTACAAATGACCTTTCTCCTTTGAACTTTTTTGGCACTTATGTGGTAGTTAGTAAAACTGCTTGATACTATAGTTTCTTATTTGTCTTTTCTCACCAGTTTGATTGTTAGAACCCCAATATCTGTAGTAATCTATTCTACTTCTGTAGTATTAATTGCCTACATCATGAATCCAGGCATATGAACTGATCCTATCTGGTTCATTATGACATGGGAAGTGGAGATGTGAAGGCCTAGAAAGCTTACATCTGGATTATTTTTCCTTCTTAGGCTTTTACCATACTTCTAAACATTTACGTCATTAGCATTTTATGAATCAAGCTATATGTTGATGGTTTTCAAATAGCAAGGTGACTTCAGGTCTTTAAAAGATGGCATATTTAGATTTTTTTATGTTCATTTTTTTCCTCTTAATTTAAAATTTTCACACATGTATAGAAATAGATACCCTCTCTCAGCAGACTATTTTAGGAAAGGATAGCGCTATGTGAAACAGTTGCCCTCATTTGTATGTGGATTAATCTAGTACTTAGTCTTATATGTAGTAGATATCTCATTATCTTTAATAGTCTTGATACTCTTGGAGTGTCCTCCCCTAGCTGCTCAGCTCTTTCTCTCTCTGGTCACTTCCTATATCTTCTTGCCCACAAGTGCTCTGCAGGTCAACTCCATCTGGCCAGGGCCTCCTGACTTAGTTTTTTCTCATTTTCTCATCCCCTCTTGGGAACTTGTCAATCAAGAAAATTATGCCACCTCACTGTGATCTTGCTGCTAAATATGGCTGTAATGATAAACATTACCCAGGAAAATAAACTAATGGAATATTATCAGTTTATCTTGGAAAAAACTGATAAAAGATTTGGACATTAGCAGGCTAGTGATGTAGTTCCTGATCATGTTATTCAAGAAATAGTAACATTTTTATTTAGATTTTATTTTTTATTTTTATTATGAATTTAACTAACATTAACAAATATAAACATTTCCATCTAGGAAGAATATATATGAAGAAAACAATTGTGAGACTATGAATCTCTATTGCGTACGATTTTTTAAAAGTAACATTTAACACTATAGAACCAGCACTGTCCTGCTTATCTTTATTCTCTTCTAAATTTCCTTCTGTTCTCTTCTGCATGATTTCAAATGTTTTATTGACACCCTTTTTTTTTACATCTCTTTCATGTCCCCCTCATAAAAACCCTGTCTTCGAACATAAGCATATTCAATAAGTTTGTTGTGTCTGAAAACGTCTTGTTCTTTACCTCAAGTCCATCACCTCTCTGCCATATATAATCATGAATTTTCGGGAGCCTTGTTTGGGTATTGCATTAATCAAAGTTAAGTCTTTCAAAATTGTTTCTCTTTACATTATTGTAGTTGTTGTATAGAGTGATCTTCTGATTCTGCTCACTTCATTGAATATCAGTTTGTTTAAGTTATTTTAGGCCAAGCCAGACTCTGGCTGATGCAGTGGTTCAGACTTGAGATTGGAATGAAATGAGACACTCATAGACTATCTAACAAAAAGAATTTTACTTAACAGTAGCATATGAGACAAGTCAGATCATTGCAGCTCCCCTTACCTCTGTACAGAAATCAACCTGGTCAACAGAACATGTTGGATCTGATGGATATGCTGATGCAGGTGATAGTGGGACATCAGTCCAGTCTAGGGGCACTGACACCTTAAGGGCTAGCCTCTGGCCCTGGGCAGCTGGGAAGCCATATGAACATTGTGTGTGGTCAGAGCCTAATCAATCAATCAGTTTGGATCAATCAAGTTTCAGGAATATTTTCCCAGCTTTTTAAGGACAGACTAGCCCAGCCCACATGGAAAGCATCCTAGTTAGGTATTCCTCCCACCACACCTCTTGGTGACAAGGTCCTAAAGATTTTCTAAAAGATTGTCCTCCATTTAAATAGCCTTAGAGTCATTACTGGACAACTTTGACCACAGAAACGTGAAAAACCTGACACAGGCATCACTGGAGGAAGAGCTTAGTTCATATAAAAGAAAATAACAGAGCAAAAAAAAACAACATCATGGCCTCTGGAGAGAAGTATAACAATGTGACTAAATAGAGAGAAAACCAAAGACCTTAATCTCATGCTGCACCTCCCAGGTCAGCTGAGTGGTGGTAATGCTGGAGACAGTTCACACTGGCTCTTCCGGTATGACCAGGGAGTGAACAGGTGGAGGAGGAACAGTACATTAGTACCACAGCAGTGATCACAGCACTTCTGAGGACCGTCCCCAGTTCTTGTTGTGAGTCAGAATCATCCGTAGTAAAGAGAGAAAATATCCTTACCTTCTTGCATGCAGCCTGTCCTGGTGCCATGGTTGTGATCAAGGGATGCACTGTCACACCTCCCCTCTGTTCTCTGACCTATGAGTTGGGACCTTCCTCTCCTGGGGAGCCCTCTAGGAGGGCGAACACCAAATATTTACCTTAGAGACCTTAATTGAGGTGCTGCCTCCTTCTCTAGGGGTTATGTAAAGATTCTCTCATCAACATTCAGCAACCTCAAAATTTGGCTAAGGGATTCCTTTTCTTTCAAGAAAATACAAATTCACCATTGTTAGGCAGAGATAATTTTACCTCCACTATGTTATTAGAAAGCAAAGTGCCTCCCAACAATTCCGCTGCATTCCTGGAGGAAAGGAGACTGTCAAGTGATAGGAACCTGAGTTATTTCAGTGGCCTCTTCTGAGACCCCTGGAAGGTACAGGGACTTCGAGGTCTAGGGAAGGACTGAATACAGTCAACCAGAACTATGTCCAAAAGTAGACTGTACTTATAAGGTAAGAGGACTAGATCTAAGAAACTGACCTGAGAGCCTTCCCCCTTCATAAGATGGCACTACTAACCACAGCCACAGCTTCTGGAAGATAGGATACTCAGACTCTAATAGTCAGGGGCATAGTAATAAAGCTTTTGTTTCAGAATCATGCCATACTTGGCTTTCAGAGGTGAGTGTTCTGATTGGCATAGGAAGCGCCATTGGCTAAAAATAGCTGCCTCCCTCTGGGTTAACAAGGTCTCATATCCATAGCATCTTCTCACTTATGTCCAAAATGGCAATGAGACCCACTCGCAACCTCTACTGTTCTTGTAGGGTGTCAGCCTGGTTGTTCAGTTCAGCAGAGTTCATATGGTATCTCTAATAGGTGCTGTCAGGCTTCACAAACAGCTCTCTGCAGGAAATGTATTGGTATAGTTCTACCAGTGGTCCTGAGCCCAAGGCAGGAGAGGGCCTTTAATTGGTCAGTCCTGTTGTCACCAGGCCCAATACTAGTCAGCCAAATCCATGGCCACAGCCTAGGATCAGTGTAGAGGAAGGTCTTACCCATCTTTCACATGTTCCGATCATTCAAGTTCATAGATCAGCTCCCTGGGAGGACTTAGCAGGATCTCCGTCTCTCAGCAGATCCCATTATCAGTGTCAGCCTCTGTGGTCCAATTGCACGTGCCCATCTTACAGTGGGTAGAACCTTTCATGAATCAGGCAAAACAGCAATCCTCAAGAGCCAGGTCCTCCTCAGAAGGGGACCATTGAGAAGAAGAGTGAGGATATCAGAACTGAGACTGGAGGCCTTGACCTCTGGCAGTCACAAACTTTCTTTTTATGAACACTACCAGTGGCTGTTATATTGTTGCCCACTTTCTTGGGCTCTCTACTTTGCTGCTAGTTTCTGTGCTGCTGCCCATGATGCTTCCTACTGTGCTGGAGCCTATATTGCTACCTGCTTTGCTAGAACCTCTGATACTGCTGGTACCTTCTGCCTGTGTTCATTGTGTCAATAGCGTATTCTAGACTGAATGCACAATTATCTAGATTCTCCCTGTCAGCTATATTTCCAGCAACTTTAGTAAGTGGACTGTACCCTGGGTTTTTATAAGGTTGGTCTCCCACCTCTTGTCCATCATAAGGGCTACCATCAGATAAACATTCCTTACCACCATGGCCTTGTCTGGACCAGTCAACATCATTCTTTTCATTCTCTGCCCACCAGACTATGCCAACATGAGGGAGAGGTCAGGAAGTCCTTCACTGTTAGTGAAGGCATGCTGGGCTCCTTCTCAGGTGAAAGCAACCTGGTCCTGACTAACCTTAGCCATAGGAATAGAGGAATAGTCTTTAGTCAGGCAGACAGCCCCATACTGCTCACTCAGAGATTGTCTGGGCCACCACATTGATGAGCCAGGAACAGCCTCAACAACTGGCATGACTTTGTTCATCCCTTGTGATCCACTCTAAGTCACTGGGTCCATCTACCTTCTTCACCAACCACACAGGTATTGTAAGATATCTGTAACAGAGCGATGCAGCCTCCTTCATATCCTTCACTAGAAAGGAAATAGTTTCACCTCTCCCAGGACTTGGCAACATTGGGTGTTAAACTACATGATGTGACTGGGGTAATTTCAAGGGTCTGTCTTTAACCCACAAAATGGCATAGAGATTACCATAAGCATTCATACAGATACTAATTACCAGGAGTCAGTGATGGATCAGACCTTGAAAAATAAAAATGGACGTCTTGGAAATTAAGATGCCCTGATGGACCTAATAGAGAGCCCTGGGTTATGACAGGGCTGCTATAATCCATCAGCCCTTTATATACAAGTAGAGTGGGAGATGCCTTCAAGAGATGCCTTGGGCTTAACCCTTCCACTTCATTGATGGATATTGTGGTAGTTTTACTAGCATCCTTATAAGCTAGCTGTTGATCTCCTATTAATCCATCCTATATTTGGGAGCCACTTCCAAAACTTTTGGAAAGGAGTGACCTCCATTGCCATGCCTTCTGCTGCTGTCCTAACACCACCTATCTATGTGAACAGGTCTGTCTGCCCAGACAGCCATTGTGCTCAGTGTAGTCTCCTATGCAGCTTTTACCAGTTGTACCATACATGGTGGTTTGCGTGAGGTGGGGAATCATCATGGTTGACATCTGATGCCACTCAAGTGGTCTCTGCCATGCAGGATATAATTGTCTCCACAACTGACTAGTCTTAGGGAGTGGAGGTCCATGTTTAAGCAGAACAGGTCCAATCTACCAAACCCATCTCTTAGTAAATTCAGCCTCCCCTTTGCTATAGAAATAAGTGAAGCCAGGTATGCACAGCTACTCATGTGAGCCAGGAAAGAAGGAGGGTCCCTCTCTGGGGTCTCTAATCAATTTCACTACCTTCGCAAAATTTAAGTCTTCTGTGAGCCCTCCAGGCTGATAATGCTGCATGAGGAGGACCTCTACTTTTGCTCTGCCTCGGAGTCATTATTCCAGTCACTCATCAGATTGTTTAAACTCTTTAATCATTGATGGCAAACGCCTCTCATCTGACCTCTAGGTGGGGGAAATGGGGTGAGCCTTAGGCACTGCCCTGTTAACTGGGTGACCATGATTTCTTCAATCTATCCAAACCTCATTTTCTTCATGTAGAAGAGGAAAATAGCTACCTGTTCTTCCTCCTTCATTACTGCCATGGTAAAGATCAAATGAGGTAAATGTAGTAGCTCTGAAAAATACAACTGATCACACAGTGTCCAACCTCAATTCTGAAGGACTCGTGATGAAACATGCTACTCCAGATAGGAGCTAACGACTTGGCGCAAGGAGTGGGATGGCAAGTAGCATGGTTTGGTGAGGACCAGAAGTAAAGGATAGTGGTTACCCTTGGCAGGCAACTCCTATAAGAAATCCTGCATCCAGCCAACTAAGAGCACGCATCCCTCTGACTGGCACGTGATGCAACAATACTTGTGTTTCTGAATTACGATTCCAGAAATGGACTTTTTTAATTTGAGAATTGATCCTAATTTTGCGTGGTTAAATCTTTGGTTTTTAATACTAATAACTCACATTTATACAGTGTTTCAAGGATGTGATCTTCACAATAACTGTGAGGTAATCCTGATTTTACAGATGAGGAAACTGAGGTTGAGAGATTAATATCACATAATAATGAGGGGCAGCTAGCTGGCAAATTCTGGTCCTCATACAAAAAACAAAACAAAATGTGTGTCTGTGTGTGTGAAGTGACAGTGACTTTTTTCTATCTAGTCTTTTTCCCTGTCACCATTTCCATCTACTTCCTCCTGCACTACTGCTTATTCTCCCTTTTCACTCATTTTCTTCCTTACACTATAACTGTGAGCATCCCTAAAGCTGCTGCTGTTGGTCCCCTATTCTCTTCTGTATACTTTCTTCTTTGTGGAGCTCAGTATTGCTTGGATCTGGGTGACTTCCAAATCCTTCTCTAACTCTGGCCCATCCTCTATAACCTCCACTCAAATGCCTTAATCACCTCAAACCCACCCTCCCATCACCATATTCCACTCTCAAAAACTGTTTCCATCCTGAGTAAGCCAATTCTTTCATAGACTGATCTTCCTATTTCTCAGACTAGCAACTGTGATGCTATTTCTGATTCACCATGGTATCACAGACTGTTGGAACAGAAAGGGATTTTCAACCAATATCTAATGGAACCCACTGCCCAAAGTCATGCAGCTAACGAGCTTCAGAAGTGAAATTAGAACCTAAGTTTTCTGATTCAGTGGATAAAACCCTGGCCTTGGAGTGATGATCGAATCCTATCTCAGCCACTTCCAACCTCAGTTTCTATATAATGTGATATGAGAACAATAAAAATAAGAGCACCTACCTCACTGGGTTATTGGGAGGATCAAACCATTACATGAATGCTAGCTATTTATTATTCCTGGTCCTCTCCCCCAGGGCAGTCATTTCAGCGGTACTATACAGTAATGCCATCTTTCTGATTAAGACTCCAGGCATCCTCCGTGGGGCAGACATGGTGGCTCCATCCACTTGGTTCCACCCACTCTCTGCTTCTTGGCCCATTGCTTCATTTGGAACATGGGGAGTTTGAACCACTGGGCAAGAAAAAAGTGAGGGTGGGTGATAATTTTAGTTTTTATCCCAGTTTAGAAAATCCCTGCCAGCCTTTTGACAGGATTAATAGTACTAAGAACCCAAATGGTGTTTGTTGAAAATATCATCTGTGCTGAAGTTGCAGCCGGCCCAAGGTCCCCAGGAGAGCTAGCTAGCCTGTGCTGCTGAGGGATCGGCAGATGGAATTTTCCACCACGTGATCTCACTGTTCCTGCAGGTGTTATAAAATTGCTCATTGGCAAAGCCTTGGAAAAGTGAGAACTGAATAAATTCTGGGGCTGCTAAACAAACCATAGGTCCATGAATACATCTGCCACTTATTAAGACCTGGCTAATATATTCTGGAGGCTTAGTATTCTTTCCTGCACGTGAAGTATGCATAACGGAGCAAAGATGGGTTTATCTGTTTATTTGAGTGTTTATTTTTGCAGAATGCCTTCTTTTCTTACTGAGAGTGGGGATTCTTGCAACTAGCTGATAAAGTACTTGGAAGCTCCCAGGCCAGTAACCATTCATAGGTGTATGTCAGTTCTCCGTTCTTCTCAGGTCTCCTTAGGGTATAAGTACTAATAGTTGCAGAATTTTGTGGAGGGATCCGTAGCTGTGCTGTGGGTGTTTTCTTTCTTCAGTAGTCACTTCTGTCTGGGAACAGGATGAATTAATTTGGGCAGTTGGTCAGTAACAGCTAACAAGATGCCTAAGAGGCATACACTTTATGAGGAGGTATGATGGGACCTTGACCCCGAAAAAAAATAAAAAGACCATGTCTTTGAAAATAACCCAGTCCCTGAATTTTCTCATACATTTCAGCAGACTAGATCACTGGCTCTGGCCAAGGCAATTGACCTACCCCCAGCCCATCTAGATCACTTAATTAGTCTACTTGATATTGCTTTCACTGTTGCACCTGGCCCACCCCAGACTACTTACCACTCCCTAATCCCAACCACATCCTTTCACTATCCTTTTTGTATATAAGCACCAGTCCTTGTCCACTCTTACTGGCATAACAGTAGACTTTGCCACTGACTAGAAGATGGTTTAAATTGGCTGAATTCATTCCAGACAGATGCTGCCCTATACCTTCACATTTTGGGGTTCCCAGAAACTCCAGACCTCATCATTTTCAATAGCTAGTTAAGTAAGGTTGATTTGCCATCCCTCTCTTGTCTCACTTCAGTTTGTTTTGAAATTTGGCTGGTCAAGATTCTTAAAGCTGGTAGTAACCTTAAAGAAAATATTGTCCATCTTTCTTATGTTATTGGTAAAGAAGCAGGCCCAAAGAGGGGAAGATTACTTATCCAATCTGCCACACAGAGTATAGCAGATCTGGTATTAAAAACCAGACCTCCTGGTTAACCAAGTATGCAGTGTTTCATTGGAAATATGATAGGCTCAATTAGGAACATGATGGCAGCTGTGCCTTGCCTCCTGCCCGAATATATTTGAATGTCCTTCTTTCTGTCCTTGGCTCTTTGGGTCAGCTTGCTTTCTGATTTAATGAGTCTAGTGTCAGGGTAGCTTAAGCTAACCTGTGGCACTAGCCTGCCAGTGACCGGGTTTATCTGAACTGTCTTTTCACCTCAGTCACCTTTGTTTTCTGTTTCAGTGCTACTGGTTCCTGAAGGCCTCTGTGCCATCTCCTGTCCTCATGGATGAACTGCAAGATGTGCAGCTCACAGAAATCAAACCACTCCTTAATGACAAGGTAAAGGCTACTCTGTTTACATTAAAATGATTGAGCCCAAGCCTTACTTTCTGGAACAGGGTCATTTATAATGCTTAATGACTAGCTGAAAAATCATCTGGCTTCATTTCCCATAGAGCAATGAGGAGGGGAGGGAGCACTTTCCCTTCTTTCTGGACCATCTCTGCTCCCTTCCTTTGTGTTTCCCTTCATCTGAACTTCCTGAAGGCCAATCCTAGGAGGCCCTGGGATGTAGTGGATCGAGAGCTAGCCTCAGAGTTACGCCTGACACCCTGAGGCCCTACTTTGGTCCTCTGCTGGTTCTGAGATCCTGCTGGGCCCAGACTACTCTCTGAGACTACAGAAGTGTCAAGGCCGTGCCAGCTGCTATTAGAAAAGACACTTTCTTCATGAGGGAGCTCCCTACTCCAGTGAAAGACAAAAGTGCAGCCTCATAGGATTCCAGATCTAAAACTGGGAGGGCCCTCAGAAGCCATCTTGTCCAGCCCCCTCATTTTGTGAGGCTCAGGGACATTAAGTGCTTGGGACTACACAGATACTAAGGAGCAATAGCAGGATTTGAACCCATTTCATTAGAGTTAACCTCTTTTCCCTCTCCTACATTTCTTCCCAAGCTGTCTCTCTCCCCAATTTTGAAAATAGGCGATGAAGCAATAACCTGGCAGAATTGAGAAAGTGAGTAAGGGCCCATGCATTGCTGACCCAAGTTCTTACCCCTCATGATTTCTGATATTGTAAAGTCTGACATGAGCTCACTGTTGCTTTCAAAGAGGCCAGAAGTTTCCATGAGGTGCTGCTTTGTAGAGAATGAATAGTTCATACACCTGTTCCATGCCATCCTTCACTCAGTATTGGTTCTGGGAGGCCACAGGAGAATAAGTTGGTCTGACCATCAGGACGTATTAACTCCATGGAGAAACCATTTTCCCACACAGACTCATTTGCTGAAAGCTGAAATTTCACTATTATGGATTCCTTCTTTTCATTTATAAACTTTGTTCCCTGTTAAAATGGTAATAGTCTGGGAGAAATACTTTAAGCTGTCTCAGTTATTTGCACTGTGGTGCAAATGAGTTCCTCAGACCCTTTTCTAAAAACACATTTTGGTGGAAAATAAAGCAAATCCATAGTCTCTTCCCAGACTCATACAGTGGGCATGGAGAAGAGGAGGTCTGAGAGGGAAGTGGGTACTGAACTGCTTCTTAACAATTCTGAGTGAGGATTACTCTGACAACCATAACCCTCAGTAGCCTGAAACAGAGGGGCCTGATGCGGTTCTTAACACTGACATCTCTTCTATGCGCCACCATTTTCCCATTAAACCTGTTCTCCCTGATCTCATCCCTTTAAATCTTATTTCACCCTTGAATCCTTTATCCTTTATCATTCACCAAATTTCTCCCCCATAAAAGTCTGTATACTTTATCCTGCCATTTTTTCTTTTTGCTGCTTCCTCTCATGCCAAGCTAAAAAGTGTCTTTCTGTACGTGATATGTTTTTGTTACTGTAAAGTGCTTTCACACAATGCACCCCCACAGTGGGGTAGAACAAAACATAGTTTGTTTGACATAATCAGCTCTAGCCCTGGAAATGAACGATCAGTCTCATGGATATTGTCAAGAAAAGTCCCATGGGTCTTGTGTTGGTTCTTTGGGGCTGAGTAACTACTTAGTACAAGACTTTGGTATCTCTAGTTTATGGGCAGGCACCCAGACCAAGTTCACTGGAGATGAAAAAGCAGTACTTTCTTTCACTTGATAAGAATTCAGATATTTCAAGATTGGGAAATAGGTATTGGAAGAGATTCTTTCTTAATCCTCAAGTTTTAGAGGACTTCCTGAAGAGGAGCAGTACTGAAAGAATGATAGGAATTAGGACTTAAATGTCGGGAATATCTAGGGCAGTAAAGACACAATTCAGTCAGTATGTCATCAACAATTTGTTAAATGTTGTTAAATTTATGGGCTCAATGTTAGGGATATATAGACAGGTGAAAAATAGATTCATTGATAAGGGAAATAGAGGTAATTCAGTCGTATCATCCTGATATTGCAAGGCTCCACTGCCTTGTTTGATCTGTCATCTTTTCCATGGTAGGCACATGACTTCCAGCCTATTCTCCACCCTCGAACAACTTCTTTATTTTTGTGCTTCGCCTGCTAGACTCTCATGCCCCTGCATGACTACACTGAGATAGGTATGGGAGGTCAAAGTAGTAGCATCCTTAAAGGAAAGTGTCCCAAAGTAATGTCTCCATCTACCAGATTCCTGTTTTAGTAAACTTGATAGAAAGTGTGATCTTAGCTGCTTACCAAGAAACTGAAGGAAGAAAGATTTGAAGGAGAAAGGAAGGGTCTCTAAATTTGTATCCAGCTATTGCCATAGGGCCTTTTGGTGTTTAATGATCTCTAAGATCCCTACCCATTTTGAGATACTGTCTGCGTCTTACAGTTATTTGGACAGCACTTCTGCTGAAAAATCGTCTCTATGCTGAGACCAGTTAGTATTGCAGGTGATAGAGAATATCATTCTAGCCTACTTTGCTGCCACAGATGTTTCTATTAGTTTTGACTTCCTTTTAAGGACTAACACTTGTACTCTTTTGAGGAAGGGTGTGCTGTGTTAATCAGGAAGCTTCCTGTCTTTCTACCAAAGGTACTACTCTACCTCTTACATCTTTGGAGAACTTGGAAGGAGTTTGTCTGTGGAAGGAGATGACTGAAACTACGCAGAATGTAGCCCAGTCTCATGTTAGTTGGTTTCTTTTGTCCGTTTAATTTTAGTTAAACCTATAATATGTCAAATGCTTAAGATTAGGGAAAACTATGGTCTTGTTATATTTATGTGCCTGTACTGAAAACAAAACTCCAACCACCTCTTAAAGAAGTGTGTTAGTGTGAGAGAAAGAGCAACCTAAAGAAACAACAGGCTTAACTTCCATTTTTAGAACACTCTGTTTCTACAGTTTATCATTATCATCACAGTAGCCCTGTGAGCTAAGCTGAGCAGCCGTTACCCCATTTTACGCACAAAGAAGCCGAAGCACAAAGGTGTAGATATGTACTTGTTAGATGTCTACTAAACAAGACACTCCATCTCTCTGGGCGTATTCTCTAGCTGTCTCCCATGCCTGGAATGTGTTCCTTCTTCCTCTCTGACTCCTTACCTCTACTTCTCTGACTTCCTTTAAATCCCAACTAAAATCCTGCCTTCTGCTAGAATTTTTCCTGAACCCCTCTTCCTTCCAGGTCCTTTGCTCTGTTAAGCTATTCATCCTGTATACAACTTGCTTTGTATCTGTTCGCATGTTGTCTCCCCCGCTAGATTGTGAGCTCCTTGAGGGCAGGGATGTCTTTAGTAGTGTTGAGGTTCAAGGGTGCTGGGGACCCCGAAATACCAACACGCCAGGTCCTGCTTGAATGAATTCGACTCAAGTCTTCTTAAAGTCAAAGAAGAAGTTTATTAAATATTCACCACCTTGGGTTGACTCTTAAGGAGCCTAACCATTTGTAACACTCGCATTGACAAGCAGACCAGATAGAATCTCAGCTAGACAGAGTCAGAGCTGGATTAAACCTGAGCACCTTCATGGAGGCAGAGATGGAATTTATATACAGAAAGTCCCTGTAGGAAAGATCTAGAGGTGGTCTAATGATCTGGGAGGAGGGTCTAAGGAGGATCTTAATGGAGTTGTGGTAACTGGTGATGTAATCCAGGGTGGGAAACAGCTGGAAGCAATTGGAAGTTATCAGACAATGGAGGAATCTAGAGGTAACAGATAATGACCACAGATTTGAGTATGAAAGACCAGGGTAAGTGGGGAGATTCAAGGAGGTTCCAGGAGTCCATACTCCATCTGTAGTATCTTAATAAATGTTTATTGATTGATTACATAGCTCAAGGTCACTGCCACATCAGATTGATGCCCTTGTGTAACAAAGCTGGTTGATTTCTCTTCCTTTCATTTCTCTTGCCCATCCTTTGTGAACTATTCTAATGAACATATAAACAAAAGGGATAAGTAAAATAGAAAAACCAAGAGGTCTGGAATCAGCTTCTGAAAAACTTAGAAATGATGAGACAGGTTAGTAAATGATTGGAAGTAATGGGGAAGGAATTATTATTTAACCTTAGCTGGTCAAATATCGAAGCTTAAATACTTTGTCCACATAATAAGAAGATGAGAATCATTGGAAAAGATCTTGATATTGGGGAGGATTGAAGGCAAAAGTAAAAGGGGGTGGCAGAGGATAAGATGGAGAGATAGTGTCATGGAAACAATGAGCATGGGCTTGGACAGTCTTAGAAAGACAGTGGAGAACAGAAGAGCCTGGAGTGCTGTGGTCCGTGGGATCTGAAAAACAGCAGTAAGCTTAATAGCCTGTCTTATAGGGGGAAGAGTACTTGCCATGTTTTATACCCTTCAGGATCTTAATATCTTCTACTACACTGCTTCACTTATCAATCTCATAGAAATTTCCATGGATTTAATTATCATCTCTATGCTGATGATTTCCAAATCTCCCCATCCCACCCCAAACTCTCTGCTGACCTTCAGTCTTCTCCAAAACTGAATTCATTATCTTTTCCCTTCAATCTTCACCTCTTTCTACTTTCCCTCTTATTGTAGAAGGCTACATTGTCCTCCCAACACCTCAACTCAAAACCTAGGAGTCTTCCTGGATTCCTCACTATCTCTCACTAATACACCCACCCCTATCCTGCCTTTGCTACATCTCTTCCAAATGCCCCCTCCTTTCCTCTCACACTGTTCCACCCAACTCTCAGCTGTAGCTCCAAGGAGCATGCACAGCGGCCAGACTCAGGTAAACCATTTCAGCAGACAGGACAAACCAGGTTGAGAATAACCAAGGGGCCTCAAACCCATTGGTGAGTTAGGGAGGTGTCTACCCCAAGTATGTGAAGACTTCCCCTGGTAGGCTGGGCAGATGAGAACAATTTGTCCCAGTGGCCATGAAGGCAGCTGAAGCAGGTGATGTAGAGCGCTTTAGAGCTTGATTAGACATCGAAGATGCCAAGGTCATTCACTGCATCCTGAGCCATCACCAGTCATCTTCATTCTGGCCTGCCACTGGACTGTGATAACTCTGGAGGAGAGAGTGAGGCTGACGGCTCTGTGCAACTCTACCTCACTTTAATCCAATTTACACAGGAATCAAAGGACATCACCCATACCATTTTACTATTACACCTTAACAGTTCTGTGGCAACAGGCATGGATATACTGGGAGCTGTAGTCATGACCCTGCGGAGAGGCGACCTAGGCCATAGGGTCGTTTCTCACTGAAAGCAGCAGTGGGACTCAGTGTCTGAGCAGCCTTTTTAAGGATCATACAGCTCACCTCCTGGTGTGAGGAAGGGGCTGGGAAAGGTGCCCTAAAAATTGTCTGCTTACCCAGTGGTAGCCTGATTACTGCAGCAGGTGAGGATGGCAAGGTTTAGGGTGCTGGGGACCCCAAAATAACCGGCACGCTGGGTCCTGCTTGAATGAATTCAACTCAAACCTTCTTAAAGCCAAAGAAAAACAAAGTTTATTAAAGATTCACCAAATTGGGTTGGCTTTTAAGGAGCCTAAGCATTTGTAGCGCTTGTATTACAAAACAGGTCAGATAGACTCTCAGCTAGACAGAGGCTGTGCTGGATCCCACCTGAGTGCCTTCATAGAGGCAAGATAGAACTTAAATACAGAAAAGCCTATAGGAGGGATCTGGGGGGGTGGCCTGGTAGTCTAGGGTGATGGGAGGAGGGGTTTAGGGAGGGTCTTGAGAAGCCCCAGGAGGGAATGACTAGTCAAAGTTGGAAACAGCTGGAGGCAATCAGGAGATATCAAACTATGGGGGGCTTAGGTCGGAAGCAGGTGGGGCAATCTAAAAGTCTTGATAGGGGTGGTTTGGGAAAGACCAGTACCCCTGGGGTGAATATAGATAGACTCTAGGGAGGATCTTGATGGGAATGGTCTGCAGCCTGGGGAATGGGGTTTTGATGGGATTAAGGGTGGAGAGTGCAACAGAGACCAGAGCACCATGATGAAAAGCCCATGGACTTCCTGAGACTGCGGGAATAAATGGGAAGATTAATTTTGAGTAAGAAAGACCAGAGTAAGTGGGAAGATTCAAAGGGGAGTTCTAGAAGGCTCCCAGAGTCTGAACCCCATCAGGGAATCCCACTCTGCAGTCAAAACACACAAAAAAGGATAAAATGTACAAAAACATCTGCAAAGATAATTCCACTTACCATCAGCACATGTGCACATACTTGTAGACAAGACAAAATCCAGTAGACCTGAAAGACAAACTGCTCTTGTTGCAAGAGAACTCAACAGGTATCATATCCAAATAGCAGCCCTGAGTGAAACAAGTTTGGCAAATGAAGGCCAGCTTATCGTACTGTGAATACACATTTTTCTGGAGTGGCTAAGGTGAAGGGGAGTGCTATGAAGCTGGCATAGGTTTTGCAATCAGAGCTTATCTAGTCAGCAAGCTGGTATGCCTGCCAAAAGGAGTAAATGACAGGCTCATGACAATGCAATTGCCACTTGTGGGAAAACACCATGCCACCATCATCAATGCCTATGCTCCCATCATGACAAACCCTGATGAGGTCAAAGAAGAATTTTATGAAGACCTATCAATGTGCCAAAAGAGGACAAGCTTATAATTCTGGGTCACTTTAATGCTAGAGTAGGCTCAGACTACCAGACTTAGCAAGGAGTCCTAGGGAGGAATGGAGTTAGAAACAGCAACAGCAATGGTCATTTACTGCTGAAGACTTGTGCATCACATGACCTCATCACCAACACTGTCTTCCATTTACCTAAATGCAGTAAAACTTCATTGGATGCACCCTCGCAGCAAATGTTGGCATCTAATAGATTATGTGATTGTAAGGAAAAGAGACAGACAAGATGTGAGAGTGACAAAGGCAATGTGTGGTGCAGAGTGCTGGACTGATCGTAGACTTATGCTTTCCAAGCTAAATATTCGCATTCATCAAAAGTGCAGCATCCCCTCCCCCAGGCAAAAAAATGACAACCACTCTACTGCAGGCCCTCATCACCTCAGTAGCTTACTCTTGGATTGGCCTGCCTCAAGTCTTTCCCTGCTTCTGTCCATCCTCAGCCACCAAAGTGATTTTCCTGAAAAACATGCCACCCCCTCTACTCAAAAAAAATCTGGTGGCTTCCTATCACTTCTAAGACCAATTATGGAATACTCTGTTTAGCATTCAAAGCCCTTCACAATTTAGCTCCCTCCTACCTTTCTGGTCTTCTTAAACTTATTCCCTGACATGTACTTTTGGCTCTAGTGACACTGGCCTCGTGGCTCTTCCACAAACCACAAACCAGGCGCTACATCTCTAGGCTCCTGATATTTTCTCTTGTCACCCATAACCTGGAATACTCCCTGTTCCACGCCTGCTGCTGGTTTTCCTGGTTTCCTTCAAGTCCCAATCAAAATCCCATCTTCTAAAGGAATCCTTTCCTCAACCCCTCTTAATTCCATTGTCTTCCCTCTACTAGTTATTTCCTGTTTACCCCATATGTAGCTTGCTCTGAATATTGGATTGTCTCTCCCATTGGATTAAAGCTTCTTGAGAGTAAGGTACTTGAATGTTCATTGAATTCAGTGGACTGGCAGTAGTAGGTTTGTATTGGAACCCTTCTGTTGTACAAAATTTATCATTAGAATTTTTTGGAGTTAATAATATATTATTTTTAAATCTCTACAGATATATGCAGAGAAACTGTATTTTGTCTTCCTTAAACAGATTTCTATCAAATTTCAAAGTCATAGTAAGTGGTTGTGAATTTATGGCTTAGCTTACGCTCTTGTTTGTCCATCTGTCACCTATCTTTTTCTTAAGGGCTATTATTTCTGTTTCCACAAATCATTCTATGTTTTGTCCTTTTAGACGATACTTTTATAATGTCAGCCTTGTTCTTAAAACTTTTACTTTCAGATAGTGAGAACTGCCTGTAGTTATCCTAATTCCCAGCATAGTAATGGCACATTAATGCTAACTTTTTATTCAAGTCAAGTACCTTTTCCCTTATATCCATCCAAGTGTATCCCAAGCTGATTTGATCATGGAATACTTAAAGTCATACCAATGAAATCTAAAAAATATGATCCAGTGAATGAGGGTGTATGGTATATCCTTTGATGTATCACAATAGCCCAGGATAAATGAGAGATTAGGGTACTTTGAGAACAAAATAAATCTATTTTCATCTAAAAAACGTTGTTACATGTAAAAATATTTTAATATACATAATTTCACATTTGATATTTTAAGGAGGGAAAATATTACTAAATATCAACATTTTCTCAAGAAACAAAGTTGGAAAATATTCCACCAGCCTCTTATATCTTTAAGTATGCTTCCCAGAACCTCTTTCCCCTAAAGTTCCTGTCATAAGATCACTTCATGTCTCTTTGGTCATTGGGTAGATTATTTGTCGTTCACCTTTCTATATACTTTGGCAGTGGTTTTCCAAAGTGGGTGAGTCATATTATATTTTTCCTGCTACTTAGCAATATCATATTCAAATTTTTCAGTATTTTTATTTCATTTTTCCATTTCCTCTTTGGGATATGTATCTTTTATTTACTGAGTTTACTGTTAAACCATTCATTTGCACTTACCTATTCTCTAAGCCAGTAATTGAAAGAAAACTATGGATTTATCTCCTTGGATTTTTCTTGAGCCATTCCCTTTGCCATCTGGCACTTGGCCCTTTCCCTTGGCCTGCTTCTTCCTTCATTGATGGTTTTAAGTATGGACCATCAGTATTAAATTATTTTTCATTCATCCAGTCTCTCCTCTTCCTCTTCCCACTGTTCTCACTTTTTGCCTTTTGCAATTTTGAATTCCTCCCTAATGTCTTGAGCAGAGTTTTGTACCTGAAATCAGGACCTCATGGGGTTCAGATCCTGTCTCAGATGCTAGCAAGTCACTTCATTCTCTCAGCCTCAGTTTCCTCATCTGTAAAATGGGGGAAATATCTGTACTATTTCATAGTGCCTGCCTTCATAGGGTTGTTTTGAGGATCAGATGAGATTTTGTGTAAAAAGGATCTATGAAAGCCTTAAGTGATTTTTATAAATTTCTATTGTTACCCTACTCTAGCAATAACCTTTTTGATCAAGTGAAATGATTTATCTCCAGAAGGAATAGAAAGAGGAAGTTAGGTGTTCACAGCTAACAGATGAACCCCTTTCCTCCACATTGCCAGTGAAGTGCTAGAGGAAGACCCACTTGGAACCCTTGATGTTCACTCTAAAGGACTACCTGCAAAAGTGGATATTATCAAACCAATGCTCATAGAAACCAGGACTCCAGAAAGCTACCACAAAACAAACAGTCTATTGCTTTTTAATGAATCCAGAGAATATAACCATACTTTTCCAAATGGTGAGATGGGGAACTAATTCAATCATATTATATTCTCTGATGCTGAATTCCATCAAAACTATATGCCAAATCAGACTACTCCTGGAAAGATCACTGGCAAACATATGGACCCATGGAGCTGCAGTGCTTCCAAAGAAATGTGTCATTAAAGCTAATACTGGGAGAGCAAGAAGTAGCTATTTCTGTTTCTTCCCAGTCTCCCCAGAGTTAAAATAGGAACCTCATCCTCTGAATCAGCTGTTAAATTTTTGGATAGCATTCTTTTTCGTAATAACTTTTAAAACTTATTTTTTCTTACATTTTCCTTCATTTTTCAATTAAAAATCTTTTATTTTTCTCACCTCCCAACTTAAAAAAAAAGCAAAGTCCTCAACAAATATGCCTAATCCGAAAGAGCAAATTCCCTCATTAGCTGTGTCCAAAAAGTTTGTCTCTGATCTGCACAGTGATCTGCACACACCTCTCCGTCGGGAAGGGCTAGGTAGCATGTTACATTCATGAACCCTTTGGAATTGTGTTTGGTCATAGTGATGATCAAAGTTAAGTCTTTCAAAGTTGTTTGTCTTTCCAGTGATATTATTGTGTAAACTGTTGTTCTGGGTATGCTCACCTTCCTTTTCATTGGTTCATATAAATCTTCCCAGGTTTTTCAGAAACCATCGCTTTCTTAATTTCTTATGCCACAAATAGTATCCAGTTATGTTCTTATACCACAGTTTGTGCAGTCATTCCCCAATTAATGAGTATCCCTTAATTTTCAGTTTTTTGCCTCTACAAAAAAAAAGAGTTGCTATAAATATTATTCTGTATATAGGCCCTTTTCCTCTTTCTTTGCTCTCTTTGAAATATAGGTAGCTATAGTAAGGTATTGTCAGGTCAACATATACGCACAGTTTAGTTACTTTTTGGGCATAGTTTCCAATTGCTTTCCAGGATGGCCGAGGACATTCATACCTCCACCAATACCTTAACGTGCCTCTTTTCCTGTGGCCCCTTCTATAGTTATCATTTCCTTTTCTTGTCATCTTTGCCGATCTGAGTATATGAGGTGGAACCATAGAGTTATTTTAATTTTTTTTTTGCATTTCTCTAATTATTAGTGATATAGAGCATTTTTTTTCAATTTGGCTATGAAAGGCTCATATGCCTTCTTTTGAGAACTGCTTGTTCATATCTTTTAGTTGAGATAACATTTTTGTAAAAGATCTATGCCTATCTCCCTCCTTGTTAAGCCAAAGAACTGTTCATGCCCTGTGATCTTAAAGGATGTTTGCCTATACACTTTATAAGACAGGCAACAAACACCCCAGATTTCTAGTAATAATCTGTCACTTTAAATTCCTTTTGGGCCTGACAAAGAGTCTCATTCTTCACAAAAATCCTTGTGACCTTGTTGTCATAAAGAGAATTCACATCTCATACCTGAAAATAAGCTTACAGAGCTCATCAGGAGATAACTCCTCTTAGCTACAGAAAAATCCAGTATTCTACTGTAGAGATTGGTTTTAGATGAAAGCTTCCCAAATTCAACCTGGTCCCATCTAATTATTGGGATTCAGGAAGCTGGAGGAGCTATATACAAAAACTTAATAGGAATTTGTACTAATTGAGTCAATTTTCCCAGTGTATTAAAAAATAAGCATGCTGTCTCAGAAGACTTAACATGTTTGAGAACTGAAATCAATCAAGGATTTTTTAAACATCTTTACTATATTCTAAGTCCTGGGAATACAAAAATGAAATAGCTCCTGACCTCAAGAGGCTTAAATAGGAGACAACATGTAGACATACAAATGTATACAAAATAGCCACAAGATAATGGAGGGAGCAGTAGATGATTTGGAAAGTCTCCTTGTAGTGGAAGACACTAAGCAGACTTTTGAAGGAGTTCTGGGGCAAAAATGAGGACAGAGTGCATACCAGGTACAGAAAGCACTCGGTGCCAAAGGATAAAGACAGAAAGGAGATCATGCAGAACAAAGAGAAAAGCCAGTTTTGCTGAACCACAGAATGTGAGGAGGGATAAGTGTATAATGATGCAAGACACATTAGGGAACCGTTATCATTCAATTAATAGGGTTGTGAAAGAGGGTCAGACCTATGCTTTGGAAAAAGTATTTTGGTAATTCTGTGACAAATGGATTGGAGAGCAGGACTCTTGGGACTATTAGACCAAATAGGAGGTTAATGCAGTAGTCTTGGTGAAAGGAGATGAGGGCTTAAACTAGGGTGTTGAGTAGAGAGAAAAGGAATTCTAGGAGCTGGATTTTATAGGGAGATTAGAACATATTTGGCAACTTAATGGATATGTAGGAAATGAAGTTAGGAGTCAAGAGTAATGTTGAGCTTCTGAACCTGGGTGCCTGGAATGATGATGTTCTTTGCTGACATGAGGAAGTGCTGCAGAGGCATCGGTCAGTCAATAAATATGTATTGAATACCTCCTGTATGCCAGGCTGAGGATGTTAAAGGAAGAAAGTCCCTGTCCTCAAGGAGTTTATGGTGCAATGGGAGAAAGATAACACATAAAACAAAGTGGAAGAGCTGGGAGGGGGAGTTGCTAAGGGAAAGGAAGGCTAGGGCACACAATAGAGAAATCAGAGGAGTCCAGATGAATTACAGCTAGGTAGGACATGAACTTATGGCTACCCTGAGCCCCCTTTCTTAAGTGGAAGTTTTTGGAGTTCATAGCCCTATACTTCATCCAGAGGGGCAGAAAGCACTGACTGATTCAAGGTGTAAGTATCAAGGCTGATTGAATTTTTGCAAGATGATGAAGGTTCCTGAAGACTTGGCAGAAAAATCCAGAAGGAATGCAGCCCAATGGTACATGGCTGTCCTTGACCCTCCCCTTCCTTAAATGGAGGTTTTGGAGCTCATGGCTCTGCCCTCCAATTTGAGAGGCAGAGGGCAATGCCGAAGGGTGAGTATCAAGGTTGACTGGAGCAGTCCTTGGACTAGTAGAATGAGAATTGGGAAATAGCCATTCGATTTGGCAATTAAGAAAGAGATTGTTAACTTTTGGAGAAAGTCTTTTCAGTTGATAAGGTCAGTAGTCTGACTGCGAAGAGAAGTGAGAGGAGAGGAGCTATTGACAAGTGTAGATTACTTTCTCTAGGTGTCGTGCTGTGAAGTGGATGAGCTATGGGGTGATAGCTTGACAGGGTGGATGGTGACATCTAGTAAGAAATATTTTAGGATTGGAGAGACTGGAACGTATTTGTAGGCCTCATGGAAGGAATCAGGAGATAGGGAGTGATTGAAGATTGGGAGGAGGGATATAGGGCAGTCTAGAGAAGACCAAAGGCGTAGAAGATTATGAACAGGTAGAAGGATTGGTTCTCTTTCAAACTAGAGTAAAAGGAGCAGAGACTGGGGGATGATGAGGGAACTAAAGATGTAGAGAAGGGGAAATTGAGGAGTTCTGGGCAGATGAACTATTTTCTCTTAAAGCAGAGGTGTGGTTAGCTGACAGTGTGGAGAGAGCGTGGGCTGGGAGGACAGAAAGGAGAAGACAAAGTTCAGCTTCTGGACAGGACAGAGAATTGATTAGGGAAGAGTAAAAGAATTTCCTCGCTTTAATGGGGGCCAGTTGGTATTCGATTATATAAACTTTCAGTGGACTCAGACCATTTGAATGTGTGAATTCTGAGTTAGGGTTAGGGTTTGGCAGAGCATGCATGAGTGATGAGATGACAAGGAGGCAAGGGATTAAAAAATAGAGGACAGTGTAAAACCTATTAACTAAGGGATCAAAATTGGGAAATGCTGAGGATAAAGGGATGGATGCCACAAGTATGGGGTGAGGCATCATTTGGAAAGCCAGGTAGAAGATTTTGATTACGTAAAGGATTATCATGGAGTCTCTTGATCATGGAGTACTCACGGGTGTTGGTACCTTGATTGTTCCTCTGTGTCTTTGAAATGGACTAGAAGAGTTAGGTCGTGGGAGCTGAGGTTGAAGGATTGGAAAGTTGGAGTATTTGAGGAAACAGCAGCACTTATGTGGAAGTCCCTGTAATGTATGGGCAAGAGTGAGTTCTGACTGAACTTGAGAAAGAAGAGAGGCCAGAGGGGCCAGTAGACAAATAACTGCTCCCAGGACCTGAATTGATTGAACAGTGGAGAAGTGGCCAAGGCAGCTAAGGGACAGTCTAGACTGAGAGTCTGAAACTAAGCGTGATTCTCAGTGTTCTGAACCGACTCTAGCTGGCCCTCTTATCTCTATATCATTTATTTTTAGAGTCAAGTCCTGATATAGTTCACAGCCTGTTTTGGCCTGTTTTATAAAGCTTTTCTTAAAAGATAGGTTCTTGTGCCTACTGTAGTACTTAGTAATCCCTGTTCTGTGTTCATATGCTCTACCTCTGTGAATAAGAATTCTAAAATACATAAAATCCTTTTTAAAAAAGCATTCTCATCAATTAGAATTATTTTAGTTCTTTAATGAAGTTCTTATTTAACTCTTTTTCAGTTAAAGTCTTTTAAATAAAACTATTCTAATGCCATCCATAGTAGTACAGGTGAAGGTGTTTCCTTCTGCTAAGTTCCAAGGTACTGCTGGCTGTTGAGCAATGAGTTCCTTCCTCCTCTTGCTCCTTCTGGGGTGAATGAAGGACTGTCATGAAGAGCTTGCTCTCTTATGCCTTCTCTGGCATCCTTCTGGAGGTATTCTATGAAATGTCTGTGAGATATCCCCTAAGTTTTCCTCCCGTGCTTTTATGGTGTCAGCCATTGTGTAGATTAGGTCTTATACCAAGGATCAGACTTCATCCTGTGGTAGACATCTGTGCAGCCTCACCATTACTGAGGATCTGATATCATTTTATCACCTTTGGAGAAACTTGCATTGCTTAACTGTAACGACTTTTCCAAAAGCATCGAGCCACATTCTATACCACAAAGAGAAACAAATTGCTTTTCTGTGCAGTTGTACAAGACTAAACCCCTGCCTTGTATTCTTGGTAACTAGAGAACTAAAGAGAAGAAAACCTTTGGAGAGGACTCAGCAAGCGAAGCTGAAAATGGGCTGTGTCCACTTGGCCATATTTCTAGATCTTCTCTAACCAAAAACTTTCTAGAGTTCTATTGTTCCATACCTTCTATAAGCAAAAGGGGAGGCCTCCTCTGACTGATGTGGTGCGGTTACCTAGCTTCAGAAAACTAAGGTTTATAGATAGATTGTTCACAACGAAGCAGTACAGCAGCCGATAGAGACCCAGCCTTGGAATCAAAAAGAACTAGGTTTAAGACTTGCCCCTTGACACATAGCACATACTAATTGCTTGGCCAGTGTCAAGTCCTTTAACTTCTCAGTGCACCTTGGCCTGAGAGTTATATTACAGGTAAGTAGCTTGTCTGTATGGACTGACACCCCACCTCCCCCTACCCCCGCTATCTCAAAATAGAAGGGGTTCAAAATCAAGTCAGCAAGTCTTACTCTTCCCAGGTATTTCTTTGAAAATGACATACATTGGTCTTCTTATAACACTTATGTCTTATTCTTATAATGTTGCCTTCTGAATGCTGAGACAACATCTGAACTGTTCCCAGGAGTTTTATGATTGACATTTCTGCAACATAGCCCTCTTGTGAGCATTTGATGAATACCCTTTTAAAGTGACTTGTCCTTTAAATAATTGGGGGATCTGTCTCTTTTCTTCTCTTGGCACTTGTGGGGAATTGGTAGGTTCCATGCCAACAGCTGGAACCTTATTTTATCCTTCTCTTTCCTCCTTCTTATAGTTGTGCTTCACTCCCTTCTCCTATCACGTCTTAACTAGTCTTCACTAGACTTTGGACATCTGCTTCTGCTCTGCTCCCTTCCTCGTGCAGTTCTGCACCTCCTGATCTCTACCGTCGCCTGCAGTTGTTGCAGGCATACACACCTTCAATCGAATGTGGTTAAGGTGGCAACTATTTTGTCCTCCTTTCACAAACTTTTAAAGCCTATATGCCAGGTAATTGGCAGGTTTGCCCTGTTTTCCCTGCTGGGAAAAGCTAGGTTCCTTTACTAGTTATTCTGGTAGAAAGTGCTTAAGATGAATCTTACCTTCCACAAGTTCTTTGTACCCTTCACTAACCCATGTTATCTCAAGCCTTTTGCTGAGAATTGTGGGAGTTATGGCAATCGAGGGGCTGTACTTGCTGTGCTTTCAATGTGAAACTGAATTTGTTGCACATTTGGGGAAGCCTCTGGGGAAACTGACTGTGTTTTCTGCCTTCTGTTGACAGAATGGTACACGAAACTTCCAGGACTTTGACTGTCAGGTAAGGACTGTACAAGCACCAAGAGGGCTGTGTACAGGATCTTTGCAGAGCATCACTTTGTATGGTGGTGTCCAGTGTAAGGGAATTTTTTGCATAGCTACTCTTGGCTCTAACTTTTTCCGTAAATTTAATTGACTGTCATATCAAAGGAAATGCCAGACAAGTATTCTCTCTATTGTTGTAGATTCCTGTATTGATTTCTTTCTCTGTGGTTGACATCTCCTCTTCTGAAATGGTAGTAGTATGTGTGCCTGAGTCATTTATAATCAGACAGGTCTCAGATGAAAAGCTTTCCTTCACTGCATGGAAACAGGGAGGGCAGGGTACTTGTTGATAACTGAACTGTTTGAGCAAAAATTCAAAATGTTAACTGTATTCAGTGTAAAAAAAAAAGCAAATGCTTTCCTTGTGTATTATTTAGAAATTAGAAGTATGTCCCCTACTCCTTCCCTTTGTTATTACTTTCCTATAGTGTTTTCTGTTTTTTGTCTATGGCTGTATTACCAGCTTAAAATTTATTTTAAGTATCAGTCAACAACCCTCCCTTTATACCACCTAACTTGATATTTGTAAACACTTAGGACACTCCTGGCCCGTAGTAGGAGCTTCATAAATGCTTGTCCCTTTCCTGCTCTGGATAGTCTAGTATCTATGGAAGAACAGGGAAAGAAGTAGTGAGTATGTAACAGTAGACCTGTCCTGAGTCCAGTTGTATTGGTGGGGTGCCCCTGACAGTACCCTTTGAAAGCAGACCATATGGAAAGCATGATTCACAAGCAAGAACCTATTAACTATTCCTGAGTCTGCATTGTTACCGAGTGTACTGAGAAACCCACTCCTCTGATGCCAGGTCTCAGCACAAGTAATATTTTCAAGGCTGCTGATTTTAGTATTGAATATTGTCAGATCTGTCTGTCATTCTAATATTAGGAGAAAGAACTAACACCATAGCAAAGTATGCTTTGGTGCTTTGTTTGTAGAATTAAGTTTGGGGGCACAGTTTGGTCCACATTCTATCCATATCCATACTGTGGTAAAGTGCTCTGCTCTCATTTCATTTAGAATGGGGAATGGGACAGATGGCCCAGTATAGTGTTTTGTTGCCTTGGAAATGACAGGCTTATTATATTATTAGATCATTGGATTGCTAAATCTAAGACCAATCCAGTAGCCTAGGGAACTTGGGAAACTGTGTACTGATGCTCTAAAATTCTCCCCTTGGCTCATAAGGCCTACCGCACTCTGATGTGGGCACCAAGCTTTCTATAGAGGAAGCCTTGCTGACCCGGATGCAGGAAATTAAATAATTGATCTTTTGGATAAAGGCATTATTCAGGTTTATTTGTTGAATTTTATTTAATTTAGAAATGGCTTTAGGCACTGGAATGAGCCAGTAAAAACTGATTTGTGGATTTGCTACGTTGAGATGTCATCTTTTGGGGAAAGGATCACATTAAACCTCATAATGATGGACCTTATAAAACCAGAAAAATATCTAAAAAAGATTTTCTCCACAATTATTTATTCCACATAGAAAGTGGGCAATGTATTGGGAAGCATGAATGATTTTGTAATACTGAATTTTAGAAATAAAAGCATGGAACAATTATTTAAATTGGATTTTAGGAAAATTTTTAGCAAAAACATCTTAATAGTCTATGTCTGGACCCAGGTCTGATGGAGTAAAAATTATAGAATTGACTTGCACAATTTTCTGTGCAGGATTAACCTGCGGTTTTTGTAATTGTATTTTTTAAAGCCACAACCATGATACTGTCCTTGAAGGGCCTTTATTTTTCCACCTCGCATTCAGGGAACCTTTATGCTTATAGTTTATGAAAAGATTTTTCTTTTTTGATATTCCACTAGAATCCTTGTATATTTCTCTGTTGAGAACATTGGGAGATGCCCTGAGGAAACCTAGAATCAACTTCACTTTTTCTGGAGAATGCCCCAAAAAGCTTACCGAAGGATATTTTCCCACTTCTTTGATATTCCTCAGAGAGATGAGCCATTCAATCTGTAGTCAGTGTTGCAAACAAATCAGAAAGATGTGTCCAGTCTGCATTTGGGTTGGTAGGGTCCCAGGGGTTATGTTTGCAAGAAAGAAGCAAAAAAATCATTTCATCAGGGCATCCTTCCAAAGCTGTGCTGAGAAACCCCTTCTTTCTCCACTCTAAGAATATGCTTCAGTTGGCCGAGCCTCAACTCACTTGGGAATTTCAGTTAGAAACTTTTTTTCTTTGTAAACGTACAAAAAATAATTATGCTTCTTCCCCCTAGTATCTTCCACATAATGGAAAGATGTAATCACAACAGCCCCATGTCTCTTGGTTCTTTGAGTTTCTGAATGAGTTCATCTTAATGAGTTCTCTGAAGTGAGCAGCTGTTAACAATTGGGCCCTGGGCGTGTAAAGGCAGTGAATGGAAGTAATGTTCTTAAAGGCAGGTGCAAGGGAAAAGGAATTTGCTGCCCAACACATCTACAGTCACCAGTCTTCATTCATGGCTGTTAACATTATGTTATTTCCACATCTTATGAGAGATTGAGACCTGATTAACCCTATCATATGATGGCCATTGATTGACATTTGCATCAGAGATGTGGGCGGGCCACAAACACAGGGTTATTAAAGGTTTTTCTTAGATTATATGCTCCGGAAGGACAGAAACAGTATGGCCTCCAGAGACTATGAAATGCCTGTAGCACTTCTGCTGTGTGTCTGGAGGGCACTGAGTAGTAGATATTGATGTATGATGATCAGGTTGTGTAGCCCTTGTTGTTCACTGACTTCAGCCTTGTCCAACCCTTCATGACCCCACGACACTGAGGCAAATAGGGTTAAGTACCTTGTCCAGGGTCACACGGCCACTAAGTGTCTGAGGCCACTTTGAACTTAGGTCTTTCTGATTCCAGGCCTAGTGCTCTATTTACTTGCACTAGCTAGGTGCCCTCGAGCCTTCACAATGCTTTAAACCAGCACCCACCCCCTTTGAGGAATGATAGAAGAAAACAGCAATAAATCAAGAGAGTTTGTGTCTCATAGTCATCATTCCCAGAGGAATTTGACCACAGCAAAATAATGGAGTAATTTCTTGCTTACTGTTTAAGGACTCACTGAGAGTAGCCAAGTACATACTAAATAAATTTTTGATCTGCAGTTCCAATTGTTATGTATTCGATCTTCTTTCACATGTACTTAAAGGGCTTTAAAACCTGTGAAAAATGCTTTCCAGATCACTAAGCAGTATGTCCTAAAGTGGAGACTAGAAAGCTGAACACTCCAGATTCTTCACGGGGGACCCAGCCAGGGCTGAGATGTCCGTAGGGAATGTGGATCAGACTGGAAGCCTCTTCCAGCTCAGATCCCAGCAGATTAGATGAATTCTGGTAAGCCCATGAAACCAGACCAGGTGGCCACCCCCCCCCACCCCCGTTGCGGAGGCTTAGCAACATGGTTATGCCTTTAACTCCTAGTTATTCTTAGAAAATTTTGCTAACTGATGAGAATTGAAAAATTTAGGTGATTTTTGTTTTAAGCATTTGGATAAGAGCCTTCATTTTCTCTGGCCTCCCAAAGATGTACTACTACATTTCTCTCTCTGGGTCTCTAGAGCTTCAGCTCATGGAAGACCTTTTAATGCCATGACCCTTTTTCCTAGATCTCATCAGTTAACCTAAAGCATATTCACTGTCAATTTGTAAAGACTGATTTTTGGTTTTTGGTAGAACATAACTTTACTTACAATGCTAAGCTAGTATTTAAGCCTTCTGTTCTTGATGGCAGGTGCCATCATTCCTTGCCATCTGGCTGCTTCAGCTGCTACCTTAGCTCCTTCTAGCATCTAGAAGCAGCCCACCATCTCTAAAGCTAATGTATCATAAAGCAGCTGTCTCATCTGGAATTCCTGGGAAAAGCCCTGTGACACTTGGGCGTGGTACAGTGGAAGGAATGTTGAATTTGAGGTCAAGAGCCTGAATTCAAATGTTGCCTGTGTCACTTATTCATGAATATGTACTGCAGTGTGCTGTCAGGAAATCTTTTTAAAATGGTAAACTTTATTGAATACTCAATAAAGGGCATTAATTTTATTCATTAAACCTAGAACTTAATTTTTTACATTAACAACTGAACTTTGCTATAAAAATGCAAATTTCAAATGAGAAACAAAATACTGAATTTTTTGACTGATGACCATGTGACCTTGGGCAAGTCATCCTATTTCTTTTTTCTCAGTTCTTCATCCACAAAATCAGAGGATGACAGCATGGCATAGTGGATAGTGTTGTATTTGAAATCAGGAAAACTTGGATTCATATTTTATCACTTATTATCTATGTAATTATGGGTGGGTCACTTAATCCTTTTGAACCTCAGTTTCCTTATTTGTAAAATGAGGAGGGTGGACTAAATGGCGTCTAGAAGCCTTTTAGCTCTAAATCTATGATTATGTAATTAAATTTTATAATTGAAAACTCAGGAGGGAGATTTGAATTTGCTGATCTCATTCTACTTTTGGGGAAATTTTCTTTACAATACATATATTCTAAAGGAGACAAAATGACCTCACAAAAGTTGTTCTTTTTATTGTCCTTTGTTCTTTACTAATTTCAGTGGAATTATTTTTGGATTAAACTGAGAAATTATCCTTGCCCCTTTCATAATTAGGTTAAAGTTATGTGAGGAGGAGGAAGAAAGAGGGGAGGGAAGTATTTTGGGTGTATGTTAAGAGGGAAATGGTTGTAAGCATAGTGTATGTTGCATCAAAGATGATATGGGAAGTCTGTCAGGACTGAGGGAACATTGAAGGACTTTGGGAGAACATTGGTTAAGATAAAAAGAAATTTAGAAGGAACAAAACCATTTAAGAACTTAGATGGTGAATAAGACTCAAAGTCAAGACCAGGAAGATTGGGCTTGAGACTAGGTATGGAAAATCACTGTAGAATTTTAAAGAAGGAAATTAATATGTGCTTCAATAACAGATAAGGGAGATGATTTTCACATTGGTCAAATTGTCATACTACAGTAGAAATCCCTGCATAACAATAAAAAAGACTTTCAAATTTCAGTCAGTGTTCAATAGAACACCATTTCAGTAGTGAAACAGTAAGTGAAGGTGGTCCATTGAATCTACTAAAATGTAAGCTTCTTGAGGTTAGGACTTGGTCATAACCAAACTTTACATTTCTTCTACCACCTAGCACAGTAGTCTGAGGAAAGCTATTTAATAAATGTTTCTTGATTGATTCATCATTACTTATAGCAAGTTAGCTCAAGTTAAAAATTGATTGGTCAGGCGCTTCAGAGTGACTGAGACCTCGGTGGTAGCAGAAAGAGAATGTGAGTTCCAGGGATAGATAAAATGGCGGCTTAGAAGGGAACCACTCAGGGAAAAGCTAAGGCGTTTGGTTCTTGTATTTCGATGATGGCAAGACAACCTAGTAAATATATTTGGACTGTCTACCATTCATTGACCCTAGGAAGGTAGCCAAGAATAGGGGAAGTATGTCTTAAGTTTTGGGGTTTGTTTTTTCTTTTTAAGTCTTAAAAGTGAATGTAATCATGCTCAAGAAGTGCCTTAACAATGGAGAGACTAGTTAATCTGATGGTAGACAGAAAGGTCTTCATCACTGCCCTCATGGTAATTGTGCATAGGGTCACATTGTGCAGTCATGCTGTGTTCTAGAATGCCCAGAAGACGTGGTGACTGGAGAGACCACCTTCTCCAGAACAGAGAGCAGTTGGTCATTTAAAAAAAAAAAGTAGTACTATTGCTCCTACAGTGACCTGACCACTAATTCTGATCCACCATCAAGATCACTGAAATAGCATTCCACTCCAGATGAATCCTCAACCGAGCTTTTCACAATCAGAACAACATTTTGAAAGTGTAGATCTCAAGCCAAATGTTAAGTCGGCTCCCCCTAGTGAAGGAAAAGGTGCTAGAGATTCAGAAGGCAGTAGTCAATTAGATGGCCCGGTAAGTGTCTGATTTAATTTAAGTGTGATTCCAATCAGCAAATATTTAAAGACTCTCTGGGCTCAGGGCAAGCCTCAGAAGTACTGAACTAAAGAACAAAACCCTGGTATTTTCACTCTTTGATGCATGGTACTGGTTCTTCCTTGTTTCCAGGCTTTTAAAGGACCATGAGTTACTCTTATAAAAATGTCTAAGAAACTGTATTGAAATTATGATTTATCCAAACCATTGGAGGATGACAAAGTTGATCATTTTCTCAATTCCCCCCTGGCTTAGTTTAATTTCAAAATTCTTGGTTACTTCCCGCCTTTCTGTTCTTGGAGTTTCTATATGCTCCCTCTTTAACATCTTTCTACTGAAATTACTTTTCCATATCTAGATATCTTTTTATCTTTATTCATCCTGTCCCTAGCCCCGAAAACCTCTTTGTTGTTCTTCAGCTGTCTTTGTGCTCTTAAGAGTCCTTCTGTTTTCCTTTCTCTCCAACCAGTGTTAATAGGAGAGTGCAACAATTGAGAGAAATGTTGAGTTATTTAATGTGAGAGAAGTTTGTGCCTAATAGGATATACAATCTTTTGGTGACACCCAGTTGAACTAAAGTTTGGGAAACAGCTCCTGTGTCCTATATACGGAAAGAAATTAAGACATTATTGGACAGGAAACTTAAGTAGCTTAGCTTTACTACTGGGCTGTAATTTTTTTTTTTAGTTGATACATTTTGTTTTTACACATCAATCACTTCCTAGTCAATAGCGCTTCTCTCACATTGAACCCTCCCATAAAACCATACTCTCTAAAAGAGTGTAACAGGTAACAGCACTTTGTGCTTCAGATCTCTCATTTCTTAGATATCTTTGTCTCCTAATTCACAGGAATATTAAAACTGATGAAATTGGTGTGTCAGACTAACTACCAGATAGGATAGGTTCATATAAAATTAGGTATGACACGTTTTTCCTTTCCAGAACTTAGAGACTTGGGTTCCTGGGAGCAGATTACATTGAACTAGGCCTTTGTGAATCCCCTTGGTTTCAAAATTGCCCCCTCCTGATACTGGTACCAGCAGCCCCTGATTCCATCTTGTTGTCTCCTCCTCAGCTTCCCCTCTGGCTCTGCTCGGATTCTGTCATCTGTTCCACTTACTAACTTTCTCCTCTTTGGTTCAAACCCCACTAGTTTGGCTCCTGGGTTTGCCCAACAGCTTTCCTTCCTTCCTTCCTTCCTGTGCCTACTCTAGTTCATGATCCTACAGCTGACTGCTCTTAACCAACCTCATCATACCTTCTTTCCCCATTCGTCATCTAACTCCCTTAACCCCCTTTCCATAGCCAACTCCTTTTGCATATTTCATAAGTCCCACATAATCATGATTTTTTTGCTCTAGTGATCATCTTCCCCTCCCCTCCTTTCTTTTTTATTAGAAGGGGTTGGAAAGGTGTGTTCTGACAGCATTTCACACATGTGCATGTATAGTGCAAGGGAGAATTTCATCCCAGCTCTGGAAAAAGTGAAAATGAAGCAAAAATTATGAAGCTTTGGCATCCTGGGTGTGGCCTTCAACCTATAGTGAAACACTACCTTCTCTTGTTTCAGGAGCACGACATAGAAACAGCTCATGGTGTGGTACATGTCACCATGAGAGGCTTACCGAAAGGGAACAGACCAGTTATTCTCACTTATCATGACATTGGCCTAAACCGTATGTATTTTGTTTTGATACTTGCCCCCTTGTCCTATGTCATTGTCGTCTTTTTTTTTTTTAAGTCAGACTATGTTCTGGGTTCAAGACCTAGAGGAGATGTTCTCCTTTCACCTCTCTAAGAAGTGAGCAAGTATATAGAATTACATTTGAATTTTGTACTCTGGGTATAAGGAATACCATGCCTGCAGATGGAATTAATAACATTCAGTGAACTTGCTAAAAACAAGAGAATAGAGATCCATCCCTGCCTTAGATCTCTTTCTTGCCTCTTTTTATGGTTTAGAGCTGACATTTCAGAATGTAAACTCTCTCTTCTATTGTGGGTCACTTTAAGCATTTAAGCCATAAAAAACACTCTTGTACCAGTCAATCACCAATGATTTAGTAATCAACATACTACAGATTTGAAGGCAGTTTATTTGACCATTCTTGGTTTTGCCATGTAGTCCACAAATATCGCCTTTTTCCCTTTTCTATTCTCTGTACTGTGCACCTATACTTATCTATCCATTCTTTTAGTTTGTTTAGATATTTTAAACTGCTCCAGTTTACCAGACAATATAAAGAATGGTCATTTTTTTAAAAACAGTTATTGAAATGTCTAAAAGGGAACCTTTTTGACGTTTTGCTGTAGTGGGATAGCAATGTAAAAGAGAGAATTAATTGACTTGGCAGAAAGAAGTTTTGAGATTTAAATAGCTAGGACTTAAAGAGGCATCATGTAGGAGGATTGAATGCAAAAACTGGTTTAAAATAAATTGGGTGGAAATGAATGACTTGTTACCTCTGGGTCTTTTTTTTTTTTGGCAGATAAATCCTGTTTCAATGCATTCTTTAACTTTGAAGACATGCAAGAAATTACCCAACACTTTGCTGTGTGCCATGTGGATGCCCCAGGCCAGCAGGAAGGTGCACCCCCTTTCCCAACAGGGTAAGACTACAAGTAAGGTATTTTGAGCAGCACACAATGGGGAAACATCTGATGTGAGACGGGGTGAGTAGCATAGTAGTCATTAACATGGAAACTCCGAGAGAAACCGGACAAGAACTGATGTCCCCTCTGGGATCTTCTCTGGTCCTTGATATGCTCTTTGGGGTTACAGAAATAGGGTGATTTTCTAGTTTTCCTCTGGTCAGGTTCAAGACAACCAGAAGAAGGAAGGAGGCATCATTGCCATGGTCATTGCTCTACCCCCTATGTGAGGAGGAATCCCTTTCCCCTTAAAGTTCCTACAGGAACCTGAATGACTAGGATCTCTTTTAAAGGATGTAAGAAAAACCAGAAACAAAACTGCTGAGGAAAAATACTGATTTTAAAGCGAAAATGTTTCTAGAAATGTCAAAGGGTAAACTAAAATGTAGGCTCTTGGAGGACGTTCCATTTTTGTTTTTGTATTCCCAAAATAACACTTTGCACACATTAGGTGCTTTGAAAATGTTTAATTAAATTAAAATGGATATTTAAAGAAAATACATTAAGAAAAACTTGGAAGGAATCGGAAAACAAGCATTTGTTAAACACATACTATGTGCTTACATAAATGGAAAGCTGTATAGAAGAATCTGCATTGTTGGATGTTGCAGAAAACACAAACAAGACAGTGGCATAAAGTACAACTAATATGAAAACAAAATGGAACATGAGGCAAAGAATAAGAAATAAAATTTCAAAGATAATTGGCCACAATATAAGAATACACAGAGAAGGTTCCATATGTTATCAGTCAAGGTTGCTCTGTTGGTTGATTTTGCTTAAACTCTTTCTTTGTTATGAAGGAAAACTGGAGGTGGGGTGAGTTGCAGTGGAAATTTGGAGGTGAGATGGAAGATAGTGGGACGTCTCTGGAAACGACTGATAAAAAAAGACATCAATAAAATTCCAGACAGCTTTATACAAAAGAAAAATATACAGTTAAATCACTTAAGACACATTATTCTCAAATTTCACAACTAGAAGGATTAAAAGATCCTTTAAACAAACAAATAAAAAAGGGAAATAGAGAAAACCCAGTATAATATAAAGAGCTGGCCCTGGAAGTCCAAAAGACTGGGTTCTAGTTCAGTCTCTGAGTCATGCTGACTGCATGAACCTGGACAGACAGATCTCTTGACTTGTTCAAACATTTGACGTTCATTCAGAAGAGACAGAAGAATATTTAAAAAGAGCAAGCCTCTGAAAAATTTTTCAACAAAAATACAAAGCTCTTCCAATTAGAAGTAGAATAGTGCCCTCGGATCACTGAAATGTGTCATCAAGATTTGTTCCCAGGCCCATATTCAAATCCCCTCTGGGCTGGGGCAGGGATCCATAGAATTTGTGTTCCCCTCTCACTGTCACAGCCATTGTTGTCATTGTGCCCAAAGTCTGTTTTGTGCCATAGTGCAGCATTGGAGAAGGAATTTAGTTGAGAATAATTTAGTGGAAAATCAACTCAACAAGAAAAAAATTTATGTAAATCTGATGGTAATATCAGCCGATGGTGAACATTTCATCTTGGGACGTTTCCAGCCAGATATCCCTCAGGTATTTCAAACCTAGCATATAAAACAACAGAACTAATCATATTTTTCCTTACAACCCATTCCTCTTCCAAACTGTTCTCTGTTGAGGACCCCACCATCCTTGGAGGCATCCTCATTCATTCCATGTGTACAGTCAATCCAAATCTTATCATTTCTCTTTCACAGTCCCTCTGACATTGCCTTCTTCTGTCTCTTCATACCACAACTGTGCTCGTTTGAACTGTCATCAAGCCTGGTCTGTTATGAAATTCTCCCCTGCTCTTGATATAGTCTTAATGTAACAAATATCAATTAAAATGGCCTCTTCTGTATATACCATAGAATAATGGACTAAGAACTTCTAATTATTCTCACCTTACCTTCTCTCAAATCCATCCTCTCCATAGCTACCAAATTTATATTACTAAACACAGTCAGACCACGTCGCTCTCCTGCTGAAGAAGCTTCATGGTTCCCTGTTACCTCCAGGATCAAACACAGTCTCCTCTGTTGGGCAATTAAGGCCTTTCACAACATACTCTAACCTGCTTTTCCATCACTGTTATACATTATTCTCTTTTTCATTCTTTAGTGTAGACTCCTTGCTCTTCCTCATACACAGTACTCCGTCATTCCTATCTCCGTGTCTTTGTATAGTCTGTTCCCCTGCCTGACATGCAGTCCCTACTCATCTCCACCTTCCTTCCCCTTCAAGCTCAGCTCCTAGGACCTTTATTGAGACCTCCAGTTGCTTGTGACTCCCTCCTCCCTAAATTACCTTGTATTTACTTTAAACTTATATGTGCATACATTCTCTCCCCTAATGGAAAGAAAGATCCTTGATGACTGGGATGGTTTCATTTTCATCTCTGTATCCCCAACATCTAGTACAGTACCTGATACATAAGGATAACTAATGATATTAGTTGATAGGAACTAGCATTTACATACTACTTTGTTTGCAGAGGGCTTTATAAATATTATCTCATTTTATCATCAAACCATTCTTGAGTTGTAAGTACTATTATCCCCATTTTACATATGAAGAAACTGAGGCAAATGAAGGACTTGCCCAGAGTAACCCAGCTATATTATTACAAGATGGTATTTGTGAAAGCACTTAACGTTGTGCCTGGCGCATAGTTTGTTGTTGTTCACATGTTGGGACTAACTCTTCCATGACCTCATTTGGGGTTTTCTTGGCAAAGATACTGGAGTGGTTTGCCATTTTATTCTCTACCTCATTTTACAGATGAATAAACTGAGGCAAATAGTGTTAAGTGACCTGTACAGGAAGTATCGGAGGCCAGATATTAATTCAGGTCTTCCTGACTCCAGGTCGGGTGTGCTCTGTGTCTGCTGTACCATCCAACTACTCTGGCACATAGTAGGTGCTATATAAGTGTATATTTCCTTCACCCTTCATCCTTCCCCTCTTCTCTCTGTGTTCGATTGTATGTACAGAAGTGACCATTTTAATTTGTGTTTGTTACATTAAGAGTATATCAAGAGTAGAGAAAAATCTCATAAAAGAAAAAATGCCCACATTTTTAAAGTGCTTTGAGATAACAAGTACTATATAAATGCTGGGTGTTACTACTGAAGATAGGAAGGAAAGGAAACAAACATTTATTAAGTGCCTACTGTGCAACAGGCACTGAGTTAAGTTTGACAGATTTGATCCTTACAACAAACCTGGGAAAGGAAGGTGACATTATCATCCTCATTTTGCAATAAGTTTCTGAGGCATAATTTGGAGGCCTTAAATTCTGGTCTTCCTGACTCTATCCCTGGGGCCATCAAGGTGCCTAAGTTCCACAGGTATTCTTATCCTCAGTTTTTTATTTTTATTTTTTTTCCTCAGTTTTTTATTTATTTATTTTTTCTTCAGTTTTTTTAGATGGAGGAAATAGACTCTGAGAAATTCAATGAGTTGTCCACAGTCTCACAGCTGGACTTCAAAAGTAGTAATAAATGGTGCTATGACAGCTTGGTGGTCTTTTGTAGAGTGGCCCAGGCATCAGTGCTTAGCCTTGTTCTCTATTTAGTATTTTTGTCTGTCGTTTGGTTAAAATCATAGCTAACATGTTTACCAGATTGACAGATGACACACAACCAATGGGGATGACTAAAAAAGTGGTCTGATGGAGTCAGGATCCAAAAATATCTCTATGGAAGCTAGAACATTGGACTTCATTTAATAAAACTGACTTTAATAAGGGCAGAGTTTTTACCCTTGGGGTCAAGAAATGCACTGCTGAAGCACAAATGTGGGAAAGTGGCATGGTTAGTCAACAGTCTGTCCAGAAAATATCTCAGGGTTTTAGGCATCTGCAAACTCAGAGGAGTCAACAGTAGGATTGGGCAGTCCTAAAAAGGAAAGCGATTGGAGGTTACAAGAAGGGAAACCTGGCTTCCAGAAGTAAGGTCTTCACTGCTTCTCAGACCACATTTGCAATATTTTGCTCCGTTCTCAGTGCCACATTCTGGGAAGGACTTAGTTAAGCAGGAGACCCTCCAGCAGAGGGCAACACTGTAGCGGTGAAGGATTCCTAATAAGGATTGATTTAAGGAGCTGCAGGTGTTTAATTTAGCCTAGAGAAGACTAAGGAGGGACCAGTGCTCGAAGGACTGTCACATGGAAGAGGGATCAGACTTTATTTTGTTTGGCTGCAGAGGGCAGAACAGGTGGATGTTGTAAAGAATCGAATTGAGATTCAGTGTCAAGAAAAACCTGATAATTAGAGCTATCTAAACATCGGCCATCTCTGGAGGTAATGGATTGTCTTCCACCTCTTGGGAGGCCCTGAAACAAAAACTAGCTAGATGACCACTGACAGGATTGGATTGCTTGTGGCAAGAGTCTTTTCTGGCATGATTTGAAATGAATAGACATTGGGCTCCTTTCCAATGCTGGAATCTGGCACTGTGTCAGAGGCAGGATTTAAAGGCAGATTTTCCTGGCTCCAAGTTCAGCACTAGATCCACTATGCTGTATTTTCTCACAAAACCAACAAAACTGATCAGGTCTGTCTGGTGCTAGGCAAAAAAATTAAACAGAACAGTGGTCCTAGAAGTGCATTAAAATGCATATAAAAGATTGGTCTCTGTTGATTAAGTATTGGGGGGAAATAATATTTCAGTAAATACTGTCAGGAAACATAGAAAGCAATGTAGTGGGGACAAGAGCCATACCTTCTACCCTAGTATTTAAATGGATCAGTGAAGTCATCCATCCAATGATACAGATTGCAGTCCATCTATGGTCCATGTCCTCCCTAAAGTTTGCCACAGGGCTCCACCCCTCACTTTCTTCTGACATCAAGAGGGTACCAGGGAAGTACTCCAGCCATTCACTGGTCAGCCTTTCCTCTTTCCATGTTACCAGCCCCTTTTGTCTTTCTGAAATACAGTATATATACAGTATATATAACCATTAAGAAGTTAAGAAAGTTGATTAATTTAGCCATAGCAGGTTGTGATGGTGAGAATGATTAATGCAAATGGAAGAAAAATTATTGAGGACAAGGAAGATGCATCTGATCTGCATAATAGTGTTTTATGACCCAAAAAAAGCAAGAAAGAAAAGTAGTAACTAGGGAATGTTTTTCACCACATATTTATCAGATAAATGGAATTCATAGAAACCTAAATTGATAATATCCAGTTGAGACTGGATAAATGATCAAGGGATATAAATAGATACAAAAATGCTCAGTCTCACTAGTCAAACAACTTTAAATCACCACCTCACACATATAAAATTAGCAAAACTAAAACCAACCAAACCCAGTGCTAGCAAGTTTGTAGGGAAGCCAATTGTGCTTATGCATTGCTGGTGACATTTTAAACTGGTAGTGTTTTTTGGAAAATAACCTGGCAGCTTATGGCTTACCTTGTGAAGAAATAATACTACTAGATTTCCCTAAATTTGTAATTAAAAAGAAAAAAAAGTATTGTCTTAGGAAGTTCCTAGAGGTTATTTATGAAAGCAATAACAGAAAGTAGAAACAACCTTAAAATTTGGGAATTGGCTGAACAAATTAAATTAGCAGAACTATTAAAAATGCCAACCATGAGTATCATTAAAAGATAAACCAGGCAAAGAAAGCAGAAGTAGAAAAATCTATACATTTTGGATGTAACTTTTTTTTAACATTTCATGCACAAATATGTATCTTGTATACACACACATAAACCTTCGTACTCACAAATGCTTAAAGAGATTGAAATGATATGGCCGTAGTAAAGAAGTTTGTTTATAAATACAATTGGCATTTGTATGAAATACAACCCAAATTCAGTTGGTTTTTTTAATGTAAAAATTAAGGCCATTAACATTTCTTTAAAAATCTAGACAATCCAGAGGACCTCTTGAAAACTAATGTAGTGTAAAGTCACCAGCCCTAGACTCAGGCTTGAGTTACGTCCTGACTCTGACTTGTAGTCAGAGTGTGATATTTGACCAGTAACTTATCTTCTCCAGGACTTCAACTAGCTCACCTGTAAAGTAAAAATGACATTTATAGCATCCACTTGACAGGATGGTTATAAAACTCCATACTCACTGTGATTTGTTAATGATGATGATGATGGTTTCAGGTACCAGTACCCTACCATGGATGAGCTGGCTGAAATGCTGCCTGCTGTCTTAACTCATTTAAGGTAAGTTCAGATTCCGTGGCTATCCTGTTCCTGCTTTAGGCATAGGATTCTGGGTGCAGGTGTTACTCTACTAGTAGTCTGAGTAGTACAAATCTGAGGAGGAGAGATGAGAATGTTTGAAGCCAGCAAAATCATAAAGATAAAGAGAGAAAAAGAAACAAAGACAGGCAATATTGGACTTCTCATATAAAATTAACCTTTTCAGTCGTGGCATATTTGTTTTGCAGCTTGAAAGGTATCATTGGAATTGGAGTTGGAGCTGGTGCTTATATCCTCAGCAGGTTTGCTGTGAGTAAACAAATGGGGATGGGTCCAAGAATCTGAAAGCTACATACTGGTTTTGTGAATTGCCCTTGTCCAAGATGTGCTGCTTCATTAAAGGGCAGAAGGAGAGTGAAGGGGGAAGACAAGATGTACTTTAAGAACCAAGGACAGTTCCCCAACTTTGAAGGAAGAACGGAAGGATCCTTCTATAACAGGGGCTCATAACTTTCTTGGCATCATGGACCCTTTTGACCACCTTTGGATTCCTTCTCAGAATATTTTTAAATGCACAGAATTACCAAGGAAATAAACTACATTGAAATAGCAGGTTCACAGATCTCAGGTTAAGAACCCCTAGCTTAGAAGGTTTTGAAATAGTTAAAATATATTAAAAATACTGATGATTTGTGTTCATATAAGATATGTTTCAAAGGCCCATTTGGGGAAAGGAGATTAAGCTTTCTAAGCCAAAGTATTTTAATCTTATCTTGCTTCCTCTCCAATTTTTAGAACATAAAAACATGTATGCAAATAATCTCAAGTGAAGAACTGTTCAGAACCCTTATTAGCTATTATCCTAAGGAATTTACATGCTTAAGAATCTCTCTAGCTCAAATAGGCCTGCTTTTAAGTTTCAGCATCTCCTTGTAGGGAATGATTTGGTCCAAGGTACAAAATACCTGTAGGGAACCAAAGTGACAGTTTTATAACCCATAGAACTTAAATATGTACATATCAACAGTAAAAATTTAGAATGCATATAAGCCCTTAATTAGTATAGCAATTGATATTTATTTTAAAGAACTACTCTTTGGACTGCTCATTCAGATATTAACTCATATGGGAATTTTTCTGAGTTCCTACCTCACACTGCATGCTTTCTCATGAGAACAGAAAGCCCACCTTTCTCTTTTGGAACTGGAAAATAATTAGCCAGACTCTCACAGTGTTAGGACAACCTCTGTGGGACCTGTTTGGAAGAATGGTATGCTATTTACAATTATTCTTTCTCCTCTATAAAGATATGAGTGCTGATTTGTCTGTCTCCGTTTTTTTTTTTTTTCCAGCTCAATCATCCAGAGCTTGTGGAAGGCCTTATGCTCATCAATGTTGACCCCTGCGCTAAAGGTTGGATTGACTGGGCAGCCTCCAAGGTAAGTGTCCATTCTGAATATACTGACCCATATCTCCCAAAATGTTCCCTAAAAATGTTTGCCTTTGCATCTTTTCCAGAGGACATATAGGCTATTGATGTTTTCTCTTTGAAAAGGAAAATGCTTCCATTTCCTTTCCAGTATTTGTTGGGGTTCAGGCAAAGGTAGCAAGTTGAGTTGAACCTACTCATTAAGCTGTAGAGTCTTACACATGTAAATGATTTGAGCGCCAATAATCATTATGTACTCATGGAACTCATCCATGCCAAAATAAATTCACTATTTTAGGTTGAAAAAAATATTTTGAAATGTTTTCTTTGACTGCTAAGACTTCCAAGTGTTACTGCCGAAAGAATGGCAGCAGCTTAAATTAGTTGGTGGTCTGGAGTTTGCCAGAATAGAATTTTAAAGGGCTAAATATAAGCTCTGTCATTGATTTTAAAGAGATCATCAGAGTGTATAGTTGACCCAGAATCTGAGTTGGAAGGGATCCCAGAGGCCATGTAAGCCCAAACCTATTCCTTTTCACAGGGATCTCTTCTACAGCATGCCCAGCTGGTCACTCTTCTTCCACTTGAAGGCCTCTAGTTTGTTGTTGTTGCTTAGTCATTTTTCAATCATGCCTGACTCTTCATGACTCATTTGAATAGGGGAGTGGGTACATGGGAAAGAGTACTGAATTTGGAGTCAGGATTTGTTGTTTGGTCGTATCCAACTCTTCTTGACCCCATTTGGGATTTTCTTGACAAAGATAACTGGAGTGATTTTCCATTTCCTTCTTCAGCTCATTTTATAGATGAGGAAACTGAGGCAAACAGGGTGAAATGACTTGCCCAGGGTCACACAGCTAGTTAGTGTCTGTGATCAGATTTGAACTCAGGAAGAGGAGTCTTCCTGACTCCAGGACTGGCACCTTATGGCTCCACCTAGCTGAGGAAACACCTGCTAATGCCATTCCACTTTTGGAAATCGCTGATTGTTGAGAAATGTTTTCTTCCATCAAGCTTCATTCCGCTTCTCTACCACATATAATTCTTCATTCTACCTGACAGAGCCAAGCAGAACAAGACCTTCCATGTTATAGCCCCTCAGATACTTGAAAACATTAATCATATGCCCTCCTAAGTTTATTTCTCTTCTCTAGGCTGAACATTCCCAGGTTTTCACTGATATTTGTGTGGCATGTTCTTGAGACCCCTTCACCATTCCGATCCTTGTCCTTGGGATGCTCTCCAGTTTGTCAGTGTTCTTCCTAAAATGTAGTGTCCAGAACTGATCATACTTCACTTGTGTTCTGACCAGGGCAAACAGTGCAGCAGGACTATTATCTCCAGCAACCAGAAGACATAGATGTGGGCTAGACAGTAGTAGATTTAGATGGAAGAACTAGTTTTATTGCTGGATCCAAAGAACAGTCAAAAATAAGGTGATCCCTATAGCCAAGTGCAGATTCCCTGAGATACTCCGCTAGAGACCTGGATTTAAACTTGGGTCTTCCCGATACCAGGTTCAGTTTTCTATCTACTGTGCTATCTTGCTGCCTCCACTACAAGAATGCTTTGCTAAAATATAGGCAAGATGGAGCTGTAACATTTTCCTGAATTCCTAGTGAAGTAACCTCATTAAAAAGAAATAAGGTGGGCCTGGCATGACCTGTCTTTGATAAAACTGTAAAGTTCTCTGTGGTCACCACTTCACTTTCTACATTTAGTAATTAACTCTAGAATTTTGTGAGGAATCAAAAGCAATCTCATTAGCCTGTAGTCTGCTTCTTCCTTTCTCTTGCCTTAAGATCAGGATGGACAGAACGGAAACAGCTGATTATCTGATATCCAAAAATAAGTAAGATAATGCCTAATTGTCCTTAATTCAGGTAGCCAGATGAACTATATCCAGAGCCCTGAAAGAATTGGCAAGTGTGATTGCAGAGGTATTGCTTCTAAGAGATCTCTGACAGATTGTGGAGAATAGAAAAAAGGACAGTAGGGCCTAGATGATAGCTCGCTTTTCCCTCTACTGTACCCTTCCCTAGTTAGAGCTGAGTAGTTCTGTCATTAGTTACTGTTATCCTATCCAAACCAAGCCATAGTCTTATCCTTTCTTTGACTTTCTTTTCCCCAATATGGCTAAAAAAAATCACCCTTCTTTATTATCCTTAACATTTTTAACCACCATTGAGTTCATTGGAAGCTACAGAAACTTCTGGCAATGATCCAGTAGGCCTTTGCCATTCATACAAAACTCTATTTATTTTACCTTACCTGCTATTCTCTCTGTTGTATGTATGTGTCTTTTAAAAATCTATGTGGTCACTTAGTTCTCTTTGTATCCACTTCAATTTCTTTAGACAGCTCCCTCTTCAATCATTTTTCTTTGTTTTCTCAAAATTTCATTCTGGGTGTTTCTCCATCCCTCCTAAATGGACTTTCGCTTTAGAACATTAACCTTCTGGGGTCTTGTTTTCAATCGTTTTCAGTTCTGTCTGACTCTCTGTGACCCCATTTGGGGTTTTCTTGGCAGAAATATTGAAGTGGTTTGTCATTTCCTTTTCCAGCTCATTTTACAGATGAAGAACTGAGACAAATAGGGTGAAATAACCTGCCCAGGGTCACACAGCTAGTATATGTGTCTGAAACCAGATTTGAACTCAGGTCCTCCTGACTCCAGGCTCTGCACTATCCACTGAGCCACCTGGCCTCCCTATGGGGACTTATTTGTCTTTTCTCTGAGCAGGTAAAAGCTTCTTGCCCAAAAACTAAAGCAAGGATCAGCAAACTAACAGCCCAAGGGCCAAATCCTGCCCTTGTAGAGCTAAGAATGGTTTTTACTTCTTAAATACGATAAAATTTTATTTAAAAATATAAAAATCATTTCAAACAGTTCCTCTGTTTGAAAGCAAGCGGCATGGAAGGCAGGCAGCAGGTAGGTTGCCATCCCCTGAAGAGTCTGTGTCATACTATGCCTGACTTTGCTTTTCTTCCACATCACAAATTCAAACTCACAAGTCTGTCCTCAAGTTATTTTGAATTGTGAGGAAGTTTCGGTGCCCTCAGTCTCATATATCCTTGTAGACAGGGGCCTCCCATTCTCACTGGCCTACAAGGAACTTTCTTCCTGCAGTGATTTATAACACAAAACAGTGAGGCTCCAAAATGGCTTCCTTTCAATTCATTCTGGTGATCTTTCATTCTCTCGGTGCTCTTTCACACTCTACTTGGTATTTTATTCATGTTTATATCTTTTTCTCTCTAAATAACTTGTCCCACCTCACTAGCATGTTATATGTCTTTGTATCCCTTCTCGTTGTCACCCCCAACTTGGAAGGGCTACTCACACATAGCAGGCCCTTACTAAATGTTGGATTGAAAGTAGGAGTTGTGATTGGTTGTATCACTAATATCACAGCTCTTTCCGCCATGATTTGTTTGCTACCAGTGACCCAAGGGCCACAGAAAGTCAACCCGTCGGAAGATTCCTGGAGGTGCTCAGTACTTCTGTCCTGTTGTAATGCATTTCCTCTTCATTTTTGATTCAGGGATGGAGTGGAAATTTAAATGATGCAAAAACAAAAAACTGATAAAGATTGTTTTAAAAAAATGAAAACTTTACATGAGTATGTAACCTTTAATTTCCTTCTTTCTAGTTCTCAGGCTGGACAACTAACATCGTAGACATTATTTTGGCTCATCACTTTGGGCAGGTAAGCATAAGGGTTAATACTTCTACCTTGGAAGTTCTGTAACCAATGGCAAAAACTAAGTTGTGCAGTTTGGTTCTGAGTGTGTTACCCCATGAGCAAAGATGTCATGTGTGACTCCAGCAGACTCACAGGCATTGAGCCTGTCAGCCATTTTCCAGAGTATTAGTATGAGGTAATGGGAGGTGGAGGGACCTGCAGAGAATATAACTGGTCATGATACGGTAACACTGTGCAACAGCTAAAGGAAATACTATCAGTATAAAGATCCATTTGGCTTAGAGACACCCGGTACTCTTGACAGTTGGAAAAGCATCTTTCCAATGCCAGGTGTCCCTTAGAGAGACAGAAGGGAAGAAGATGGTGTCATTTGCAAAGTTCAGGTTCTTTGCCAGATTTCTTTTACAGACAGAAAAAGATCTAGAAAGGTTTTATGGAAAAGTGGAATTTGAAAAAAAACAGTATGTGTAATTTGTGGGAAGAAGTGATAGAATCACAGGAAAGCAATGGAAAACTTGAGAAAATGGGCAGGCAAATGAAGGGTTGGGTGCTCTGTGATACCTAAGGAGCAAGAACCAGTGGGACAGGGAGGAGAGCAGAGATAATGATAGACTCAGCTATGACCACTGGAATGGAAATAGCTTCACTAATTGTTGACTAGGTAACTTCTTTAAGTTATCATGACCTGACTTAAATACCCAGCTCTCCCATGAAATGCTTTCAGATGATCATAAGAAAGGGAGTGCCGTGTGCATATGGTAAGTGAGGATAGATTTTCTTGGTGATAGATCAGAAACCTCTAGGGTATTAGAGGAAAGTTAAGAATGATTAGGACAAGTAAACTGACATAGTGAGGTAACGTGATTACAATGCTCTCTCGACCATTGGATGGTGATGATTTATATGTTGCTTTAAATTTTGCAAGACACTGTCCTCACAACAACCTTGTAAGAGTAGTGGTACAAATACTGTCCTCCTTTTACAGATGAGGAAACTGTGTCTTAAGAGTAGTGAAGTCATGATTTCCCTGTGATCACATTGGTGATATGAAGGGACCTCATAGGTCCAACAGTTTTTCTATGATACTTCACTGCCTTTCTGAATAAGCCCAACATGACATTTCTTATTTTCTTCATAATTTTAGATTAGGCTCCTTTTCTAGGTCTGTATGAGAAAGGGCCTGAATTATGTCTCCCTTAGAAAGCCTAGCTTCAAAGTTGAATTCAGTGGTTCGTACACACCAAGAAGTCTGTCAACAGAGTGCTCTGTTCATCTCTTACTCCTGAGAAGCAAAGGGACTTAGAATTCTTAAGTTAGTTCACTGAGGATGGAAACTACCTGTGCTCATGTGAATTGAACTTTGTTCTAGCTTGGAGTTTACCTGGGCCATGTCTTCTCTCTTTAGGAAGAGTTACAAGCAAATCTAGACCTGATCCAAACATACCGACTGCACATTGCTCAAGATATTAACCAAGAAAATCTCCAGCTGTTCCTGAGTTCATATAATAGGTATGAAATGCATCTTATGATAAATTCAGCTTAAGAAGATAATGAACATGAGGAAAGGAGTGAAAAAAGGAATTCTTTCTGCTTCCATTGTATTTCGTTGGTTTGCTCTTGTGTGGATTCACCTGCTACATCACAGCAGTTAGCGGAATGGTACCCCCACATGTGAGATGGTTTGGCCCTCCCCTCATCCCAGAGAAGAAGTCTGAATATTTTCTTTTTCTGTAATGAGGTGTTTATAGTATCTTATTGTAAAATCTCAGTTAAATATGTGGTCATAGATTCTGTGTCCTCTGCTGATCTTTGTGTGTTGTCAATAGCTTCTACAAAACTCCCAAAAAATTACCATTTAATTTCTTATGCCAACCCACGCTATGTGTAAGCTGCGATGGGGAACGTCAAGATGTAGAAGGGATAACTGTAACATAGCCCCAGCCAAACTGGTTATAGTTTTAAGGCTGTATCTTTATCCTATAGAGATCCCATGAATTTAAATATAAGGCCACATAAAAGGACGAAAGAACAAAGAGGGGAACATTATGATTTGACCTCATTCTGTATCATTTTTCCCCTCCACTGCCTCACTGTAAAATCTTCCACTCGAGCACATAAGCATGAGTAGTGGGTTTTCGTTTATTTACTTACTCCAAAACTTACATACCTGCTTAAATCACTAAGAAATTTGCTTTCTGAAGACACAGCAAGGGATTCAGAAAATTTCTGTGAAAAACTCAGCAGTGCATTTACTATCAAGCATTGTTAGTTTACTTGTTTTGCTGACATGAACCCTCCAGTAGCTGTTCTCAGTTTTCAATTCAGCAAGGCTTTATTGAGCCTTGTTCTGTGTTTGACATGGGTATTAGAGAAGCATGAAAGCTGATTCCTGTTCTCAAGGAACTTACAGTCTAGTAAAATAGCTATTTTTCTTACCTGCTGTAATGCCAATGCAATGCCCATAGCAGCCATTATGTTTCCAGTATAAATTCACAAAATATAAAACTCTCTTCCTCAAAGGCAACCCCAAAATATTTATTTGGGACATCATTAGAAAACCAGGAGGTAACATTTAACAGGGTGCTTATCACTAATCCAGGGGGCCCTGACATCTTAAACCTTCTTTCTGTCAGGCCTTCCCGCAAAAACAAGTTCCCCTAGACAAATTCCTCCCTCTGCCCACTCACAGCTTAGTCTCACTCTCTGCTTATGCTCTCTCTCTCTCGCGCTCTCTCTCGCGCGCGCGCGCTCTCTCTCTCTCTCTCTCTCTCTTTTCCTCTCTTTCTCTCTTTCTCTCTCTCTCTCTCTCTCCCCCTCCTCCTTGGGCAAGCTCCTCCCAGTCTGAGCTTCATGTGACCCAGGCTCCAGGTGATCACAGGCTCCCTGTGTTAGGCCTATTAATAGGTGGGGAAGATCTTCCAATTCTATTATCATTACACCTGGGTTCTCAGCTGGGAAGCTGAGTGATTGAGTCTCAGACCTCTCAGGCCTGTTGTTGAGATTTAAAGGGACCTTTTTGTCCTGTGTCACAGAGCCCTTCAGCATGATCCCAGGTGCTTTGTAGGTGATGTTTCCATGGCGTCACTACTAGTAAACAACTGCTGGAATCTCTTTGTGAATAGCTTGCTCTTTGGCTCTTCCCTGACTCACATAACAAAACACCAGTGTTGCCTTTCTACTAAGAATTTTATGAACAGAAAATCACTACCAGTATTAACGTGTCTCTAATGATGTGCACCAGAGATATTCCCTTAGGCCATCTCTGTCCAGGAACCAGGGGAATTAGAAACTGCTAAGGGATACGGGGGTCTTCTTGAGAGCAGTTAGAAACTGCTGATCAGAGCAGGTAGGGGTCCACACTTTCACAAGCCATTTCCTATCTGTTAAGCTGTTCTCCCTTTGCTAAATCATTGTTCTTGTCCCAGTCGTCATGCATGCATGCACCCCAGGGCACTGTGGTGGTTCCTCTTCTCTCTTTATTTGATATCATAACCTGGAGAAATAAATGAAATGATATTTGTAAAGCACTAGCATAGCACTTATTGCTAGCTATTAAATCAGTCAACAAGTATTTATTAGGTGCTAGGCACAATACTAAATGCTGGGGATGCACATCAGAACAGGAAGATATGTCCTGCCTTCAAAGAACCTACATTCTGATAGGAGGAGACAACACATTCTGTCAGTGAGTAAACATTTATTAAGTTCCTACTATGTGCCAGGCATCATGCTAAGTGCTAGGATACAAAGAAAGTTCAAAACAGTCCTGCTCTCAAGGAGTCCCCTGTCTTAAACAAGGAGACAACATGCAAACAGCTGTGCACAAACTATCAGACAGGATTAATCAGAGATAATTCACTGAGGGAAAGCAAGAGGATTAAGGATCTGGAAAAGCTTCCTATAGAAGGTGGATAGAATTTTAATGGGATTTGAAAGATGTCAGGAGGGAGAGCATTCCAGTCATGGAGGACAGGTTTTGGAAATGCCGATCACGTAAAAAGATGTTGGGGTATGGGAATGGTGCCCAAGTCAGGAGAGTGAGGGGTATGAATAGACAGGTCTAGGGGACAGGGGAACCAGACTCTATAACTGTATGAAAAAATGCTCCAAAATCCAAATTTTAAAATGCAAATTAAAGTAACCCTGAGGTTTCACCTCACACCCATAAAGCTGGCATAGGCTTGACATGAGAGGAGAAATGATAACTTAGGGGAAGAGGCATATTAAGGCCTCATAGAACCACACTTGTTCAGCCTTTCTGGAGGGCAGTGTAATAGCCACAGGGAAAGCAAACTTCCCCATCCTGAAGGAGATATAAAAAAACACAAAAAACAACAGGGGCTGCCCATCACATGGGTAATGTCTAAAGAAGTTGTGGCACACAAAGGTAATGGAACACTGTAAGTCCATGAGATATGACTGCAGAGATAATTTCAGAGACTCCTGGGTAGTATGAACAGATGCGAAGAGAAGTAAACAGAACTGTGGGACTGATTTCTACAAGCACAATACATTGTAACACACTATAAGGAAAAACAACTCTCAAAGACTTAGGAAGTCTGATCTAAGCGGTGACCAACCATGACAGCAAGAATCTGTGATGGTGAAGTGTTACTGCCAGCTTTGTGCCAGAAAGGAAGAAGAGACAAGAGGTGGAAAAAGAGACTTTGGGACATGGCCACTGTGTGGGTCTGGTTTGTTTGGCTATGCTTATTTTTTTCCAATTGTTATTTGGTCATAATGGTGCCCAAAGAAAAGAAAAAAATTGTTATTTTTTAAATGTACCAGAGAAGAGAACGATGGGAGTAGTAGAGGGGACAGCTTTGAGGATTACATGTTACATTAGCATGCTTAGAGAATATTGTTTATATATATATATTTTAAAGCAAGCTATATGGAGTAGAGGCTCACAGCTTCATATATGTCTTCCTTCTATATTGTATATGGAAATATTTTTTTCTGTCTAGGTGTTTTTAGTGAATTTTTGGTGAAATTTTAAAAGCTCATAATAGATCATTGGTGACTTTGAAGGGAGCAGTTCTAGTTCTGTATGAAATGAAGAAACCAGTTTATTTTTCTGAATAAGAAGACACTAAGGGAGACTTGATTGACTACAAGTACTTGAGTTTTTGTATGGAAGGATAAATTTGATCTGCTAGGCCCAAGAGGGCTGCTTAGAACTCTGGATGGAATGAATGAAATAATTAGCTTAGAACTAGCCTAGCTCTGTGCTAAGCTCTGGGGCATATAAAGTACAAAAGCATGGACAGTCCCTCCCCTTAAGGAACTTAACATCTAATTGGGGAGATGGGACATGAAGGGGAGCTAGGTGGAAGAGTAGATAGAGCCCTGGTCCAGAAAGAACAGCAAAATGGCTATGGAGAGTGACTAGGCTAAGATATTTTGCTTTGTAAAGTTGCTGGTGTGGGGAGTAAAGCCTTAAGGAAATAGATTGACACACCTTTCTATGGAATTGTCGGAGTGTTGATTTGATTATGGTTCCAGAATTGGTGTCTTTTTATAAAAATGTGAGTGTGTGTGTGTGTGTGTGTGTGTGTGTGTGTGTGTGTGCACGCGTGCATGTGCAGTTCACATCAGCTACAGATGCTCAAGTAGAGACTGCATAACCACTTTGAGGTAATTTTGTAGAGGGGAATTCTGTTCTGGTACCAGTTAGAGTCATTGATCTCATGTTCTATGAGATTTCCACTACAACAATTCTACCTAACACAAATTGCTTTCTTTGATTTACTTAGTCGCAGAGATCTGGAGATTGAGAGGCCCATACTGGGTAATAATGACAACAGAACAAAAACTCTGAAGTAAGTATCCCCCCATTCTCTGTCGGTGCTCACTTAGAGACAAATGTTCCTTCTCTCCCCCATTTCTTTCTTCCCTCCTTTCCCCCTCTTTCCTTCTGCCCCCTCCTCTCCTTCTTTCTCACACTCCTTCCTCCTCTATTTCCTCTACCTCTTCTTTTCACTCTCCTCTCTTTCTCTTTTCCCCCCTTCTTTCCTCCCTCCATCCTACTCCCTCTTTTCCTCCCCTACTTCCTCTACCCCTTCCTCAGAATAACTCAATATTCAGACTATATTCAAGTATATTCTTTTGTCTCTAAGTGTCACTCCTTGTCTGATCTCTATTTAGATGTCCTACATTACTGGTGGTAGGAGACAGCTCACCTGCAGTCGAAGCTGTGGTATGTGTGTGCATGGTATTTCATTGCTACCCCACCCCTCTAGATTTAGAGTTTGCTACTTACTTGTTTTCAAAAAATAGCTAACCCAAGCCCTTCACTCTCCACCCCACCCACCCTATTGTTTATAGTGCCTAGCCCTGGAAAAAGTGGTCAGCCTTTTGGGATGCTTAGTACAGCTGCAGTTGACATTCTATTTGGGTCAGCCAGCAGCCCACCCAGCCTGCCATCAAGCCACTTTATTTCCACTCCATCTTTCGCTCTCTCTCTCTCTCTCTCTCACACACACACACACACACACACACACACACACACACACACGGCATATTTGGTTTAATTTTTACGCAAGTATTTGATTATCTGATTTTCCCCAGTGTCCTTGTCTTTTCCTACTTAAAATCAGATAGTGGATGTAGATGGCAGGATTTGCAAAACAGATGAGAAGCAGGTGAGACGGGACAGTGATAATTTACTGCAGAACTTTTTCCCACCTGACCATAGGGATGCATACATCTATATGCTGGGAGGTGTGTATGTCTGTGTGTCTGTGTCTATGTTCGTATGCGCATGCACATTCTTGCAGAACCGCCACCAAAGCAAACTTAACACTGCCATTCATTAGAGGATCAAACGACTTCATTAGTCCCAGTAGCTCACATCATAATAACCACTGTTTGTAATGATGAACTGAAGCTATCAAGAAGAGACTTGGTTAGTTGGGTTCAGTATATTCTGTTGAAGAAAGCAGGCAAGCAATATATTTTAGGAAATTTAATTTCAAATTTTAAAAAGCTTTGGCACTTAAAAGACTAGTTTTAATTTTATGAAAAACTCACTTTTCCAGAATCTCTCATTCCCTGAACCCAGAATGAATGAGATGTTATACTATGCCTTAACTAGGGAGGAGAAGGGTCCTTGTACACAGCTGTTATTCAGGCCAATCTGGCATTTCTTTCAAGTTTCCATCTTCCTCACCACTAGCATCCTGAGGAGTTAAGTGTATGGGGTCAGAGTTTGCAAGCCCCACTGTGAGTGCTTTGTTCTTTGAGGTTCCTCTTCAGATTGGTCTTCCTTTTATTCATTTCTCTGCGAATCTTTCCTTCTTTAGGTGGAATGCAATGCTCGCCTGGACCCTATGAACACAACTCTACTAAAGGTAACAGCAGCAGTTTCTGTGCTTGCCCTCTTAATGTCACCACCTGTGTCCTACCATTTGCCAGTAAATCAGGCTTACTGCCTGAAAGGAGACTGCATTGTGAATGTAGTAGCTGCTGGTCTATTTTCCCTTCTGTGCTTTCCCTTCGAGTGGCCAGACCATCAGGCATGCTGAATGAAATCTGTTGTACTAGTTGGGAGCTTCCCCTCTCTCTAAGTCGTGATAGATGTGCTCTATTCCGGTTAATGCCTATGTAGAGCAGCCAGTCAGTAGTAGTCTAGTAAGTCAGTTCTATTTTAATTGCGCCCCAAACTAGGTTCTCCCTGCTTGTATGCTTAAAAAACCTAAGGCAGTTTTCCTGTGGTTTACCAAAATGTTGTATCATCTAATAAACCCCTTCAAGATCAATGTCAGGTTAAAATTAAGTGGTGATCTTGAATAAGCCGACTGCTTCTATCTCCCATTTTGGGAAGGTCCACACTCCCATCTCTTCCTCTAAAAACGGATGTTACCACAGAAATCTTCTAAAGTTGCTGAGATTGGGCACACGTGAAATGATTGAATGCAAAGACAGCAAGCAGCCCAGACATTCTCAACTAAGCCATCATCCAGGCAGTGTTCCAGAATGCAATCACGTGATTCTAGAACGTGGGACTCAGTGGCAAAAACAAGTTTGCATTTCCGTAGCGCCTCAGGCTTTATGAAGAATCTGCCTCAACAGTGACCTTACAAGGCCAGTGGCACGAGTATTTTTACCCTTGTTTTACAGATGAGAAAGCCAAGGAGGGCCAGACAAGTCAAGTGAGGGGCTGGTAATGAGAAGTCACCGTCAGTCTTTCAGACTCAAAAAAAAATCTTTCCACTTTATCAGGACATGCCACGCAGAGAACTGTCAGGTCCTGGAGGACGAGAACTGTGACCACAGTGATAATGAAAGCTGGCGTGTGCGTGTGTGAGTGTGTGTATGTGCACGCATGTGTGTGTGCGTGTGCGTGCGTGTGTCCCACCATGTGCCAGGTACTGTGCTAAGTAGTTTACAGATAGTTACTCATTTGATCCTTACAGCAATCCTGGGGCATAGGTGCTGAGATTATCCCCATTTTACAAATAGGGAAACAGAGACAGGTAGGTTAAATGACTTGCCCAGAGTCACTCAGCAAGTATGTGTGTGACGTTATATTTGAACCTGTATCTTCGTTACTCTAGGTCTAGCACTCTACCACTGTGCCACCAGCTGCCTGAACCAAATTTTGATGATATTTTTGCTTCTTTCCTATTGTCACAACATCTTGCACATGGTAGGCCCTCACATCTGTTTGTTCAATGACTTGGAGTGACTTACCTCAGGCCGCTTTGGTTTTAAAAAGATAGTTTCTTCATCAGATGTTAAAACCACAGTTCTTTAGTGGTAGTTAAACTTTCAACCTCTGAAAGAAAACTCCAGTCCTGAGCCATGCAAGTTAGGTCCTCTGGTGTGCCAGCTCAGAAGCTTTGGGACTGACTCTCTTAAATCCATCTCAGAAACTGTTCCTGGGAATTGTGGCAAAGTGGGGGAAACACACCATTTGATTCAGCCATTCAGTAATTGAACCCTAAAGGTGAACTACCGTCCCTTATTATGGGGATAGGGTGGGCATCAAATGTTGTAAGTGTAAAAAATATAAATAGAGGCTAACATATATTTCTCTTTGTCCAGATGGCAGATTGTGGTGGGTTACCTCAAGTGGTTCAGGTGAGAAGGCAAAAGATGATTTGATTTTGTTTCCCACCATCCACAGAGCTTTCAGGACTAATGTCTTCTCACTTTGTTCCCCTAGCCTGGGAAGCTGACCGAAGCCTTCAAATACTTTGTGCAGGGAATGGGCTATAGTAAGTAATGCGTGACTTTGAGTCTGGAAGAATGTGACCATTGTAGCCTGACGCATAGCTTGGGACGGGGTGATGTCCAAGGAGCACAGGGCACACAGCTGCAGCAACCTGACATGAGTATTTTGTGTCTTTGCCAAGGCAATTAGAAGCCAAGATCCTAAACTCATTGCAACAAATACTGATTCATGTATGAGGCATAGTGCTGGGCCAGTGCGTAAATCACAAAAATGAGAGAACCCTGGCCTTACAGGGGCTTCCATTGTTCTGGGGAATATAACACATACACTAAATACAAGGTAATCTGAGGAGAGAGAGAACACTAAAGGCTGGAGGGATCGGGGAAAGGCTTCATGGAGGAGGTGGCACCAATATTTATAAACCTGTGGTTATCCAGAATTTGTTTTAAGTGCTTGAGCGTGGCCGTGTACAAGCTCCATTATAAAGAAAGGCCCTGGGCCTTTTGCTCAGTAGAATCCAGTATTGAACACAGCACATCTTTTCAGAATTAGAACTTGGCTCTTGGAAAGGCACCTTAGCAGTCCTCTAGGCCAGCCTTTTTATTTTGTTTTGTACATGGGGAAACTGAGTCCCAAGGGGTTAAAGTGTTATTTGTTCCAAATCACACAACTCATTAGTGGTCGCCTCCACTTCCCACCTGACCACTGTGGTGTCATTATTAGTACCTACTTTCCACATCACAGAAACTCTTCTATGGTGGCCTAACTTGGGCCCTGCTGTAGGCAAGGGCTTTCCCAGAGAGCATATCTTCTCTGCCTCTGGGAGCACTCCTGTGAGGTGGCATGGTTTTAGAGAGAACACAGAAGTGGACCTTTTCAGCACAGATGGACCAAATCTGGTTCTTCTGGGAATTTTGACCAGGAAGGCTCAAAAGCATTTGATAGCAGGAGCTCTCAGGGCATCAGACGTGACCCAGAAGTGTTTGGCTAGGCCCTGTCTGTCTGGAGTCATTATGTAGCCAAATCCAGATCCATTTCCATGGGGTTTTGCAGTAGGATCTGAGGTTTTTTCACCCATCCACTTTTCTGCTCTTTTTCTTAGGGGATAGTAAACTGTCAAGCCCCCTTTTCACCAACTCTCCTTTTAATTTTTATATAAAACTGTGATTGTAGGGAAATAGGAAAATCATTTCCTTTTCATTTGGATAAGAAAAGAAAGATTGGAGAGGCCATTTGGAAAGCATCAAGCTTGAAAGTAACCTTATAACTAAGAACCAAACTGTTGTTCTGCTTTTTAGTAAGCACCCTAGAAGGCCTCTTGGCATTTTAAGGTAACTAACTTGCCTTTTCCTATATCCCCTCCTGCTTCCAGTCCCGTATGTGCAGCTCAGCCACCTGAGCACCGAGTCAGGTACCTTCCTCCATGCCAGCCTTTGCCCTCTCCAGCAATGCTCTCTTGGCTGCCTTGACTGCCTGCAGCATGTCAGCAGTCTTCTGGTGCAGTGGGAGCCCGATAGAACGCAGCTCATTCTTTCCAAAGTCAGTCATTCTTCTGGGCCTGACCCCTCCAGTGGATAGAAGAGGGGATGAGGGTAAGGGGTGGCAGCAGGCAGGCCAGTGATCCTGGCAGCAGCAGTACCAGCCACTTTCTAGCTCTTAGAAGACCACAGATCTTCCTCCAACAGGAAGACCATTCCCATGGCTCCCTTCTCCTGAAATGAGACCGTTCCCAGAATGGCCTGTGATGGTAGCCATGCATTATGTGGATTTTCCTGGGGCCATGGCTCCACCTCTGAAATATCATGCCTCAGAAGTGATAGGCCCCCCAAGCCTAAGGAAGATCCAAGAGTCATCTGCGGGGTAATGCAGGCTGTAGACTCTGCTGTGCCAGATGTGGAAAGCCGCCCCCCTTATTTTGGCCTTAGGAACATAGTGGTGGTGGGAGTGGGAGTCAGAGCTGTGACCTCTCCTTGGCATCCATCCCTGCTCTCCCTCTCCTAAGTTAGATTGCCACTTCTGCTGTCCCAGTTCTCTTGTCTGGATACCTTGTACTGTCAGTTGTCTCACCCATCTAGACCCACGTTGTATCGGGCTTGTGCTGTATTTGTGAAACTATGATTTAGACTTGTGTGTGTTTCTTCTCTTTGATTGAGTGTTGCATGTACCCATAGGTTTGAGTTCCCTAGAAGTGGTCCCCAGACCTTCCTCCTGCTCCTTGTTGGAATGGTTTGGGAACATCTGATAAACTAGACTCTGATAGTGCTGCTCTACACGTCCTCCTACTTCGGGTGGGCAGCTCAGAAGAGTCCTGGGATTTGTGTGGCTCTCTAACAGTCTTTTGGGGTTCAGTAGGGACAAGCTAGTTGAAACACCAACCCAGGAATTAGGCCATTTGTCCCTCTTTAGAGGGCTGAGTTATACTGATCCTCAATCTTTCAGTCCTTTGATTCTCTTACAGTACCAGCAGCCAGTATGACACGGCTTCTCCGATCACGCACCCATTCCACATCCAGCATAGGCTCTGGAGAGAGTGTCTACAGCCGGTCTCTCACCAGCACACAGTCAGAAGGAACTCCAGGAGCCCTCGATCCAGCCGACGTCCTGGACAGGCCACAGACCATGGAGGTGTCCTGCTAAGCAGATGAGCCTCTCCTGGACCCATCCACGTCCTCCCCCAACTGACCAGCCCCATAATATAGCATTTCATCCAGCAAACTGGCATTCACTGTCCTCACTCATGCATGGCCACTTGTAACCTTTTCATTAGCCTGGATTGATGATTCTTTTAGCTCTTCTTTTGTACATACCCAGTGATCCCCACACAGTCACTGTAACATTCCAGTCTTAGCAGATTATGTCCACAGCCTTCCCTGTGCTTTCTCAACTATTTATCAGATAAGATTCCCTGATCCTGGTTCTGTACGTGTGTGTGTATGTGTGTGTGCGTGCGCGTGTGTGTGCATAGTTCTGTGAATTTAGAATTGCTTTCTTGTTAAGCTTCTACAAAGGGAAAAAAGGGACTTGTATTTCCTTTCTGTTTTCAGTGGTGTTTTCAGGGGAGAAAACGCAGAACCAACTTTATTTGGCCAGGCCAATGAGTTTTCTTGTGCTGTGTAGCTCTCAGTTCACTTCAGTTGGTTTGCAAGCTTACTTGAATTCAGAATAGTACTGAGGAATGTCAAAGATCAAAATTAGTATTTGTACCTCTCTTTCTTAAGGATAAAGGGAAACCCTCTTGCACATAGAGAAAAGGGAGGCTGGCCTGGTGCTTTTGTTCAAATGAATCCACATACACTATTTATTCTACAGTCAAATAAAAAGGGAGCAAAGTATTCTCCACTGAGAGCCTATGAGCAGTGGCAGTTCTGATGCAGAGTGGAGTTATTTCTTAAAACTGCACATATGGTTTAATTACCAGACTCTCTTTTGCTGCAGAAATATTGAAAGCAAAATTCAGAGCTCTCTACAGGGCCCAAAGAGGCATGGAGACTCACCTGGCTCTCACCTGCTGCAGCAGGGCAGAAGGGTCTGCTATTCAAACGACTCATTAGGAAGCAGCCGTGTGGATGGTGAGGCACTCATCTCAAAAGAATACAAACCCAAACCAAGCGGGAAGCAGTTCTGTGGATGAAGGGAGTTCTGTAGGCATTCTCATGTTACACTAATATCACTGTGTTCAGGCAGACCTTATGCAAGCTCCATTAAAAATGACATTAAACATCATTGTCTGAAAGATCCTTTGCCTTGTGAACTCCCTTTTTGTGAGAGGCAAGGTGTCTCCGAGGGGAAGTCTCCATCCGAATCTGACCCAGAGAGAGCCCCAGCACCAGGGCCCTGGCCATGTTTTCTCAGTGACAGACTTTGCCTGCTTGGCCCGGTGCTGAGTGGGAGGGTGCAAGGGCTCTTGGGGATGGATGCTTTAAACCGGAGAAATAGAAAAGAAGCCGCTCTGCTAGAGTACAACTTTTTACAGATTATTAAATAAAGCTGTATATGTGTCATTGTTACTCTGATTGCATTGCAATTTTTTTCTCTCACTTAGACAATAAGCACTTAGAATCTGCTTGTGAGTAGCTTGTTTTGTGTGCTGGTGATGATGGGGAGGAGGAAGGAAAGGTGACTTGACTCTCCAAAGAGAGCTTTCTTTGTATTTAGCATCATTTTTTCCTAATACTAAGCAACCCTAAAACTTGCAAAAGCAAATTCCACCCCAAGGACCCCAGAGTCATAAATCTACTCCAGAGGATCCCACTCCAGGGACACCTGCTCGAGCAAATCCCTGTGGCAGACAGTGGAAATAGAGAAGGACCTGACTAATAGAAAACACTCTCCAGGCTTCCAGGATGTCCTGTCACTTTAAAATGTGTGTGGCAGACCATGCATGCTGCAGGAAGCTGAGAGAGAGGTCACTGTGAGCCAGGGTTTAACTGTATGGTTAGCACATGGCCACAGATGACATCTTTTCATCACATACCCCAAGGCTTCTGTTTTGCTGCAGATACAAGGCCTTATCTTCACATCTCATTACCTGGTCTGTGGTGGCCGAATCAGCCCTTTCCCCTATTTCCCCTTAGGGGCAGATCCCTCAGCCCTGCCTTCTTGTGTTGAGTAGGCAGGAAGCTAAATGGTGTTTAGGGGAATATGGATGTGGGCGAGCTACAAATGTTGTGGTCAGTGAGATCGGACAGAGTGTAGAGAGCACTTCTGGAGGGGAAGTGGGGAGGTGAGAAAATTTAACCAGTGGGACATCTTAGGTAGGAGAAGTAAATGGTAGCAGTCATCAGCCAAGGCTAGTGTAGCCACACTAGATGTCACACTTTGATCCTAGGCAGGTTTGGGTCCATGATGCCACCAGCCATCCAAAGGCCCTCCCAGCACATGGAAGTGTGAAACTGGAAACCAGAGGAAGCCAGAAGGTGAACTTGCAGGCACCTGTACCTCAATGGACTACTTTAAAAAAAAAACTAGAGGGAAAAAGGGAATTAAGTATAAAGCACTGATTTGGTCAGGCACTGTGCTAAGTGTTTTTACAAATACAAGAGAGGGGCTAGTATCTCCATTTTTATGGTTGGGGAAACTGAGGCAAATAGGCCAAGTTGCTTGCCCTGGGTCACAGGTATTCAGTGTATGTGTCTGAGGCAAGATTTGAAGTCAGGTCCTCCTGACTCCAACACTTAGCTGCCCCTAGGTGAGGCTTCTTGTGATCTCTTCTATCAGCTCCCCATGATAAATCCTTCAAACTTCAAACTTAAAATCTTGATTTTTATCTACAAAGGAGGGCTTGGAAGGGGCAGCAGGGATCTTGAAGAAAATATTTGGTAGGATCCAGTGATGAATTAGATCCATTGTTGGTGCCAATAACTCACAGATATTTCAGGATAAGAAGGATTTAGGCAAGAAATTGCTGCAGAAAACAGTTTGTCAGAGTTGACCTTCGAGGTCGTATTGCCCAGCCTCCCTGCCAGGTGGATTAACCCCATCTGTCGTCCTGATGAGTGGGTCAGCCAGCCTCCACTTGGAATATCTCAGATGATGGCAAGTCCATTCCTCTCTGATAGAAAGTTGTTTCTGATAGGAGATTTTGCTTTTCATCAGTTTCTAGTCATTGATGCTAGTTCTCTCTGCTTCTGTCACATGTATGTGGAACAAATATCCCTGAGAAGTACCAAGTCCTTGAATCATTTTAATGTTGATAGTGTGTTGTTTCATCATTTCAGTCTTGTGTGACTTTTTGTGACTCTGTTTGGGGTATTCTTGGCAAAGATACAAAGAGATAATGGAGGTTTGCCATTTCCTTCAACTCATTTTACAGATGAGGAAACTGAGGCAAACGGTAAAATGACTTGCCCAGGGTCACACAGCTAGTAAATGTCTGAGGCTGGATTTGAACTCTTAGAGTCTTCCTGACTCCATGCCCAGCTCTCTATCCATGCTGCTCCAAGGATAATGATAACTAGCATTTATATGGTGCTTTAAGATATGAATATAGCTTTGTACGCTATTATCTCATTTACTCCTTACAGCAATTCTTACATAGAGATTAGGTGACTTGCCCAGAATCCTACAAGTGGTAATAGGTGTGAGGCAGGATTTGAACTTAGGTTTTTCTGACTCCAAGAAATTTCTCCACTATACCACCTAGTATCCAATAATAGTATATAGTTTATAGACAAAAAAAAATAATATATAGTTTATAGAACAAAAAAGTTATTTTTCTGACATAAAATGGTTTGTATTTTTTTTTAACAAATTAAAGCCAGGCACCCCAATTCTTCCAATTGTACTTTTATCCTTTAGGCAATATTGCTTCCTAGCTTAACTCTGTGCTGCCTAAACGTGACCCATCCACATAATGACTATGTTGCTTTAGGCTTGGGCTCATGACAAGGGTGATGCTTTCTCCTCCAGAACAGGAACTTGTTGGTGCTTCTTAAGCTGTGTGCTGTCGTCAGAGGAAACCAGTGGTTCTGAGAACCACCAAGTTTTCAATGTCAACTAAAGACTCAAAGAAACCCTCCACTATCTTCTGCTACACATCTTGAAAGGAAAGCTTCAGGGGCTTACACAGGTTCTGGGCTCCCGGCCCAGAAAGACCAAGCTTAAAAGGCCTTCCCAGACTCAAATCCACAAGAGATCATCTGGACTGACGTTTACGAGCCAAGACACAGAGGCTATCTCAATGTGGGGCCGCCCTTAAACATGCCCCAGAGGAGTAGCAAAATCTGAATACCCAGTGTAGGGACCCTGAAAGTCTGCTCAGCCTTGTAAAAGGAACAAGTCCATCAACATCCTATAGCACCTTAGAATCTTCTCAACACTTGATGACAATGAAATCTTGGTAAGTGCATTTGGTTTGGATTATCAAATGAAAATGGGACTGGGGGTGGGAGAGAAGAATTGATTCCCTGGATGGTCACATTTAATTTAGGTGAAGGTATCTAGTTTTCCTTCCGTGGGGGCTTGGGATATGGTAGTGTAAAGAAACCAGAGCAGAAGGAGGAAGTCACATTATCCAGATTTTAGCAGATGGACTAGTCCCTGAGCCACTGCCATTGGAGACACCACAGAGGGATGTGATGGAGGTCCCTAAATTCAAGGTTTTGTGTGTCTCAAGGATTATAGCTTAGTACAGCAAATACCATGATGCTCACGAATTGCCTTTTGTCACAATAACAAATATTTATTGAGGGCCTCCTGTGTGTAGGGTACTTTTTGCATGCTGGAGAAATTCAGTAAGATTTGGCCCCTGCCCTCATGGAAGTTACAGTCTAGAAGGAGCTAAGATAAGCAGTAATAATGTACAAAATTACACAAGTGCATCTGAGATTTACAAAATGACACACAGTAAGATCTGTGGGGGAAATCATCGATAGAGGATACAGGAAGATTTCCTAAAGGAGGTGGTGTTTAAATTTGACTTCAAAGGATGGGTTGAAATTCGGTAGATATCTAGGGATTGCATACAGGCACAGGGTACAGCATGGGCAAAGGCTCGGATGACCTGATCAGGAATTGGTTGTCCATTTTGGCTGGAACAGAGAGTAATTACTAGAAAGAAAGCATAACCCCAGATTGTGGGGGAGTCTTTGAATGCCAGTTACAGAAATGTGAAACTTGATAATAAAATTAATTGTGAGGCCATAGACCATATGGAAGCCCCCTGAAGACTTCTGAACCTCATGAGGAGTGACGTGGACAGATCTATGCATTAAAAAGATTATTCTAGCAACATTAGCAATCATGAAATAAAGAGAGAAGGAAAAAGGTTAGTCTAGGGGCTATTGAATCTTTCTGGGGCATCGGTGGAATTGGGAGGTATGAATTCAAAATATGGAATTAATAGGATTTGAAAACTAGATTAAATTCAATTCCGTCTTGTACTTACTAAATACCTACTGTGTGCCAGGCAGTTTACCATGTGGAAGGGCTGCAAAGAAAAACCAAACAGTCCTTGTCCTTAGAAAGTCTATTTGTAACAACACATACACAAATAAAAATAAAATATATGCAACACAGTTTTGTTTTTGGAGAGGCAAATATACTAACTGCTAAGAGAATCAAGGAAAGGAGGTGGCACTTGAGCTTAAAGGGATCTTGGAATTGCAAGAGCCAGGTGAGGAGGGTGAACATTCCAGGTGTGGGAAACAGCCGGTGCCCAGCCTTAGAGACAGAAGACACAGGGAGCTACGCAGGCAAGACAGTTAAGTTCCAGTGTGGCTGGAGTATATAGCTCAGGGAAAGGTTGAGGAGTGATGTATAATCATTCTGGAAAGATAGGTTGGAGTCAGACTGTGAACAGCTTTAATCGTTAAATAGAGTCTGTATTTTACCCGAGAGGCAATAGGGAGCCACTGAAGGGAATCTTCTTGAATGAAGGAGTGACCTGGTCAGACCTGTTAAGAATGATATTTTTGGTCAGTTTGGGAGTCTGGTTTTGAATATCTTGAGCTTGAGCTGCCTATGCGATATCCACATGCAGATTCCACCAGACAATGGCTGATGTGACCCTGAAGTTCAAGAGAGAGGTGAAGCCTGAATATGTAGATTTAGCAAGCATGCACCTAGAAATTGCAGTTGAATCCAAGAGAACCGAAGTCCTCAAGTGAAAGAGTAGAGAAGATAAGAGGACCCAGGAAGAAACCTTTGGGAGACACATCTCGGATCTGGGAAATGACTGATAATCCTGCAAAGGAGACTGGGGCGATTTCAAGAGACTAGGAGGAGAACCAGGGGAAAATAATGTCAGGAAAACTCAGAAAGGAAAACCAAAAAGTAGGGAGGAGTGTTCAATAGCGTCAGATACTTGAAAGGCAGTATGGCAGAGTGGTTACAACACTGGATTTGTAGTCAGGAAGGCATGAATTGTAGTCCCTGCCTCAGACAGTTAGTAGCTGTGTGAGCCTGGACATTTCCCTTAACTCTTCTGCCTCTGCTTCCTCATCTGTAAAATGGGCATAATGATAGAACCTACTTCACAAGATTCTTGTGAGGATCGGTGGGTTAAAATATACAAAGCACTTCACAAACCTTAAATGCTATAAAAAAAAAATATTGGCTATTGCTATTACTAAATGTCCCAAAGAGGTCTAGAAGGATGAGGCCTGAAGAAACGACCCATTTGATCTGTGGGAAGTCACTTCACCCCTACAGACCTGAGTTCCTCATCCATAAAAGGTGGGATTGAAAGCAGTATGGTGCAATGGATAGACTTGAAGTCAGGAAAGCGTCAAATCCCACCATTTAATAAATGTGCCTCTATGAGTAAATTGCAACCTCTGAACTCGGTTTCTTCATGTGTAAAATGGGAGGATCAGACTAGATGGCCCCTAGGATCCTTCTGAGCTGTAAGTTTTATGATGAGGTCACTAGATTTTGCAATAAAGAGGCTATTGGTGGAATTAAGTGTTAAAACTATTTCTTTTTGCAGATGCTATGATGATATAATATACATGGAAAATCCTAAAGACTCAACTAAAAAGTTAATTGAAATAGTAATGGCGGCAAAATAGCAGGATATAAAGTAATCCCACATAAATCACCAGCATTCGTATATATTACCAACAGGATCCTGCAGGAAGAAATAGCTGGAGATGCCCCATTTATAATAACTCTAGAGAATATAAAATACCTAGGAATACAACTATCCAAACAAACCCAGGATCTATATGGACAAAACCATAAAAATGTTGTACGCAAATATAAACAGATTTAAACAAATGGAGAAACATTCATTGTTCATGGATAGTCAGGGCCAATATGATAAAAATGACAATTTTATGACAATATATATTCAATATATCCCAATTAAATTACAAAAAATTTATTTTACAGGGCTAGAAAAAATAATAAAATTCATTTGGAAGAACAAAAGGTCAAGAATGTGTAAATGAAAGAGGTTTATCAGTACTAGATCTTAAACTATATTATAAGGCAATGATTATCAAAACTATCTGGTACTGGCTAAGAAACAGGTAGACCCGTATAACAGAGTAGACATGCTATCTACAGCAACAAACAAATATAGGTTACCTACTGTTTAAAGACTTAAGTTTTGGGGATGAGAATGCATTATTTGGTTTAAAAAAATGGTTGGGAAAGCTGGAAAGCAGTCCAGTAGAAATTGGGCATAAACCAATATTTTATGCCATGTACCAAGATAAGGTTAAAATTGGTTACATGACCTAGATATAAAGGGAGATATTACAATATTTGAAAAACATGTAATTTATTACTTAAAAGTGTTATGAGAAATAAAATGGATAATTTTGATTACATTAAATTAAAAAAGGTTTTATACAAATGTAGCCAAGATCAAAAGGAAACCAGAAAACTGGGGAAACATTATCGATAGTTCCTCAGATAAATGTCTCATATCTCCAACATATAAAGAACTTGGTCAAATCTATAAGGATGCCAGTCGTTCTCCAGGTGATAAGTGGTCAAGGGATCTGAACAGGCAGTTCTCCCAACGAAGAAATCAGAACAATGTATAGTCATATGAAAAAATGCTTTAAGTCATTATGGATTAGAGAGATGCAAATTAAACAACCTTGAGGTTATGTGTTACTTACATCTGTCAGACTGGCTGAAGTGATAGAAAGGGGAAATACAAAATAGTGGGGAGCATGTGGAAAAATCGGTACCTTGATTCATAGATCTGTGAGCTGATCCAAGCACTTTGGAGAGAGATTTGAAATTAGGCCCAAAGAGTTATTCAACTACCTATACCCGTTGACCCAGCAGCACCACCATTAGGTTTGATTCCTGAGAGGATTAGGAAAAGAATCTGCATATTCTAAACTATTTATAGCAGCTTCCTTTGTGGTAGCAAAGAACTGGAAATTGCAGAGATGCCCATGAGCTGGGCAGTGGCTGAATAAGTTGTGATATATATTCATGATGGAATATTTTTACTCTCCTATAAAAAAAAAGAGTTAAAGACAAAAAAAGAAATGATGAGCTCGATGATTTTAGAAAAGTATCGAGAGTGAAATGAGCAAAACCAAGAGACCATTGTATACAGTAACAGTATTATTATTTTCAGAATAACTTGGAGCGATCAAGTCATTCTATTATAAATACCCAAATTAACCTCAAAGATCCTATGAAAGAAGATGTTGTTTGAATCCAGAAAGGAATATTGCTGTGGCATAGGAAAGGATGAGCTGGTTGATTTAGAAAAACATGGAAAGACTTATGAAGGAAGATGCTATCCACCTTCAGAGATACAGATGATAGGAGAAAGTAAGCATAGTGTAGTCTTACATATATGGGTATGAGTGTATGTATGCGTATGTTTATAGATATCTAGGTATATTTATATCCACACTTAATTGTAGCCTTCTTTAGGATGGAGGGGAAAAGTAAAAAGTGCATGGCAGAGAACAGAAGAAAACCAACCAGGAAGCAAAGCAAAGCTGGGCAGTTTTGAAAACAATGTGGAGTATTTGTTATATAGGTTTTCTTGAAATAGAAATTTGCTATTTTATATTGGATCTTCTTATTGTCTGCTGTGTACATGGCAGTTATTTTTCTTTTCTCATTTCATATTTGTCAAATAAAAAAATTTACCAAAAAAAAGAGAGAGATTATTGGTGACCTTTGAGTTTCAGTTGAATGGTGGGGTTAGAAGTCGATTGTAAGGAGTTGAGAAATGGATGGGAGATAAGACAACTGAGGCAATGAACGTAGATACTTTTTCTAGGAGTTTGACCATAAAAGGAAGGGAAAATACTTGACAACAGCTTGAGGGGATAATAAGATTAAGTGAAGATTTTTTAAGGATGGGTTTCTAATCTAGCCTCAAACACTTACTAGCTGTGTCACCCTGGACAAGTCCCTTAACCCTGTTTGCCTCAGTTTCCTTGTCTGTAAAATGAACTGGAAAAGGAAATGGCAAACTCCTCCAGTATCTGCCCAAGAGTCAGGCATGACTGAAATAACTCAATAACATGTCTCGAGGCAACAGGAAAGGAGAAATAGAAAAATAAGAAGGCTGAACGGGTGATCAAAGGGACAGGCCCCCACTGGAGATTGGAGGGGACAGGATCAAGGACGCAAGATAAAGAAAAGCACCCCTCTTCCTCTCAAAGTGAAGCAAAGGAAGAAAGAATGAGGGATGGTGTGGACACTTGGGGTATAGAATTGGAGAAAAGGCATTCATACTCATCTCAACTTTCTTGAGAATAAAGGAATTTTGAAGTAACCACTGTGGGAAGCAAATGGGACAGAGTCAATCAGAGTCAAAATGGGAAGAAGAAATCAAAGATAACCCCACAGCTACAGCCATGGGGGACCAGGCAAATCATGATGCCCTAGAGAGAAATAATGAAGTCAGTAGGAAGATGAGTTTCAAGGGGGGTTTCAAGATGATGAGTTCCATTTTGGACTTCTTGAGTTTGACTTTGAAAGGCCCAGCTTGGTTCTCTGGGAAATGTGCTAAGGAAAGACTGTGGAGAAGAAGGTATGTGGAGCCAAAGGACCCACATTCAAATTCCAGCTCCATGGAACCCTGAACATGTACAGTTTTCCCTTCCATAACATGAGGGTTAGGGATTAGAGCACCCCACACTCTGGGAAATCCACGTAAAAGCTTTTGGCCCTCCCTTTATACCCTTTTTCTTTTATGGGGTGTTTACAGTACCTTATTGTAAAATTTGTGTTAAATATTTGGTCACAGGCTTTGGTTGACCTTTGAGTGTTGTCTGCGGCTTCCGCAAAACTCCCCCAAATTTCCACTTAATTTTTTATGCTGACCTGCAATGTATTGAAACTGAGATGGGGGGACTCTCAATATAGAAGGGAGAACTGTAGTCACTTTATTTCTCCATGTTCATCTATAAAATGAGAAAGCTGAACAGATGATTCCTAGGGCCCTTCTAGCTCAAAATCCATCCTCCTGGAACTTGAGATATCCAGGTGGAGACAGGAGCACAGAAAATATTCTTGATCCTCCTTTAAAGGTCTTAACTTTGAAAAGGAGGTCTAATGATATCCCTGTCTCTGGCAGGACTGGGGCATCCCAGCATAGCGGTAGCAATGGCTGCCCATGTCTTGTGCATCCTCCAGAAAGAATGAATCACCTCTCCCTCCTAAGATAATGGGCAGCTAGGTGGTACAATGGATAGAGTACTAGGCCTAGGGTCAGGAAGATCTGAATTCAAATCTGACCTCAGACACTTACTAGCTGTGTGACCCTGGGAAAGTCACTTAACCTGTTTGCCTCAGTTTCCTTGTTGGTAAAATGAGCTGGAGAAGAAAATGGCAAACCACTCTGGTATCTTAGCCAAGAAAACTCCAAATGGGGTCACGAAGAATCAGATATGACTGAAACAACTGAACAACAACCACCACCCAAGACAGCAAGGTAAACACCTCTATGAGCCTGAACTCAATTGTTTTGGAAACTGTCTGCACATAACACGATAAAACAAAACCCTGCAAACAAGGCATTGGTGCGGACATTGGAAAACAAACTGTAATAAAATGAGTTCTAAGGAGACTACACTCCTGCACACTGTAAAAGGCTAGAATTTGGGGTTGGGGTTGAGGGCAGGGTTGGGGAATGAGGAAGAGGGAAAGAGAGAAGGAGAAGGAACAAGTATTTATTAAACACCTACTGTGTGCCAGGCACTGTGCTAAGTCCTTTATAACTATGATCCCATTCAGAGGGAATTGATCTCTAGGGTCCTTTTCAGCCCTAAAGTTCTGTCAGTTTGAACCTTGCTGCTTTCTTAGCCAAGTCTCTCGACTTGTCTGTGCCCCAGTTTCATGAAAGGCAGTGATGAAGATTGGGCGGGAACATCAAGTACTCTCTGGGCCTTCAATCCAGCCCTGATACAGTTATGGTGGCTTGTCCTTCAAGGCTGCCTCTTTCTCTACTGATCAACCTTTCTTTCATAAAAACAAATTGTTATTGATGTTTTCTGGGTTTTTTGCATCACTATAATTTCCACCAGTATTTCCCCTCCTGTTACCTGTCATCCCATATAACAAATTTTTTTTTAAGAAGAGAGGGGAAATTAGCAAAACTGATTGATTGACCATTTTAAGTGCTACAAAATTGCCTCCCAAATATGCTTGGTTTGAGGAGAAGGGAGTGGCCAGTTTTCAGGGAGGCCAAGGGCCTTAGGGGTGGGCCATGTGGCCCTCTAGGTCCCTGAGTGCGACCCTTTGAATCCAAACTTTACAGAACAAATCCTCTTAATAAAAGGATTTGTTCTGTAAAGCTTGGACTCAGTCAAAAGGCTGCATATGAGGACCTAGAGGACCACATGTAACCTTGAGGTTGCAGGATCCCCACCTCTGGCCTTAGGGAACATTTAGACTAGGTGCTTAGCCTTTTTTTTGAGGCATGGACCCTTTGGCAGCCTCGTGAAGCTGCCAAAGTCCTCAGAATAACTCTTTTTAAAATCATCATTGATGTAGAATGTATAAGTATATACATCTCATGTAATAGAAAGGTCAACAATAAAACAGCGGTCCTAAAGAAAGAATATGGCAGAAAATGATTTGTGGTTCCTGTTGCTATCCAGAATAATAATTCATCATGAGACTTCCAGAAATTAGAAGCTAAATAAAGCTACTTAAGTTTCCTTTTAAAATAATTTACAACTGAATTCAGGAATGCTAAATGTAGTTTTTTCCACTTCTAAGTTCGGTTTCCCCTTGAAATCTATTTTGTTGAAGAACTCTGATCTAAGCTAATACTCATATTTTACAGAAAAGGAAACTGAGGCCCCAAAGAGGGAAATTATTTGCTCAAGATCACACAATGTTATTGACAGAACTGGGTCAAGAACTCAAAACTCCTGGAGCTCAGTTCAAGGTTCTTTTTATACAACAAGGTTTTGGGGTCTTACTGATTCTTTAATATCTCTCCAGCCCCCAATCTCCTTTTCCAGGGTCCTCAGGCTTAATCTCAGATACTGAGGTTCTTTTTATACAACAAGGTTTTGGGGTCTTACTGATTCTTTAATATCTCTCCAGCCCCCAATCTCCTTTTCCAGGGTCCTCAGGCTTAATCTCAGATACTGAAAACCTCCTATCACCTCTGATCTCTGTGGTGATCTCTCCATGCTTCACAACTTTCTCAGCCATTAACTAATTCCTCTGAGCTAACCTCAAAGACTGTCCCTGCACTTAGATGACTGAAATCTAAAATGAAATTTAATGGGGTTTGAGGTGAAGTCTTGCATTTGGGTTAAATATACATATATATGTATATATACACGTGCACACATATATATGTATGTATATATAGAGAGAGACATATATATCTATATATATATACACACACACACTCACATATATATAGATATAGATATATATACATAGCAAAGGTACAGGAATCAGGAAGGGGGATGGGTAGGAAGAGATGTGGCCAGATCAGAGTGGTAGGGGAAAAATACCTTGAGACTAAGGTTTTAGTGACTGGAAACTATGAGTCAACACAATAAATTGGAAGCTAAAAATAAAAGTTAATTTCATTTTACACCACAGGAGTTTCCCACTTGGGGAGCATGTATCCCCAAAGAGTACAAGAATCTTTTCAAGGGTGCCTGGAAAATATCGGGTAAATTAATATATTGTTATTGCTCAGTAGTTTTCCAGTTGTGTCCAACCTTTGGGGTTTTCTTAAAAAGATACTGGAGTGGTTTGCTATTTCCTTTTCCAGCTCATTTTACAGATGAGGAAACTGAGGCAAACAGAGTGACGCGACTTGCTAGTCAGTAAGTGTCTGAGGTCAGATTTGAACTCAGAAAGAGAGGAGTCTTCCTGACTCCAAGGCCAGCACTCTATCCACTGGTCCACCTAGTTGCTCCAAATAACTATATTATTCTAGTGAAGTATCCCAAAAGTAGTAATGTTTGTGAAAAAAATATTATGGAAAATCAATCTATTGTATGTTCTAGAATGTGTTTCTTTTAATATGGAATAAAAGATTACTAAAAGCCAAGGGATATAGGGGCCAAACAAACAAAACCCAGTTGGGAACCCCTGTTATACAGCATTAATTATCTCTATGTGGATAATTCCAAGATCCCTACCTCCAGGCCTAACGGTCTCTCCTGAGCTCTGGCTCTGCAAGATGCCTATTGGATCTGGATGTCTCAAAACAGAGCTAATTCTCCTCCCACCCTACCCCCAAACCTTCCCCTTTGCCCAGCTTCTCTATTACGATTAAGAGTCTCACTATCATCCCAATCATCTGGTCTTGGAATCTCAGTGTCAGCCTCTACTGTTCCCTCTTACCCACATATCCAATCATGTCATTTCTACCTTAGTGCCATTTCCTTGTCTGTTCCCTCCTGACCCTTGACACAGCCACAGCCCTTGCAAGCCCTCGTCACCTCCTAGATCACTGCCACAACCTTCTATGCCAAGCTTCTCTTCGCCCCAATCCATCCTCCACACAGCTGCCAAAGGGATTTTCCTCAAGGGAAGGTCTGACCAGGACTTGCCTCTGCTCAGTAAACTCCAGGGGCTCCCTAGTACTTCCAGTACAAACACAGCCCTCTGTTTGACATTCCAGGCTCTCCCTCCAGACTCTACGATCCAGCCTCCCTGGTCTATTTGCCCTCCTCCTCTCTAACCTGTGTGCTGAATGTTCCCCATATCAGAATACTCTTCCTCTCCCCTCTTACTTCTTGACCTTCAACAAAACTCAGCTCACACGTCCCGTCCCCCCACCCCCACCCCAGGGCCCTTTTTGGTCCCCTCATTTGAGCCTCCACTTCTAAAGTTACCTTTCTCCTCTCTGTGTGAATCTCAAAGTACATCTCCTCCATTCAGACAAAAGCTCCGAGAAACAAAGTCTGTTTGTGTTTCTCCCTTTCTTTACATCTCCAGAACTTAACTCACTACCTAGCAAACCATAATGGCTTAATAAATGTTTGCTGGCTAGTTAATTGATATTCAGCAAGCATTTATTCAGTAGACATTTATGGAGCACCTGCTGTGTTTCTGCCCTGTGCTTGGGCAAGGTTTAGTATGAGAATAGGACCCCAGCAAATGTTACTATAATATACCATTTTACAAGATAATTGCTTAATAGAAGTACAAAGTGCTTTATGAGGTCCAAAGGGGAAGGAAATTAAAGGGAGGAAGGAAAGAAGCCTTCAAAGAGAAGGTAGAATTTGAGCTGGCTTTGAGGGATGAATAGGGATTCAACAGGCAAATGGGAAGGGAAAAGAATTCTATGGATTGCTAATATAGATAGGAGAACACAAGGTATTTTCAGCAGACATAGAGGAAAGAGGACCAGAGTTGAAATCCAGCCTCAGACACTTACTAGTTGTGTGACCATAGGCAAGTCATTTTACCCTGTTTGCCTTAGTTTCCTAGCTTGTCAAATGAGTTGGAGAAGGAAGTGGCAAACCACTCCAGTATCTTTGCCAAGAAAATCCCAGATGGGGTCACAAAGAGTCAGACAGGACTGAACAACAACAAACTGGGAAAGGGAGGTCCTTCAGGTAGTACCTCACTTCTATAGGTCAAATGATTGCCACACTTACTCTGGGAGTGGTTGACAGATGTCAAACCTGAATCCAGATCTTCTGAACTCAATTGCAGCATTCTTCCCACTGTACCCCACTGCTCTTGCACAAAAACAGAAAAATAGTCTCCTCAGGGACCAGGGCTGGAGGGTTAGGTGAGGACTGGGTGAGGGTTGGGGCAGAAGGGAATCAAACCAAGCCATTTTAGGAGCTGTGATATTCATAATCCAAGTTTCTTTTCCAGATTCCTTCTCATGGCATGTTTCAGAGCCATCTGCCAAGGTACCATGGGAAGCTTGCCCAGCAGAAGGAGAAGAAGCCTGCATGTTCCTGGGCTCTCTGCCAGTGACCAGGAAGCTGAACTTTTACAGGAAGGTAAAATACAGTTTTGCTTAGGCATCTCACGCCCAGCTCCTTCTTAGTTAGTGGGGCTTTGGAAGGCATGGACCTCTAGGAAATCTCCAAAACTCATTTTACTCAGTAATTCCCAACAACTGTCCCAACTTTATCTGGATTCAATCAATAAATCTATCAATAAGGGGGCCCCTAGGTGGTGTAGGGCATAGAGCAACCAATGCTAGAGTCAGGGGGACCTGAATGCAAATCTGAATGTACTTACTAGCTGTGTAACCCTGGGCAAATCACTTTCCCCGATTGCCTGCAAAGTAAATAAATAAATAAATTTATCAATAAGCATCTCTACCACTTACTAACATCTGTTTAACCTTAGACAAATAATTTAACTTCTCTGACCTCAGTTTCCTCATTAGTAAATTAAGAAGGTTGGCCTCATTTCCTTCTGAGGCCCCATCCAGCTCCAAACTAATGATTCCACATACCAGGTGTTGTGTTGGATGCTGGGGATACAAAAACAAATCCAAACAAACCCTGCACTCGGGAGACTCACATTCTACCAAATCTTATAGAGCTTCATGGTGGAAGGTTATATCAGTGATTTCTTATACTTGGCTTGATGGGGAGAGGGGAGTTTTTTGTAATTTTTTTATTTTAAAAATTACAAAATGAGAAAAAAAATACATTGTCATGTACCCAGCACACATAAGACAGGATTTAATATAAAACAACCAATTTCCATTTCAAGAAAACCTATATTATAAATACCTCGCAATTGTAAAGCTGCCCAGCTTTTCTTTGCTTCTTTCTGCGTTTTCTTCTGTTCTCTGCTGAGCACTTTTTACCTTATTCCCCCCATCCTAAAGAAGGCTACAGTTAAGTGTGGATACATAAACTTGTACACAGATATCTATAAAAATACACATATATGCCGCTATACACTTATATACATATGTGTAAGATAGCACTATGTTTATTTTCTCCTATCATCTGTTTCTCTGAAGGTGGATAGCATCTTCTTTCATAGATCCCTATCTTTCCATGTTTTTCTAAATTAACCAGTTCATCATTTCCTATGCCACAGCAATATTCCAGCCCAGTCATATCCCATCTGAGAGACTGTCTATGAAGGTTTTTTTGCCCAATTTCCTGCCTTCTGTTCTTGGCTACATATATTTTATTTATACAAGAAATGTTTAACTTAAAGTCCTTCTTTTTACACTTCAACAATGATTTCACCTTATAATATAGTTTAAGATCTGATACTGCTGAATCTACTTCCTTTACCCTTTCTTTCTTAGTTTCTTTGAAGTTCTGGACCTTTTGTTCTTCCAAATGAACTTCGTTATTATTTTTTCTAACTCGGTAGAATAATTTTTAGAAATTTAATTGGGATGATATGGAATAAATAGATTAGTTCGGTAAAATTGTCATTTTTAAAAATTACATGGGCTTTACCTATCTATGAATAGAAAATATTACTTCAATTATTTAGACTTGAGTTTTTGTATAAAAAGTGTTCTATAATTATGTTCATTCATATAGTTCCTCTATCTGCTTTGGCAGGTATGTGCTCAGGTGTTTTATACTGTCTAGGTATTTTAAATGGATTAAACCAACACTGAATAATATTGCTGATGCATAGTGTAATCATTCTATTTTCACTTTTAATGAAAAATTAATTTTAACTTTAACTTTGTCTAAGAGCATGATTACTTTCCCTTTACATAGTAAATTCTACTCCTGTCCTTTATTTTATCTTTGTGTGGATCTCATTTTTATGAAAGCAACATATTGTTAAATTCAAATTTTTAATCTGCTATCTCCGTTTTTTATGGGTAAATTCATCCCATTCATATTTTACACTACAGTTACGTATTTTCCTTCTTCCTATTTGTCCTCCCATCCTTCTCACCCTATTCCTATCCCTCCTTACTCTAATATTTTACCTTCTACCTTGCCTTCTTATTCCTTAACCTACCCACCACTCCCAGAATCCCTCCCTTATTCTCTCTCTCCATCCTATTCCTTTGTCTTCTTATTTCTTTCTGAATTTAGAGGACTTTTATACTTTTCTAGGTATATATGTTGTTCCCAATGAAAGTAAGTTTCCAGCACTGCCTGCCCTCCCCTCTCCACACTAGCTTCTTCTGTATCAGTTTTTCCTTTTATGCCTCATTTGTATGAGATAATGACACCTTTCTATCTCTCCCTACACCATTTTCCTTTTTTAGAATCACCACATCATACTCAGATCAACCCAAGCCTTTCTTCCAAACTGCCCAAATAATGATGACAGTCAAGAATACTGCTAATATTTTCACATATACAAAGAAAACAATTTGACCTTATTAAGTCGCTTGTAATTGGTCTTTAATGTTTACCTCATATTCCTCCTGGATGTTATATGTTGAATTTTCCCTTAAGCTCTGGAGCTTTTGTCACAAATGCTTGGGTTTTTAATTCTGAATTCAAGTGGTCCCCTGGGAGAACATCCTTCCTAGGTTCAGTCTATCCAAGGCATCATTGGTCCTTGGGTTATAGCTTCTAGAGGAGGCAGGTAGGTGGTGCAGTGGATAGAGCACCAGTGCAGTAGTCAGGAGGACCTGAGTTCAAACCTCACCTCAGACACTTGACACTCTCTAGCTGCATGACCTTGGGCAAGTAACTTAACCCCAACTGCCTCATCCTGGGTCATCTCCAGTCATCCTGATGAATATCAGGTCACTGGAGTCAGATGGTTCTGGAGGAGAAGTGAGGCTGGTGACCTGCACAGCCCTCCCTCACTCAAAACCAAAGTCAAGGGCAAATCATGTCATCATTTCTCTGATGGCATGGTCTTCTTCAGCAACGAAGGATGAACATACACTATAGCTTCTAGAGCAGAGCTGTCAAATACTTAGCCTGTGGTCAATGTGTGGGCCACAACAGTCCCAAATGCAGCCCAAATCAGGATAAAATTTTAGCCAACCAATAGATATAAAGTCATATCTTAAGATCGTTTTAATTCACATCTCTCTAATGATCAACAATTTGGAGCATTTTTTCATATGACTTACAGCTTTGATTTTTTTCATCCAAAAACTCCCTGTTCATATTCTTTGACCATTTATCAGTTGGGGAATGATTCTTATTCTTATAGATTTGATAAAGTTTTTATATATTTGAGATATGAAATCTTTATTTGAGAAATTGTCTATAAAAATTTTTTTTTCCCAATTTTTACTTTCCTTCTCATCTTGGGTACATTGGTTTTATTTGTGCAAAAACTGTTTAATGTGATCTAAATTATTCATTTTCTGCCTCACAATGCTCTCTATCTCTTGTTTATTCATAAATTGTTCTCCTGTCAATGAGTCCGATTGGTAACTATTTTAGTATGACTTCATAGTAATAAATGAATATATATATATACATATATATATACACACACATACATACACACATACATACATATATGTGACTTTCTAAGTCAAAAGTGTCAAACACACTCCCAAGTTGGCTAGACCACATTAAAATGTAATTTGGTAATATTTAACAAAATAAATAAAAATACATTAAAACATACAATAGATCATGTGCCCTCATGTGCCCTTCCTGTTTCTGTTTGAGTTTGACACCACTGTTCTTTTTTGTTGTTGTTGTTAATTATTAATTAATTTGTTTTCAGTTTTCTACAATCACTTCCATAAATCTTAGATTTTCTCCCCCTTCCTCCTCCTTCTTCCCCTCTCCCTCCTCACTCCCTCCCCAGACAGCATACAATCTTATATAGGTTCTACACATACATTCTTATTAAATACATTTTCACATTAGTCATGTTGCATGGAAAAAATAAAATGAATGGGAGAAACCATGAGAAAAATCAAAACAAAACAAAACACAAGAGAAAATATTCTGCTTCTTTCTGCAATCCAGTTCCATAGTTCTTTCTCTGGATATGGAAGGCGTTTTGCTTCAAGAGTACTTTGGGAATGTTTTAGGTCCTTGCATTGCTGTGAAGGGCTAAGTCTACCAGAAAAACTCCTCGCACACTGTGGTTGTTGCTGTGTACAAAGTTCTCCTGGTTCTGCTCCTTTCACTGAGTATCAATTCATATAAGTCTTTCCAAGGATCTCTGAAGTCTTCCTATTCATCATTTCTTATAGCACAATAGTATTCCATTACATTCATATACCATTATTTATTCAACCATTCCCCAGTTGATGGGTATCCCCTTGATTTTCAGTTTTTGGCCACCCCAAAGAGAGCCGCTATAAATATTTTTGCACATGTAGGACCCTTTCCCATTTCTATGATCTCTTTGGGATAAAGTCCCAGAAGAGGTATTACTGGGTCAAATATGCACATTTTTGTAGCCCTTTGGGCCTTAATTCCAAATTGCTCTCCAGAATGGTTGGATCACCTCACAGCTCCACCAACAATGAATTAGTGTTCCAAATCTCTCACATCTTCTCCAACATTTATCATCTTCCTTTTTTTTATCATGTAAGCCAATCAGATAGGTTTGACACCACTCTTCTTGAGAGAAATCCTTACAATTATATATATACATCTTCTCCAACATTTATCATCTTCCTTTTTAATCATGTTAGCCAGTCAGATAGGTTTGACGCCACTGTTCTTGAGAGCAAACCTTGCAATTATAGTGAACCCAATTCTATCACAAGAAGTTTCAACCTCCTCCCAAACTTCTGGAGATTCGTGCTCTAGGGACCTTGTCACTGAGGAATACAGTGTTGGCCCCTCAAAAACAGAGATGGTTTCATTTTTTGTTTTTGTATCCTTCAGGCCTAGCATGGTGCCTGGAGTACAGTAGGACTTAATAAATGCTTCTCAGTTAATTGATTAATTGATTGATTGATTGAAGTGAGAGGGGGAGTGAGTGAGAGGGGAAAAAAGAAGAAATAGTTCTTCCTAAATACTTTGGGTCACCACCCTCTAGATAAGAGAGAGAAAGTTGTCTCACTGCACTGGAAATGTCACCCCATGGCAAATATTATCTCACACAACAATTCTGGGAGGTGAGTGCTATTAATATCCTTACTTTACAGATGAGGAAACTGAGGCAAATAGGCCCAGAATCTTTCCCCTACCCATAAAATCTCTGAGTCTGAAAGGATTTCTCAGGTGAATCTGGCCTCATCAGTCAAGGGCTCATCAATCTCAGCTTGGAGACAGACGGCTAGACAGAAGTCTCACCATGACTCACCAGCCTGGGGGACTTCAGTTAGAACGAAGCATAAAGCAACCCAGTCTTAACTGGGGCTGACATAAGAGGTAGAGCAGAATCGGAGCTGGAAGGAGGCTCAGAGGGTCAGGAGAAAAATCCTTTTGGAGAAACAGCATCACAGAAAATGTCCTAGGCTTAGAAGGGGAAAATCTGATTTCAAATCCTTCCCTGCTAAATTTGTTAATCTAGACAGGTCATTTAAAAGGCCTGCCCTGAGCCTTGATTTCCTCATCTGTAATATATCTACCGTACTTTCTTCATAGGTCATTGTGCGGATCGGTGACCTATGTAAAGTGCTTCTCTCCTCCTACCCCTTTTCCCCTCCATTACTTTTGCAAACATTAAGGTGCTCTATAAGAAGCCTGGCAGACATGGGTTCCCTCCAAGCTTCCTTTCAGCTCCAAATCAGTGGTCTGTAATCATTTCTTCTATGCCTAAAGTGTCCTAGTACTTGGATTCTGGGTTCCATTTTAAGGATAAGGACACTGAGTTTTATCAAAGGGAAGGGATTAGTCCAAGGTCACATGGTGAATCGATGGCAGGGCTTGAACCCAGGTCTCTTTTTTCCTCTTCTAGGGCCCTTAACTCCTCCTGTCCCTCCTGATGAAAGCAAGGCTATGGCTGTGGCTTTGGACAGTTTTCCAGCTGGGGAACAGGGGGAACTGGTGCTGAGACTTGGGGAGCCTCTGACCATCATCTCTGAGTAAGTGTGTGCATAGGTGTCTGGGACATAGTGGGGCTGAGTCAGTGCTATCTCATGCCAGGCTGCCCAGGCCAACCACAGAGCGAGTCAGGCTTTGGACTGGAGATTCCTGGGAATCTAGGGGGTGGCTGTTTTACCGAGCGGAGGCAGCTCACACCAGATCAACTCCACAAAGCTAGGGGCATGCTTTGGCTACCAACCCCAGGGTTACACTTCCCCCACTGAGTCCAGAAGGGAGTCAGAGTCTGAGCAGCGGTATCCCCATACCATTGGCATTCTACCCTCCTAGGAGGGATTGGATATCAGGACAAGGGAGGCCCCAACCAAACTGAGAGGCAGGCAGATTTGGTCTTTAGAACCCCTCTTTCTGCCATGTGCTTCCTCATTTCTTCTCCCCAAGGTTAATTCATGGGGTGGGGGAAGATGTATCCTGCTTCCCCATGGCCAAAGCACTTCAGCTTTTTGGATGACTGGGGTGCTAAGGGTAAGAGCTGTGTTTTGGAGGGAGGAGGAAACGTCTTTTCCTCTCCCATAAGTAACTTGTGCTCATAGCAATGAGGACCTTCTAGAGAGAGGATGCCTTGTTTTTCTGGTCTATCCCATCAAAGACTCTGATGATGGCAGTCTAGCCACCCAATGGGCTGTGGAGGGAAAAGTGGCACTTCATGGTCAGGCTTCCACCTACTCCTTCCTGTTTCTAAGGTTGTCCATGTCAGAGAATCATGGAGTCTGGGTAGGAAGAAGACCTGAAAGTTTTCTGTCACTTGTTCTTGCCTGTAACTGAGCAGGTACCCCTGCTACAACCTCCCTAACAAGAAGGGGTTAATTCAGCCTCTACCGAAACATCTCCAGTGATGGAGAGCTCACCCATGAGCTAGCACTTGAAGCTTTTTTCAGGGGGTGTGGACCCCAGGGATGTAAGGTATCCTATACAGGGTTTGGGGGGGGTCCTACAAATCCCAATTTATCAACAAGGAGCAGTAGAATGAAATAGTGGAAGGATATGCACTTGGGAGTCAGAAAGTCCTGGGTTCAAATCCTACCTCAGATACTTACTACCTGTATGACTTTGGGCAAGTCACTTAACTTCTCTAGGCCTCAGTTTCCTCATTTGCAAAATAAAGAGTTAGAACTCAATGACCTTAGCTCTAGATATATGGTCCTCTTAGTTTTGCTTGTTTTTTGTTTGTTTTTTCAAGATTCAGTTTCCAAATCTTGCCCAGACTGAAAGAGCATTGGCTACTTACATTGAATCAGTTAGCATTTATTAAGCTCCTACTGTGTTCCACATACTATGATAAGCCCCAGGCACCATACTACAGGCCATCCTACTGCTGATCATCTATTCTGTTTCCAACCTGAGTCAGTTCACTCCTCTCTTGGCAGCCTGAAGTCTCTTGCTCGTGGGGGGATCCCCACATTGGTGTCCATTTTTAATTGACTTAGTGCACTGTAGCTCAAAACTCTGGAGATAAAGCAATTTGCCAACCCTCAGCCTCCCCGGTAGCCTGGATTCTAATGTGTGCCACCATGCCCAAGTCATGATCTTCTATAGTAATGAGGCCTCTCCCACTGCTCCATGTATCAGGCTTAGCCTCCATTCCTTGTTCTAAGAAAAGCTCTATGGAAGGAGAAGGATACTATGATCCTATAAGTCTAGGGATCCATCTTAATCAATCAGCAAGCATTTATTAAGTACCTCCTATATGCCAGGTATTGTGTCAGGCACAATAGAATACAAAGACAAAACAGGAAACAAGTTCCTGACCTCAAGGAACATACATACTAATTGAAAGAAACAAGAAATTGGTACACAAATGTAGACCAAAAAAAATGCAATGTAGTTAAGTCTCCTGAACTCTTGAGGAAAAGAACTAGTGGAAAGAAGAGGCAGTTTCAGAGGGTCATCAACTGCTTTAGCAACCCTTGGGTCTACAATTGCCCCTAGTTTGGAGAAGGGAGTTTGATGAACTTCTCTGGATTGCAGCAATGGAGAATGGTGGAGAGTTATGTCTGAAGCCACCAAGAAGGAGTTCAGTATTCCCAGCAGTCATGTGGCCAAAATCTCTCATGGGTAAGTTTTCCTCCATCTCTGAGAAAATCCACTCTTCCAGAAGTAATGCACACTTTTCCTGGGAAAAGATGACATGGGATCAAGGTGTAGCTCTACCATGAAAGCATTCTGGGTCCCTGGACAAGTGCCTCCTGCTCTCTGGGGTGTCATTTTCTGTGTAAGAAAGATCTGGACTAGATGGTCTTTAAAGTATTTCCATCTTTGAAATTCTGTGTTCTAATGTCCCTGCCAGATGTGGCTTTCTGTAGTTCTTTGGGGAGGACTTAAAGGTCTTTCCCTTAAGGAGGCTTCCAATGATGATAACAGAGGTTTAAAGTTTATAAAGCCATTTCCTCAGAACAACCCTGTGGAGCAGGTATTACAAATATAATCCTGCCCGTTTGACAAATGAGAAAGGAAAGAGATTCAGCTATGGTATCAGACCACAAAGAGAAAGCCAATCCTGCCTCCTCTCTGCTCATGTCTTGGATCTCATCCCCTTCCATCTTCTCTAGGGACTTGTCATTCATTCTCACCTTTCTCATTCTCTACTTTTCTAATGGCTTCCACACTCACCCTTAAAAACTTTAACTTGAACCTGCCATCCCCTTTAGCTATCATCATATGTCCCTAGTCCTTAGAAATAGTTAACCTACAAGCTCTCTCTTTACTTCCTCACTGCTAAATCCTTAATCTTCTTCAATCTAGTCTCCTCTAACCGTTCTCTAAAAAATCACCAGTGATCTTTTTACTGATAACTTCCTCAATGTCTACACAGCATGTGACACTGTTGACCATCTCCTCCTCCTAAATATTCATTCCTTTCTTGGATATTGTGATACTGCTCTCTCCTGTTTTTCCTCTTCTATATGACTTTCTCAGCCTCCTTTGCTGGGTCTTTACCTATCTTCTACCCCCCCCCCACCACCACAATGGCTGGCATCTCTTTTTTACCTCTGTATCCTTCCCTTGATGTCCCCACAAGTTCCCATGGATTCTCTTGTTAACTCCGTGAAGATGACTTGCACATCTATAAAGCTAGTCTTCTTTCTCCTGACATTTGGTCCTACATGTCTGGTTGCTTGATGGATTCTTCCACCTGGATGCTCGGTAGGGATGGGGATAAGGACTGGACCTGTGATCTCACTGTCATGCCCTCATAAATGAAGAAACTACTTCTACCAATACAACTCATAGTCTTAGAGAGCTGCCTAGAGCACTGAGGGGTTAAGTGTTTTGCCCAGGGTCACACAGCCAGTGTATATGTCAGAGGTGAGATTTGAACTCAGGTCTTTCTGTTTCCAGGGGCCATTAGGGGCATCTCAAATTCAAATTGTCCAAAATGGAATACATTATCTTTCTTCCTCTTCTAAACCTAAATGGGACTGTGGGATATAGTGGAAATATTGCTAGATGCGGGTTTTGAATCTCACCATTGACATGACTAGTTGTGTGACACTGGGCAAGCTGCTTAACTTCTCTGAATCTGTTTCCTTATCTGTCAAATGAGGATACAGTATCAGTAGTAACTACTTCACAGGGTGGTTGTAAGGATCAAATAACATGCTATGCATAAAGCCCATTGAAAACCTGAAAGGACAAGGTAAGTGCCAGCTATTCACAACATTAATATTTATTATAATCGTTACTTAGGATCAACCCATCCCTTCTCCAGACTTCTTTATTCCTGTAGTGGGTTCTAGTCACCCAGCTCCCTAATTCTGACTCACCTGTGACCTTTGACTTTCCATGCCCAAAGATGTTGAGTAATTTACCCAAGATTACACAGGTAATAAGTAGTAGAATGAAGATTTGAACCCAGGTCTTTGGACCTCAAATCCAATGCTCTTTCAACTATACCACATTTTCCTCCTTAACATTTTGTAAAATACATTACTGTTCCAAACTGGTGCGGTCCTTCACTTTGCCTTCTCTGTTGTCAAAGTGATCGAGTATTTGCTGATCGAGGTTATTTCTAGGGTTGTTTGGTTTCCTCAAGGTAGCAACTACTACTTCACAATTACTCTGAATTAGGAAATGGCGATAATCTGTCAATGTGTGTCCTTTGATCCATTTTCTACTTTTTTTTTTTTTGCATTAATAGCTACTTTGAACAGGTCAAGTAGTATCTGCTTTAATTGAACACCGTATCATCTCATCTTTAATTTTTCTTCTAACTTGGTACTGATTTTGCTCTCTGATCTACGAAATCAGAAATATCCAAAGACGGCTGATTTAGAAATGACTCCCACATTGGTATCTAGTTGCTAAAAGACGGTTCTATTAAACTTAGGCAAGACAATGTTAGGCTCTAAATCCATGATGCTATATAATTAATATCATTTCCAAAGATGGTGTTAGATATTTGCTACATCCAATGCCCTCCAGCTCTCTTTTTGGAGAAAGTATTTATTATATACAGGTATAAAAGCTTCTTTCTGTGTTGGTATAAGCCTAATCCTCTTCTGTTTCCTGGTCCTGAGTCATATTTCTCAACTTATTTTTCACTGTCCTCCCATATGGATTTCTGCACTGAAGGCATTGAATTTTACAGGATATATTAATTTCATTTGGAGGGTCTTTTCAAGTTCATCATCATAGAATTTCCCTACCTCCTTATCCTCTGCAACAGACACTGGTGGCCGAAACTACAATTATTTCGTGGTGATATTTATTCTTATGTTCCTCATGAGCAATGGAGGGTGAGGTGACTAAGTTAAGTTACCTTTAGACTGCCAATGTGACCAGCTCTCCCTCCCCAGAGAAAACCTCTGCCTTGGATTTAGCTGTAACTTCCTCATTTGTTGGGGTTTCCTATATTAAGAATATCAGTACTAACGTGATTCAGCTCCTCCAATACCATGTTGACTCATTGGTCATTGGACAAGGATGTCCTCTTTAGAGTACCAAAGGTTAAATTAATATTTTCAGACATCTAAAAACTATGTGATCATTAACACCTACTGACTGGTCCTTTTTCTAACATTCTGCCCCCGTCAGGACAAAAGTATTAGGGGATGAAGTGTTTTTCTTTACTTCATGGGTTGCCATAGTCAAAGAAGTCAGATGATCATAGAGTCTGAACTGAAAAGTAACTTAGAGGTCATGGAGTCCAATCTCTTTATTTTACAAATGAGGAAACTGAGACTGAGAGAGGTTTAGTGACTTGCCCAAAGTCACATATAACAACAACACATATTAGCTAATGTTCATACAGTATTTACTTTGTGCCAGACACTGTACTGAGCACTTTACAATTTTTATCTCATTTGTTCTTCACAACAACCCTGGGAAGTAGGTGCTATATTGTTTCTGTTTTACAGATGGGGAAACTGAGACAAACAGAGTTTTTTTTTTTTTAGTGACTTACCCAAAGTCACACAGTTAGTAAGTATCTGAGGAAGGACTTGAACTCCAAACAGTCCCAATTTTAACCCAATGTTCTATCCATGAAGCCAACTAACTATCACCAAGTGTCTTTCCTGCTGGTGATGAACCTCCCCATCCTCAGCTAAACTGTCCTCAGAAAATAGACACAGAATATTATAGGAGAACAGTGGAATATTTTTTCCAACATGGCAAAGCTTCTAGATGGGGCCCTTTGGGTCCTGTTGGTGTATAAATGGATATTTGTCTCAGAATCTAAAGTTAATCCTCAACTTGCCCAACCTCAAGAATTCAAGTGATTTTATTAGTAACCTTATTTTCGCTTTCCCACTGGCAACCACTGCACAATCACGACTACTTGAGGTAGAGAAAAGAATGAGATGCAATGCGTGCAAGTTTGTAGAGCTGCTACTATCCTACTAGGTATTTTGGGGAACTGTCTCCAGCCGTCCTGATCTATATCTGGCCACTGGACCCAGATGGCACTGGAAGAGAAAATGAGGCTGGTGACTTTGCACAGCCCTGCCTCACTTAAATCCAATTCACTTGCACGTCATGGCATCACCTTCCTGATGTCAAATTCCTCTTCAAGAATGAAAGACAAACAACACCAAAAAGGTGTTTTCCTGGTCTTGTTCACCCTACCCTTGTGAGCTCCCTGTGCATTCGCTGCATATTTTCATTGCCTGCCTTTTAAAACTCAAGTTTAATGTTGCAATTATGCCTCTAGAGTGTAGTGCAAGTCCTTTGGGCTCTAAGGTCAATCATGCAAAGTCAATGATTTGGTTTAGTGACAAAATAGAATACTTTATGTCAGGACATCTATAGCCACTGTCAGCCACAAGTTTGATGTTAACAAACTGACCATTATATCTGCAAAAAGGAGGAGGGTATCTGTGGTACTATAGATTTCACAAGTTATAAAAAGAGAATATTGTCTGAAATCAATGTTTTGGGTTTGTTTGTTTTTTTAATTGGGATGTTAGCACAAAAGGTTACAGAATTCTAGGGAATTACTAGCAAGAAGAAATTGTTTTGCATGTTACCAATTTTATTTTGTCTACTGTACTTTATAGGTTATTTCATAGTTACTATGTTAGGAAACATGCCTATTATCAGAATTAATGTTTTGTTATAAAGAACTGTAAGTAGAAAAGTGCATTTTGAGCAAACTCTAGCAAAAGATTACAGTTTTTGGTAGACATGTGAACTTAACCTGTATTTCTTTTTAATCTTTTTTTATATTTTTAAATTTCCTCAGTTAAGTGTTAAAAACAATTTTTAACATTCATTTTTAAAACTTTGAGTTCAAAATTCTCTACCTTCCTCCCTCCTCACCCTCATTGAGAAAGCAAGCAGTGTGGTGTAGGTTATACATGAATAGTCATGCAAAACATATCAGTAATAGTCATGTTGTGAAAGAAAATACAGACAAAAGAACTCAAGAAAAATAAAGGAAGTTAAAAAAAATAGTATGCTTCAATCTGTATTCAGATACCATCAGGTCTTTCTGTGGAGAAGGACAGCATTTTTCATCATAAATTTCTCAGAGTTCTCTTGGATGGTTGTATTGCTGAAAATAGCTAAATCATTCACAACTGATCATCTTACACTACTGCTGTTAGTGTGTACCCAGTACATTTCACTTTACATCAGCCCATGCAAGTCTTTCCAGGTTTTCCTGAGAGCATCATGCTCATTGTTTCTTATAGTATAACAGTATTCCTTCATAATGTCATACCATATCTTGTTCAGACATTCCCCAATTGATGGCCATCCTCTCAATTTCTAATTCTTTGCCCCCAGAAAAGAGCTGTTGTATTTTTGTATATATATATTTACATATATATATATATGTGTGTGTGTATATATATATATATATACATATATATGTGTGTATATATATATATATATACACACATATATATACACACACATATATATACACATACACACACATACACACACATATATAGATAGATAGATAGATATACATGTCCTTTTCCTTTTTGTTTTTTATCTGTTTTGGGGTACAGATCTAGTAATGGTATTGCTTGGTGAAAGGTTATGCCTGGTTCTATATAGCATTTTGGGCAATAATAACAGACCCCTTCTAAGCTGAAAGCCATTGCCCTTAAGAGTTTATGGCCTAAGGAGCACAGGTGATGCCATAACCCACTTTAAAGTTAATTTAGGCATTGTTCCCTAAAGACTATAATTCTCAGAAGACTAATGAAACTATAAAATGTCAGAGCTAAAAGGGACCTTAATTCAAACTCCTGTTTTACAAATCTGAAAAAAGGAAGCCTGGAAGCATGCAGCTACTCAAAGTCAAGGCCAGGACCCAAATCTTGAGCAAATGAACTGGCTCCAGGGCTGGGCCAGCACCATAATTCCACCAGTCTAGGATTATATCTCCCATAAGGACACCAGGAATGGTTTCAACAAGGCATGACTATTGACCACAAAGGTATTCCCAAACTTCCTACCTCCCTTGTTGTGGGTCTGTCATCCATCAATTTACCTAAACCTTTTTCAGGTGTATTTGTGTTCCCCTGCTGAATAAATTTGACCTTCTTTCCAACTGTATAACACTTTTGTCTTTTTAAACTTCAAGGTCGGGGTAGAGGGAGGAAATCTGTCAAATCCAAGAGTCTGGACTTTGGCAAAACATTTTATGTCTAACCATCACTCCCTTTCTATTTGGCTTTGTACACCCTGGTTCAAATTTCTTGTCCTGGGAAGATATACAATGAGGGAAGTGGATAGGGATAGAAGGGTGAAGGGGAAAGAGAAGGCCATTCAAGATAATACCAGCAACCTAAGACTCAACGACTGAGTGGCATACTAGTGTCTTGACTTTCCCCCCTTCTTTCCTAGATGGCTCTACGAAGGACTGAATCGAGAAAAGGCGGAGGATCTCCTTCTTCTCCCCAGTAACCATGGAGGATCCTTCCTGATTCGGGAGAGTCAGACCAGAAGAGGTACATAGAGGGTTGGACTGGGCTACAGTAGCTGAATTACAGTATGGTTTTGACGGAGGAATTGCTTTTTAAAGTGTCCCATTTTCCAAGTGTCCAGAGTTTGACAAAGAATTCAGTGTGATCCAATGAGCACATGAAGTGCCTGCTATATATCAGGTGCTGTAAGCTAGGCCTTGAAGATATAAAAAAAAATGAAATAATCACTGCCTTTAAGGAAACAATAATTAGAGGGAACACCTATACAGGTAAGTAAATAGAAAATGTATAAAAAGATGGCAGTTCCAGGTTCAATCATTGTACAGGTCAGTTATCTTGTCTCTCTATATGGCCACAGGTGCTAATCATAATCTTGGTAACCTAAACATACAGATTCATAGCTTTAGCTATAAGGGAACTGGATCAGAAGGTATGGATGATTCAGTGAAGCTCCATCTGACCATAGAAGGTGAAAAGAAAAAAAGAAAGGAAAAACTCCATGACATTAGTTCTACTGAGGGCAGTTAGTATAGCAACTTTGAAATCAATTAGTGAATAAGCATTAATAAGTGCCTACTATGTGCTCAGCACTGTTCTAGCAATAACCAGCAGAAATGAAACAGTCCCTATCTTTAAGGAGAAAGATAACATTTACATTAATAAGTGTAACCCTGGTTCAAAGGGCCAATTGTATGGGACTCTCCTCATTGGTGAAGATCAGCGCTCCAAACCTGTGTGAGGGGCAGGGATGGCTTGGAAAAGCATGAAATAGGAAAAAACTCTCTTTTCAGTCTCTTCAGTTGCTTCAAGCCTCCAGCTTCAAGAGAAAAGCTGGACAATGCCACCTTACTTCATAACTGTATACAAAATAGATGCCAAAAAAAGACAAGGTAAATGAGGGAGACAGAAGGGAAGGAAAGGCACCAGCCCTTGGGGAACCAGGAATTAATAATTAATAATAATTATTATATTAATATTATTATATACTATAATAATGTATTATATAGAATTAGATATAATACAATTATATATATGTAATATAATTATATTATTATATTAATAAATTATATTAATAATAATAATAAATTTAGAATTTAGCTAGATTAGAAGATGATTCTGGAGCAATTTTGAAGGAAAACAGGATTCTAGGAAGCAGGGGTGATGAGGGAATGCGTTCTAGGCAGGGCGTATAGCCCAAAGGCATGGAGATAAGAGAGATGGCATGTTGTATTTAAAACATAGCAAGAAACTTGGTTAGACTAGACCAAAGATTGGTGAAAGGAAATTATTAATATATAATAAGGCTGGAAAGGTAAGTGTTTATATGTGATCCAAGATGTTTGGGAGTTCATTTGGGGGTAGCATGTGAAATGGTCAGATCTCTTTAGGAAAATCACTTTTTGCACCTCCAAGATCTCAGAAATGAATGTTTTATCCTCAGAAGCCTACCATCATGGTTATAATATAACTGGACCTAGATTTGAATCCAGGCTATGATTTTTTTTTAAGTCTTTCTTTAAAAAATAGATTTTTGTGGTTATGTTTTGTTTCTCCATCACCTAGATTTCTTCTCATATCTACTTCTCTTTTCCCTCCTAAAGAGCTATCTCTTACAAAAATAGTTTGGTTTTTTTTTAAAGGGAGAGGAAAAAGTCAGCAAAATCCATCAACACGTTGGGAAAAAAATTTGACATTATAGGCACTATTCCACAGCTGTGGAATATTGTGACCTATGGTCCCCCCTGACTTTCCTCAGCCTCCTTGCCAACAGAAGATGTGTCTTCTCTTATCTCCTCTTTGGGGCCACACTTGTTTATGTCTTGGAAACAATTGGTTTTGATCGACTTGCATTGTTGTAGATATCGTGTATGTTGTTTTCCTGGTTCTTCTCACTTTACTTTGTATCAATTCACACAAGTCTTTCCATGCTTCTCCATAATCTCCAGAAATAGTATTCACTATTTCTTATAGCATAGTAAGATTCCATTACAGTAACGAACCATGATTTGTTTAGCCATTCCCTAACTGACTGACATCAACTTTGCTTCCATTTCTGTACTGCAACAAAAAATGCTGCTATAAATATTTTGATGTCTGGGTGGGGAGCCTTCCTTTTTGTCAGTGACCTCTGAGTATATTCTGGCTCTGATTCTAATGTTTGGTTTGACTTTCAGTCTTTTCAACTCTCTGTTTTCGTTTTCCCATCTGTAAAATGATGGGAGTGGACTAGATTAGATGATCCTGTCTATGGTTTCCCATGACCTTCTGCTGCCTCTGCCCTCACACCAAACTAGTACCAAAGGGCCCAAGTCCATCTAACCCACCATGATTTGAGGTTGTAAAGGTCAGATCTCAATTATCCCGGTCTTTTCCCTCTCCCTCATAAGAGATGACAAGGATAAAACTTTACGCTTGCCCTTGGAGCAGTTCTGAGGATGATGTTGAATTACTGTCTAATCTGGGCTTGAGATTTCGTTGTAGATTTTTTAGTGAGCCAGAAACTTTCAGAAAGATCCAGAATCGTCCCCTCTTGAACTTCTCTAAAAAAGACTTTGCCTATAGCTAAACCCTCCCATTTCTTCATTTCTTCATTAAGATAACGTACAGACATCCCACTGCTTTCTTTTCTCTCCCATTTTAAGCATTACTTGTAATCTTGTCCACTGAACATTTAGGAACCTGTCCTTCCTCATCCCCTGCTGCAAATCTTCAAATACCCTGGACTCTCACATGCCTTATAAATTATCAAATAAAATCTGCCCTCCTATTTCCTGTTCCTTATGTTAGGCAAAGGAAGTGAGGCAGCTCACTGGATAATCAGTCCTGCAATCTGGAAAACCTGGGTTCTAATCTGTCTGGCCTCAGACACTTACTAGCTGTGTGACACGGGGCAAGGCACTTAATCTTGGTTTGCCTTAATCCACTGAAAAAGGAAATGGTAAACCACTCAAGTATCTTTGCCAAAAAATGCCATGGACGGTATTTTCCACGGGATTAGGAAGAGTCGGACATGACTGAACAACAATAATCTTAGACAAGAGATTATTTGCCAGGTTTAGTTAAGATCTGTGTCTGCCCAAAAGTATCACTGTCAACTGAAGGCAGGACATGAAGAGGATATTTTTGGTAACTATATTGTCATGGTTTTCACTCAGATTCTTACATGTCTTAATGTAAGCTGTGATTCAAAGTGTCTTTGAACTCACATGGCCTGGGTTCAATCTTGAGAATTTTTCAATAATCGTTCTTTGACTTTTGTTCTCCCCAGGGTTTCCTTCGGGGAACATCAGAATTTACGTCATGTCTGTCTCCACAGAAAAATGAAGAGCCCTCATTCCCCTTGCAAGCATACAAGCTAACAACATATCCACTAAAGAACATATTTTATTTAATCCAACCAATAAAACAAAATCACTAAGGACTCCTATCCGATCCCATAAATAACCAGGATATCTCCCTTTCCTTTTCTGATATGTCTTTAGACAAAAACTCCGATTTGGTAGGGACTCATGCAATCCACCGGCTATAATGACCCCCAACTTCCCCAAAGGCCATTCCAGAATCATAGTGACACCAGGAGTTTTCCTACATACTACCATTTAGGAAAAAAACAAAAACAAACTTAAGGCAACTAGAAAGTGTATCCCACCCTAACCAGCACAATCTACCTGATTCACAGTGCAGTGAACCCCTTCTCAATTAACCACTTTGTATGTTTTATCAACCATTTACCAAAGGTTTGGTTCAAAGAAACAAACTGAATCAGTTTTCCCCTTAACCAAAGGTTTGACCAAGGAACTAACAGAATCAGGCTGTACATGTGCTATAATGTGCTTACTTATTCTCATTAAGCCCATACAGTGATTGATTGAATGAAGGTTCAAGTTTAGTACTTCTCATTTCTGGTTCCTGCAGGAAACAGATCAAACCAGATCCTTTTCTTGGCCCACGAGTTCTTTAGTCACCTTTCCATGGCTCCTCCCCTGTGGCCAGATCTCATTCCTTCTACTCCAGGTTTGACCCAGGAACTCCTTAATGCTGCTTTTTGCCTAATGAATCAGGCCTTTGGCCAGCATTTATGTAGGCTAACTACGCACCAGCTCCACTGCTGTCCTATGAGCCAGGAGATTGCCAGAGGGGCTGCCCTTTTCTCTTCCTCCGTTTTCCCCTTTCATTTTTATTAATGTGATCCAAGGAGCAGAATGCTATAATAATCAATAATAATCATAGCTAGCATCCTATTTTACAGGTGAGGAAACTGAGACAGACAGAGTACTTATTGACTCCCCCACGGTCTCATAGCTTGCGTTGAAGGCTGGATTTGAACTAGGGACTTCCTGTTTCCAGGTCCAGCATTCTTCTCACTACTCCACTTAGAATCAGGAAGACCTAGGAATCTCACCTGGAGTGTGTTGGTAAATGTTTAATAACCAGCTTGGGAGGTGGACTGAAGGTGGACAATGTGCCCATGACACCTTTTTTTTTTTGCACTTAATAGTATTTTATATTTCTCCAATTACATGTAAAGATCGTTTCAGCATTCATTTTTGTAAGGATTTTGAGTTCCAGATTTTTCTCCTTCCCCCTCCCCATGACAGCAAGCAACTTGTTATACATGTAAACCCATGACACATTTTAAAATTTAATCAACATTATTAATATTTTCTCCATCACTTTCTTAAGTCTAGATAGTCAACAACAAAAATCCATGATTTGTAGCACTTGCCAATTTCCAAGATGTAAATGCTCATCCAGTGGAACTAGAGCCTTAGGAACTGGCCTCAAGGCACCTGAGCATCCTGGGCAAATGGCTTACCCTCTCCATCTCCCAGATACCTTTCTAAGACTATTGTAGAAGTGACAGGTTTCTATCTGCATGGGTGGAGTCAGTCAATAACACTCTTGTCAGTCAACAAATATTTATTAAGCACCTACCATGTGCTGGGCACTTTGTTAAGTGCTGGGGATAGAAAAAGAGGCAAAAAGACAGTCCCTGCCCTCCAGGCACTCAAGATCTAAAGGAGGAAGCAATGAGCATGCAAATGCACACAGATAAGGTATGTGCAAGATAAATGGGAAATCATTATCAGACAGAAAGCCCTGAAATTAAGAGGGGTTGGGGAAGGCTTCCAGCAGAAGACAGGATTTTAGGTGGGACTTAAAGGAAGCCAAGAGGTAGAGATGAGGAGGGAGAACATTCTAGAAATGGGGGACAGTCAGAGAAAATGCCTAGAGCCAAAGATGGAGTGCAGACAAGAAAGGGCAGTAGCAACGGTAAAATCAACAGGCCTTGCATATGGAGGCAATGAGGAGTCCAGGATGACTCCTAGGATGTGAACCTGAGGGACTGGGAGGATGATGTCGTCCTCTGAGGTTATAGGAAAAGTGGGGAGGGTTTGGGAGAAAATTAAGGAGTTTTGTTTTGTACAGATCATCCAGTTTAAGATGTCTGGTGATACGAGATTGGAGGTCAGTGGAGAAGCTGGGGCAGGAAGGATAGATTTGAGAATCATCAGCACGGAGATAGTAATGAAATCCATGGGATCTGGTGAGATCACCAAAGGAAACAGAAAGGCCAGAGAAGAGAACCCTCAGGGACACCTATGACTGGAGGGCAGGCATCTGGAGGAGGAGCCAATAAAGGAGACAGAGAAGGAGCAGTCAGAGAAGTAGGAAGAGAACCTGAGGAGAGTTCGGTCCTGAACACCTAGAAAGAACAGTGTATGAAAGTAATAGTAATCAACATCAACAAAGGCAGCCACTGGAGGAGGAGGATGGCGGTGGAGAAAGAGTTGGTAGAAGAAGCTTCTGCCTACAAAGTTCTCTAAACTGATGAAATCATAGATCCAGCTCCCCTCCCCCCCCCCAAAAAAAGTCTTAATAGCTGTATTTTTTAGCCGCTGTATCACTTCATTGATTTATACTGAGCTTTTAGTTGGCTAAAATCCCCAGGGCCTTTTCAACAGGATACCCTAAACCTGTACTTATTTGACTTTTTAAACCTAAGTACAAGAGTTTTGCCTTTGCCCCTTGATCACAGTGAGGAACCTGCAGCCTCCCCTAATTGTTCTGTAAAGTTTGGATTCAGTCAAAGGGCCACACTTGAGGACCTAGAGGGCCACATGTGACCTGGAGGCCAAAGATCCTTCACCCTTGCCCTAGATTCTACATTTTTCCCTAGTTTCCTGGATTATTTATATTTTAATGGAGAACTGGTGACCCTAAAGACATGATTGTCAATTAGAATTTGAAGTACCAGGAGAGGATGGGGTAGATAACTGAAAGAGCCAGGTGGCACACTGAGCCTGGAGTCAGGGAGACATGAGTTCAAATCCAACCTCAGACATTTAGTAGCTGTGTGACTGTAGGCAAGTTAAGTCTGTCTGCTTCAGGTTCCCCAACTGTAAAACGAGATGACTTCCCAAGTTCATTGTGAAGATCAAATAAGGTGATACCTGTCAAGTGCCCAGCACATGGGAAAATGCTAGCTTTTATTTGTATTTTTCTATTTGGGGGTGGGGCACTTGCCTTTAGACCACACCACTAGCTTTGAAGCCAGTCCTGTTTTGATGAATTGACTTATTTTCTGCTTCAACTCCTTTCCTCACCCTAACAAATCTTTTTTTAACCTGCTGTTTTACAGTTGAGGGATAGGAGGAGGAGCTTTGTGTGCTTGGAAATCAACAGCAACAACTTTCCTGCCAGGTCAGGGGCCCTGGAGGAGATGGGACTGTGCAGCTGGGGAGTAGGGGTGGAGCAGGGGAGAGAAGTAAGTAAGTGCATGTGCCAGGAGACCAATCAGTATACAAACAGGAAACCACAGGGCTCCTCTAGCTGAGATCCCAGGTGCCACTGAAGCGAGATAAGGACCCACAGATGGTCCCCAAGCAGACAAGGTGCCCCTGGAAGGGGAGAAAGTACTGAGAACGCTTTTCCACATCTTGGACACTTACATACACATACCCTTGGCCACTCCACATACACAAAAATACTCTTACTCCCTCGGACACCTCTCTTTCTCTGTCTGTTTTTCTCTCGCTCTCTCTTTCTCTATCTCTCTCCCCCTCCCTCCCTCACCTCCTCTTCTCCTTCCTCCTCTTTCTCCCCTTCTCCCCTTCTTTCTCTCTTCCCCCCTCTCTCCCCTTCACTTCCTCTCTCCTCTCCCTCTCATTCCCAGAATTCAGAACTCTGGGGTAGATAAATGGTGAATGAGAACAGGAAGGAGGCTTGACTTTGTTAGAACATCAGAAGCGCGTCTTGGGCCCTTGACTCGGTCTCTTGACTCCTTAGGGACCATTTCCAGAAGCTGTGCCATAGTTCCCTGATCACCTCAGAGTTTAGAGCCAGCCCTATGCATCATCAGTGTTGGCATCAACAATGAGATTCAACCCCGACTACGCAAGGTCCTGGGGGCTAGAAGAATGCTGGATAAAATCCCTGCTCTCACAGGTTAGTTGGAGACAGGAAAGAAACATGAAACCATACTGGACCTGGGAAAACTTGGATGGGTAAATCTGAGTGAAGTAAGCAGAACCAGGAAAACTATATGCGTGCAGAGCACAACAATGTAAGAGGAAAGAAAAACAGCCACAACGAAACAATCGAAACCAAATGTTTAGACCGTCCTCCCCACCTACAAAAAAAAAACAAAAAACAGAAAAAAAACCAACTTGAGAAAGCATCTCTTTCTGACTTCTTTGCAGAGGGCTTGAGGACTGTGGGTATGCAAACACTGCCTAGTTGTATGGGTTAGTTTTGCTAAAGTATTCCCACCCCCCCTTTCTTGTTTTATTTTTTGTTATAGGGGATAGTTCTCTTGGAGGGAGCAGAAGGGAGGAGTATATTGGGAAATGTAAGTGACTTTGAGATGGAAGATGTTAATACAAATTTTTTTAAAAAACATACCAGGCTCTACTCAGCCTAAATGCTACAGGAATAGAAATGGAGAGTGACTGCTTAGGGCTGGAGTTCTCAGGAAAGGTTTCATGGAGCAGGTAGGATTTGATCTGGGCCTCACAGGAGTGGAAACTGACAAAGTTAATGCGAACTTGAGAGGCATCACTTTCAGGAATAAGGAAGTGGTAGACCTACTGTATCATTTCCTGGTTAGACCACATCTGTTCATAGACTCAGAGCTAAAATGGATCTTAGAGGCTACCTAGTTCAACCCCTTCTCATTTTACAGATGAATCATGAGGCTCATAAAGGACAATGACTTTCCCTGGGTTCATACAGGCCGTAAGGCTAAGAGGGGATATTTGAACCAGGATTCCTTGACTCCAAAGTTAGCGTTCTTTCCATTGTACCACAAAGGGGTTATTTTATTCTAGGCACCAGGACTTAGGAAGATCATTGATAAATTGGAAAATATTCAGAGGAGGGGCAACCAGAATGAGGAAAAGCCTCAAGTTTCTGCCATGTAAGGGATAGTTAAAACAATGGGACCTGTTTATTGTGCAGAAGACTGTGAAAAAAAGGGGGGACAAGGGACATCACGTGGAAGAAGGATTAGGTCTGGTTCTGTTTAGCCCCATTGTACAAGGAAAATTCAGGCTCCAGGTCAAGAAAAACTTCTTAACAGCTAGAACTGTCTAAAAGTATAATGGGGGCAACAAGGTGGCTCAGTGGAGAGAGCACCAGGCCTGGATTCAGAGAGATGTGCCTTCTAGATTTGCGTTCAAATCTAGCTTCGGACACTTCCTAGCTGTTCAACCCTAGGCAAATCACTTTAACCCTGTTTGCCTCAGTTTCCTCATCTGCAAAATGAGCTGGAGAAAGAAAAGGCAAACCACTCCATCGTCTTTGCCAAGAAAACCCCAATCGAGGTCACTAAGAGTCAGACACAAGTGAAAATGACTAAACAGCAATGACAGAAATACCTTTCCCCTTCCCCAAACCCACTGAGCCATTCCATCTGACCAAGCAAAACGATTAAGCAAAATCCACTTGATACAAGAGTCACCTTTGACAATATATGCAACATCCTGTACCCAAAGTCCTCCATCTCCAGGGACAGCCCAGAGCCGGCTGGTACTGACTTTAGATGATTATTAAATTATCAGTAAGAGCATTTACACCTCTGAAATAGACCAGGTACAAGTCATGACTTGATTTTTTTTTTTGTCTACACCTAAGGAAGTGATGGAGAAAATGTGATGTCTTTTAAACTTAAAAATGTGTTATGCAAACTTTTTTTTCCTAGAGAACCAGTTATTAGTTACCAGGACCCCTCTGGCTGCCTCTCCTAGGAGATGAGGGAGGTGCATTTCTTCATCTCTCCTCAGAGATTATTAGTTTTAGCTTCATTTTAGTGCTCTTTTCATTTACAATGACTTGTGTCTTGATTGTGTTCTGTTTTCCTGTTTCTGTTTAAATCTCGTATTTCTCTGGATTCTTCATATTCCTCCTTATTTATGGCAAAAATAATTACATCAGTAATCACAATCTGTCATTCCCCAATTTATCACCAAAGGTGCAGCTATAAATGCTTTTTTTTTTTTGTCTTTAACCTTCTTGGAGTAAAGAGTTTGCTAACAGAATTTTAAATGTAGTCTGGAGAGTACACAGTCACTGTGTTTTGGGTTTATTTTTTTTTTGTCATTTCCTTTTTTCATTTTTTTCCGATGGTTTTCTTTCTTACAAGGGTAGGTTCACTGGATGGAGAGGGTGTATCAGAAAGAGGCTACCAAATAAAAACAAAGGGCATAACAAAACTCTTTTTAGGGGAGGGGAATGAAGTTTTGGTAAGTAACCAATGAAAACCTCTGAATACCCGGAGCCACACAAAGGAGGCCAGAATCAAGAGTGCCAGGAAACAAGTAGCAGTTTTATTAATTACTTTCAGTGAGGAATGCTCTACATGTTGGAGTAAAGGCACAGGTTTTATACAGAAATCACAGGTGGGAAAAGGCAGAGAGTGGATCATGAACAATCATTTCAAGGGCCTAAGTAATTTCCCACGACAAGCCCACGAGTGCAAGACAATACAGGTGTTCTGGAATCCTGTGGGGAACAATATTGTTTCAAATCTTTGGGGGGGTCATTGGAGCCCCGAACTGGTTCTACAATCTTTCAATCACTTCACTTATAGGCACAGGAATGTATTGATTGTGAGAGCGTTGTCAAGGGTTTGATTGATCATTTCTAGCTGCATTGTGTCTTTCTCAGAAGCCAGAAAAGGCAACTCTTAGAAGTCTAAATTATTAGTATATTCACTACACATATCATATCGATTAATCATAATCCCTTTTATAGATTAATTACACAGTATAATTAGTGTGTCTGTCTTCCTGCAGGTGCATGCTTTTAGAAATGAACTATAGCTCTTTTCCAATCACAAGTTATTAGGGGTCAACTGATCAACTCATTGCTAAAAAAACAACTTTTCAGAAATTGAAAGTTGCCAATTCAGTTCAATCACTAATCATTAAGAAGTATTTGCTGAATCAAATTGTCCCTAACAACTCTAAAATTTAAGCAGGGTAAACCAGGATGAGTAAAATCAAAATTTTCTCTAAAATTGAGGACAAAGTCTTTTGCCCAAAACTTTGTGAAGTTACACAGTGGTCAACGAAAACAGTGAAAACCAAAGAGGAGATTTTGAAAATGACGAGGTGGTATAGTTATAATGACCAATGCTGGCTCAGGAATAACTCAGAATGGTAACTATAACTTCTCCTTTGATAGACAAGTGGTGGACTCTGGGTGCATATCCTGTCAGAAGAGGTCCCTGTGTTTTGAGTTTATTTTTTTGTCATTTTCTCTTTTCATTTTTTTCGATGGTTTTCCTTCTTACAAGGGTAGGTTCACTGGAAGGGGAGGGTATGTGAGAAAGAGGCTACCAAATAAAAACAAAGGGCATGAATAAAGGGGGAGGGGAATGAAGTTTTAGTAAGTAACCAATGAGAAAGTTTTCAATCACCTAGTACTTATTAGGCATACTGAGTGGTCAGCCTAGATTCAGGCTGGGAAAAGCAGGAAAATCTTAGAGCATGTCCTCAGTTTCCCCATCTATAAAATGGTGACTGGCATTAAACTTTAGGATTTTGTATTCCTCTTTCTAGTCCACCTGGGGAGTCCATCTCTAGAAGTCTCTCATAGAACATAGATTTTCAAGGCCAGATGAGATCTTAGAGAATCAAATCTAACGCCCTTCATTTTACAAAGGAGGAAAGAGAAACTCAATGATTTTGCCAAGCAACATTCATGACAGCTGGGGATAGAAAGCAGGTTTTCTGTTTCCCAGTCCAGGATAATTTTCTGCTACTCCACATAGCCCCTCAGGTACAAAATTGACAAAGAGAATTTGGACTGAATCGTCTTCTTTCCTGTCCTAAAGAAACATCCTCATGTTAACCCAGCAGTCAGTACTTGCTTGTGTGGGTCCAGCTGGGAAGGGAACTCCAGACACAGGACAGTCCTGGCGACATGGGGGTCCTTAGGGATGTGACTCATCATTGGGTGTCCGTTCTCTCAATTATCCAAACCTTGGTGAGGACATTTAATAACTTTCCTCAAAAATACTTTATCAACATTAGAAATTTTTCTTCAAAAATTTGCTTCACACACAAAAAATTATTCAGTAGAGTTTATTGGTTTTGCCTTTCTTTATACGTCCAGAGCTTAGTGCAGTTCCTGGCACATAGCTGGTGCTTAATAAATGCTAGTTGACAACCAACAACATCTCTAACCCAACCTATTCTTTTTCCCATAATTACGACCAATTCTTCAAGGTCTTCAGTTGAGTTAGGGCCCAAGCTATGGTTCCTTCCCGGTTCCGTCTCATGAGCTTGTATCTACCCAAAGTCAACAGTCCCTGCTCCATCAGGGATTGGAGGCATTTTTTTTAGCTGAAGGGCATGAGCCTCAGCTTCACTCTGGAGGACTTCAGGATTTCCTCCTTCACCTTATCTCCTCTATAGGTGCTTACTCTCTATCGGTGAGGCTGAGCCGCCCCTCCTCTCAGGATGTAGTAAGACACTATAGGATTCATCGCCTGGAAAATGGATGGTTGTACATCTCTCCCCGTTTCACCTTCCCGTCGCTCCAAGCCCTGGTAGACCATTACACAGGTATGGGGTTGTAGCCAATGTTGGGAAAGGCCAATTGGCTGGTCCTTGGACACAGAAAGGAGGGAAATAAAGACCTCGGACACCATTCCAACCAGATGCAGGCAGTCTCCTTCTCTTTCCATACTCTATAACCCAGGAAAATACATTAAGAAGCACAGAATGCAGGGCAGAGTCCTAGACAGGATTCCAGATACCCTTGATTTTAATTCTGGGTTTGACAGTAAATGGCACCTAGAGCTAAGGAAGATCTGAGTTCAAATCCTGCCTTAGACACTTAGTAGCTTATTTTCCTCACTTATGTCACAGAGTTCAAGAACAAATGAAATAACATACATAAAATGCTTTGCAAACGTAAAAGTGCTATATAGATGCTAAGCGTTTATTCTTATTATCTTAATTGACCTTGGGCAATTTTCTTCTTTTTGGGCCTGTTTACTCCTCTGTAGGATGAGAGAATTTGATTAGAGGACATGTAAGGGCCCTTCTAATTCATATGCCATCACTCTAAGCTTCCAGCTGGCAAGATTTATTTCCCATGGAATCGGTTTAGCAGACCTTTCTCCAAAGTAGTCATACATTTCAGGGCAAGATCCATCTTGGCACTGCCCTCAATGTGTTTGTTGTATGGGGGTAGGGATAGAGGTTATCATCATGGCAGTGTGGGTATTCCTTCAAAACTCAAGTTACCTTGTCTAACATATATAGTGAGTGATGATAACCACTAGTTTTAGACTGTCAGATCTGTAAGGAACCCTTAAAATCAAAATATCCCTCAAACATCATGCAGGGAAGTCAGTGGCCGAGTCAGAATTGCAACCTAGATCTGACTGCAGGTCTGGTCTTTCTACAACACTAATACAGCTAGGTGTACCAGTCCTGGAGTCAGGAGGACCTGAGTTCAAATCCAGCCTCAGACACTTGACACTGACTAGCTGTTGTGACTTCAGGCAAGTCAATTAACCCCAATTGCCTTGATTTCCCGGCTCCAAAACCAAAACACTAATAATTAAGATGACTCAGATTGTCTTAGGGCCTTGAAAGTGATGCAGGCAGGCCCAGCTGGTCTGGCTTCCTCCTGGGGTGGGCAAAGGGTAGTGGCTAAGCCGGGTGGGGAGGCAGGATCTAGGTGAGTGACATAGCATAGCTCTTCCACAGAAATGGCAGATGATCTCTGCTCCCTGCTAAAGGAGCCCTGTGCCTTTCATCGAGTGAGCCTGCTTCCTTCAAAGAACATCCCACCACCAGTGTCCATCCAGAGACCAGCTCTCAACTGGAAAGAAGTAGACAGGTGAGAGGCACCCCTGATTGCCAGGCTATCTCTGAGGGTGGAGAAGTGCTGAACCCTTGGGAAGTTCACAATTTAAAAGAGGAAACTGAGTTTATAAGGAGGAAAACAATGTGAGAGGATAAAAAAATACTAAAAAACTATGAGCTGCTAGAATAGTTAGGGAAGATTTGTTGGAGGTGGGACTTCGCTGAGCCTTAAGGGAAATACAGAAGTGGAACAGGTGGAGAAGCAAGACATTCCAAATCTAGAATAGCACAAGTAGAGGCATAGTAATAGGAATCTCATTCATAGAAGTGATGAGACATTGCATGGTGTATGGCACATAGTAGGCATTTAATATAGGCTTGTTGACTGGACAGCCCAGGAGCATGTTGTGGGACCAGGAATCAGACTGGATACATAAAGGGAAGACTAGAGGATGGAAGGCCTTAAATGAAAGAGACATTTGGGCAGTGGGGAGCTGCGGCAGGTTTCTAAGACATCCACGATCCCTGATCTTGTTTTCTCCTCCCTCCACACAGCTCTCTCTTGTTCTCAGAGGTGTCCTCCTCAGATGACACCAGTCCCATTAGCGCGGGGCTCCGAGAGGCATTTGGCACCTATCTCAGCATGACTGAGGACCCATTCTTGGACATCAGTGGCCAAGAGAGACTCAAGAAGGGGAATTAGGGCCAAAGGGCTTTGAAGAGGTTCTCCTGTGCCCTTCTCCTCAACTCTGCCAACTCTGGAGAGGTGATATGTGAGGACTCTCTGAGCAGACCTTCTTTAAGGGCATTTCCTCTTCCCATGTGGTTCCACAGGCTAGTGATGCCTCCCAAAACGGGACCTAGAATTTGCCCAGTCAGGGCACTACAGCCTTCTCTTGACTGTCACTCAACTGGAATTGTACCAAAGCCCAAGACAAGAGGAAAATCACTCCCTAGCAGATGACTCCAATGATTTTATTGAACAATTCTCCTCTGATCTCCTTGTGGGGTGTGGGCCCTCCCCATCCTGGGTGAAATGAGTAGCCAGTTCTCCATAGGGTTCCAGACTTAGGATAAGCACCAAGAAGGCTGCCTGCAAATCAAACTGGTCCCAATATAATGGTAACAACCTTCAGGTTTCTAGATCTGTAACTTTCATTCCCCCCAAAGAGAGCCAGTCCTATTCTCCTTTTGCAGATGGCTCCCTTCCACATCCTCCTTGCCTAAGCTACTCCATCTGTGGCCTGTTCCTGCCTTTTTTTTTTGGTCATTGTCCCCTCTCTGTGACTCATCTATCATTTCTTCCTCTTCTGGGCTGCTTTCCATCAGTGTTCCCCCGAGCTGGAGGAACTGGAGGTGATCACATCACCAGCCTTAGGGATGGGCTCTTCCACCATCTTGTGGGCAGAAATGCAATTGCTAGCATCTAAACCTTCATTATAGTCACTGACTACCTGAAGAACCTCATTTCCTAAAGGCAGGAACTCAGTGTCTCATGAATTTTCTTCTACCCAAAGCTTGACCCAGGGCTCACATTAAGAATGTATTAAGTGAGAAAAATGCTGGCCCAGGAGGCAAGCAAATTTGGCTCCAATTCTGCTTCTTCCACTAACTGGCTATATAGCCTTAAGCAAAGTCCCTTGTCTGAACTTCAGTTTCTTCCTGTGTAAAATGAAGGGGCTGGATAAAACAGTGCCTAAATTCCCACTACATAACCCTTCTAGGGGAAGAGAGATTAGCCAGCCTAGGCCTGGCTATGTGCCAAAAGTGAAGAGGAAGGCCTGAGTCAAGGTAGGTGCTGGGCAACCCCGCAGACAATGCTACCTGCAGACACAAAGCAAACCTTTCTGCAAGAGCTACACCGGTAGCTCCTCAAACTTTCAATTAAAGGATTAGGAGATCTGTTAATAAGATCTGATTTATTCAAGTTATCTTAAAACATTCTACAATGGAAACTATTATTAGACATGTACTGTATTACAAACCTCGCACATTCTGCCATGCTTTGTCCAAGAACTACTCAAAACACCGTAAAATGCCACTGATAGCTTTAAAATTGTGTGCCTGATAGACAGCCGAGGAAGACGAGACAATTTAACGTTTCATTCAGATCCTAAGGTAAATGAAATTACTAAATCCATTCAGCCAACACAAATTAGTGATGGGTAGTTAATAAAGGCATGGAAAATGGTCGTGATGGAACAGTTCAGTAACGTTTTCAAAATAGGGATGGCTTGTTTAAAAGTTCCAAGACACGACACTGGTATAAAACACTGGTGACCAACACGCTGATTCTCAGTTTGGGAGAATGGGGCATCACAGTCTCCTTGTGGCTGAAATGCCCCTGACCACTGGCACATTTCTGGCCTGTGATTAGAATGTCCTTTTGAATGAACAGGGCTAGCAGGTGTGGGCTGTAGCCTGTCAATCGTAGTGGATAGCAGTGTAAAAGATGATCCAAACAACCTAAAGGAGACACAAAGAGCAGAAATTAATCCCACAAGGCAATCTTGGGGAAGTTTCCAGAAATGGCGGTGAGCAGGCTATATGAAGTCTCCTAGTTCCCTGTAGAGTCAATGGACCAGGGTAAGGAAAACTCCATCCTAGGCTGCTTCTCTGGGGATCAAAGGGAACCTGACTTTCAGGTGTCTTAACTGATTAAGTGGAACAGTTCTGCCACACAAATCAAGTTACAGAAAGAAGCTATTTGTAATAAGGTCCTACTGTGTTTAAAACATTATCATACTAAATAATAACCTTCTTAGGGATGAGTCAAGCCGAGGCTATCCTACCTGGGATAAAGCTTAGAGAAGTGAGGATGTTGCTTTTGAGCCACACTACTCCTAAGTGACTAGGAAAGAAACTAAACAAAGGTTCTTAGGACTCCAAATTCAGAATACTCTTTCCACTCAACTTAGGATATCTTAAGTATATAAGAGAATAATATGATGCCCTGAGAAATGAATGTATCAATTCTGACAGTGGGATACAGTGAAAAGAGCACTGGATTTAGAGTGCAAGGGCCTGGATTCAAATCCTACTCCTGTTGCTCACTCCCTGTGTGACTTCAGACAAGTATCTTGAGTTCTCTGGGCCTTGTGTTTAGACCAGATGATTCAGCCCTAAATCTATGAATCTATAATGAGTTTTTAAAGAAATTATCTCTGTTAGATCCCCATCAAATGTGCTAATGATGCAAGTATTCCCCAAACTTCCAATTTCCGATTCTGTACATGATTGAACCAGAGAAATTGGAAAGGACTTGAATCTAGCCTCCTCTGATAAGTCTTTCTTTCAGATTCACCTCTTAACCATATTGTGCTCACACAAATTTAAAAATTATAAGCAGCTGATACAGTGTCAATCAGCAAAAAGAGAAGTCACTTGGGATCAAGGAGTTGTGGCAGATTAACTACCATAAGCATTGTTCCTGGTAGATGATCAGGTGCTATTGGTGTAGTCAGAGAACCACAGGTGTCAGCTAACATTTTACAACAGGAGGTCAAGATAACTAATAGAGATCATCTCCAGAAGCTAGCACCTGGAATTCTGCAGACTAAGGGAGAAGGGAGCAACTTTCAAATCTAAGCTGTATTAAGCTCATGCCACCAATATGTGAGAGAGCCAAGACATGAACCTGAAGACAAGACTTAACAGAGAATTAGAGGCACCTATGAGAAACTGAAATGGGTGGAAATCCTTGAGAAAAGGATATGTCTCCCTTTATATCTGTACCCCAGTACTTAAACTACTATGTGCATAGAAAACAATTAATTGTAAACAGCTCTTTGAGATGGTACAATTTGGAGTAAGCCGGTCTATATGACGGAGCTCCTAATATAGTTGGATATGGTACCATCTAGTGTTTAGAGAAGATGATGCTCCTGATCTCTATTCTGGTCAAAACACATCTGAAGAATACTATTTATAAATCTGAGGTCTCATTTTAGGATCGACATAGACAAGCTGAAGTTATACCCAGGGGAGGATGAATAAAATAAAGAGAATGTCTAGGGCCATGTCATTAGAATAAATTCTGGTTGTTCAGTCAGATGAATTTAGGAGAGATAGATCAAGGTCTTCAGATACTCTAAGTGAAGAGAGATTAATCAGCATTGTTCTTCTTAGCCCTGGAATACAAAACTAGGACTAATGGGTAAGTTACAGAAAGGCCGGCTTCAGCCTAATATATGGAGAAAATATGAGTATCAGAGATGCTTAACAATGGAATGAACTAATGGACTCTCTTCTAAGGTAGTGAGTTCCCTGGCAAGTGTTTGAGGAGAAGGTGGTCTGGCTATTTTGCCAACAACTCCTCTTAGAAGAGTTTTATCCATCAGGAAGACAGTGTTGGTCTAGATGACCCTAGAGATTGTTTCCAAACCTGAAAATGAAAGACTCTAATTTATCGAAATAACCAAAATCGACCACCATATGGAGAAAGAAAATAATTACCATAAACAGTGCAAAAGACGTCATAAAACCTTCTTTTGTGAGCTCCCACGTCCCACCATAATCTTCCTCATCGATTTGTTGGAAACTGCTGAAGTAGAGGTACAAGATTCCAGCATTAATCAGGCAGAATCTGAAAAGAGAAGACACATTAAGCCTCATCACAAATTCATAAAATTAAGAACATGCCACAAGACCTAGAGTAAAAAACAGCTCTCTTTGTCCCCAAATTAGAGATGGCCTTTACAACAACTTCAAAAAATCCTAAGCTTTCTTAAAGTGCCTACAAGACCTTCAACAGCCCTAAGAGGGTGCCACCTGAGGTACAAGCCAAGAGGGTCAACTCTTGGTAAGATTGTGGGATTTTACTTACAGAATAAACAAGAGTAGAACATCCCCCACTAGTTTTTACCACTTTCACCCCTGGGGACAAATACAAAGAGCACGAGTTCTACACTATAAATCCTGGCACTGCTAAAAAGGGCAGATCTTTTCCTTACAAGTGTTGGTAAGAGAATGGCCTGATTCTTTTAGAACTTTCCTTGTTGCTCAGCAGCCGCAGGAAAGTACCCATGGAACCATTCTAGCCCCTGACCCCACCTCTTAGTTCATCCCTCAGAAAGATTGATGGAAGTAGTCTCTCAGAAGGGCAGTCCAATGCCCTCACCCAGACAAGCATGAGCCACCAATGTTAGGTTTTCTGCAGACTGTGACAAAGCCACCAAATGCTCACGTGTCCTATGTCATTTCTACTGAAAAAAGAAACTAGAGACTACTTAGACAGCAGGGTCAAGTCATGATCCCTGCATCCAAAGTGACTCTAGCTTAGCTTTAAGGTTCCTGGCCCTTCCAGGAACTGATATTCAAGTCTTCATTATTTTCTTTAAGTGGAAAATGGGAGAGATCATCCAATCAATCAACAAATGGTTATTGAAAGTAGTCTAATTCTTTTATAATCTCCCTAAGTTGCTTTAGCAACAGTAAAAAAAAATCTAGCCAAAGCACTTCAGGTAATTAAGGCTTATTACGTGTTAGGTTCTATGCTAGCTATGTTGTGGGGAATACATAGAAAATGACATTGTTTCTGCCCTCAAGGAGCTAAATCTATATGGAGACAGGACTAAATAAATAAAAGTGCTAAATAATGAAACAGGGCAAGGATTCCTGGGAGAGAAAGTGGGAGGAAGGAACCATTCATGAAGGAAGGAAAAAGAACAATTCCAGTGAGCATTAAAACACAATAATACACCTAGCATGTTCAAGAGACAGTAAGGAGGCTCTGGCTTTAGAATGAGTTTTGACTGGTCACTTTTTAAGAATGACCATTGTAACAACAAAACCAAGCCCTAGTGCAGAGCTGTCAGAGCGAGAGAGTGGCCTAGCAGTGATCACTAGACTAAATCTCTCAATTCTGGGAATGGGCTAGATCTAAAGAGTGCATGCACAGTCCCCCCAGTGTAGCAGGATTACCTACTTCAGCTACTGAAGGGAGCTGAGATGATTAAATATTTTCACTTAAACATTTTAATGATGTGATGGATGAGAAATACCAGGAGATGCTGACCTGAAAGGCAACTTTTATGAGCTCAACCCTCCCTTTAACCCTGAATTAAACAAGTTGAAGAGATGAAGTGACAGGCAGGAAGTAAAAGTCAAGCAAGTATGACAAGCCTGCTCAGACTGAGGGAAAAAATATTGCTTTTAGCCATCCCATGTTCTAAATAGCTTTTCCTGAGAATATTAATCAAGGTTATCAGCCAAGGGAGTGAAAGAATCTATTCTGGAGGCAAGTCAGTGCCCTATAAAAATAATATACTGGCAGAATAGTAAGGAAGCCAAGACTCAAGGTAAGGCTATCTTGAGGTAAAACAACACCATAATATCTTGTTTGGTCTAAATGAAGCCAAGAACAGGCCTATTTTCTACACAGCTTATTCTTTCCACTCATTAGAGCTGTTTCTTATCCTTTGTTTCAAAGATCTAGTAGCTGAACTCATCTGATAAGATATAAAGAACACTGGAATCATTAAACATCCGCAATCAAGGCTCAAGTCCTCTACCTTGCTCCCTATGAGACTTTGGGAGAAACACTTAATGTCTTGGGGGGGGGGTCCCAGTTTTCTCACCTGTCAAACAGTAATGTCTGGTCAATAACAGCAATTATAAGTTCACATTAACATAGCCCTTTACATTTGCAAAGTGCTTTCTGCATACATTAATTAATTTGGTTCTCCCAGCCGCGGGGCAAAGACTATTATCCCCATTTTACAGATAAGGACACAAATTCAAAAGTCACACAACAAAAATCAGTAAAGCCATAACTTAAACCTATGTTGTAAGGATATGAGATAATGCAATATGCCTGTCAGTTGGAAAGTGCTACATAAATATCTGGTGACATTTTAAAACAGAACCTGGATTAACACCAGAGTTATCTCCTTTCCTAGAGATCTGACCTCACACAGCTGAAGATCAGCCACTTCCTCTTGTTCTGAGATTCTTTCCTCCTCTCTTCCAAGACTGGGCTCATGGCCAATTCACTGCTCATTAGCATTTTCACTCATCTAGTTTTGCTCTCTCCCTCAGAAAGCCTAAATGGGGCAAGGAGACTGAAAGTGAGGGTTTGGAGTACTGGAAGAATTAATTTGTGCCTTTCATATTTTTTTATAATATTCTTACTTTAATACCACCCTCAAACCCAAAGATGCTGTACATTTTCTGGTAACATGAGTTACCAAGCAGTATGGCATGGGAGATGACTCAGGTCCAAGTGCTGCCTCTCTGATCCTGGGAAGCTCCTAAGCCTATCCTCAGGCAACTCTCTAGGACTACAAACAGCAGAGAAGTTGTAGTAGTTGGCCTCGGTAAAGGGAATTTCTTCCCTGAGGTTTCTCTACACCAATGAAGTCACAAATCCAAATCCAAAAATAAAATGCTAGTTCTGGGTAGCAATAGTTAATGTAACGAAGTCTAGAGCAAGATCAGGCACACAGTATATGCTGAGGAAACACTTGCTCTAAAAATAACACAAGTAAAGCCAAGGTCCCAGATCAACAAGTCGTCGTGACTGAAAACACCCTTTTTTGAGGGAGAAGGAACATTTGAGGTTTTCCTTCTATTCAGCTCCTACTGTGATATCTCATCCTGGCATGGAAATGCCATGGGTCCTTGAAGGAAATGAGATTTGCAATAGAGATCGAGCTTGGACAAGTTCTACCGGGCTGGAAGGGTTTCCAGGAACAGAGCAGTAACACTGCACATGTACTGTCTGGGACCTGACTAACTAGGCGGGCTACAGGGCATTCATGCCATTCTGACATTGCAACTGTTGGAAAACAATCTACCAAGTCACTGAGGGTTTTTGATCTGCATTACTGAGAAGGTAATAGATCCTTGACAAGTGATATAATGATGAAATTTTGGGCTGGCAGAATCCTGGAACAGTGAAAAGAACCACAAGAGAGTAAGCAGTCAGAAAGTCTGGGATCTAGGCCCAGATGCACCATGGAACTGGCCCCATGACTATGAGCTTCAGTTTCTTCATCTGAAAAATGTGAAAGATAACAATATCACAGGCCTGGTGTAAAGATCAAAACAATGAAAGGCCATGACAATGCTCTGGAACCAACACATATTTTACCCTGACTTCCAAGAATCAACTGGAACTGTTTTCAGCAGGACGTAGGAGGGGGAATGTGGGTCTGTATCACCTATGAATTGAGAAAATGCAGGCATCTTTCAAAAGTGCCTTTGTCTCTGGGCATCTTTCAAAAGTGCCCTATCATTCTGAAAAGACACTTCTTTAATTCAGTCTTATAGCCATCTAGATATACTCTTAGAAGCTCATGAATCAAATGAGCCACTCCCATCAGACCACATTTATCCATGAGTCCTTCGAGAGGTAGGGGTTGTAACCAGCAGGGCTGCCACTGCGTCTTCTCCAGATAACAAGGGATGATACCACAGTAATACACCCTGAGGGCGCAACTTCCTCTACCTTGAACTCCTTAAAGAGCAGGGGCCCAAAAGAAGACTCAGTTGTCCAGAGCTGACACCATAGTAGCTTATATTTCAATAGGTTTTGAAAATCAACAAACTGCTTTTCTTAAAACAGCCCTGTGAGATGAATAGTGCATTATTCCCATTTTACAGATTCCTTATCCCCTTATTGAGGGGATAAGGAGTTTGCCTATGATCACAGGGACACTGAGCAGAAAAGCCAGGACTCAATCTCGGGTCTTTTGACTCTGTGTACTCTCCACTACACCACACCACCTCTTCTTTGTCTACTCAACAAATACTTTCAGACAGAATTTTGAAGCTTCTGAGAGTACAGTTCCCAGTAACAAGCACTTGCTTTAGTGCTCTATTTAGTGCTCATTCCTCTATACACTAAAGGCAAAGCATTAAACGTGAAATAAAACAATTCTCTGAAGAATCAATGTCCTATGTTTCAGAGAAAGGAAAGGGCTTTGTTTTACAATAAGGGAGACTATGACATGTTGGAAGCTCATGACTTACACTGCTATTCCCACGAAGCCCTTCAGTGGCACCACTCCCCAAATGACGCCCAGGACAACTGCAATGATCTGTCGGAACCAGTAGATCACATCTAAAAACTCATCCTGTGGAAAAGGCAAATAGGTTGAATTAAAGCCTGAGCATGCTTGACCTGCAATAACTCAGGCAGGCAGCCTGGAAAGAATGCTGATTTCATGTGAGATGACCAGGCTTCCAATATTGCCGAGGCTGCCGGGTGACCTTAGGTGCCTCTCTGAACCCCAGTGTCTTCATCTACAAAATAAGGAGGTTACTCTTTCCAAGTTCTAAGTCTATGATCCTATGATGATTACATATCCTAAAGCATCCCTTTAAGGGTAGGATGGAACAAATCTTCAAACGTGAAAATATTGGATTGTATAACTGTTCCCAAGAGAGTTGGTACAAATGAAAGCCAAAGAATCAAATTTTTTTTAAGAAGCAGTTTGTTGAGACTGCTTATAAAGTTCACAAAAGGAATGGAGTGAATAGTCCTAATAGCCAAGGACAACTTTATATAGCACATGAGAACCATTTTTAAGGATGTTAGTAATTTGGATTTCACAGATATATCTCATGCTGCTTCTAGTCTTTGTATGTAATTCAGGAACTGAATGGCAAGACCTAGGCAGATTCAGTTCAATTCAACATTTATTATTTGTCTATGTGGAAAGTATTGGGCTGGGTACAAGGATGTCTGGCCCTCAAGGAGCTTACGTTCCACTAGTGGAAGATAACTACACACAAGTTAATACAAAGCCATGTGCAAAATAATTTTGAGAGAGAGTGTTAATGAGGAAGATAACCATAATCAGAAGATTATGAAAGGCCTGTGTAGGAGGCGTTATCTGAGCTGTGATATGAAAGAAGCTCAAGATTCTATGAGGCAGAGGCAAGGAGGGAGTGCATTCCAGGTAGGAGGCATCACTTGTGTGAATAGGACACCCTTACGGGGAAGAGCTAGCAGGATAGTCTGGAGTGGAGTATGTATGAAGGGAGTCATTTTAAATAAAATCAGAAAAGTAGGTGCAGTCAGATTGTGGAGAGCTTTAAAAGTCAGCCTGATTAGAGACTTATATGTGTGCACACATGTACATACTCTTACCTCAGGGTGAGACAAGTTTCCCCCAACATGACACACACACAGTTACTTATTACATTTCTTTTGTGACCTTTATATGCAGTTTCAACATATTACCTCCTTAAAAAAAAATTTCTCAATTACATATAAAAACAATTTTAAATTTTGAGTTCCAAATTCTCTCCCTCCTTCTTCCTCTTCCTTAAGAGGCAAGCAATTTGCTACAGATTATATATGTGTAGTCAATACAAAGAATATTTTCATATTAGTCATATTGTAAAAGAAAACAGACCAAAAAACCCAAGAAAAATAAAGTCAAAAAACAGTATGCTTTGATCTGCATTCAGACTGCATCAGTTCTTTCTCTGGAGGGGAATAACATTTTTCATCACAGGTCCTTCAGAATTGTCTTGGATCATTGTATTGCTGGGAACAGCTACATCATTCACAGCTGATCACTGTATAATATTGCTGCTATCAGAAAAATATTGCTTTTTTTCCAGTTTACTTGAAGCACTTTTATTTTTGCTTACACAATGACATATTGGGCTTCACAATCTCAGCTCTTAGGGTGACTTACAAATTTTGGTATTATACTGTCATGTAAGAACTTTAAGGCAACGTACAAAAATCTAAAATTAATTAGATACACAAATTTACAGGTTGTAAATGCCAACATTTTTGCAACACAAAGCTGAATAACTTAGCCCCAAGACACTGGACAAAAGAGAAGATTAAGAAAAAAACAAAATTGGTTGCTAAGGCTTGGATTCAATATGAATTCCTGCTAGAATACTGGCAACACATTTAATAAACTTGCTGGCCTTAGGAGAGAAATTCTACAAGTCAGCTCTTGTAGATGTAGAAATCTGACCTTTAGATACCTTGTACAGATATAAGGCTTTACAGAACTGTACAGCTGTTGAGTGTCAACCAACAGGCTATTACACTGCCATATCATCAAGTTAATTCTCTATGGAAGTTAACTCAGCTATCAAAATGACCTGTTATCAGAGTTTAGATGAAATCAAGGCAGGTTAAAATACACATCAAGGGAACAACTGTTAAATTTGAACATGAGGTCAAATCAGTAATGGTTCAACAATATCAAAAGTACTGATATCAGATACAAACTTCCCCAAGTACAAGTTTCTTTTCAAAGAAGACTTATTCCAATTTCAAGAAGCTACCATGAGGTATGTATTTGCCAGGAGATAGTTTTACTTTGTGAATATTCATGCATCAAATGCTATGCATTTGCTAGCAATCCATGTAGAAGCATTTGTAATGGACAGTGGATAGGCCAGATTCATCATATTCCTGCTCATGACTACTATTTGGTAGTTTTCACTAATACCAAGTAACACCACAATCCCCAAATTTCCAAGTCTGAATATTTATTTCCTTTCCTCCCCACTATGAGAGGTCCCAGGATATATGATTATCATAGGATTTTAGATTTAGAGCTGGAAAAATTGCAATAAGAAGCCATCAGACATTTTTGAGCAGAGATATGAAATGGTCAGATTTGCATTTTAGAAATTTCAATTTGACAGCAAGGAGAAAGTTGGATTGGAGAGGAAAGAGATTGGAAGCTGGGAGACCAATTAAGAGCAGGCTAGTACAACAGTACAGATAAAGATCTAAACAAGGGATAAGCAGAGGAGATACTGTGAGGATTGACTGATAGGATTTGACAACTGCCTGGATGGCTTCTTAGATGAAAGCTCTGCCTGGTATAACCCAGAATCATTCTCTCCCTAGGATGATCCAAACATATTAAAGGGAAAGAAAGACACTGGAGGCAGGTGCCAGAACTAACAAAAAAGTAACTCAACGTAACTAATGATATGAAAAAGGAGAGTTCTGTTACAAGTATATGAAAATTTCTAGTTTCTCATCTGTTTGCACCAAGCTATCTAAAAGGTTGCCCAAGGCTATAAAAAAGAGGTTAAAAAAATGGTTCCAGATTTTGCAATAACAGGGCAGAATTCCACAAGTTAGGCCACAGGAAGGCCTAACTAACTGCCTGTCACTGTATTTCTAATAATCAAGGCAAAGGCACAGAAATCTAAGCTAGTGGCCAGTATGCCTAGGGCTGTGGAGTCAAGTGAAACCTTGGACCAAAGATGGGAGAGGAACCTGACTTTATTGGTCCAGGAAAAATTAAGAAAATATGGATATAAAACTCAAAATGGCACAGCCCAGCCCTGAAAGTGCCAGACAAGAAATTAGCTTGATACACCCCCCAACCCCAAACTTGCCAGCTTTGGGGAATGGAGAGAGAAATATTAATCCTAACCTCAACACCCTAGACAGCTTATTCTCAATATTCTCTCTAGAGCCATAATATCTTTCTTTGATGCTCTACATAATGACAATTATGTGGAGGGGGGTGGGGCGGAGTGTTGTTAGAGGAAGGCATATAAAACATGGGGATCGGGGACACATCACACACACAGCTACACTCTGGCTCTCAGTCCTCTGTGGGTCCCATCCCCACCTCATACAAGCACATCCCTTTCCTTAAGTGACAGTAGCATTCCTCAAATATACAAACACAAACACACACACACACACCAAAATCACAAAATATTAGAGACTGAAAGGGCTCCTAAGAGATTATCTAATTCAGCCCCTGCACTTTATAGACTGGAAAACTGAAGTCCAGAAATAGCTATCTTTCAAGTCACTGAGGGACAGGTTTAGAACCAAACTGTCCTGCCATCCACCCCAGCCCTGGAATCATTCCATTGCACTACACCATGCTACATCTCCTCTAGCTCCCTAGGCAATCCCTTTTCTCATATTCTCAATCTGCATCCCACACTCCGAAGTCTTCCTACACATACACTATCTTTCACACATTCACAGTCTCTAGGTGTGACACAGCTCCTCATTGTCACAATACCAGGGTAACAGTTTCCCTTCCTAGTTTTCTCTCCCTCATAAATACAACTACTCATAATTGGCCTTCTAGGTAATGCTTCGAAAGTTGATAGAATTCTACCTCTCAAATGTCCCATCACATTCTCACCTATCTCCCAAGGATCTCATACATAAGTCTGTTTCACTCATGTCCTCTTCTAGGATATTTTATTCAGTTATAAGTGGTATAGTTTAAAGGCATTGACAAACTGAAGTGTCCAGAGGAGAGGAACCATGATGATGAAGGGTCTCAAGTTGATGACATAAGAGGGTGGGTGAACTGTAGGAACTAGGGATTTCTTTCTGTCCGAGGGAGAAGAAACTCAGGGGAAGCAAGACAGATGTTTTCAAAAAAAGAAGGATAAGACTTATTTTTTTGTTGCTCCCTTACTTGCCACAGGGATGCAACCAGGAGCAGTAGCTGGAAATCCTAAAGAGACAACTTTATTCTTAATCACTTAATGATTAGTGGGTTCCACTGATAGAGAAGGAGAGGTTTTCAAGCAGGGCTAGATGACAATTTGGTCCCTTCTAACTCTGTGATCAAGTTGACATATGCAAACATACTCACATTTGCTTTGTCCCGTAACAGGTGGTCTTCTCACCTCGTCATTCAGACAACACTTCACAGGATAAGAGATTCAGAGTCTTAAGCCACTGGGAGCTACCCCCTCATTTTAGAATGCGTAATCACCCTCTCCCTCCCCTCTCATCTCTTTCCAAAGCTGTTCCCTTCCTAGCTGTGTGACCCTTGGCACGTCCTTATCATATTTGCCTAGGTTTTCTCATCCGTGAAATGAGGGTGACAATAGCATCTACCTCTCAGGATGGTTATGCGGATAAAATGAAATCATCTCAAGTGTTCTATAAATATTAGCTATCATTAATCGCTAGCTATAATGATGCATCAAGCACACTTACTCAACCAGCCTGACCTCCTTCTGCAAACGGGTAAACTGAGGCTCTGAGAGGTGACGTGACTTGTGCGACCCCCGCTAAACATAAACAGAAATTCCCTCCACCTTCTCACCTGGGTGACAGGTCAGCTCGCACGCTGGCACACACACGCTTTCGAACTCTGCCCCAGTGACAGGTCAGAGGGCACAGTATGTGCACAATGCTCTCTCTCCTCCCCCTCCACGCACACACGGACCCCTTTCAACAGGGAGACAAATCCCACGGTACCCACGGGCCCCAGCACCCACGCACGTGGGCCCTTCCCCAGCTCGGGAGGGCAGGCCCCCCCCACACCCCGACGCGCACACAGGCACCGGGTGACAGGCTCCTCGCTGACGCACACGCCTTCGTAGCCCGGTAAGACAGGTCGTCCCGCGGCCCCTCCCCCGCCGGCCCCGCACCTTGTCCTCCCAGGCCGCGTCGCTCCGCAGCGCTTTGCTCCAGGCCGAGCCCTTCGGGGCGCCGTTCGCCAGGTGCGGCTGCGGCGGCTCCTCCTTCCGCCTCCCGCCGCTCATCCTCTCTCGGTCCGTCCTTCCGTCAGTCCGTCCGTCCTTCCGTCCTACCGCTGGGCCGAGACTGGAGCCAGGGAGCAGAGCGTCCCTCTCGCAACGCCCAGAAGCCTGCCCTCGCCCAGCCGGCTCCGGGTCCAGCCGCCCTCCCACTAAGCAGGCTGGGCGCGCGAGCTTCTCCGAGGTGGGGAGCTTGGGGGTCCAGAGCGAGAAGGGCGGAGAGCGGGCCCAGCGTCCTCCCGCTGGCGTGCTAACGCAGCCAATCAGCAGCCAGCATGCGCCAACGCGTGAGGGCGGCCCCGCCTCTCCCCTTCCCGTGCCCCTCCCTCTGCCCGGGCGTGAGCACGGCTCACGTGACAGACTCCGCGGGGCGGGATCTTCCACTACGAGTGGAAGAAAGGGCCAATTTGCGGAAGCGACCGCTGAGAGGATGAATGAAGCTAGACTAGTGGGCTCAGGGGCCCTGCCCCCCGCCCCGCCCGCCCGGAGTCTGGAGGAGGCGCTCCGGGTGGTTAGGACCGCACCGGAAACCAACCTCCGATCTCGTTTTCCTGACGAGTAAACCGGCGCCCGGAGGTTAACCGGCCCCCGGAGGTTAACCGGCCCCCGGAGGTTAACCGGCCCTCGGAGGTCAACCGGCCCCCGGAGGTCAACCGGCCCCCGGAGGTCAACCGGCCCTCGGAGGTTAACCGGCCCAAGGTCACTCAGGGCCGCGGAAGCCCCGCCCCCTCCCGCTCGGTGCCCCTCCGCCGAGGGCACGTAAGCGTCCTGTGGGCTCCCCGACCGTCACGGCCCGCTCGCGTTAGGGCCGGCATAACTAAGTAAGATTGTATAAAATACAGATTATATATATAAGAATAAATCCCCCAGAAGCCGTCTCTCGATCGTTTTGTACAAGGGCAGCTTTATACCCGAGCTTGTCTAGTAGTATTCCTTAAATACATCTTCGTTTTGCCAGTTAAACAAAATAAAGCAGGTACAAGAGAAGGAAAGTTCCGTGTAACAGAATCAGAAGCAGACGCCGAAGACCCGACCCGAGCCGGGCCTCCCCCCACCCCGCATGCAGCAGGATTTATTTACAGGTACAGGGAAGGCGGGGCGGTGGCGGGGCCTGCGCCTGTTTGGAAAGCTACGGAGCGGACGAGGGGGTGAGGCAGCGGGGCGCCGTGGGGGGCCGGGCACCGGTCCGAACGGGAAGGCCTGACGGAGCCGGCGAGTGCGGACAGCTGGGGCGTAGCCGGGGCCAGCCGCCGAGCCCAGCTCTCAAGTCCCGCCTACTCCAAGTCAGAGCCGAAGAGCTGGAGCCAGGGATTCAGGCCCATCTCCCAGCTCCGTGGAACCACTCAGCCTTCTACCTCAGCGGACACTGTACGCTGCCCTCTTCGTAGCGCTGTGGGGAAGCGGGCTCTAGGTAAAGCATGAAGCACTTTTTGTTCTTCTAACTAGAGCCATGTGCTGCCTTCCTTTGGAGAAGGGATGAACACTGAACCTGTTTTCTCGGTACGAAATGAAGATGAGACGATATCTAAAGTCCCTTCTCAGCCTCAGACCCATGTCTTTAAGTTGAGGAACCAGGAGTCAGATGACTTCTCCTAAAACAATATATAAATGTGAGCAACCATTATTAAAACATTATCTTTCACTATCCAGGCTAAGGTGCAGAGGGAACAGAGCTCTTTTTCTCTAATAATACTGGGAGGTATATATAGCCCAAAATGACAAACTCAGGCTCCCGGATTTGGTTTGTGTTTTTTAAAAAACTTTTATTTGACAAAAAAAAATTCCAACAACTTATTTACAGTAGCTTTTTTTTCTTAGTTCACTTGGAGAGCTGTTTCTCTCCCTCAGACTTCGGACATAGAATCAAACCCAGACACAGTCCAACTTACCCAACCACAGCTTCCCCTATCATCCCAAGAGATGACTAACAGGGTCCAGCAGCACGACTCCCACCCCCATTGCATAGTGCACTGTGGGAGCCATTCTCCCTCTCCCCTTCCCAACAATGCTTTCTCAGTGGCCCCAGCACTGGAGTTCTGTGATCTTATTTAAACTTAATCCAGGCTTACAGAAATGAGAGCCAAGTTAGAAAATAGGTTTGGGAAAGAGACAAGGAATGGATGGGAAATGGGACAGGGAAGTCTGGCTCAAGAAGTAGGAGAAACAGGTCTCTTCCCTACCTGCTCCTCAATGTCTCACTCCACACAACCTTCATCTCCATAAGGGTACAGTGGGTTGAGGAGTGCTCCCTTCCATCTTCTTTTACTGACATTTATATCATTCATAACAAAAGAATACTCATTCTAAACCTAGGATTAGTGTTTTTTGATACATATAAGTTGGTATCTATTGCTATTTTAACACAGTAAACCATGAAATAGCAATATTAAAGAACTAAAATGGGGGTAAGGGGAAGAAAACAATGAAACTAACAGCGACCTATTTCGGAGGTACTCAGAGGGCCAAAGCCCCTGCAGCTAGAATTTAGACGAAAAGGTGCAACGCTTATCTGTAACTACACTACCACCTCCATCTTCTGCCCAACCTCCTGCCCCTCCAGGTCTCATTGACCTGATCAGCCAGAACTGCCATGGGATGTGGAAGAAGCTGACCAAATTGGATTCAAAAGATAGCATTAGGGAGTAGTAACCAGACCAACCACTAGGTGGCCCGGAATTTTTTGGGGGGAAGATGGGGGTGAGGGAAAGCAACATATTCCACTTTAGCCCAAGTTTCCAGGATAACTACCATAAAAGTCAAGGTATTAGATTTTTTTTAAAATAAAATTTTTAAAAAAGCACCCCATCTCAGGAGATCCTTTAACCATTCTTGCCAAGAAGTAAGGCTAAACAATATTCACCAGCTCCACAGCCCCATGTCATTTGGATTACTGCAGCTGCCTTGTTTGTCTGCTAGGTCTTTTACCCTTTGTCTCAGCAAACACACAGGACACAGGAGCAAAAAAAAACAAACAAAAAAACAACAAAACCCCAAAACAAAAACATTTAACAAGGTATTGTCTTCGAAAGAAACAAAAAAACCCTTTGGATATTTTTTTTCCCTGAACCTGGTTACTGGCCCCCAGGATAGTGTTTTTCCTTCTTTGCTGTATCTCTGTAGTCTTGCCAGTTCAATCAGTAGAGATGAAAAAAGGGTTGGGATAGGACAATCCCAGGCCCTGTACAGGGCCCTGTTTGGTGTAATGGATTTAGGGAGAAATGAGGCTGGAGCAGTCAGTAGGGTGCCAAAGGGTGTCATTTGTATGACAAAATGGGAATTCTTGAAGATAGAAGAATCATGTAATTTCTTGGTCCAACTTCTCTTAGCCTGCAGATGTGATCCCAGTGTTGGGAGTGGAGCTAGGTGAGAGGTAAGAGGAGGTCTAGGTCACAGTGTGAAACACCCAAGTGTTCCCACTAGGAGAACCTGTCTAGGCAGGGAGGGCAATCACAACAGGTGACAGAGACCCCAAAAGAAAAAGACCCCAAACAACAAAATGAACAACAGTTTAAAAAAACCCTAAGAGGAGCAATTGTCTCCTACCAAGTCCTGAAGGCCCTTTCAAGGACTACTTAGGATTACTGGCTACCAACGGGAGCTCAGCATGCCACGAAGGAGGATAAAGATCTTTTTTCTGTGACTCAAGCTCAGCAGCTTTCTGTAGGGCCACCTCCACCAGCAACTGGAAGCTGCTAAAGTCATCTCCATAGTGCTCTGGGGGTGTGGGGGGTGGTGTGTTAAATAGTCCACTGGTTGGGCTTCCAGCCTGAGCCCTGGCCAGCAGGGTGAGTGTGCTGCCAGGGCCCGGGAGGGACTGTGGCTCCCCATTAACCAAAGAAGGGGGTGGTGGGCTCTCATCCTCAGCCCCAGGGCCAGGGAGGTGAGCCTCCACTGGGGATGCAGATGAACAGAATGCAGAGGAGCATACAGACAGCGACAGAACTTTGGAAGGAGCCAGAGTGGACCCCGATGCTATCAGGCTGGGACTTGAACCCCGTGGTACAGCCACATCAGATGCTTTGCCACCACGTCGTGAAATGGTGTAACGGTTGGGGTCTTTGCCATCTTTTCTCAGCATATCTGGAAGAAGCCGCCGTCGTGCATTGATGAACCAGTTGCAAATCTGAAATGACACAAGATGAATATGACTCAATCATCTAGTCTTATGGAGGGAGTAAAAGTGGAGTGTGAAATACAGCAAGCAAAGACAGTTAGATGTCATTCTCTTTTTTTACTATACTTGACAGTTTAAAAAGAACTTTATATATGAAAATCAATCAAGTATTAATCGAGGACTGATAGTACCAGACAATGAATTAGGTTCTGGAGAGACAAAGAAAAATGTAACCATTCTTGATCATTTCAGGACACCCACACACCAACATATGACTTATCTGACCAACATCTCATCTGACACTCATACTAGCTTCATGAAAGAGGCAGATAGGTAAAACGATGGATAAAGCACCGGACCTGGAGAAAGGAAGATCTGAGTTCAAATCTAGCCTCAAAACACTTATTGTCACCTTAGGCAAGTTATTAACTGCTGCCTGACTCAGTTTCTTTATCTGTAAAAATGGGAATAATAGCACCTACCTTTCAGGGCGGTTGTAAGGATAAAATGAGATAACATTTTTCCATCTGTAACATGAAGAAGCTAGACTATGAATCTCTTACGTCCAAACTAGACCCAAGACCCTATTCATTCCAAATTTAAGAATCTACCCATCAAGACTAAAAAACTTAGCTGGAAAAATAAGGTTTCAGTGCCTCTTCTCAGAACCTCTTTCCTACTCCCCCCACAACTGTTAGCCATTGCTTTAAAGCCCCGTTCATGTGCCTCTTTTTCCAACTGCTCCATTCCCCTAATTAAGGTCTGATCTTCAGAGCTCAAGTGTGTGCACCTGGTCCTTGGGTCAGAGAGAAGTCAGTGAATATGCTTGAAGAGCCAAAGGACCATTATAGGTTGCCTCCCAGACTCGCAGAATTTCAAGAGAGTTGTAATTTTGGAAAGCAGTTCGTCCAACTGACACACAAAGAGATATCTCTTCCAAACCATACCCCAACAAGTGGTATTTCAGGCTGTCTGAAGGAAGACTTTTAGCAATGAGAACTTAAGGTTTAAAAAAGTTAACCAGATATCCCACAAGCAGATCTGTGCTGGACAGGCCACACTGGACCCCAAATAGTTTATAAATGAGGGAACTGAGACCCAGAGAGAAAGAACTAGTCTGTGGTTAGTGGCAAAACTGGTGTCAGATGTTGTGCCTAAGTCTCCTGATGTCCTATTTACAGAGGAGGTAACATAAAAGCACAGTTTCATGTTATTCCCCGCTGTCCCCAACTTTAGATAGTGGGACAGTGCCCACAACTCTCAGGCCTGGACCCCAGGTTTACTCTCCTTGGCTCCCGATTTAAAAAAAACCAATTGTCCTGGACCCTGACAGCCTACCTTCCTCACCTTATCCTCCGCCTCCAGGAATCCTGTGCTGGGCCTTTTTCCTAGGGTTAGTCACTCATCTTTCCTCTTTGAATTTCTAAAGCCAGAGTCACCCTTTTCCATCAGGTTCCAACCTCATTCCCAGGAAGTTCTGTCCTTTTCTCTTTGCTTCCTGTTATAGTGACTGCTGGACTGATTTTCCCAAAACATTGTCCAACCACACCTCTCTCCTTGCTTTAAGAACTTTCTCTGAGTCCCTAATGCTTGTCAAATCTCTTCATATATGGAGGAGGCCTCATATGTGGAGTAATCTGTGTTCTGTGGCAGGGAGAATGAGCAAGGCAAGGTTCCTGCCCTCGAAAGGCTTAAGTCTAGCATGGAAATTAAATACCAAGTTTTTAAATACCTAGTTAAGATGGGTGAAGTGCTAGGGGATACAAATACTGAGACTGCAAGTAAATACATACATACACACATATATGGATATACAGTACAAAAATAAAGAAAAGTCATTAAAAGGAAAGTAGTTAACAGCAAGATGGTCTGTGAGGGAGAGAAGGGGGAATAAGAAGAAGCTTCATGTACAAAGTGGTACTTGAGCTGTGTCTTCCAGGAAGAGAAAGATTTTGTGAGGCAGAGGTAAAAGGAGTGTGCATTTCAGATGTGGAGAATGGCCAATGAAAAAGCATGGAGACAGTGCATGGGAGGCCCATGTGTAAGAAACACAGAGAAGGTCAGTATGGCTCAAAGAATTTAGGGACGGATTTCAAGGTAGACTAATAAAAGTTATCATCAGAACTGTATGGTTCTAGCTAAAAGAAACAGAAAAATTGAAAATTGAACAAAGGAAAACTACACAAGACTCAGAAGCAACTGAATATGAACCTCTACCATTCAATATACCCAGACATCAACTCCTGAGGTAAAGAACTTCTAGTCAATATAAGAGGCTGAAAAGACAGGGTAGGGGTCTTGTTCTGCACTTAAATATAAATTATTTTAACTTTCTTCATATGTATTTGCAACGCCAGTGCCAGGTATATTGTAAGGGTTTAAGAAATATTTGTTGACTATTGATGAAATTAACCTTGGAGAACACTCATATTTAGGAGATGTGATGTGAATAGTCAGTAAAGGAGATGCTGAAGGAATGGTTCGTCAAACAAACAATAGAAGGATCAGGGTTGAGTTAAAATAAAAAATCTAGAGGAAAGTACATGTACGAGGGAAGAATGGTCATCAATGTACAATACACAGCAAATAGGTCAAGAAGGATGATGATTCCGAAAAAGGTCATCAGATTTGGCAATTAGGAGATGGCTGAGGGGAGAAATCTCAGTTGAGTGAAGGTGGAAACCAAATTGCAAATGGTGAGAAATGAAAGAAAGTTTAGGAAGGGAAAACAGCAAGATTAGATGGATTTTTCTAGGAGCTTTGCTGAGAAAGGGAGAAAAGATAAAGGAATATGAAGAGATGGTAGGGTCTCATCAAGAATTTTTGAGGATGAGAGAGACCTGGAAATGTTTGAAGGTCGTATGTAAGAAACCAGTAGATTTAGTAAAAGGTTGAAGAGGTTGAGGAAACAGTGGAGGATGCAACCTGCAGAAGATGACTAGAGGAGATGGAATCAAGGCTGGGGTTGGCGTTAGCAAGGACAGCTGCTACCTCTTTGTCAGAGCCGAGGGGAAAGGGGAACAGAGCAGAGGATGATACTAAGAAATTTTTATTTTTACTTTTTAAAAAAATTCTTAACAAAAATCAACTAAAATGAACACTTCCATATATAAAGAATAGAAAGAGATAGCTGTACTTGAAACTATGAATCTCTATTACATACAGCTTGCTTTTCTTTTTAAATACATAAATGCAACATGTTTCTTTCCAAGTGTCCTGCTTATCTGTGATTCCTTCTGGCCTTCTTTCTGTTCTGTGCATTTCAAAAACATGTTTCAACAATCCTTTTTGGAAGCAACTATTTCCTTAAGTTCTTATTTCTCTCCCCACACCCACAAACTGAGAAAAAAGCAAAACCTTTTAAACAAACACACATAATTAGTCAGGCAAAATAAATTCCCCCATTGTCTAGATTCAAAACTAAGCCTCATTCTGCAACTTGAATCCATCACCTCCGTCAGTGGGTGGCCCCAAGCTTTTTTAGTTCTCTAGCTGTTCACTGCAACAATCTAAGACTTTTAAAGTTCTTTATCTTTATAATGTTGTTATTAAATAAAAGGTTCTCCCATATTTGGTCACTTCACTCTGTACTGACTCATTCATATCTTCCCATTCTTTCACTAATTTTTAATAATGCAATAATATCCCATTCCATTCATACACCATAATTTGGTTAGCTTATTCCCCCAACTGATAGACACTCCATATATTTTGCCCTTCCTTTGCCATAACAAAGAGGGCTACATAAGGGACCTTTGTATCTTCCTTGGATCTCTTGGGATATAAGCCTACTAGTGATCGATATCACTAGGTCAAAAGGTATGCACAGTTTAGTAACTTTTAAAGCATAGTTCCAAATTGTTTTCCAGGATCACTAGACTAATTCACAGCTACAATAGTGGAAAGAGTATTATTAGTTTTCACTAAGGTCCTCCAATTGTCATTTTACCTTTTTGTTGTCTTTGCCAATCAGATGGGTATTGAAGTGTAACCTCAGTTATTTTAATTTGCATTTTTCTCTTAGTGACTGAGCATTTTTTTTTCACACACTTATTGACAGCTTGGATTTCTTCCTTTGAAAACTGTCTGTGACCCTTTATCTATTTGGGGACAAGGGAGTTTTAGATTTAGGGAAAAAAAGTGAGACTCGTACTGATAGGCCTTAATTTTTTCAGTAATGTTGGAGAAAGAAGGCAATAGGAATATTCTTGTTAGAAGCTTAAGGAGGGAAAAAAAGTTTGTAATAGCTTTTGGAGAGTGTGAGAAAGAGACACAATTAAGGGAGACTCTAAGGATTCTCTTGCTACAATAAGGGGCCAGTTAAAAGGATAGCATGAACTTATAATGTATCCAATGAGTATGGTATGTGACTTACTCCAGATTTGTTCAGTACCCTCTAACTAGGCTCAGAGAAGGTTTATGGCAGGAATAATTCAAGGGTGAGGTTTATTAGCAAGAGATGATCAGCAAAAGGGCAAAGGAAAAAGGATTTGAGAAAAGAGGGCAGTATGAAATGGAAATAACTAATTACAGGGTCCAGACTGGAAAGATGAAACTGAAGTAAGAATGGAGATAATAAATGTACTGGGGGGGTGGGGGGGGAAGGCTTAGAAAAACTCTGATGAGGGCAAAGAATAGGAGGGGTGAGGCATAGGGAGCGATGGAATGATAGGGGGATATGGTGAAATAATTGGCAAACCAGCCTGTGGGACTGTGTCACCTGCTTTTGTACAGTCTATGAGCTAAGAATGGCTTTTACATTTTTTCCCCTCAAAATGTAAAAATCAACCATTCTTAGTTTGCTAGCTTATAAAAAGAAGCAATGGGATTTAGCCTATGGGTTATAATTTGCTGACCTGTGATACAGAATCTAAGTATCTAAGTATAGTGATGGTGAAATATAGTGTGACTACCCCTATTTGTGTGGATGAGGTAGAAATGGAGGAATCACTATGAAATTTAGGAAGGATGAAGAATTCAAGCAATAAGGGAATTTGAAGGAATTGTCAATATGGGTGTTTAAGTCCCTAACACCATGGCAAACTAGGTCCTCCCAACCTTGAGAAGGAAAGTAGCCAAATAACCTAAGAGTCAATATATGTTACTATGTGGATTGGATATGTGTATGTATGTAAATTCAACATGGAAGTTTGCAGATGTGCAAAATTTACAAAATTAATAATTTCAAAAAAGAAATAGAGCCTTTCAAAAGTAGACTAGACATCCTTAAAAAGGAATGAACTACTTGTCAACTGGAGGTCCTCAAGCAGGGGATGAATTGACCACTTTTCGTAACAGTTGTGTTGTGGATTCCTGCTCATATATTAAGTAGAATAACATGACCTCTGGCATGACCTGCATATCTAAAATTCTGTAAATTACATATATTATTGTATACGAATGACCTCCTCTACTAATAGCAATAGCTCCCATGGCTAGAGGTCCTTGCAGTTTTACAAAGCACTTTCCTAGACTTACATGAACTAATGCTTGGTGAAGTTAAGCAGAGCCAGGAAAACAATATATACAATGACTACATTATATGAAAACAACACACACCTTCTGCTCTATTCGTGGTCCAAAGCTGTACAAAATCGCATATATCATCAGATTTTTTGGATGTGTTGATCAGTTTTTACAGCTTCCCCCTCTTCCTTTCATATTATATTATATTCCTTGTTATAAGGGATGGCATGAAGGAAGGGGGACTAGAGGAAGTACAGAAATGAAATGACATCAAAACAAGTATTCAATAAAAATATCTATTTAAAGTATTTTCACAACGCTCTCTTCATTATAGAAGTCAAAAATTATGATAACTGTTCTAAAGATGAAAAAACTAAGGCTCAGAAGTTAAGTGATTTACAAACGGCCACGCACCTAGCAAACCTTGGGATTTAAATTCAACGTTCTTTCTGCTGCACACTGCTGCTTATTCAGACTGTGAGCAAGGAACTATGTCTACACAATCACTACCCTAGAACACTGAAGAGACAGAAAACAAAATTGTGGGGGTGCAAAAAAATAGACTTCTGAGGAAAAAAATCCTATCTTTAAGAACATATAATATATACAGTGATGAACTACACAGGACTAATGAACAAAGTATACAATTTAGAAAATTATATGAACAATTAAGTCCAAAATACTCCCTAAGGAGGAAACCTTGAAAAATCAGGGGGGAAATAGATAAATTGGAAACCAAAAGGCCCATAGAAATGATAAGCGAAGCTAAAAGCTGTTTTTTTTAAAAATAGACTACTAAAACTGATAAACCTGTTGCCAAAATGATTAAGAAGAAAAGGGGAAAAGATCAAATTACCAGAACTAAAAATGAACAAAGTAAATCCCCCAGGGCAGAGCCTACCTAGCACAGAATTATGGCTTTATTGAATTTAGTTGTAGTTTGGCTTCAAAAGGTTACACAAAAATTCAAGATAACAGAAGCATTCAAAAGAAAAAAAAATGCAAATATTCATGAAGAAAGGCCATCTGTGGTCTCTGCCAGTTTCCACTGACAAGTGAGGTATACCATGTACCCAAGAAAAACTGAGGGGGGAGCTCTCTGCAGTTCCACTTCAATCACAGTAACCATTTGATGAACACAGAAGAAATCTGAGGTACAGAGTTGTCCTGGAGTCCAGGTCATAGTCAATGTGGGAATTTGTTTTGCCTGACTGCAGTCTGGTAACAAGGGAGATTTTATTTCTTCCTCAATTGGAAGAAAGGAGCAAGAAAGAGAGAAGGGGGCTCCTCCTCACCAGAGAAAAAGAACCAGGGGAACTGTAAATTAACAGGCCAGCTTTGAAAGTTACATGTTGAATTCCATAATACACTTTTAAAAAGGTCAGCAGACCTGGTTAAAGCCTCTCTGGATTGCCAAAATAATTTCTTTAGGCCATCCTCAATCCCTTTGTGCTGAAAAAATGCCCTCATTTCAGGCTGGGGGAGAGTTATAGAATTATTGGGCTTAGCAACAGACAGAACTCAATCGATCATCATGTCCAACTTCTACATTCTATAGATCAGGAACAGGCTTGGAGAGGATGGAACACACAGAATTAGGGGTAGAGCAAGAACCTGGAGCTCAGTTCTCCTAATCCAGGAATCTGTGGACCCCCAAGGCGTGGCTTATATGATTTGGAATTAGAGGCAAAGAATAAAAAGTACAAGGTATAGATTAATTGGTGGATAATGGAACACTAGTAGTTTTTTGTTTTTTTTTAAACTGGGAGGTTAGGGTGCCCCAAATTGGCAAGGATCCCAATTAAAGGGATGACACCATACCTAGAATGAACTCTCCTGCATTTCCATATACACTGACCAGAAGGAATCAGACAGGTAGGACATCTTCGACTTTTTATATAGTCAAAAAAGAAAAACAAGATCTACATAACAGATTCATAATTTCACATAAAACCTTCTCATTCTGTTCTACAATGAATATTTTATTTCATGTCATGCCATATTTCATAAGTTCAACAAAGAAAATATAGACTCTTGTTTCCTTCAAAATTCTGCTCAAATATCATCTATATGAAGACTTTCCTAATCCCTTCCACCTCTATCAAAAAGAAATTATCTTTTATTCTTTATATGTTTATATGTCTTCTCCAAAAGAATATAAGCCTTTTGAGGGCAGAACTGTTAATTTCTGCCTTGGTCTCACCACAGCCTAGCACAGAGTAGATTGCTTAATAAATATTTATTGATTATACATACATACATATATATAATATATATACACGTGCACACATATACATACACTATATATATGTACATACACACACACAATATATATATATACACACACACACACACACACACACACACACACACACACACACACACACACACCTATTTCTACAACTATATAAACATATTGTTAAAAAAGTTATATTTATAGCAGCACTTTTTGGAACAGCAATGAAGTTGGTACCTATGCAAAAATAGAGTATACCCTTTAATTCAATGATACCACTGGGTATCACCAAAGGGATGGAAAAACAAAAGGAAAGGCCATATGGATAAAAATATCAGGCAACTAGGTGATGCAGTACGTCAGGAAGACCTGAATTCAACCTCAGACACTTGCTAGCTGTGTGACCCTGGGCAAGTTACTTAACTCTACTTGCCTTCACTCTTCTTCTGCAAAATGAGCTGGAAAAGGAAATGGCAAATCATTTTAGTATCTTTCCCAAGAAAACCCCAAATGGGGTCATGAAGACTCAGACAGAAACAATACTGAATAAAAGTATCTTACCAGCAATCTTTGGTAGTAAAAAGTTGAAAAATCTATTCCTGTCAGCCTAAAACATTTGTGTGCCATAACTAAGGATGAAGGATGAATTCAGAGGAACATGGGAATGTTTCTTTATATAGAGTGACTAAACAAAGTAAAAGAAACAAACCTTGGAAGACTTAAGAACTCTGATCAATGCAATGACAACTCACGATGACAAGGCATGTTACTTACATCCCAAGTATGATGTGATGTAGAAGGAGGTCTCCATTTTCAGACATTGTACAATGTATAGGTTTTGTTTTGCTTGGTGGGACTCATTGACACAGGGAAGGTGTGGGGGGGGGGTTGCTTTTTGGTTTTAACTCAGGAGTGGGTTTTATGGGGAAGAGTTTAAGTAATTATTTTTTTTTAATATGGAAGAAAACGTAAGTTTGGAGAGGTATAAAAATGAGCAGAACAGCTTTGAGACTAACATAATGAATTTGTTGCATGCTTTGCATAAAAAAAAAAATGGCCAGCTGTTCCTAGTAGCTATTTCATATGTAATCTTCTTCTCTGTTCTTTTAAAAAAAATGCAGAAATGCTCATATTAATTGATTTTTAAGTAAAAAATTTAAAAATTATTTTTTAAAAAAGTGAGTGCTTAGTGATTAGGGAATGGTTGAACAAACTGTGGTATATGATGATAATGGGACATTTATTACTGTGCCTGCCAATATAAGAAAAACAGATTCATCAATCACACCAAACCACAGGGGGGTTATTTTAGAACTGGTCATAACAACAATATTTGTCTTTAAGACCAAAAAGTCAAGAATTCAAAGAAACTAATTACAAAAAAATTAAAAATGGAAAAAGGAAAGGAAGTAGAAACTAGTATTACCAGATTTCAAGCTACACTAATAAAAGTTACCATCAGAACTGTATGTATGGTTCTAGCTAAAACAAATAGAAAAATTGAAAACTGAACAAAGAAAACTACACAAATAAGACTCAGAAGCAACTGAATGTGACCATCTACTACTCAATATACCTGAAGACATCCACTCCTGAGGTAAAGAACTTCTATTCAATATAAGCTACTGGGAGGACTGGAAAATAGTCTGGCAGAAATTAGGTTTAGTCCAATATGTTACAACATATACTACAATAATGGATATATGATCTAAATGTAAAAAGGTGACAACATAAAAAAGATAGTAGGAGATACCTTACAAAATTTAAGGTTCAAGGGAAAATTAACTAAACAGAGTAGAAAGATAAAATGGACAACAGAAAAGTTTTTGCATGAACAAAATCAATGCTGTTAGAAGAAAAGTGGTTGGTTACTTGAGGAAAAATCTTTACGACATGCATCTCTAATAAAGTACCAGTATTCAAGATGTCTAGGGAACTGAACAGCGAGAGCCATGTCTCGATAAGAATGCCATTTGTATAAAATATATAAAAAAGCAGCCTTCAAAAGAAATCTGAGCTATCAAATACTAATAAAGAGAAAAAAAGATTCAAACAAGTCTGAAATTCCATAAAATACCCACCCATCAGGCTGACAAAATATTAGAGGGACTGTGAAAAAACAAGGACACTTGATGCTCTGTTAGAGGAGATGTGAAAGAATTCATCAGTTCTGGGAAATAATTTGGAATTATATTCAAAAAGTTAACTGTACAGATCCTTTGACTCATCAATATCAATCACTAGTAGGTATCAATACAATCACTAGTAGGTATATAGCCTAAGAAGGTAAGGTCTCATATATTAACCAATATATATTTGTAGTGGGGAGAATGGTATTGATCAGAACACCCTTGTTCAAATGATCCCTCCCTTTTACTCCAGTGATGAGAATCACAAAAAGGTCAGGTAAAATATGCAAAGAGATACTATTATCCCTTTAGGAGGCAGAAAGAAATACTCTTTTGTGGAAAAATGGTAGTTTACCACTGGCAGGCCCAAGACATGTAAAGCAAACATGTCAACTTTGGGGAGATCTTATAGGCAAGCTACAACCTCAAAGAGTATGATCCTGTGCAGTGCAGAGAAAGTCAGTTATGAACTAAGAATCTAATACTTTCGTGTCTTTCCCCTTGTGACTTTGGGGGAAAAGGACAAAAGGGACTTCCCCATTCTTCCTTGGCCATGATGATCCAGAAAATAAAAGAAGTTTGGAAGTATTCAAGGAATGTGACCCTGGGCAGTAGAGAAGAGAGCCAGCCATGGAGTTCTAGAATCAGTCCTGCCTTTTGAGAACTCAGCTGCAGAAATGAGAATGGGAAAAGACATTGGGGCCCTGTAGTGAGAAAGGCAGGAGTTGCTATGGCCATGTTTCCCCTACAAGTACCTTACTACCAATATAGTCTAGATATGCACCCATTCTTCCCAATGAACTCAGGTTTATCAGGAAATGTTTTGAAGCTACTGTTGCCACTATGTCAAAAAGGCTTTGCTTTGAGCTAATTGTGTTTGCTGGCTAAAGAAGGTCAATATAAAGGTAGTACTGAGTAACCATTAGCTTTAGGAGCCTAGACCCACAGAGAACCTTGAATCTAGGTTATAGTTACCTCCTGGGAAACCAAACTACAAGTACGAGTTGCGGTATATTCCACAGGGGGCACAACATATTTATAGCGACATCTAAGGGAAAACAGTCAAGTGGTCCAAACAATTATGACATATACACTGGAATATTACAGTAAAAAAAAATCAATATGAAGAATTCAGTGAAACTACAGAAGACTCATGCCTAAGGAAATAAAGCAGAACGATTTATACTATGGTTATGTACAACACGGAAAGACTTCAAAAGTCTGATCAATACAGTAACCATCATGACTTTGAAATGATACTAGTCAAGCATGCTCCTCTCAAGTGAGAGGTGGGAGACATGGGTGTGGAGTAAGGCATACATTTCAGGTGTCAAGGCCCAGAGGCCCTTAGATTGTACCAGTACTGAAGGGCAGGGAGAAGGGAAGGGAAAGAGGAAGGTGACCATGATAAATTTGTTCTCCTTGATTGCTTGTTCCAATAAAAGAGCTCTATGAGGATTCCAGGACAGTCCTTAAAGTAAAGTGACAATAAGATTAAAGAAAAATCCACCTTGGCTATAATCCTGTTTTTGTGATTCTAAACAAATCCCTTCCTTCCTACGCCTCTGGGAAAGGCAGCCCAGTAAAGTGAACTGAGTCCTGGTTTTGGAGTCAAAGGCCCATAGTTTGAATCTAGGTTCTGCTATCTCTGTATGGCCTTTGGTAAATCACAATCTTTGGGCCTCAGTTTGCCTTTATGTTAGATAATAGACTTGACAGGCTCTGATTTCCCTTCCAGATCCATGATCTAAGATCTAATTTAAATATTCTTTGATTGACTTGGGATTAGCCTAGGATCTCTCCTGTCTTCTGTTTCTTTGGTACAGACCTAGATACCTCCTGCCTACCCTCCCCAGTTCTCAAATTCCAATAGTCAATATGACCATGTGTCTAATCATCTCAAAAATATCACCATGGCATATCAGACCAAGTCAATAATTTCTTGGATGCCTGTCAGGTCAGTCCCTTACTCATACAACCCTAAATAGTTCCCTACTACTTGTTGAATAAAATACAAACACTTCCCTCTAATCACAGCATTTAAGTCCCTATACAATCTAGGTCTGAACTACCCTGCAAATGTTTTCCCTTTCCCAATCATATATATTCTTATGTCAAAATCAAAACAGACTACCCTGCTCCTTTTTTTAACTACATTCTTCCATGCCAAAAATGGACATTTCTCCACTTTGCCCATCACACCTGAAATCCTTCCTGGCCCAATTCAGATGCCACCCCAAAATAAAGCCTTCTCTGAATACCCCTAGACAAATGCTCTTTGGAAAAGTCCTTGAATTTGAGGTCAGGGTGATCCCAGGTTTGAATACTAGCCATGTTATTACCTGTGTGACCTTGGGCATGACACTTAAGCTCCATGGTTCTCACTTCCCTCATTTGTAAAATAAGTGGGGTGATAGAACAATGTGAATGAAAAGTTGTGGGTTTTTTTCCCTTATTTGTGTGTGTGTGTGCATGCTACCACTTACATATGGATTCCTGGTCATGACACAGACTTGGAGAAAAATCACACATTATCTATGTTCTATTATATTTTATATAGTCAAATATTTCTCAATGACATTTTTTATTTGAGAAGACAACTGGCATGCCTGACACCTCTAGTCCATATGGTCTCCTGTGTTGGTACTTAAGAGCCTCCAATTTTTACAGTCCTTGTGCCTGGGCATTTTGCACCCTGTGAATTCTCCCTCATATCAGTGTTATGGGTGTACTTGTTTTCTTTCCTTTCTCCCTTTTAGATCTGAAGCTCTTTACTTAAGAGTTTTTATATCTGCCTCCAAACTCATGGCACTGAGCAGAGGACCCTGCCTACTCTAAGTGCTTGACAAATGTAGGCTGCAACAAAACTTACAACATATACAGGGAAAAGATGGGGAACTAATACGGAATAAGGAACTTGGTATTTACTTGAGTTTTCTAAAAGTTTATTGTTTTCCTTAAAAGGAAATTGATTATATGGCAAGACTTGGGCTTTTATTCAAGGCATTTCTCCTACACTTTGTTATAGTTTTAGGTTTACAATTAAAAAAATATTTTTGCCAAGAAAATGGATGGTGGTTGAATTGAGCTGTTGAACAACTGACTGTCCAGTGCCAAGAAAAGCCACCAAACTAATTTTAGTATAAATGAATTAATTCTAGAGTAGTTAAAGCTATCTGGTTATTTCTGATTACTTTCAGCTTCTCCTCCTCCAATACTTTTTCCTAAAGCTGAGATCCTAGTTAAAACTAGCTGCCCCTTATTTGAGCCTTTAAGGCTCTCCACAATCTGGACCCTCCCTCAAACTCCTCCACTTCCACAGGAAGATTAAATTCCTCACTTCCTCATTGCGCCCAAACATCCTGCACTTTCCTGCCCCTTTCTCTATATACAGCTAACCCTTCTTTCATGTATTAACAGTGTGACCACTAACTTAAACCTGACTTTGAATGGTTAAGAATTTCCCCAAATTTTTACCCCCCACCTCGGTTTCCAATGCTTCCCTAGGGAAATTCATCGGCCTACAGCTCCCACAGGCAGCATAGCACAGTGTGCCTGGCTTTGGAGTCAGGATGACTAGTGTACAAAGGCTGCCTCAGACTCACACAAACTGTATTAATTAACTCTGGGCAAGTCATTGCCTTATTTTCTTCACCTGAAGAAAGGGGTAATGACAGCGCCCCTAGAGGGCAGCTAGGTGGCAAAGCAGATAGAGCACTGGGTGTAGAGTCTGGAAGACTCATCTTCCTAAATTCAAATCAGGCTTCATACATTTAGTAGCTGTGAGACCCTGGGCAAGTCACTTAAAACCCTGTTTGCTTCAGCTGCCTCATCTGTAAAATGATATGGAGAAGGAAACAGCAAACCACTTCAGTAACTTTTTGCCAAGAAAACCCCAAATGGGGTCACAAGAATCAGATACGACTGAAAATGAGTGAATAAAAATGATAGCACCTACCTTACAGAGTTGTTGTGAGGATCCAATGAGACATCAAGTTAGATCAATAAGCACTTATAAAGCACCTACTACCAGGCATGGTTCTTGTAAACTTTAAAAGAACAATATGTTATCTATCAGTATTATCTTTTACCACAGTACTGAATGGGTATTTATCTCTCCCACACATTTAATGGCTTTCTGGGAGCCTCTCCCCACACTCTCCAAAATAAGCAACAGGGCTGGGCACCAGGTAGGCTAGTTAATTGCTTGATTGACTTGCTAATAAGTAACAAGCTTCAGTAGAGCATAGTAAAGTCAAAAAGATAACCTGAGGCGCCATCAGGGAGTAACTGAGCTCCCTCTCTAGCAAGCCCTCCCTTCTCCACCCAGGAGATCTAAAGAAACAACACTAGTGACTCAGTTCCCCCCTCAGACTTTTCCCTCCCTAGGCTAGACCTTCAGTAACTCCTCGCTAGCTCTTTTTTCCAATGCTTTAATTATTTCCACAGCTCTTTGAACCCTTTCCAAGTTTTTCAACAGCCCTTTCAAGTTAAGCAGCCAAGAACTACCTTGCTGCAGCAAAATTACGGCACAGCTGAAATACTATGTCTAGAATCAGAGAACCTGGGTTCTACTCCTGGCTAGGGCTCATTATTTGTATAAACCCTAGAGACAAGTCACTGAACCCTCTCAGGACCTTAACAGTAAAATCTAGGAGTGGGGTCAGACTAAATTGAGCTCTAAATGTTATCTCAGTAATCAAAATCCTACAGACTCGGGACCATAAGGTCCTCTTGCTCTTTCTTAGGGTGATACAGGTGAAGGAACACTGACCCTGGACTCCTGCCTCAGACACTTACCTTGGGTGTCCTTGGTCAAGTTAAACTCCCTGAGCCTCAGTTTCTTTCTCTGTAAATAATGAGAAAGCCCCTGAAGACACTTCTACCTCTATATCTAAGAGCTTATGTCCTACCTGTATTCCTGTTAATTCAATAAAATACTTATTAAATGTCTACAGAGACATTGGAAAGAGCTGAGGAGGAGAGGAGTTTAGTCCGAGCTCCTGGTGTTCCTGGGCAGTCACCAAACCTCTTGGTACCCTAGGAAGCTCTCTAATCCAGTGGGCATTAACCTGGATACCTATGGCAGTCTGGTGAAGACTATGGGTTCCACAGGTTTTTAAATGCATAAAATGAAATATACAGTATCACAAAGGAAACCAATTACACTGAAATACAATTATTTAATATATATTTTAAAAAACACTGGTTTACTATATCAAATTGCTTGCCTTCTCTCAATGAGGTGAGGTAGGGTGGGGAAGAAAGGAGGAAGGGAAAGAATTGGAAACTCAAAAGTTTTAAAAATGAATGTTAAAATTGTTTTTATACGTAACTGGGGGATATAAAATACTAAATAAATTTTTGTAACATAAGTAATTTTTTTAAAAACCTACTGGTTCATGGACTCCAGATTAGGAGGGTCAGCTCCAAGATTAAGTTCACAAAGGAGATGCTGACCTGAATTAGTAGGGAGCATTCCCTATACCAATAAAATCACAGGTCCAGGCCTTAGTCTCTGAAGGATGCGCAAAGCCAGTGTTCAGTACAAGATATAGATAAGACATGGTCAGAGGTTAAGATACAAAGAGATACCAATCACATTAAGTAAATGTGGTATGATACATACATTAATGAGGTCCAAGTAAAGTGCTCTATCATCTGAAGTTGTGAAGAGGTAGAAGGGGGGAGGGAAATAAACAAAGGAAGGCTTCCTGAAGGTGAGAGCATTTGAATTAGACTGGAGGAAGGAAGATGTAGCAGGCGAAGGCAATACCAGAAGCAAAGGCATGGAGGTAGAGAAAACTGTCCAAGGAATGGAGTACAATCCAGTTTGGTTTATATGGCACCTACCTTGTGACAAGTACTGTGTGCTAAATGTTTTGCAAACATTATCTCATATTAGATGCTAAGATTTGGAGCTTAGAGATCATCTGGTCCACTTCCTTCATTTTACTGATGAAGGAACAAAATGTGTGTAAGATGAAGATTATTATGGCTACCCAGAAACCCACAAAAGAAAAAAAACAAGTGAATGAAGAATGCATATTGCCCAAAGTATGTTCAGTGAATAAGGAGCTGAGCTAACAGTCCAATGAGCTGGTCCATGCCTATGCAGATCCCGGACAGTTAGTGCAGATAGAAAACAGACTACATCCAGAGTGAAACAGAAAGAACAAGGTGAGCTGGAGTGCATTTGGACAACAACATAGGTGTTTATGACCTCAAGCTCCTCATGCAAAAGGCCATTAAAAAAAACAACCCACTAATATTCTCTCAGGGGTAAGGCAACTAGTGGCCTGGTGGCTAGAATGCCAAGCTTGGGGTCAGGAAGACTCCTCTTCCCAAGGTCAAATGTGGCTTCAGACACTTACTAGCTATGTGACCCTGGGCAAGTCACTTAACCTGTTTGCCTCAGTTTCTTCATAAATAAAATGAGCTGGAAAAGAAACGGTAAACCATGGTACCTTGGCCAAGAAAACCATGTAGGGTTAAGAAGAGTAGGACACAACTGAAAATGTGATAACAACAGTGATAACAACAAACTCTCAGTGCTCAGAACAGGATACTCTTTGACCACTGAAATTACGAGTGACCCAAAGAGCAATGGAGATGTATGTAGTGGTTCTATGTAGACAGTAATATGCATTTGCCTAGGAGTAAACTTCATTCAATAAACATTAAACACTTTATTGCCAGGTACTTGCGGCTAAGCAACAGGGACACAAAAAGAGGCAAAAGGCAGTCTCTGCCCTCAAGGATTTTCCTCATCTGCAAATTCCCTATATCAAAGAAATCATAAATCTAATCCCTATGGGCTGGACTAGATGGCTTCTTCAGTGGTCCTGATGTATATCTTGGTATTGCACCCAGATGGCTCCAGAGAAGAAAGTGAGGCTGGTGACTTTGCACAGCCCAGTCTCACCTAAATCCAATTCACTGGTCCTCTTCAAGAACAAAGGGCAAAAAGTAACAACAACTACATGGCCATGAGATCTCTTCCAAACCCAGGACCTTAGGGAGATCATCCAAGGGTGTAGTATAATAGAAACAACGATGGTTTTACAGTTAGGTGGGAGCTGGGTTCAAATCCTTCCTCCAACACACTTACCAGTTAGTTGTCGTAAGCACCCCTTCCACCCTTAAACTTTTGAATGTCAGGTTTTTTTAACTGTTAAATGAAGATGACAGAAGGCGAAGGTCACAAAGACGGTAAGAGTAAGACTCTACATCAAATATTTCAACTTTAAATCCAGTGCTATTTCTATTATAAATGCTGCCTCTTTTTGCAATCAAAGCCATCCATAAACTGATCAAAATCTACCTACGATGGTTGACTTTGAAAGACTTACAAATTTTTTGACCTATATACAGTCAATGTATGAATTAGTTTGTTTGACTGCCCATATATATTAGAAGTTCTTTGTTTGTTTAAGGAAGCTGGGAGTGAGAAAAAAAAAACATTTGCTCATTGCAAAAAAAAAGTTCTCATTTTTAATCTGCCTTTCTAGCCCCCCTCAGTACCAGCCCTACATGAACTCTCTGCTCCACTGTTCAAATCACTGTCTTCTGGGGCTTTCACATCCACCTTTGCTAACACTTTAAGTCCCTTCTGTCTCCTTGGCTACTTCAGCCCCATGAGACCTAAAAGACATTTTCTTCCAGCCAAAATCCTTGGCATTATCCAATGGTTCAACATCAGAAACAAACATGGTTGTATCCATGGAAATAACATTAAAGAAGATACACTGCCCATCTTTCAACTCTACCCTAAGGATCAATGGAAAAAACAAGGCCTTTCCAATTGAACGACCTGGGCTCCAGCCTCACTTCTATAACTGGTTGTGGGACCTAGGGAATGCATTTATTCTATGGGCCTCACTTTCTTCAACTCTAAATTTAAGCGATTAGATTTAGAGATCTAAATCTCTGATCCTGGGTTTTTCCATCTACTTTAAAATTGAAATTTCCTTTTAAGTATTGTCTCCCCATCTAAAGGTGAGCTCTTTTGAACTCAGGGATTACCTAGCTTTTCTGTTTGTATGCTCAGCATTTAGCATACAATAAGTGCTTAATAAATGTTTTCTCATTCAATCATACATTCATTCTCAGTGTAAAAGAATTCTAGTCTTGGAGTCAGAAGACCAGGGTTCAAACCTACTTTGGGATATTAGCTAGCTATGAAACTTTGGGCAAGTCATTTAAGAAATCTGTACGCTTCAGTTTCTCTATCAGTAAAATGAGGATGGTACCACCTGCGGGACTTACTTCACAGGGTCATAAAGGGGCTGAAAGGAGCTTGTGTATATGTGTTTTGCAAGCCTTAAAGTAAAACACGAGTTATCTGGGCCTATCAAGGCCTGGTTTATTTCCTTCCCCTTCCAGGAAGACTTCCTCCTACTGCTCTTCTGCTCTAGTTCATTTTATATCTTTTAAACTACATCACAGATCCAACTTTTGGCTCTATCTGAAGTAAGGAAAGGAAGGGTGTCACTGAGTTCAGCCAATTGAACATAATGGTTGTGGGATGAAAAACTTTTGTCCCTGTCTTGGACCCAAAGGAGACTGCTCTACTGAAGCAGGGCTGGTGGAGTTGTGGAAAAAAGAAACTGACTAAAATTAAAATGTCCACATGCTTCCAACCCAGAAATCTAACTCACAGGCATGTTTTTCACAGAGATCAATGATAAAAAGAAAGGTCCCCCAACACCAAAATACTTGCAACTGCAATTTTTGTAGCAGCGAAAAAAACCGAAAACACAGTAGATGCCCATCACCTGAGATGGCTGCTGAGGTCTATTCCAAATCTCAGATCCTATGATTTTGTGACCTTAGAAATTATCTAAGAGGCAGTGTGTGGTAGGAGGGATGGCATTAGATTATAGAAGATGTGGAGACCTGGGTTTGAACTTCCTTTTCTGACGCTTACTAGTTAGAGGATCACCTCTGGCAAAGTTATTTACGCTCTTTCAAATGCCAAATTACTGCATATGAATGTAATGGGACTTTACTGTGTTATTTAAAAAAAATAAGACAGGGAGAGTTATTAACCCATCTAAGTGAAAATAGGAGTAGAACCAGGAAAACAACATACAGAACAATGTAAATAGAAAGAAACACAAGAAAATAATCAAAACTAAATCCGGTGAGATTATAATGCCCAAGCTTAATCCCAAAGAGAAGATAACCTGGAAAACAATACAGACATTTACAACAGAAATGTAAATTGAAAGAACAACAATAAATCAATCAAAAATGTAAAGTTGCAAAGAGGAAGCTTGGCCCTAAAGGAGAGCTAGAAGGCTGCCCCTCCCTCCTATTCATAGGTGGGGGCTATGACTGTAGAATACCGTATATACTGTCAGAAAGGGCTGATGGGTTATTTCGCTTTGCTAAGGTGATTTTCCCCCCACTCCCCTTCCTTTTTTATTCTCAATCACAAAAGATGGCTTATAATATAGAGGAGGGAGGGAAAGACTCAGATATTAAGGTGATATGAAAACTGTTTGGAAAAACACATTTTCAAAATTTTTAACTAAACTACATTTTGCCCTCACATTTACTCTTCTTAGTGGTAAATCTTACGCCTGTAGCTGGAGGTACCAGGGACTCCCTTATCAGTGCAGTACATTTCAAAAAAAGACTAGCACCAGCACAAGAGTAAGAGGCTGTACAGTTCAAATTCAGCCTCTGACACTACACTACCTACATGACCACGGACAAGTCAATGAAATTCTTTGGGCCTCAGTTTAAAATGAGGAAGTTGGACTAGGTGGCTTTTGTTCCAGTTCTAGATGTAGGATTCTAAGATCTCATCCTATGAACAAGTGGTTCTCAAGGGAAGAAACCCAAGCTATCAAGAATCATATTTTAAAAACCTCCAAGTCACAAATGATAAGAGAAATACAAATGAAAACAATTCTGAGGTTCTACCTCATACCTGCTGGATTAGCAAACATGACAGAAAAGGAAAATGACAATAAATGGAGAGGGCTTTGGGAAACCTGAGAACATTAGTGTACTGTTGGTGGAGTTGTGACTGAAACCTGCCACCCTGGAAAGCAGACAGTAAAACTAGGCATCATACCCTTTGACCATGTGATATCATACGAACTCCTATATATCCCAAAGAGATCAAGGAAAGAAGGAAAAGACCCTACATACAATATCTTTACTTCTTGTCCCAAAGAACTGGAAACTAAGTGGATAATATAGAAATATTATCTCCATAGAAATAAACAAAATGGATGATTTCAGAGAAACTTGAAAAGATTTGTATGAATTTGGAGTAAAGTATGTAGAACCATAAGAATTTATACAATGATGACCACTTCGTAAAGATAAAAAGCTTTAAAAGACTTAAAAACTCTGATCAATGCAATGACCAACTGAAATTCCAGAGATTAATAGGAAAGCATACTATCCACCACCTGAAGAGAAGTGATAGACTCAAAGTGCGGAATGAAGACACATCTTTATAATGTGAGGATTTGTTTTGCTTGACTACGTATATTTGTTACAAAGAGGTTTTTGTTTTTCTCCCCCTCCATCTCTGGCAGGGAGAGGAGAAACTAGGGTTTCAAAATAATAAAAAATGGTAACTCATTGAGACAATTTTTTAAATGACCAGAAAAAAAATAGAAGAGTAGCCAAAAGGAAATAGACAAGCAAGAGAGTTTAGAAAGTTAAATGCTGAATTTGTTACAGATTTGAAAAATAAGCTATAATATAAAGATCTGCAGTTTTATGTACAATATTTCTTCCTGTTCTACTCTGTATACTGAAACCCAATGTTATTTAAAGATAAAATAATGAAGCTGAAAAAAAAACATAATTCTACACACTACTGCTAAGAAAAACTCTAAAGACTGCTAAAAATGGACAAAGGGCCCCATCCACAAAGGAGCTACATCATTCTCACATAAGCTCACATAAGCTTTCCAAAGCTCCCCCCATCTCTAAACATGGCATCCCCAGCAACAAAAAGCTCTTACTCCTTCAAGAGTTCCTGAAATGAAGTCCTTTTCCCTGGTGGCTAATAATTTTCAGACTCTTTGAACTATGCGAAAATGCACTTGAACATATGAAAACACTGATGTTCACAAGTCCACCCTAAATTCAATACTTTCATTGATATGGGCACTCCCTTAATGCACATATCACAGCATCACTCTCCACCTCCCAACCAACTGGGGGACAATTATTACCTAGCTTCAACCCTCCAATTAGAAGCTCCTGAAACAGGGAAGAGACAAAGTGGGCCATAAACAATCAAGACCTTTCCAGCTTTTTAAGAACTTCGTATACCTAAATTCCTCAACATAGTCTTGGAACCCAAAAGTCACTTCCCTAACATATATGGCAGTAGAGAAAAACTTTAAGCTTTGCTGTATGTATAATAAGACCCTTTTTAGCAAAACTAAAAAGCAGAAAAACAGAAACATCATACTTCTAAGAAATTTGTAGAAGTTAACATAGATATATGTTATATATATATATATATATATATTTATTTAGATATATTTTTAGATATATATTTAGTCTTACAGCTTTGTATGTAAATACCGACAGAGAAAGAGTCCAAGTCACAGAGGAGGTTAACGAAATGGCTTTGACTCCTGACTCTCCTGAAATCTGGACCTCTCTACACTGGACCTTGCTCCCAACTACTTCAATCCCCTTTGTGCCCTGTCCCACGTCACCTACCTGTAGTACTGACAGGCTTGTTTGCCCAGAAAGGCTCAGCTTTTCCTGTTCTGAGGGGTAGGCATTGAAGCGATGCTCATACAGCCAGTCTCGGAGAATCTTCACTGATTCCTTTGGGAGGTTTCCTCTCCTCTTCCTCTTGCCTGCCTGGGTTAGATCCAGGGAGGTCAGCCCTTCCTCCTCACCCAGGTCACTGTCTGACATGCTTAGGCTGTCCAGGGTTAGTACAGGAGTCAAACCTGTGGTGGGTATGAAAGAAAAAGTCAGGTGCCAAGGAGAAATGAAACTTCAGATCTTCTTTCTCCCTGCCCCCACCATTTTAAAATTTTTTTTAATTGAAAGTTTTGAGTTCCAAATTCTATCTCCCTCTCTCCCATCTCCCCTCCCTGAGACGGTAAGCAATCACATAAAGGTTATACACATACAATTATGTAAAATATTTCCATATTTGTCATTTTTTTTACAAGGACGTGAATACTAAAAATTAAAGAAAGTGAAAAATAGCCTGCTTCAGTCTATTCAATCAATATCAATTCTTTCTCTGGAGGTGGATAGCGTGTTTCATCATTAACCCTTTGGGATCATCTTGGATCACCGTATTGCTGAGAATAGCGAAGTTATTCCCAATTCTTCACTGGACAAAAAATTGCTGTTTCTGTGCACAAATGTTCTCCTGGTTTTGCTCACTTCACTTTGCAACAGTTCATGTGGGTCTTTTCCAGGTTTTTCTGAAGTCATCCTACTTGTCACTTCTTAGAGCCCAATAATATACCATTACAATTCTATACCACAGCTTGTTTAGCTGTTTCCCAGTTGATGAGCATCCCTTTGACTTCCAATTCTTGGGCATCACAAAAAGAGTTGCTATAAATATTTTTGTACAAATGATCTCTTTTCCTTTTTTGGATGTCTTTGGGATACAGACCTGGCAGTGGTATTGCTGGATCAAATGGGATGCAGTTTTATAGCTCTTGGGACATAGTTCCAAATTGCTCTCCAGATTGGTTGAATCAGTTCACAACTCTCACAGTGCTTTAGTGTCCCAATTTTCCTACATCCCCTTGTCTTTTTCCTTTTTTGTCATATTAGTTACTCTGACGGATGTTGCTTTAATTTGCATTTCTCTGATCAGTGATTTATTTTTTTCATATGACTATAGGTAACTTCAATTTCTCTGCCTGTTCATATCCTTTGACCATTTATCAATTGGAAAATGATTTGCATTTTTACAATTTTGACTCAGTTGTCTATATATTTCAGAAATGAGGCTTTTATCAGAGAGATGGTTGCAAAAATGTTTTCCTCAATTTTCTGCTTTCCTTATATTTTGGTGGCATTGATTTTGTGCAAAAACTTTTTAATTTTATATAATAAAAATTTATGTATTTTTCATTTTGTAATGCTCTCTCTACCTTCTTTGGCTCTAAATTCTTCCTTTATCCATAAATCTAACATCAGATCTGCCATTTTTCTTCTAGCATGCTACAGATAACCCAAGATTTCATTCATTGTCACTATGTCCCTCAATTCAACCTCAATCTCAAGAGACATCATGGAAGGAACTTAAAAGGATCACCTACATCTAGGCATTGTTTCTTGATAAATAAACCATATTATCTTACTAAAATTGATCACCTTATTTCTTAGGTGCATATGCATGATACACCCTAGTATTTCTTTTCCTTTTGGAAGGGAGGGGAACCAGTAGGTTTATGGATTTATGTGGGTTTATGAAGAAGATAAAGAGAACCTTTGTGGGGGGGAGAGAAACTGAGGCCCAGATAGGAGAAGCGATTTGCCCAAAGTCAAAGCTAGTTCCTGATTCCAATCCATTCCAATAAAGTTATTAACGTTAACTCTAGTACCTTCCCTCTCTTAATTATACACACACACACATACACACACATATATGTTTGCCATTTTATCCTCTATTTAGAGTGTCAGCTTGTCGAAAGTAAGGTCTTTTTTTTTGCCCTTTTGTATTCCCAGTGCTTAGTGCAATGCCTAGCACATAGTAGGCACTTAAAAACAGTTTCCTGACTGATTTATTAAGGACCTACGATGAGGAAGAGACCTACAGATTTAAAAAAAAAAAGGTTCCATTTCAAATAGGGAGGATTGACACCTAAACAGAGAAGCATATACATAAACGTTGGAGGAAGTATCCCCGGGGTATCTGGGAAGGCATTCTGTAAGAGGTGGTACCTAAAAATTAAGCCATTAGGGAGCAAGCAGCTTATTTAAGTCATGGGGAATAGCCTATTACACAAGTAGGAAGTCACCTGTCAAAATTCCTGACACAATCAAGTAGGCAAGTTTGGCTAGAATTCTGACCCCAAGCCTTCTTCCACCGTCTTTCCTGAAACACACACACATACCCACAAACACTCCATTTGCCTTTATATATGTATATATCACTCTTGGTAATTTGGGATTAAATCTCACTTCTGACACCTTAAATGATTTTGAATAAGTCAGCTTTTGGGCCTTCAGCTTTATCCTTCAGGAAAATGGAGATGATGGTATTTATGCTATCTATCTCAATGGTCTAAAGTGATCTTAGAAGGTATGACTAAGGAATCCACTTTGAGATCAATAAAATTGAAGAATAAGACCTTTGTCGAAGAGGTCTCTCTATCCTAGGTACAAACATCTCCCACTAACCCATTCAAAATGACTGAATCATGACTGATGCCAACCTCAACCACACCTTGCTATCTTGGCCTTTAAGAGAGAGTGGGGGACACCTAGGTAGACATAGAGAAGTGATCCAGGTGACAAAAATCAGGGCAGGCTAGTACACAAACTTAGTGAGTCTCTCAGAGGAAATTCTGCACATCTATGGCACCCCTTTACCCCATCAGAGCTGGGAAACACACAGAGGCAAGAGGAGAGTTAAAAGAGAGTTCCTGAGTCAAATTGGGAACTCCAAGAACCCCCAGAGTTAGCAATACAGAAGTGATCCTAGATAAATGGGGGAATGGACAGACTTTGAGACCTAGGCTTAATGTGGAGTTACAAACTTTTTTGAAAAAATATTTTGACAGCTGTATTTCAGTATGACTGGTTTCCTTTTATGAATGTTTGCATTTTTAATGCATTTAAAAACATTATTCCAAGAAGGGGTCTGTAGGTTTCCTCAGTCTGCTCAAGAGATCCACAACACACAAAAAGTTAAGCACCCCTGTCTTGGATAGAACAAAAACAATTTCCAGGACCAAGCAAAGGTGCCGCTCAAAGACCAAGATATTAGGGACATTAATAGACTACACTTTGACCATGTTCTTTCTTTGTGAATTATAAAACTGTCAATCATAAAACATTAGTTCTTTCCCCTTTTGAGGAATACAGGATATAACCATAAGGTGGTGCTATTAAATATGGAATACTGCCTAGGTATCTAAAGGAGAAGGGACTCATGGGAGAGAAGTCTTGACACAAGACTTACTCCTTAGAGGTAATAAAAGGCAATAAATCAAATACTAATTAAATGCCCATCAAATGCAGAGCACACAGCATGAAGTTTAGGCAAGCACCAATCTCCAACCTCATGAAGTGGTGATAAAGTCTAGTACTTTGCTATTCCCACCTGGTCTAACAGAAAAAGGCTTTACAAAATATGAATCCTAGAATTTAACTGAATGAAAGGCAATAAAAACAAATGATCCCTGTACATATATTCGTCATCTGATCTTCACCATATGCCTCTATGGGTAATTCTGTCATCATCATCCCATTTTACAGACTGGCAAATTGAGACTGAACAGATTCAGAAGCTGTAATTTGCCTGTGCCACACAGAATGGGTTGGGATCCAAACCAAGATCTGTCCTTCCTCCAGGACACATCCATTTCCTCTCTAATCTGTTTAGCTTCCAGTACTACCTGTGATTTGGGGCAAAAGCCATGGGGTCTCTGGATTTCAATTTCTCTATCTGTAAAAATGAGAGGTTTGAATCAGATGATTCAAACTGGTCGAACCAGCCTCCAAACTCCTTCCTCACAGAAGAGAGAGGTACACATGCATTGTCTCAGAACAAGGATTCACAGAAAAAACACAGAAAAGGGAAAGAGAAAACAAAGAAAAACTGGAAAATTGACATCCAATCTTCTGAAACAGAAACAGGCCTCTCCCACTCCCCCACAAAGGAAGCCTCCAGCGCGGAATTCCTTTGGGGTGTTTTATCTGTTTGCTTAAAAAAAAAAATCCTGGCTTTCATCCCCATCCCCATCCCCATCCCCAGGCAGGCCTAGAAGATGCGTTTCCTGGTCCGGAGAGACTGATCCTTATCCCACGAGAAAAGTGAAGTCCTCCCCGACCCTCTCCCCCCTCACTCCGTCCCCTTCTGGGGCAGTGACAGTGACAGGAAGGAAGCTAGGAAGGGGGGAGAAGCAGGGAGGAATTAAAAAGTCTGCTCAAGGTTATCTGGTCTAAATTCTCTCTTGGCCTCCAGACTGTATCTGGTAAGAAGCAGCAGCAAGGCTGAGGACGGGGTTGGAATTCCTCCAGCACCCCCTCCCCCGCTCCCACACCACAGAAGGCCGGACCCCACCCCCACGCCCTACCCCCAACAGCTCACACTCACGGCCCTTGACAACTCCTCAGCACTTAACTGTCACCAGCGCTACTCCAGGACGCTGAGCTTCTCATCGGCCGGGACTTCTACAAAGTTTTTCTCCCTGCCAGGGCTCGGCACGGTGGGCCCTGAAGCAGCTTTTGTTCAAGGCACCGATACACCCCGACTCCACAGACAGGACACCTGCCTGACAAACGCACCCCCAACTTTCCCAGGGACGGCCTCTCCCACTCCCTGACACCTCACCCCCACGCCGCTCCGGACCGGCGGCTCCGAGGCTCGGCCCCGAGCGCCGGGCACACAATGGGCCCCGACTGTCATTCACCTGCCCGCCTGACCCGGGCCACTCTCCCGGGAGGCCCCCGCAGCTTCCACGCGCGTGCACTCACCCACCCCGCTTTGTACAAGAAGCACCGCAGCACACAAAGCCCACTCCAAGCTCCGCTGCTTCTGCAGCTCCGGGGGCGCCTAGGCCGGGAGAGGGGGTCGGTGCGGAGCACATGGCTTGGGGGCGGGGAGGGGCCTTGGACCCGGAGAGGAGGGCTCCCCCAGGGTGGGGGGGCGCCGATCCCAACAGAAACTGAGGCCGGGAAAGAGATCGAAACCTCCCCCCTCCCCCCCACAAACTCCACCTCCCCAAAGCTGCGTCTCCGAATTACCTCCGGACCCTGGGGAGCCAGGGGCACCCCCTCCAAGCCAGGGCGGGGGGCGGCGTGTGGGGCGGCAGGAGACCGGGAGGAAGGGGCTTTCGTGAAAGGGGCGGGAGAAGAAAGGGGCTGGAGAAGAAAGAAAACTCACGTGTCCAAAGGCAGAAAAGTTTCCTCGCCACCCCCCCTTCCAGGGGCTTAAGGCCGGCGTACTTGGGGCCCCCCCAGTCCCGGGGTCGGGGTTCGGGGCGCAGGCTCCGAGCTTTAAACCAGCCCCCCCTCCCCGGGAACGGGCTCCATGTTGGCCGCCCCGGACCCCCGCGGAAGGTCGGGGGGTCCGCGGGCCGGTCGGGTTCCGGGGGGCCTGAGGAGGCTGCGGGAGGGGGGCACGGCTTCGCGAGGGGAGGGGGCCGCCAGCCCCGAGCCCGAGAGGGACGGAGGGACCGACGGACGCCGGGAGACAAGAGTTTTCTTTGTTCCAAAGAAGCAGGAACTTGCGCGGGCCGAGCCCGCCCCCGTCCCTCTCCCCCGGCCCGGGCCCGCCCGCCTCCGCACCCCCTCCGGCTGTCACCGAACGCCGCTTCCCACGCCCCCGCCCCCCAGCGCCCAGGGTCCCGAGGCGGGGGCCGCACAAAGGAGGCTGCGCCTCCCGGCCGTCCCGGGGAGCCCCTACCCCGCCCCCGGCCCGCACGCGCACGCCCCCCGCCCCCGCGCGCACACAAACTTTCCCACTCCTCGCTCCCCGGCCCCGCCGCTGGCCGGACTCACTCTTCCGAGCAGCCTTCATGTCGGCGCGGGCCGCTCGGCTCCGGGCCGGGCACGGCTGGGGGCTGGGGGCCCGGGGCACGGCGGGGGGCCCGGGGCACGGCCGGGGGCGGGCAGGCCGGGGGGCGGCGCGGAGGAGGGGGCTCCGGGGCTGCGCTCCGCTGACACACGCTCTGACAGCTCCCGGGCTGGAAACCACCCCGGCGGCCTGACGTCAGATCCCCCCGGGATGCCCCTCCCTCCTTCCCCGCCCCCCGACCCGGCCGGGACCCCGAACGGACGAGCGCCCGGCCCCTCGGCGGGGAGGGCGCCCCGAGGTCCCCAGAGCGGCGGGGCCGTACCTGGCGGAGGTGGCCGCGCCGCGGACGGAGCCGGGGTCGGAGGCCGCCCTGTCCCCGCCGGTGCCGAGCAGCTGCCTTCCCGCGGCCCTCCGGTGCGCCGCCTTGTAAGGCCGGTCGTTCGGCCGGCGGTCCGGGAGCGAGTTCGGACACTCCCCCCCCCCCCCCGGGGACCCCAGACCTGACCTCGGCGGCTCTTTCCCGGGCTGTTTCCGCCCCCACACGCCCCACGGGCCCGGAGTTTGGAGCCTCCAGGTGCACGAGAAAAGCGTGCGGACTGGAAAGGCGCGGGCTGCCGCGAGGCTGAGCCCTGAGAGCGCGGGGAACCTTCGGGACGGGTGCGGAGCACGCCGGACCCGGGCCGTTTAAACCTGCCCTGCCCTGCCCTCAAGGAGCTTACGTCCCATTGGCCGCCGGAGACCTTCCCCGTCCGCCCCTCCCAGTAAATACCCTTTGTTTGTACCTCGGTGGGTCCCGAGGCGCCCTCGTTTGTAAACACCTAGTCCGACCAGGCTCTTAGAGCTGCCTGGTGCGTCCTTCCAGTCCACCCCTCAAAGTCGAGGTCAGACAAGGGGCGCTGAAGTCACTTCAAGGCTGGGAGGGAAATCAGGGGGTGACCGGGAGGTGAGAAGATCCTGCATCTAGAGCCGGGGCACACTGGAGTCCCTGCCCCCCACCCGTGTGACCTTGGACTTCCTCTGTCTGAGTCTGCTGTCCACCTGCAAAATGAGGAAGATGGAGCAGATAAGCACGGAGACCCTTTCAGCTCAGAGTCTTGGATTCTTAGGTCGTCTAGACCCGTTTTTTCATTCATTGAGGTCGAAACTAAAGCCCAGAAGAGGACTTGCTGTAAAGTCACACCGCGAATGAATGACATTCCCAACAAGCGGGTGGCGGAGAAGAGCTTGAAGAAGGTCTAGAAGCCTAGTTAGGACCAGTGATACTGGACAAGTCCTTTCCTCCTCTCTGAGCTAAAATGAGGGGGTTGGTTTTTTACTTGTAAATATACGATTCAATCTCACACCTGTCCAATCTATCATCCTGCGCCAAAATAAATCAACTAAAAATATCAGTCACTCCTTTGCTGAAGAACTTTCAGCGGCTGCCTGTTGCCTCTAGTACAAAATAGACACTCTTCAGTCTGGCATTAAAAGCCCTTGAGGATTCCTCTCTAGCCTACCTTTAGCAGATCATGGCATCCCGCTCCCTTTCACACGTTCTGTGTTCCAACCCACCTAGCTCTTACTTCCTCTGGAAGTTGGAACTCCACTTCTTAGAATCCTGACTTTTTCTTCAAGTCTCGGTTCCCTTGTGCCATTGCAAATCCCCTAGGAATGCTTTATTGATTGAGTTAGCAGTTAAGCGTTTTCTCCCTCCTCATATCCTGAATATCCTTCTCTGTTTATTAAAGTACTTAATGAATACTTATTAGATTGAATGGATGATCCCATAGGCTCCAGCCTCTGGAGGCAGGTCTCTTTCTCCTAGGTACCTAATAGAAATGACCTAACTTCTTCACACATTGTGTGGGGGATAGAAGAAGTGGAAAAGCAAATATACAAGATATTTCCAGACTGGACCACTGGGAAAGAGTTATTGGAATGAGAGAACAGACACTGCTGTCTCCCTGGATAAATCTTAGAATTTAGAATCGACAATTATATTCTCCTGGAGTAGTTGATGTGCCCCTAGGCTAGGAATCTGGAGCTTTGGATTCTAATCTCAGTTTAGCTACAGACTTCTTGGGTGGCTTTATTTCCTCTCTTTTAGCCTCACTTTCCTCCCTAGTGAAATGGGCATAATAACCCAGTTTCAGGTAGGCAAAAGCTAGAAAATTGTCACCCACAAGAACTTTAGTAGGAAAGGGGGTGGGGAAGTGCTTTCTTTGGATCTCCTCTCCCCCCAATCTAAACGCTGATCCTCCTGGCACACCATAGCTGCTCTCCCAATCAGATTGTAGGGGGTTTAACATTCTAATCAACATTTGTGAGACCACCCCAGGGGTGTTAATTGAAGGATTATTTCGAAACTTCAATTCTTCTTTTCAGCCCGCTTTTAGCTCCTTGTAAAGACCATTGTCCTCCAGAGTCCTGGGAAATTTAGACCGGAAAAGTCAGAGCCCCTTAGATCATCAGAGGTCCAAGACCCTCCCTTTCCCCACAAACGTGGCAATTGAGGAAACTGAGGCTGAGAGTTCTCTTTCAACCATTAAATTTTGTGACAAGGAAGGTTTTCTCTATTTTTGCTGTGTAGTCCTGCGCAAGTCACTTTAATGTTCTCTGAGTTTCCCCTTGGTTAGTCACTTAAACTCACTGGGGCCTCGGTTTCCTCATCTGTAAAATAAGAGGACTGGCCTCTGCAATTTCTTCCAATTTGAGATCTGATTCTATGATGTCCCAAACACTTATAATACAAGTCAGTACAAGTCTGTGCTTTCGAATGTGTGTCCTAGGCAAATCGTTTGGATTTGTTTCCCCATCGGTAAAATGAGAGGATTGCATTAACTGTGTGACTTTGGGACAAATAATAAGAAAAATAGTGCTCATGTAGTACTTGAAGGTCTGCAAATATAAAGGTAGGCACTATAATTATCTCCATCTTACAGATGGGGAAATCGAAGTAGTCGGCGTTTAGTCAGTATCTGAGGGAGGACATTTGAAGTCAGATATTTTTCAGCTCTCTCTCTACCCTCTGCACCACCTTTCTGACTTCTTGCTGGAGTTGGTCTTGGGGCCTAGCCTTAAAAGGTGCCTCAGATTTCAGCAGTTAGAGAGAGGGGAGGCAGAAAAGGTAAAAAACTGGGAGTGCTCAGGACCTTTGGCTAATGGAGCCCTCATTCCTCTTGGAAGTTTAGAGCTTAGCAAGGTACATCTCTATCCTTCCTCTGAGAGGCCCAGTGCAAGCTTTACTGCCGTCCTGGGAATATCATATTGTCCATTCAAAAGCTGGGGGGAAACCCAACCCAACCTGGAGCACCTGGGGTCGGAGGCACATGAAACAGAGCAGAGGGAGGAGGGGGAAGGGACGCTGGGCTGGGCTGGGAGCTCACAGAGCCAGTATGATGCTAGGGAGAGGGGTTTCATGCCACAAACCCAGGCTCCCCACCTGGTTTGAGTTGTCTGATGCCCCTGTGAGCCACATACATAAAATGGCTTCCCTTCTCCTGACAGCCATTTTAGAAGGCTTGGACTAGAAATGAAGCCCCTTTGGCAACCAGAATTCTAGAACATATGTGTGTGTGTGTGTGCGTGCGCGCGTGTGTGTGTCTGTGTATGTATGTGTGTGTGTCTGTGTGTATGTCTGGGTGTCTGTGTGTGTGTGTGTGTGTGTGTGTGTGTGTATGTGTGTATACTATATTCTGTTATCTGCTGAAAGGTCAGGAGAGCCTAGGTGCCTTAGCCATTTCAGGGATCAGTCATCTCAGAGTTAGGATGGGATTCTCTTCCAATCTCCAAAATCAAATTAATTATAATTCAGTCTAATTCTTAGCATGAGCAGATAATCCTTTTAAGGGACTGAGGGCAAAAGAAAAGATCTGACAAACAGCTCTGGCATCTTGAAACCTTAGAGAAGCTTGGGAACTTTTGCCTAATAGAAGTTTAGACCTGGAGTCCTGAGTCCCCTTATGAATGACTTTAGGCATGTCATCCAAGCTGGTTGAGCCTCAGTTTTCTTATCTGTAGAATGGGCTTAAAAATCCTGTGTCCATCACAACATGGACACATCACTGGCATATAATGAGATCACTGATGAAGTAGTACATAAATTTGAGTTTTTAAGCTTCCTTTTGTCTTTCTGTACCTTTCTAATAAAAGGTAGACCCCTACAACCCACACTGGATTCCCGTTGGCTGCGTGACCTTGGGCCAGCTGCTTTGACCTTTCATTTCAGTGCCCAGGAATCTAAGACTTTAAATTGTAGGACTGTTTCTTTTCTGCAGTGGTAAAGGGAATTCCTCACTAGGGACCTCCCTATGTTAATGAAAACAAGTCCAGGTTTCCAATTCAGAAAAGAAAAGAAAGCCTACCAGTTTTTTTATATATTATTTTTTATTCTCATTTCCCCTTCATCAGTGATCTATAAGATCTCCCAGAAGCAATCCCAGAGACCTCCAGAGACTGTTTCTGATTGTCCCTCTCAGGAGGTAGAGGAAGATCACAACAGGTTGGAGATAGTAAAAACAATAGCTGAAATTTATATGGTTCCATAAAGTACTTTATGGCCAGTCACTCATTGATCTACTCCTTCTATAGTGAAACATTTTTTTGGAAGGAATGTTAGGTTTAATCAGTCCATCACAAAGTATTTCTCAAGCCCTTACTAGGTACTAAGTATGGCAGGATTCCAAGATCTTCAAGATCCGAGGCCCCAAGATGAATCCCTACTCTGACACTTACCCACCCAAGTGACCTCTGGCAAGTTAACCTCTCTGGACTTTTGTTTTCTATCTCTAAAATGAAGAATTTATAGTTCAGCTATACCTCTGTGATGCTTACAAGAACAGCCCTAAGTGACTGGGAAATTCAGTTCAATATTTTTAAAGCATTTATTATGGGCCTACTCTACAAAAATGAAGCCATAAGGAAACTTGGAGTGTAATGGGGGTGAAGGGGCTATAAAGGAAAGGGGCAGATAATTATTAGTACAAGGTTGAATGGGATCTGGGGAAAAGAGCCAAAATACTGAGAGAAAATTTGAATAAGGAGAAATCACTTTCATGATATGAGTTTTGGGGGGTTTATTTCCAGGTGGGGGGGATAGGGTAAGGGAGAGGGAGAAAAGGAAGGAAATCTTTTGAATGAATGAACAAAAGGCATTTTGTAAGCCCTGGGGATACAACTTCAAAATCTGGAGAGTCTCTGTCCTCCAAGAATTTACAATCTTATCTAATCTAGGGAGAAAACAGATATTTGAGCCTGGTGGCTGAGGCTAGGTGTTTTGCCAGGAAGTCACAGGGATGGTTTCCTTTTTTTGTATTGATCAACCACAGTCGGACATATTGAAACTTGACTTTATCATGGTGATATCATCTTGGTCTTCTTTGAGAATGGAGGACAACAACCATTGTCTGGTATATAGTAATCGATTCATATACGCTTAGTACTTTGTCACTGGGAACAAGACAAAAAATAAGTAGCACCTGCCCTCAAGGATCTTCTGTTCTGATGTACTTAAAAATAGGTAGAAATAATTCAAGATACAATGGGAATAAATGTTTAAGTACTTTAGAATAGAATCCTTGAGAGCAGGGAAGCTAGCAAGTGGGGAGGATTGGGCAAAGTCTGTAGCAGAAGGTGCCTTTTGAACTGATTCTTGAAAGAAACTAGATATTCTAAGAGAAAGAAGTGAGAGGGTATGGGAGACAGCAAATGCTTGGAGGCTGGAGATAGAGATTGGAATGTTAGAACATTGACATCATTTGTGAGGAAAACAAACAAATTGGCCAGTAGAGTTGAATTAGAAAATGGGTGTAGGGAAGTGGAATTTAGGACAGTAAGGGGTCAGAGATGAAAAGAGACTTTTGTGTCTGACAAAAGAGTTTACATTTGATTCTGGAGATAATAGGGAGTCATTGGAGTTTTTTAGGTATGTGTATGTGTGTAAAAGACAGTTTAAGACCTAACTATGCTTTATTAAAATCGCTTTGACAGCTGAGTGAAAGATGTATTAGAACGGGAAAGAGACTTGAAGCCCAGAGACCACTAGGCAAAGGGCAAAGAAGGCCTGAGCCAGTGTGACTGTATTAATGGAGTGATAGAACCAGCTGCCACACGTAAAGATAGAAATGACAAATTTATCACCTGATTGGATATGTGGAATGCGTGTGGGTGAGGAGATGATGACACCCAGCTTGTAAGAAAGATGGTGGCACCCAGAATAAGAAGTTTGGAAGCCAGGTGGACTGGGGGTGGGGAGAAGATGCTGAGTTGTTTTGGACATGCTGAGTTTGAGGTGCTTATGGGGATTCCCTTTCATTCTAGTGACTTCCACATCTATAGCTTGTTTGTACATAGTTGTGGTAGGTTGTCTCCTCCGTGTGAATGTGAGCTTCTTGAGGTCAGGGACTGTCTTTTGCTTTTCTTTGTATCCCTAGCATTTAGCACAGTGCCTGGCACACTTTATTGAGGTTGTTCAGTCATGTCTGACGCTCTGTGACCCTATTTGGGGTTTTCTTGAAGATACTGGAGTAGTTTGCCCTTTCCTTCTCTAGCTCATTTTTCAGATGAGGAAACTGAGGAAAATAGTTAAGGGACTTGCCCAGGGTCACACAGTGAATAAGTGTCTGAGACCAGATTTGAATTCATGAAGTTTTCCTGACTCCAGACCCAGTGCACTATCCACTGTGCACCAGCTATCTGCCCTACCTGGCATGCACTAGGCACTTAACAAAGTGTTTATTGACTGACATCCAGTTTGAATTGACCAATAGGCAGTTAATGATTTAGGACTGAAATTCTGGATATATGCACTGTCATATTATGTTTGTGTTAATGATTGTGTATGTCATGTGTGGTTCCCAGGTAGAATATAAGCTTCCTGAAGGCAGAGACCGGTTTACTTTTCTGTCTATACAGTGCTTTTCACATAGTAAGTGCTTAATAAAAGCTTTATCCATTCATGTACAGATCTGAGAGTCATCTTTATATCTTCATTTTATAGAAATGTTAGCAATTATTGTGATTATGATGAATTTTGGAAAAGTGATAGTATTTTGAGCTGGAAGTCTTTAAGGAATACACAAGTCCACCCTCATTTTGCAGACTCCGAGGTTCAGAAAGGGGTTAGTGACTTGGGTGAAGTGAAAACATTTCAGCGTTTATTTCTGGACACTCTGTAGGTAATGGCGCCTCTACATTTCAAGAGTGAGTTTCTCTACCTGTTTTCTAGCTTGTTCAAGATGCTTAATGATCTGGAAAACACTATCAAGGTAGAGTTAAGGAGCAGCCTTACAACCTGCAGAAGGAAGTGTGTCCTGGTATTGTGGTCACCATTCAAGAAGTAGCCAAACCCCAAGGTGAGAAGAGGCAGAGTGAGGTGGGAAGAGGGTGAAGAAGTCAAGGTCTAGAAAGGGTCAAGATGTCAACAGGGAGACCCTGTTGGCAATGGTCAGAGCTGGGCAGAGGGATGGGTAGAGAGCAGAGTGGCAGAAGGCAGAAGAGTAGGACTAAGGTGCCCAAAGGCATTATTAGCTGAGCCTGAATCAGTTCCAAGACTTACATAGCCTTCCTCTATCCTCAATCCAAAGTGAGTCTGGCCTTAGGGGAAGATCTAATAGGATGCCTTTGGAAATGGACAGTTGTTGTTTTATGTAAATTTGCGTTATGCAAATTGGCTTTTGAATAAAGAATTCTGGAAGAAATCCACCTTCCAAATAAACACCTATGCTATCTTTACTGTACAGTACTGTGCTCTCTCAGTCCACTCCTGCCCCTCAGTTTAGAAATTCATGATCTCCCACACCACCCTCCACCAAAAGCCTCCCCAAAAAACCCTTGAAGTGAAAATAAAACAGATTCTCTGAGATCACCACTGCCTCCACTGCTACTGATACACTAAGGTTAAGTGTGAGGCAAATTCAAGGTTGTCTTTCACTGAGTCTAGGTACTGTGATCTATCAAAGTAGGCCTCCCACATCCTTCTCTGCTCCTATTCCCTACCTCCCACCCTCAGGTATTTAGTTGTAACTAAGATAAGCAACTGGGGCTTTGTCCCAAGGCTAGGAATTAGTACTATCCTGAGGTTACATCCTCTTCTTCCCAAGGGGACCTCCAACCTCTGCACCTATACCCCCTTTCCCACACTGCTCCTAGAGTGCTGGCAGCAGTAACTTCAACTGAGGACAGGTAAGCCTACAATTCCTTGATTGTTGGAGATAGCAACATTTCTAGTTCTATCTCTGCTGGTGCGTTTAAAGTACACTTGGAATGGCCTGGGAGGGGGGCTCCTTTAAACATAGGCAGACTGAGGAATCAAGGAATAGGTAAGAATAGTGAGGGGACGGGTGGTCAGGGCAGCACTGTATGTAAAGTCAGTAACTTGTTCAAATCTTGATTCTGCCACTGTATGGCTGGGTGATATTGAGCCTGAACCTCAAGTTCCCTCATCTGTAAAATGGGAGGATGTTGGAAAAGAAGACTTCTCAAGTCTTCTCGATCTAATACCTACCATCCGTGTGATTCTGAGTGTGGGGACTGTCTCACTTTTGTCTTCATATCCTGGGGTTTAACACAGGGCCAAGCAAATAGGCCTTTGGTAGTTGGTTGATTGGTTGACCTGGCTTCCATGCTCTACTTCTGACTTGCTATGTGACTGTAGGCCAATCTCTTTCCTTCTCTAGGCCTCATTTTCCTATTCTGAGAAATTCTAGGCTCGCCTGCTCCCATGGTCAAGAGAATATGAGACAGTTGCTGAGTATATATAACAGCTTAGGCCTGAGTAGAATTTTCTTGGTAAGCACAGATGCTAGTGATGGGCATGAGAATAACTCTACCTCTGCCTTCAGATATCAGCTTTTCTAGCCCTTACAATTTTATAGTGAAGCCCATAGAGGGGAAGTTTGCAAAGAAAGTAATTCCCAGTACTTGAATTCAGATCCTGATTTCCAGCTCTGAGTTCTTTCCAAATAGAAAATCAACCAGAAAAATGAGAGGAAGAGGATCACTGGGGGAGATAGAGGAACAGATCAGGAAGTTAGGGCTCTCACCTGCTTCCCAGGGCCAATCATTATCCCCCTGAGATGTCAGGGCAGAAAAAAGCCCAAGTGCAGGATCTGTGGAGGCACTTGGAAAAGGCTTACCTGGTTTAGGGGTTTCCCTTCTTAGACTTGCAGTCACAGAATCCATGGTCTGGTTGTCAGAAGGACTTCTTGTAATGAGTCAGGAGAGAGATCAGAGGATTTCTTTGGGCTTGGAAAAGTCCCTCATATAGTGTTTTTCAAATTTGTTGATCTAAGGACCCCATTACACCCTTAAAAATTGAGGACCTCAAAGAGCTTTCGTTTATGTGTGCTATCTATTTCTATTTACTGTATTGCAGAAAAATTTCAGTATTATTATGAAAATAGCTTTGACTATGGGGAGAGGGGGGAAGAAGGGAGGGGCAAAGGGGGAAGGGTGGGTGCTCAGACCACAATTTGAGATTGCTACCTTACTACAACACCTTTTCTAGATGAGAAAACAGAAGAGAAAAATGAGAGCTAAAAAAGTCACAGAGAGCAAATACTAAAACAGATTTGAACCCAAGTTCTGGATTCTTTTTTTTCTTCTAGAGACAAAAGAAACAGGCTTGTCAGAGGATGGAGAAGAAAGGGAAGGAGTGTCTGGAGTAATAGGAGCTATAGCTCAGAGGGACTTTGGGCAGGGGATCCAGGAGACTGCCAGAGCAGGGGAATAGGATAGGATAGGGCTGAGCTACTGTAAAGATGTCAGGATCCAGTCTTTGGAGCAATCCCATCCCTATCTCCCAAGCACCCGATCTTGAAATCCTAGATGAGCAACCCTCCCATTCTTTATCCCTTCCACTGTACAAAAACCTGAATCAACTTAGGCTAGTGCCTTATGTTTTGGGTAGTCGTTCTTTCTCTTTCTTGCCAAAATTTAAAGTCAGTGTTAACCCTCAAAAACCAATGCACCTGACACGTTACATTACACAGCAATATACATACATAAACATATAATCACACATACACATGGATTCACACAAGCTGCACACTGGCTTTAACATGCATGGGTGCATACCCAATAAGATACACTTCCTTGGACACCCACTCGAACCCCTGTCTGGGAGCTGAATAGGGTGTTTGTTCCATGCTGCTCTCCTTTGTGTACCTTTGTGAGGCAAGTGAGTGATGTTGAAGGATCAGGGTGTGTGCAGGGGACACAAAAGAGAAGAAAAAATGTTTTAGGGTCTCCTGTAAGAACAAGGAATGTGTCATTATTAAGATGCCACAATAACCAGATGAGACAGTGGCAAAGGAACTGGGACTAAGGGAAAGTTGGTCCCTGCAGACCAGTGGAAAAGGGCACAGGTGGTCAGCTTTGGCCAGATGACTTGGATTGGTCCTTTCCTTGTTTGGGGCCTTGGACTGTAGTATGTGGTGGATAAGCAGTGAAGCAAG
>CM053769.1:353050550-353287891 GCA_028658325.1 Potorous gilbertii
AGCCTTGCTTTTCCTCAAGGACCAATCAGGTGCTACCTCTCTCATGAAGCTTGTACTGAATCCCAGCTAGTCCTCTCCCCACCTTCTTCCCTTCACACACAGTTGAAAAAAATCTTAGAAAATAATCAAATTTCTCAGAATTTGCCTGGAATTTTTCTTTAGACTCATCTCATTGTCCTCCCTGTAACAGTTATTTGTTCTCTTGTATTCTTCCCCCTCCCCCCAAAATTAGAAAGGTAAGCTTCTGGAGAGTAGGATCCCCTGTCTTATAGCCTTTCTATTTTTGTGTCTCTCATGGGTATGTGGTAGGGCCAGGAACATAGTAGAATATGATTTATACTGGCTGATTGAATTGGTATTGAGAGGGCTCTAAGAACAAGGTGTGTGTGTGTGTGTGTGTGTGTGTATGTATGTATGTCCCTCTAGACACAGAAGGGTCCAGTCAGGCAGAACCAGGGAGGTTGAAAGATTCCATATCTTCCCTTGCTATGATCTGCAGCCTCCAATCTCCTCCACTCCAGTTCTTTCCTTTCCTCTCCCTTCCCCTCCTCCTTCATTCCCCTTCTCTATTCTCCTCTGCATTCTTGACATTCCTGCCCTTTTGAGCAACTCTCTCCTTCCTCTTCCACCCACAGCCTGTGTTATCCTGCCTTCTCTAAGGACTCAGGAGCCAGAAGGAGGAGTTTGGGGGGAACACTGTAGCCTGGCACCTTGAGGGCCCCCTCCTAGGACCCTCCAGCCTGAAATCCTTCCCTGAGAGCCTGAGCCACTTATGGACTTTGAGGACCATGTCAGAAATCATCAAAGGTGAGCCTTCACTGAGATAGCATCAATTCTAAATTCCCTGGAAGACAGAACCCAGCCCTGGGTGTCTGCTCTGTGAACTCTAGCAAATTGCTTCCTCTCTTTGGACCTCATTTCCGCTATAAAATAGGAGGAGTAATCTTGACATTACCTAACATTGATTCAAGAACAGCCTGCACTCTTGTCTTACAGCCAAGAATGCTATTACTGTCCTCGTGTTTCCTCATCTTCCTCCTAACCCAGGGTTTCTGCCTCCACAGTACCTGCTTGGGCAGAGAGAATTCCTTTAAGAATTTAGCACTAAGTGTCATTGTGACAAACAAGCTTGGCCCGAAGAAGAAAGCAGAGAATATACTTCTCTCCTGCTTTGCAGAGGTGGTGGATGAGGAACATTGTCTAGACTTGGATTGGGTTAAAGTTCTTGGTTAGATTGACCGAAGTGCTTCCCCACCCTCACCTCCCTTTTTATTTCTGTCATTTTTTTGGTTAGGATTATTTGGAAATGAAGATGATATAAAAACAAAAGATACCAGCAAGTTTTAAACAATATGTCAAGGATCTATAGACAGTAAAAACAATCAATCAATAAGTATTTATTGAGTACCTACTATGTGCCAGGAAATGCTGGTGAATAGAAATGTAAGAAATTGAGGCATCTCTATTTGATATGAGTTTCCATTCTACAGGGAAAGACAACACCTATATGCATAAATATGATAAAAATACAAAGGAGCAGGGAATTAGCAGGTGGAAGATGAGGAATTGGATGAGTCTAGAAAGAAGAGGTTTTCCCTAGAAGACTTATATGAACTGATGCTGAGAGAAGTGAGCAGAACCAGGAGAACATTGTACACAGTAACAGCAACTTTGTTACTTTGATAGACTTGGCTCTTCTTAGCAATACAATAATCAAAGACAACTCCAAAAGACTCAAGAGGAAAATGCCATCCACATCCAGAAGAGGAATTATGGAGTCTGAATGCAAATTGAAGCATACTATTTACTCTCTCTTTTTTTTTTGTTTCTGTTTTCTCGTAGTTTCTCCCCTTCTTTAAAACCTAATATGAAAATAAGTTCAATATGAATGTATATCTAGAGCCTATATCAGATTGCACACCATCTTGGTGGGGAGGGAGATTTAGAACTCAAAATCTTATGGAAGTGAATGTTGAAAACTAAAAGTTAATTTCAAAAAAGAAAGAAAATGGTTTTTCATGAATTGGAGGTGAGGAGGGCATGCATTCCAGATATGGAGGCCTGGGCATAGCCACAAAGAGAAAAAATGAAATAGGTCTATTGGACCTCCATACATATATACACATACACATACACCTCTCTCGTTCACTGTCTATACATCTTCAAATGTATATACCTAGACATTTATAGATATAGATATAGATGTGCTAGAAAGAAAGGTTGGGGTCTGATTATGAAGAACTTTAAAAGCCAAGCAGAAGAGTCTTATCCTACAGCCCATAGGGAGTCATTAGGAGTTTGTTTAGGAGGGAAGTGACATGTAAGGAAATTCTGCTATATGATGTCTTTCTGGTGAATATAAATTGGAAAGAATACAGACAGGAAAATAATTTGCCACTAAAGCTGGTAAATAGGTGGAAATATTCAATGACAACAAAAGAGTTAAAGACAAAAAGAGGCACGTTAATACTCTTGTTTTACTTCTGTGAATTAGTCCGATCATTCTGGCAAATAATTTGGGAATTATTATAAATTATTATATATAAGAAAAATGATACAATTGTTCATATACTTTGACAGATCCCAAATCTCAGTACTCCATGGAGATTTAACCTCCATAAAAAGGTTCCACATATGCCAAAATATCAATCGCAGCACTTTTTTTGTGGGAAGGAAATAAAACAGAAATAAAATGCCCATGAATAGGTGAATGGCTGAACAAATTGATATATGAATGTAACGGGATATATGGCTGATGGAAGAAATTATGATTTGGGGGAATTTGGAGAAACAAGGGAAGACTTATGTGCATTGGTGCTGGGCAAAGTAAGCAGAATCTGGAGAAAAATGTACTCAATGACTAAAATAATGCAAATGAAAAATACATTAAAAAGCAGTTTACCTCAGATTAAATGAGCCCCAGAAAACAGAGAAGGAAATACCTTTCCCTCTTCTCAGCTGAGAAGTGGAGGGCTATGGCTATGGAATGGTATGTACACATTTGCCCAAGTTAGGCATACTTAACTGTTTTGTTAACAGTGGAAGATTTAATGGTAAGGGAGGGCAAGGAGGGGGCATAGAGGTCATACTAGAAAATGATTAAGGTATAAATAACAAAAAGCATCATTAATAAAATTTTTTAAAAATTATGCTCTCTCCTGGGACTTCTAATTAATTAATAACTTCTGTGTGACTTTAGGCAGATCCCTTCCCTTCACTAAGTTTCAAGTTTCCTCCACTAAATGAGGTGTCCTCTAACTTCCCTTTTAGCTTGGGCAGGGGTGGAGAACCTTGAGGCCACATGTGGCCTTCTAGATCCTGAAGTGCAACCTATTGACTGAATCCAAATTTTACAGAACTCTGTCAGATTTTCCATTTTTAGGGTCATTCCCCTTACTCCTTCCTCCCCACCCTAAGCCCAACAGGGCCTGTCACACAACTGGTGCTCACTTTCAAGAATTGCAGCCTTGAGGCCTTGCTTGCTCTCTCCCATGACCTTTTCTGCCCCATGGGTCTTTCCCTTTCTACCTCCTTTCACCCCACAAGTAAGCAAGAATGTTCTGGCCCCTCTCAGGTTCCCCAGGGGGCCAGAGATGCTGGAAGCCCAGCCTATTTAAGAATTCCATCCCTAGGCTTTACGTGACTTTGACCTCTTTCTCAGGGAATTCAGAAACCAATCTATGCATCAGTTCTGATAACTGCTCTCTTCAGACCTTGTAACTTTGGTCACTGACCAATTCAATTCCATTTAATTTGATTAAATTCAATGCACATTTATTAAGAAACGACTGTTTATGGCATTGTACCAAGATAAATAAAATACTCCCCATTCTTAAGGGGCTTACATTCTACAGACCCCAAACTCCCTCTCCTCCCAAGTTTCTAAAAGGAAGGCAGGGCAGGGGCCATAATCTCTATTTTACAGATAAGAAAACTGAGAACTCAAGAAAAAGGAAATTGTTTAGTGGCAGATTTGAGTCCACATTTCCTGACTCTGAATCCAAAAATTTTTCTTCAGTACTAATCCAATGCTTTCATCCCCTCTCTAGCCAAGTTAGATCTACTTCTGACTTTCAGGCTCAGCTCCCACCTCTGAGTTTCTGCTTCCTGAGGCTTTCTCTTGCCCAGAAAGAACACATCCCTTTGTCTGGCTGAAATCATAGCTCCTTGCAGCAGAAAGTCCCAGGTAGTATTAGAAATGGAATTGGAACCCGGGTCCTCATGTTGAGTTTGAAGTAGCAGGAAGTTAACTGAGACAACTAGTTTGCCCTTCTTTAACAAGGGCACAAACCCTCCTTACCATTGAGCTGCAGAAGGTAAATCTGTTCATCCTTCCTCATTAACCCCATCCTAAGGAGAAAATTTCCTGGGCTTCCATTGGTATTGGGAGCTCCCAGTTGAAACTTTCCCTACCAATGCAGGTCAGCACTGACTCTGCAACTTATAGTCTTAGAAAGCTGCAGAGGACACTGTGAGAGGTCAAAGGTCAGAGTCAACCCCACCCCCATGTGTCAGTTCTTTCTGGCTGTGGCATGTACAGACTCTCTAATTCTGTCCTATCACTTTGCTAATGGGTTGTTAATACTACAGTTCTCCTGAGATCCTGCTTGGATTGGAAATCCCTTTAGGACAGGGATTGAGTCAAATCTTTGCTCACCTAAGACCTAGTATAGCTCCAGAGCCAGAGAGAGGTAGTTATGTGATCATGGAGCTAAGAAGGGTCCTTAGCAATCAATGACTCAGACTCCCTTTCATGAATGTGGAAACTGAGGAACAGAGGAAGGGACTTAAGTAAAAAAGGGATACGGGGCAGGAGTCAGCCGCCCAATCCGGTGCATTAGCCAGTGTCTGCAGCCAGGGGCAGGCGCAGAAGCCTGGATCTGGGAGCCGCTAACTTAACTTTCTCTGACCTTAGGTAGTTCATTTCCCTTCCCTACTGCTTCATCTGTCAAATGAGAACATTCATACCAATGATGTAATTAATAACAGTAATACTTAAAGTAATAATATTACTTAACAATTAATTAATATTATTAATAAATGACAGATTAATCCCTAGCCCATCTCCTTCCTAGAGCTGTTGTAAAGGAGAGAATAGATGGGAAAATTTTGTAGTAAAGAGTTATAGACATGGAAGGGATAATTGTAGTGACTGAGACTCAGAGAATTATAGAATTTAAAGCTGGAAGAGACCCTAAAGACCATCTGGCCCAAGCCTATCATTTTTACAGGATAAAACTAAGGTCCAGTGAAAGTAAATAACTTGTCCAAGGTCATAAAGAAATACTTAGCAAAGTCTAGATTAGAACCCAGGCCTGCTGACTCCCAACCAGAGTTTTCCCCCAGTATAATATCTATTACTGACTTGTTTTGTGATCTTAGGTAAATCTCCTCCCCTCTTTGGGCCTCAGTTTCCTTTTCTGTGATGTTGTCTTCCAGGTGCCTTCCAGCTGTAAATAGAAAAATCTATAACCCAAAGTTATTTGAATCTCTTTGGCTTTGTTTGTTTATCTGTGAAAAAAATACTTCTACCTGTATGGTTTGAGGACCATAAAAATGGAAAGGCTGAAAGTGTTTAGTGAGAGTAAGCACAACACCGTCTTGATTATCTGCATTCTTATATGCTGTAGTTTTCCCAGCGTCCTCTTCTGCTACCTCGCTGTGGGCTGGAGGAGCCTGGGTTCACAGTGGCTGGGCCAGGGGAATGAGGGCTAGGATGACCCTTACCAGGAGGGCTTTAGGTAGCAGCTGAGGAACATGTGTGTGCGCACGCCCACGCATATCTGCTGTGTGTCCAGCGGCCCACCAGAAGCTTTTTTTTTTTAACCATAGAAATCATCTACTAAGACACGCAGTACAAATCAGTGAAGGAAACACCCATGCTCATGAAATCATCGATCCTTGAAGTATTAGAGAAAAAAGTAGATACTATACGCTATTGCTTGACCTAGGACAGAAGAATGGGGTTGAACAGGGGCAAGTGAGAAAGAAAAAAGAGAGGGAGCAAGTTAATAAAAAAAGGGTCAATGGGGGTTATATAGTGATGGAGCTTGGCCCATGTACTACATGCATGGGCTCACTCTTTTCACTGATACTCTGCATAGTTGTGGGAGAGTACACCCCATATTTCTAGGAATAGTGTTTTGTAGCTATAGTTCCTCTGGTGCCCTTTCAGTAAATACCTTTTCTTTGAGCAAATTGTGTCAACAGGCTGACTTTTAAAGGTAAACACACTCATAGGGGCTTATAAGCTATAGTTTTAGGAGTTCATCTCCAGTGTACTTTGAACCTATGAGCTCAAGTTGAGAGGGGTGGTAATCCAGCTTGAGTTAAAGGAGCAAGTGAACATGGATAAGAGAATGAGGAAGGTAAAGACTGAGGGAGAGAAAGAAAAGTGGGGGAAGAGAAGAGGGAGGGAGAGAAGGAGAGGAAGAAACAATCCAGAAAAAATTCAAGCAAGAGATAAGAGAGAATGGAAAAAGGAACAAGCTAGAGAAATTGAGAAGGAAAGAAACATGAGAGAATGAATGAGAGCAAAAAGGAGACAAATTCATTGAAAAAAAATTGAGTGACAGAAAGGAGATGGTGGGAGATTGATGAGGGGACCCCTAACCAATTAATCCCCTTTTAATGAAATTACAAAAGGATTTAAGTGACTACACTCTAACCCTTTCTAAACTATGAAGTTCTTCAACCAAACTTGCTGGAATTAGAGGGCTAAGACTCAATCTTTAAGGAACAGGCTGAGTCAGGAGATGGCTCTGAAGATTGTGAGCTGTGTTTCAGAGAGGAACATCCCAGGGTGTTCTGTTGAGCAAGTCCCAGGGAGGGCAACATGAGGACACAATGAAAAGAGAAAAGATGTCCAGGGCTTGCTTGCAGTGTTGGTGTGTACCTTTCTGCTACTATTACTGCTACTAGTTAGCTAGCATTTATATAGCACTTTAAGGTTTTAAAAGTCCTTTACAAATATCTCACTTTATCCTCATAACAGTCCTGCGGGAGTCAGTGCTAACATTATCCCCATTTTACAAATGAGGAAACTGATAAACTGATCTAGGTTGGTTGTGTGACTGGATTTGAACTCAGATCTTTCTGACCAGATTCAGTGCTCAGTGTAGTTATGGGAGAGTACACTACAGATTTATAGGAATAATGTTTTGTAGCTATGGTTCTACTGGTGCTCTTTCAGCAAATACCTTTGTTTTGAGCCAACTATGTCAATAGACTGACTGTTAAAGCTCCTCATAGGGGCTCATAAGCTATAGTTTTGGGAGTTCAGATGCAGTGTACTTTGAACCTATGAGTTCAAGTAGAGGGGGGTGGTAATCTAGCTTGAGCTAAAGGATTAAGTGAAAGCAAAAGAAAGAGAATGATGGAGGGAAGGGGGAAACCGTATGTGAGGAAATGAAAGAACTAGTTATCAATAGAAGTACAGTGTGTTAATGCCTAAGAGAGAAAGAGCAAGCTAGAGAAAGCCGAAAAGAAAGCAAAGAAAAAGGACGAGGAAAGAAAAAGAAAGCAGAAGAAAGGAAAGAGGAACAGGAGAGGAGGAAGAAAGGATATTGAGAAATTGGATTAGGTTTTTGGGGTCCTTCCCTTCCAGTTGAGATTCTGTCAATGTCATTAAGGGATCTCTATGGGGCCCCAACAAATGACCTCTGAAGGGAAGAGGGGAGCTACATATGATTGGTCCTTAAGGGAGGCCAGGGGGCAGCATCAGGATCTAGTTAATAAATGTTTTCTGAGCTAAGTAGCTGGAATAGACAAACTGTCAAAGGTTAGAAAAGAGAGTGAGATCTAGTGTTTGGCACAGAAAAGGGAAAACTCATTAGAGGCACAAAGAAGGATGGGAATGGGAACTGAACTGGTGAGCTCCCTGGTCAAGAAACTCTTACAAGTTGCAAGTTGGCACTTTGTGGTTGAGATTTAAGAGTTGTCCAGATCATTGTGACTTGGTTGGTGAAGCAACTTGCCCAGGGTCTCTCTCTCATGAACCTGGTCTGCCCCATTCCAGAAAGCCTCATCATACATCAATAAATGTTTGCTGAGTTTAATTGGGATGTGATGACACTTGAGCTATGAAAATATAATTTGACTCATACTGCTTAGCCCCAGAAGACAGAGCCAGGGGCAATAATAGGTGAAATTTGGAATTCTTTCCAAGGAGTCAGATAGCATCAGTTAGAAGGAACTGATATAAATTTATAGATATATGGATTTAACCTTTTATAGATCTTTCTATCTATATGGATTTAACCTTAGTTTCTTATCTATAGATACAGATCTATGGATTTAACATATACATATGGTTTATCTATTATCTCTATCTAGCTACCTGGATTTAACCTTACTCCCCTATCTCTCTCTCTCTCTCTCTCTCTCTCTATTTAACTTTACATAGAGTTATATATAGATGATAGATATATAGATAGCTCATAGATGAATTTAACCTTAGTTCTTTATCTACAGATACATGGATTTAAATATATACATATACATATATATATATATATATATATATACATACATACACATATATAAACCTTAGTCCCTTATCAGTTGATATAGATATATAGATATGTGAATTTAATCTTATATCTATCTGGATTTAACCTTAGTCCCTTCTATAACTCTATATATGGATATCTCCATGTCCATCTATCTATCTAAGGAAGAATTGCCAACCTGTAGAGCTATCCCCAGCAATGTCTTCTAGTGGAGGCTTTTCACTTTCTGGGATTCTGTAGAAGCAATCAATTCCTGCCCAAATATACATTGGACTATATATGCCTTTTGAGTTCCCTGCCAGCTTTGAGATGCACCAATTGCCCACCACTAACTAGAGCCTTCCAAGTCTGGACCCCAGTTCCCAAAGGGGGACTCCACTCGCCCCCAGGGTGGGGGCTCATCTCTCCTCTAAGTTTGTGCCTGTCTCTGGACTGTTTCTCTGTGCTTGAGTCTGGGTCACCTAATATGATTATAATATGAGATATATTATAATATAACCTGAACACCCTTCAGGATTTGCTCAGGAGCTGGGTTGAATCTCAGTTTACCAGAGTGGAGAGTGACCCAGATTGGGAGTCAGGAAACCTGAGGCTAGGCCTGAGCTTTCCATGAACTCACTGTATGCACTTTCCCTCTGTGGGTCTCAGTTTTTTCATTTGCCACTTAAATATAACTCAAGTGATCTCTAAGCACCTCCCCACTATGATGTTCTGTGAAGGCCTGGCCAGCCTCAGATACTCCTAGACAGTCTTTGCCTCCAGACCCAGGACCATTTCATCCCACCTCAGTCCCCCATCCTTTGGTCCTAAGCAAGGGCCTGGCTAGTTCCTACCTGGGTTCCAGGGGTCCAAGTAGAGGGAGTGGAGGAGGCAGCAGTTGGGGCAGAAGCAGGGAAGGAGTGAGTGCAGGACTCAGCCCCAGCCGAGCCCAGCAGCCCCAAGGCCCAGCCTTACCCCGCCCCTGTCAGGCCCTGGCCATACAAGGCAGAAGAATGTGTGAGAAAGGAAGGGGGGGGTAGAGATAGGCAGATTGGAAGGGTGGGGAAAGGGGCGGAACGGGAGTAGGGAAGTACCAGGGGGAGGGAGGAGGAAAGCCAATCAGCCTTATATAGCCATAGGCATGGAGCGGTCCTGAGCCTGGGAACATGAAAGTAGACAGAAAAGGCTAGGAACGCTCTCATATAAACAGGAAAGAGACCCTCAGAGATGATGGAGACAGAAATATGAGGGGAGGGAGGGAGAAAGAGAGAGAGGGAGAGAGGGAGGAAGGGAGGGAGGAACTAGGAGATCAGGGACAGATCAACAAAACAAGTAGAGGGACTGAGAGATACAGGGATGGAGAAGGAAATGCAGAGATCTAGTCAGTCACAAGTATTAAGTGCTTACTGTGTACCAGGCTCTGTGCTAAGTATAGGAGATATAAAAAAGCAAATGTCCAGTAGACTATAAGTTCCTTATGGAAAGGGACTGCTGGGCTTTGGTCTTTCCAGACTCAATCTTTAGCAAATTTCGACATATCTAATCATGTGATAAATGCATATTCCCATAAATCTAATCGTGTGCTTTATCTCCCCCTAGTCTCAGCTCCCTTTATGGTCCCCTCTGCTCACTCCCTCATTCAAATGCAAATCAAGACATTACCCTCCGGCTTGGTCCTCTAGGAGGACAAAGGACAAACCGCTTCCCCAACACCCCTCACCTAGTCTATCAGAATAACCTCCTCCTTGACCTCCCTGCCTTCAGCCTCTCCCCACCAATCCAGTCTGTCCTCCCCTGAGCTGTCTGAGGAATTGTCTTTAAGCACATGAGTGGTCAAGTTACTTTCCTACTCAAGAAACTCCAACGGATCCCTGTCGTCTTCAGAATAAAATATACCCTGATTAGGTATTGAAGCCTTTCACAGCCTGGCTCCACCTTCTCTTCCAGCCTCCCTGGCCAAGATCTAGCCCAAATGAACTCCTTCTTAGTCCCTTACAGAGTACTCCATTTTGTCACAAACAAGGTTCTGTCTCCCTGCTCCGTGCCTTTGCATAGGTTGTCCTGCCTGGTCCGTGCCTGGAATCCTCCCTCCTCACCTCCATCTAATAGATCTGTTCTCTTCCCTCAGCTTGGGGTGGGGAACCTGTGACTTTGAGGCCACATGGGGTCCTCCAGGTCCTCAAGTGCAGCCCTTTGACTGAATCCAAACTTCAGAGAACAAATCCCCTTCATAGAAGGATTTGTTCTGTAAAACTTGGCCTGTATCTAGACAGAGCCCCCCCTTGAGCTATGAGGAAACTTTTCTGATTTTCTCTCTCCCTCCCCCTCCAACGGCTAGTGTCCACTATCCCTAAATACGGTGCATTTATTCCTTCTATGTTTAATATGTATATTGTGAGCATGAGATCATAGTTGCAGAGAGTTTACTAATGTCTGGCACATAGTGTTATATACATTAGCTGTTATTATTGTTGTATGTACTTATTCTATTAGAATGTAAATTCTGCATGAAGAAGGATTTTGTGGCATTCCTTGTGGTTGGAATCCACCTTCCTATAGCCCCCAGTGCATAGTAGGCACTTAATAACTACTTATTGATTGGAATAGTGCTTTTCACATAGTACATGCTTAATCACTATTTGTTGAATCCAATCGATGACTTGTAGGGGATGTGTTATGGGGGAGGGGAATTCCTGCTCTGAGATTTAAAGAGACACACATGGACAGAGTTCCAGGAAAGAGGAAGAGATGGGAACTGGAATTGAGAGAGGCAGGGAGATTCAGAGAGGACATATAGGATCAGACAGAGAGGCAGGAGGATTTAGAGAATGGGGACGGGGTAGTGGTGTAGACTTTGAGGGAGACAGTTCAAGAGGTGGAACTGAAAGGGTCTCCAACCAAACTTATTACTCTCTAGGACCTCTGGGGTCTTCCCAAGATCCATTTTGCCTTCAGTCCCCATCCCCTCCTTTAACCCTCTAGTCTAGTCATTCAATGAATTCAACTAAATCCTATTAAACAAATATTTATTAAACATCTTCTGTGTGCTGGGGTGTTGTGCAAAGGTAGTTAGGGATACAGAGACGAAATAGAGTCTTTGCCCTCAGAAAGCCTTCCTTCTACTGGGATGGGAGACATCAAATCCTGTATCCAGGAGGGAGCCACTCCCAGGGTTTTGATCTGGGAAGGGTATGAGGGGTGGTGTAGTTCATCCAACCTATAGGATCTATTACAATATATCCCATAAGTGGTTGTCCATTGTCCGTTTAAATCTGGGATCTAAGGTCTCCAAGGTAGCTTATTCCACTTTTGGACAGCTTAGAAAGTTTTCTTTATGTACAGCCCTTGTCTGCCTCCATGAAACCTTCTACAAGTTGCTTCTCATTCTGTCCTATTCATGGGAAAGATTACGTTGGCACATTTGATGAGTGATCCTCTAGAGATAGGGACACCAGTTAGGAAATGCTATTGCAATAGTAATAGTGAGTAGAGAGGATTATAGAGTCGGAGTGGTATATAACATACACAGTGCCAGACACAGGACCTGGAAAAAGCTGGTTTTCAATCCCTTATTTGGGGAACTAGTCTTGTGACTTAATCTCTGGGGTTTCATTTTCTTGATCTGTAAAATGGGATCAGAATATATGTAAATACCTATAGCACAAGTATTATTATGAGGCTCAGATGAGAGGATTGTTGTTACTACAGGATAATAAGGCTTAGAACTGGAAGGAATCTTTGGAGATCATCTAGTCAGCGCTCTTCTTTTTACAGATGAAGAAACTGAGGCTCCCACGGAGAGAAAGAAATTTGCCTGAAGTCCCAGTAAGGAGGCAGTAAGGAGGGATGGATATGAGAAATATCGTGGAGGCACAATCTTGACTCAACCTTTTTTTGGTCTCAGGATCCTTTTAAACTCTTAAAAATTGAGGACCCCTCCCAAGACCTTTTATTTATGTGAGCTATAGCCACGGATATTAGAAATTATTAGAAATAATGACCATAATAGAAATAACCATGTTAGAAATTAAGATGTCTTAGTGTTATCATGAGAGTAGTTTTGACCTCATGGATGCCCTGAGAACTTGAGAACCACTGCTCTGGATCAGGGGTCTGGAGCTGGAAGTCCCTCATTTCAGAAATGAGGAAACTGAGGCCCAGGGAGCTTGTAAACCACTCAACATCACACAGGTAGCAGGTACACGTAGTCAACAGAGCCAGGATCTTTGACTCCAAATACAATGTTCTTTCCATTCTATCCCATTTCCTCTATATAGAATCTGGCAAATGATTAATGAATGAATGAGAAAATATTTATAAGTGCTTACTATGTGCCAGGAACCTTATTAAATGGGGTCAAAAAACAGAAAACAAGACAGCCCCTGCCCTTGAAGGGCTTACATTTTAATAGACTACACACACATAGGAGATTAATAGGCAGCTAGGTGCCCCTCAAGTCAGGAGGACCCAGTTCAAATCTGACTTCAGACACTGACTAGCTGTGTGACTCTGGGCAAGTCACTTCACCCTGTTTGTCTCAGTTTCCTCATCTGTAAAATGAACTGGGGAAGGAAATGGCAAAACACTCCAGTATCTTTGCCAGGAAAACCTCAAAAGGGTTCACAGAGAGTCAGACAGGTTTGAACAACCACCAACTGGGAAAAGGATGTGTTGGTCTAGGAAGTCCATGGGAATGATGGTGGAGCCTATTGCTTTAACACGGATTAGATGGGGGCGAGAGGGAAGAGGTGGAGATAACACCAAATTTTTGAGCTTAGGTGATTTCAAAGCTGGTTATGCCTTTAAAAAGAAACCGAGAAGGTAGGAATGGGGAGGATGCAGGGTTAGGGTACAGGATGTCAGTTTTCCTTTATATCTCGCCATAAGGATTTAGGGAAATAATGGAAACAACAATTATCTGGCACTTGCTTGACATACAGTCATAACAACTTTGTGGTTGAGGATGAGAGGATAGTAAATTTGAAGAGACAGTGTTCTACAATTGAAAAAAAAGGAGGATTTGAAGTCAGGGGACCTGTATTCAAATTCTGACTCTCCAGTCGCCTAACCTGTATTTTCTTTTGGTTGGGCAAGTTATTTGCACCTTTCTGGGCCTCAGTGTCTCATTTGTGGGCTAGAGAGGGGGTTCTTAATCTGGGGGGTCCCTGAACTTATTTTTTAATAATATATTTTCCCCCAATTATTTGTAAAGACAAATTTTAACTAAACTTGTGTTTTTCTTTCTTTCTTTTTTTTTTTTTGGAGGCAATCCAGTTTAAGTGACTTGCCCAGGGTCACATCACTAGTAAGTGTCTGAGGTCAGATTTGAACTCAGGTTTTCCTGACTCCAGGACTGTTTGCTTTGTCCATTGTAACACTGCCCCTGCACTTGTTTTTAGGAAGGATTTTTGATTACTGTATTTCAATATAATGTATATCTTTTGTAATCCTGAGTCTTTTTATACCTTTACAAATATAATTCTGTGAAGGGGTTCATTAATTTCACCAGGCTTTGAAAAAGGATCTAGGACAGAAAGGACAGAAAAAAAGCTTAAGAATTCCTGTGCCAGGTGATCTTTTAAGTCTAAATTAATGACTGATCACTCTGTGATTGCTTTACAGATAGGGAAACTGAGATTCAGGGACATTAAAGCAATTTGTCATATAGCTAGCCAAAGTCAAAGGCAGGCCTGACTCCAGATTCAGCATTTTATCCGCCACTCTCCATTGTCTCTCAAAAAGAATAAAGATTTTTTTGGATATTCTGGGTTTAAGGTAAGGGCAGGACACCCCCTATGGACATAACCAGCAGTCTGTGGAAAATGTGAGTCTGAATTTCAGAAAGGCCAGAGATAACAGATTTGGGAATTATGTCAACCTGCCACCCCCATGTTAAGAAGTCAGGAATGAGGGAAGGGGTTGGGATAGAGAGAAGAATCACTAGTGTGGGGGTTCTCTAGAACCAAAGGAGAGGGTCTCCGCAAGGAGCACAAGGGTCACCAGCAGTGGCTAAAGCTGCAAAGAGCTCAAGGAGGATGAGAGCTAGGTGTGGTCACTGAGAAGGTTGGGGCCTGAGGTTAGGGTGAGAACATGGGGGAAGGAGCTGAGCCTGCACTTTCTAGTAGTTCAGCAATGAGGGCCAAAGAAAGTTAGCTTGCCAAGTTCTTCATCTGCAGTTTCATGTATAATTCAGTTCTTCTGTTTCACAGTGTACATGGAAATGATCCTTTTATTTGATGTTTGAGTTCAGATTAAAAAATTAAAAATGAGAAAAATACAAATAAAAAAATAGAGATAGATTGAGGGGAGGGCATAGTTAGAGGAAAGGATGAGGTCTTATCTGCAGAGATGGTAGCTGAAGGCTTTGGGAAGAGAAAGAGAGAGTAGAGGAGAAGTAGATGATGATGATGATGAAGAAGAAGCCTTGGAGAGCTAAAACTGAGCATAGAGTGCTCTGGAAAAAGCCCCCATTTGGAGTCAGAAGATCTGGGTTTGAATCTCGCCTGACACTAACTTGCTGTGTGACCTTGGACAAGTCCTTTCCCATTCACTTTCCATATGCTAAATTTTGGCATATGGAAAATGGACAGTAATAAAAAAATCCTCGACTTTCTCTTTCCTAGGGTTGTCCTGCGGCTCAAACAGAAGAATGTACACAGAGTATTTTGTAAACAATAAAGTGAGGCATAAACATGACTTGTAATTAATTTACTGTAGATGGACTCTGACAGTGACAGGCATCCAGCAGGGCTCTTCTCCCTTTCTGTCCTCCCTTCCCCCAAGACAACCTACAAACCTTCCAGGACACCTATGGTGATCCCCGCTTCTACCCCTCAAAACCCAGAGTGCCCTCTTTCTCCCCGACTCCTAGAGCTCTTAGCTCTCAGTCCTTCCTCTCCACCTTCCCTCATCCCCAACCAAACACTGGACCACTGAACCTAACCAGTCAGGGATAGAGGGGGCAGGAGGCCAGACAGAGCCCCTGATAGCTCATGGGTCTCCTGTGCTCAGAGGTCCCTCAACAATATATGATGTACCCTTCAAGGAGTCAATTTCCAGAAACCTCCCTGGGGGAGGGGTACCCCCTTCTACCAGGCACCCCTCTCTGGCCTTAAAAGGAAATTTGCTCCTAGTTCTTGCTCTCTGGCACCACCTGGTGGGAACTGAAGAACGTGGCAAACCACACTGGTTTACTTCAATTGAACCAACACTTCACATCTCTCCCAGTGTAGGATGAATTTTGTGTGGCATCCTCGATGCGAGGGGGAGATTTGGGACCATGGGCCACCTTCCTCCGGAACCTCAAACAGCATTTTCTGAATTTAACTGGAGTTGTTTCACAAGAAATAATATTTTATTTAGCTGAAGACTGTTGGAGCTAGGAAAGGGGTGTTTTCTTTGGGGCTGGAAGTATGATTTCAGTCATCAAGGGAACACTCTCTTTGAGATCCAGTGCCAGTGCTGTCCCTCGGAGATAGCTTCCTAACTACTCCGGATCCATTTACATTCTGTGCACCCTGCCAGAATGTGAGTTCTCAGAGGCAGATTGTTTTTTTGCCTTTGGATGCCTAATGTTTAACACGGAGCCTGCCACATAAAAATGCTTCTTTGATTATCCTGAGAGCTTGGTGATTCTCTAACCCCTTCATTTACCCAAGTTGAATAAAAAAAATTCTTTCTTTTAAGTGACTCATCCAAGACCATGTAGTTAGTGGAAAACAGGTCTCCTGCCTGCCATTGTCTGACTCTTCATGACCCCATTTGGGGTTTTTTTGGCAAAGATACTAGAGTGGTTTGCCATTTCCTTCTCCAGCCCATTCTGTAGATGAGGAAACTGAGGCAAACAGGGTTAAATGACTTGCTTGGGGTCATACAACTAGTAAGTATCTGAGGTTGGATTTGAACTCAGAAAGAGGCCCAGCACCCTAGTCTACTTTGATGCCCCCGACTCTATTAACCATAGTATACTCCTAGGCAACTCTTTTGACTACTGGCACCCAGGTCCTAGGTTTGGTTGGAGAGGGCATGGCTAGTTCCAAATTCATAGAGGAGAATATAAGCACTTTATGTAAATCGTCTCTTTTAATCTTAGCCATCCTTCTGGGGAAGCAGTACAAGTACTATGAACACAGAAGTTCTGAGTGAAATGACTTCCTTAAGGTAATACAAGTAGCAAACATCTGGAACTTCAACCCTAGCCTCATTAAAAGCTGTTTCTACTGCCCTCCCTGGCATCACCATGGACCCTCAGGTAAATGACTCAGTTGCAAACCCCTTCCCATTTGACCTTAGGGGGAAGGATGCTCTGAATTTGGTTGTCATTTGGTTGTTAGATTCTGACCTTTATATTCTAGATTCTAACCTATATATCTAAACTCAAATTCTGTTAGAATATTTGCCTTGCCCAGAGTTTTGGGAGATGGAACATGGGACAGTCTTTGGCACCTAGTAGGGGTTTAACAAACTTGTTGATGGAGGAGCAATGCATACTTAGGAGGTAGAATTATAATTATATATAAGGTGATCAGGATTTTATCCCAGACTTTGGACATAAGGAGCACATTTAATGTGGCTGCCCATTATCCTATCACGATCACATGCCCCCTCCTCAGGCCCACCTTCCCCTAGTGTCATGACCTCTTTTACTTTATCTTACCTGGGGGTGGGAGGACCTGAGCCATGTCCAGATCCACCCAGAATCAGCACTGATTAAGCAGCCCACTAAGCTGGGATCATGAATCCAAGTGAGTGTCAACCTCCCCTTTCCCCAAACAGGTGAATTTGCGAAGGATCACAAGATTTAGTGTTTGGCTCTTGGAGGATATGGCTAGGATAGTTTAGGCAGCAGGAAGACTTGAACTGATTTAAAAGGGTCCCAGCTGACTCTCACCCAAACAAACCCCAGAAGTGAGAACTATTGATACTAAGCCTAAATGCATCCCAAAGACACAGAGCCAAGAGATCATTGGGCCTTCCTTTACACTTCTGCTAATTCTATGGACATTTTTCTTTTTAACTAAGCACCTACCTGTGCTATGGTTGACCCTGAGCCAAGCACAGTAGAGGGGTATGTATTAAGCCTTTACCTATGCACTCCATTTTCCAGATTGCAAGGTGCCAACACACTCATTGTTTCACTGGCTCCTCACTCTGGCCTAGGTTGGAACTAGGCAGTCACTTTTTACAGATGGGGAAACAGAGGCCCAGAGAGGAGAAAGGGTCAAGAGGTGGGAGGATCACAGTCAGGCTGAGAATTAGGGCTCCTAAGCTCATGCATAAATTAGTTGTGAAGTTACAGGCACATTAAATGAAGTTTAATTAGAGTTAAAACAACAATCCAAGGGTGGGGGTGGGGGGATCCCAAGACAAGCTGCTAAAGATGCTGATGGGCAGCTGAGATTTGGAGAAGAGAGGGGTAAGCATGAGCTAAAATTGGTCTGAGAAAGGTTTTGGGAAGAGATGGGACATCACTCTGAAGGTTCCCACCTAACTTGGATCTTCCATCACTCTGAAGGTTCCCACCTAGACTGGACCTCCCATCACTCTGAAGGTTCCCATCTAGACTGGACCTCCCAACAAGCCATGTTCCATGAGAACTGAAAGGGTCCTCTGTGCTAGACCAACTTACGTGAGGGTACCAAGACTCACCACAGAGAACTGACTTGCTCAAGGTCACACTGAATCAGGAGGAATAGAACCCAGTACCTACCATTCACTCACTCCCAGCTAAGGGTTCTTTCTGCAGGATGATCCCTGTACCCACTGCCTCTCAAATGGCTTCCTTCCAAAGAGATCTCACTGACTAAATGTGAAACCTCCCCAAAAGGCTAGTTTTCTTAGGTTCTTGGAGCAGGGCTCAGGGAAAACCATTCTACTTTATCAGGTGCACAGGCCATGAGGTGCCGCTGAGCAGATGTTTGTTAGCTACAGAAATACAGAAGCAGTCAATTCCACTATCCAGTAAATAGGCCAACAGAGAAATCCCTTTTGAATCTGCCAGTCCTAGGTACCTTTTCGCAGAGCAGCTCTGAATGGCCCGATTTCTTCTTAAATGACTGCTCTAGCAAACTCAGGCTCCCACCCTCACTTTCTGCCCTCTTCCAGTTAGTGGTACAGAGTGGGCTAGGCTCACCAGGTACCCAGAGCAGGTTAGTCCCCATGAGTTTCTGTCACTTTGAAAACTACAAAGGGTTCATAGGAACTATGTTGGTTGTTAAGCTAGGCAACTCTCACACTATTCTCTAATTTATCACAACTTTTGGGTTTTCCACCAGAGATAAGCCCTTACAGCTCAGGGCTGGGCCAGGGCAGCTCAGCTTGGAGCATCCCCCTCATCCCTCATAGTTCCAGCCTGGCCCCAGTTTTGGGGCAACCCTCCCACCAACCTCCCCTCCCCAATAACAGCAACGAGGTCAATCATACACGTGACCCTATTTATTCTCACAACATGCCTGTGAGGTAGGGAGGGGCGGGGACTATCCCCATTGTACAGAGGAGGAAATTGAGGCACACAGAGGTCGAGTGACTTGCCCAAGGTCACAGAAAGTGGCAGAGCTGGGGGTTGGAACCCAGGCCTCCTGACTCCTTCCAGTGCTCATTCCTTGTGATGAGGCCTACACAGAGAAGCCTGCAATGCCATATAGACATATACATAGTATACAGCATTTGCGGGGGGGCACTGAGTACGCACAGTCTCCCGATTCCCAAACTCCTGGGCTGTGGGGCTGGAGGAGCAGCCGGACACCATCCATCCCAGCAGGGGAGCCCAGGGATCCGTTCGAGTGTCGGCAATTCAGTGCCACCGAAAGGGGCTTCAAAGTTAGAAAACCTGAAATGGGAAGGGTCCACCTGTCTGCCTGCCCCTCCGTCCCCCCCTAGGCACGGGCTACAAAGGGGAAAAGCTGCTAACACCAAGGTATGGATTTTTACACTCACTCTTTACACACGCCTAGATATTGTACATGTAAAAATAGATGCTCTTGATACACCCATGTCCCACTTTGGTGCCTTGAGGCCTCCTGTGCACGTGTGTATGGGGGCGCACATGCGTGTGTCTATGTGCGCAAAATATACCACTCCTACGGGGAGGGGAGGGGGTCTATGTGCATATGTACACACAACGTCCGCAACCAGGCGTGACAGGAGCCCCAGCTGTCCCTCCCCGCCGTGGGCTCCATCTGTCTGTAATACCTGTGGCTGGCTCATTGTACATCCCACCACAATCAGCTTTCCCCCTTTCCAGCATTAGCTTCCTTTGCCAAGGAAGGGGAGGGTTGAAGAAAGTGGGCAGGAAGGTGGATGGTACATTCTTTAGCCTCCCAAGCAGGGCCTGGCCTTTGGGGAGGATTCATAGGATGGAGAACTGAGAGATCCAAGAGATCCAATCCACTCTCTATTTTCACAGGTAGGGCAGCTGTGGCCCAGAGGTGAGGGAAACTTGTTTAAGGTCACACAAGTAATAAGCATCAGAACTGAGATTTGAACCCAGGTCCACTGACTTCAAATCTATAATGCTCCTTCTCCCACACCATTCTCCTCTGTACCTTGGAAAGAACTTTATTCCTGCTCTCCATTCCTGGAAAGCGGCTTTCCATTAACAAAAGGACCAAGGACCATGCGTGTGGTGGGGGCTACCACAGCATATCCACTCATCCCTCTGCATCCAGCCCTGATGGTAGGAAGAGAGAAATACTGAGGGGTAGAACAGAGGGCTCTCACCAGGATGCCAACCCACCAGGAAGGCAGGAGCCCTCTTAACCTCAGGGGAGGTCTTGGGGGTGGCAGGGCTGAGAGGACAAGGTCAAAAACAAAGACCAAAGAATGATGGGAGGGAAAGGCAGGGAAGGGAGAGATGGGTGTGCCTGGGGCAATAGTGGCTGCTCAGGATTCTTGTTCTGTTCTGTAGCTTGTAAATAAAACTAATCATTTCTCATGAAACACAACAGGTATAAAAAGATCCACAGTCTGGAGCCTGGGCGTGGGAGCTGCAGGAGTCTGTCTGTCTAGTCCGCGTGGCCGTACTGCCTTCAGCAAGAGAAGACAGTCCTGTAGTTCGCTTGTCTGTTTCAAGTCTTCATCACTGAAAGCTGAGAAGAAGGGGAAGAGGAAAAAAAAGCCAAATTCGAGCCCTTTCATTAATTGGTAATTTTTGTTTTAAAGTTGGCTCCAGTGTCTCTAGACTGAATAATCACACTGAAGGGTGGGAGAATTTCATTTGCTCTTTAATGATTTAAAAATTGCTTGTGTTCCTTCCCTTTTCTGTCTCGTTGGCTCAAAGTCGGGTCTGGGCCTCCGGGACATAGATCTCAATGCTGTCCGCGCTCTCTGTCGCGGAGTTCTGCCGCACCGATGCGGCTCTCTTGGCGGCCAGGAGACGCTTTCGGGCTTCCTGGCGCTGCCTGTCCCCAGAGTCCGAGGCCTTGTCCCGGTTCAGAGCTGTTCGAGACTTGGCCGGCTTCTTTGGCACAGGAGGGGGAGGTTTCTTCTCTTCCTTTAGAGTAAAACAGTAAGGAGATAAAAGAGTAACATAAAGACAGCCATCATGTGCACCCCATGCCGCCCCTTCCCCACCCTTTTCCTCCCCACCTCCCCCCTACCCTGTGGCTTCCACCCAATTGGTGGCTGGGCCACAAGCAATAGACACAAGTAGCACAGAATGCTGCGGCGGGGATGATGACGGCTGGGGGCAGTACCAGGTGCTTCTACAGAGCACCAAATGTTGGATCCCCCCTAGATTCCTTCCTGAACATAGCAGCAGCAGATTTAGAGCTGGAATTAAAGTCCAATATTCCTACTTTACAGGTGGGGAACCAAAGTCTAGATCATGGAAGGATTTTGCCCAGGGTCACAGGGGGCTGAGCCAAGATCTGAATCATGGTCTTCTGATTCCAAATCTAGGGCTCGTTCCCCTGTATCCCTGTGATCATTCGAGGCACTGATGCATTTATATCTGTTTGTTATTTTTGCATTAGCATTCATTAATGGAGGCAGCATGGCTGTGATCAGAGAGCCAGTCTTGCAGTCAAGAAGGCTTGAGTTCAGGTCTTTCCTTCGCCTGATACCGTAGGGCCACAGGCAAGTCACTGAACCTCCTGGTACCTCAGCTAACTCTCTAAGACAAGAGTTCTTAACTTGGGGTCTGTGGATAGACTTCAATGTTGTCTATGAACTTGGGGGTAGGGGAAAAATTTTATCTTTATTTTCACTAATCTTTGGTTTCCTTTGTAATTATGTTTTTTAAAAAATAATGATATTAACAACTAACATTTATATACTGTTTATTATGTGTCGGACACTACGCTAAGCACTCAACAATTATTATCTCATGAGATCCTCACAACCACCCTGGGAGGAGGATGCCCATTTTATAGATGAGAAAACTGAGACACAGATGAAGTGACTTGCCCAGGGTCACACAGCTACAAAGCGTCTGGGCCTCAGATCTTTACGACACTAGACGTAGCACTCGATCCACCATGCTGCCCACCTAATTGCCTTTTATGTCATGGATACCTTTCCATGACTGAAAAATTTAAGAACCCTTGTTCTAAGATTATAAATTAGATGCATGCTAATCTACATCAGTGGAGGACGTTTCTACACAGAGAGCTTCCCAAACCAATAAAAAACACAGATCTAGACTGCCCTCTCCCAGTAAAATTCATTGATTACATTGGACTTTATGTGGTTTGGGAGGTCAAGACTATATTTACTTCACTGAAGGAAGTAGGTAGTCTTTTATCATTCTCTACCCTTGGAAATGATCTGTTGTAACACAGGAATGATTAGCTCTTTGAAGATTTGGTAGAAATCACTTGAATCTGTCAGCTCCCAGTACCTTTTTTGTAGAGCAGCCTTAAATGGCCTGATTTCTCCTTGAAAGACTTTTCTATTTACACAACCAGATTACTTGTTTTGTTAATTTGCAACCCCCTCATTTTATGAAGTAGAAAACAGAGGCCCAGAAAGGGGGCTAGACTTGCCCAAGGTCACACAGCAAGTTAGGTCAGAGTTGGGATTTGAACACAGGTTTCTCAAATCACCAAACAGGGCTCTATAGGATTGCCGCCATCATCCCAAGGGTGGGATTGTCCGTGCATAATATTGCAGCAGCCAAGACAGCACAAGTCACAAAGGAAGCCACAAGACAGAGCTTTGGGATGGGATGGGATGGAATGGGATGGGATGAGATGGCAGGAGAAGCATGGATTCCAGGAAGAGAAATGGGTCTGCGTGGTCCTAGCTTAGAGACACATCGAGAACCGAGCCGAGCTGCACTGACCGATGGTAGAAAGTGTTATTTCCGACTAGGTCACAGCCCCTGGATTTCAGCCCCTCGGCAGTGCTCCATGCTCACCTTCTTCTCGGGGGGGTCCGCCAGCTGCCAGCTGTTTGCTTTAAGGTGGTACAACTCATCAAACTTCATACTGATGTCTTCGATGGATAACTGCAACAGGTCCCAAAACCCAGCCAAATCCTGGGCTGTGGGCCTGGGGTTGGAGTCAGGGTTCTACATGGGTGAAGAAAGAGGGAGACTCAGTGGCTGTGCCCCTACCCCCATCCCCACCCTTGGGATCATGTCAGGATAGGAACGAAGATGAGGTTTTTGGTTCATTTGTTTATTCGTCATTCACTGCACCCACAAATTGTTCAAGTAACAGAAAGGCAAACATTCCTTATCCTCCTCCCAGAATTTGCTCCGTGATTTCAGCCTAAGCTGCACAATACTGGAAACTTTATGCATATATCCTCTTTGCTCAAGTTTCTGTCCAAATCAGTGTCTCATCTGACCCTTTTATCAACAGCAGTTTTTTTTTTCAGATGCTCTTTCTCCCATTGTGCTTTCCCAATACCCACCTATCAAAAAGTAGAAAAGCAGTCTGAAGGGAAATAGGGACAGGCTGTAGGAGTATGGGAATGGGGTCTGAGGTATAAGAAGGTCCTTTTGTGACTCTGAACCAGTCATTCCCAACTCTTGAGCCTCAGGCAAATGGCATCACAGGGATCATAGGGTTAGAGATGAAAGGGACCTCAGAGAATCATTAAGTGTTCTCCCATTCTATGGATGAGGAAACCCACGCTCCTACGGTGGGACAAGTTGACAGGGCTGCATTTGTGATCAAGTTGCATTAGAATCCCAATTTCTACATTCTTTCCATTTGTCAGGGGGATAATAACCCTTGCGCACACCCTGTCAAGGCTATTGTGAAAACCCAAGGAGGCAGGGAGGATGGATATGATGATGCTTCATCAGTGGTGAAACCGTAATGACAAAGCATCATAATTTAATAATGAATGATTAAAATTGTTTTTTGACCAAATTAGTTAATTTCATCAATATAAGGATACCGATAAGTAACTTCCTCTGACCAGTGTAAGTCTAGCACCTACTAGGTACCAAGAGCTGGAAAATCGAACCTTATTTTCCCAACTTCAAGGCCAGCTCTCCATGTGCTTCTCAATATAGACCTCATTATTCCCAGCAACAATGAATATTACTGTTCCCCAGAAAGTATTGCTTACGCTGGCCTGGCTACCAGGAACTCAGAACCGGCATGGGAGGGGGGTGGTTTCACAGAAGATTTGTATGAGGAAAACAATGAAACCCAAAGTCAGATGTAGCACATTTGGGTCTCTCCCTTCACTACTCATTACCGTGATTATTCCAAGTGTCATTAATAAGAGTGATATTTCCTGCTGTTGATCTTGTAACATTTAAGTGCTGTCACATGCACTGTCTCACCGGACCCTCACCGGAGTCTCACCGGAGTCTTGCCAGGCACAGCCAGGTTCGTTAGCCTCATTTTTTTCAGAAGGTGTAGGCCCAAAGAGGGGAGATCTGCCCATGAGGACACAGTGTGTAATCATGACTGGAATCCAAATGAACTCACAGCTGAGGGCTGGTAAAATTTAAACTGCACTGTCTTTTGGGACAGCCTGTACACGCTGCCATCTGTTCACCTCCTTTTTAAGCAAGAGCCCTGAACGGAGCCTTTTTGTCTCATCCTCCCAGTGACTCCTCTCAGTCGTTTGCCCTTTTCTTTGCCCCTAGTCTTGGTCTAACCTTATGGACCCCAGAGCTCAATGTCCCTCACAGTACTTTCACCACCCCCTCCTGGGCTTGGTGGCTCAGATTCAGTCAGAAGGTCATTCCTGGGCCAGAGGACACACAAGTCCCCAAAGTGAGAGTGGTCAATTATTGACCAATGGTATTCCACCACATGAACACAGTCCCTTATGGGTAAGACAATTCAGTCACCACTCTTGCCCTTTTTCAATTTGGATGTTTGTGGTATGAGCAAGTTCACTAGCTCGAAGTGGGCCAGACTTCTTTGTCTGACATAAGGCAACAAGTCCAGCTCCTCCCTGCTTCCCCTCCCACCCCAAACTAATAGTTCTGGAATGTCTGAGTCACTTTAAAGACCCAGGATTTGCTGTTGACATCTCTTTTCCCCAGAGGAGGAAGTGAGACCCTACAGCATCATCACCCAAAGGAAAGGCCTTGATCTGGCACAGCAAGCTAGTCAGAGGGACTTCTAATGAGGGAACCAGATCCTCTTCTCACCCCTCTACCCCCTCAACCCAAGCTCACAGCAGCTTCAAGGGCCACCAAGGGAATTCAGACTCACCAGGTTTTGGTCACAAAGACCTCGGAACTGTTGGAATTTCTGAGACATCAATAGCTGGGCACTACCAACAGCACTGAGGACTTTCCCTAAGACTGAGGAAAGAGAAAAAAGGTTGGTCCAGATCAAAACTAGTCAATCTCAGAGAAGGCCTGAGAAAGCTATTGTAATAATTAATTACCATTATTATTCATAACAACTTACTGTTTATGGTTTTAACGTTTACAAAAGCACATTGTCCATAATCTCATGAAATAGGATGTACAAGTAAGGAACCCTTTCCATTTTTACGAATAAGACACTGAAGCTAAGAAGCACCACACAGATTATAAGTGTTAGAGACAGAATTTAAACCCAGGTGTTCTAGCTTCAAGTCTGATACTTCTTGGTTATGGCTCTGCCCCCATAACCTACTGCCTTGATGATGCCAACAACTCAGTCCAGCCCTCCCTGGAGAGGAAGTAAGGCTGTTACCTCCTGTTCCAAAGCCGCCTCCTTTGAAGCGTAGGACAAATATAGACACGCAAACAGAGAAAAATCTGTTCCAAACCTCCCACCCCCTTTGTGGCAATGCCAGGGACAATGACAGTGGTATTAACAGTGATGGTGTTCACAACCACCCACAAATCTACACCACTAACTTTAAAGGCTTCCCAAATGCTTGCCCCACGGTAATGTGAGAGAGATGGTTAAAGTATCGTTATCTCCATTTTATAGAGTTCAGGCCCCTTCACACTTGGAAGAGGGGGACAAGAGGTGCAGAGAAGAACTTGTCCTAGGTCTCTCTGGTACTAAGTATCAGAGGCAGGACGAGGAAACTGAGGCTTGGAAGGAAAGTGACCTAACCCAAAGTCACAAGAAGAACTGGTTGGCTTGATAATCTTAGGAAAACATGGAAAGATTTGAATGAAAAAATGAAGAGTGAAATGAGTGAAATCAAGAAAATGTTGTATATAGTCACAGTGCTACTGTTTTAAGAACAACTTTGAGCAAGTCATTCTACCATAAATACCCAAATTAACTACAGAGGGCATATGAAGGAGGAGGCTATCTGAATCCAGGGAAAGAAATGGTAAATAGAAGCATGTATAGAATGCTTCTACGTATAAGAATACCTTTGAGCAAGTCATTCTACCATAAATACCCAAATTAACTACAGAGGGCATATGAAGGAGGAGGCTATCTGAATCCAGAGAAAGAAATGGTAAATAGAAGCATGTATAGAATGCTTCTATGTATATGTGCACATTTGTGTCTAATGGTAGCCATCTCTGGGGAGGGAGGAGGAGGGAAAAAAGGAAAAAAAGAAATTTACATGATAACTATTATATATTTAAAAGGAATAGTAAGTTGTACATAATAAATCTGCAGTTTCACGTGCAATTGTCTTTTTTTTATGGAAAGGCTTACTTTATTCTATAAATTAGAAATAAATAAAACATAAAAAAGAACAGTTGGTTAGGACCAAGGTCTCTGGACTCTCAGAGCCTGGAATTCGTTTCATGTTCTCCATCATAATCAGATCACTCCCTCTTTCCAAAAGAGCGGCAGAGAATGACAAGGGCTGAATGGACACGGGAGCTGATACCTTTTGGGATCTACTCGTTCACTGGCTTTCTCTTTTAACGTGTGAGGAGTTCCAGTGGCGGGGGGGGGGTGCAATAAAGAGAGAGGATACTTCTAGAAATGACTGACAGAACACTCCCAAAGCCATCAATAAAACTTATTTTTAAAAATGATCGAATCACATGAATCCCATTATCTTATACCTGTTCAGTACTAAAGAACACTGAATAGATTCAGAGATGGAAGAAGCTAGTCCAGTACTTTTTCTATTTAAGAGATAAAACAATGTCCTGGGAAGTAAAGATCATATAGGCACAAAGAGCAGGAATGGAACTTTCACTTCAAACCCACCATTTAAAAAACTATACCATCTCACTGGATATTTGCCAAACATGCTCAGTGCACTTTCTTTCATGCTTCATCTTTACTCCTTGTGAACCTCCCCTGTTCTGCAGGGGTAGAGGTTACTTGCCAGGGAGAATGCTGTCCTCTACATCCCTATTTTAGAGTGGGGGTGTGCAGTAAGAATGAAATGCCTTCCTTTCCCATGCCTTTTTCCAAGGGCTGACCTTTGCAGAGCAGGACAGGGCAGTGCAATCAATCAACCAGCACTTATTGATCACCTACTATGTGCCAGGCACTTGTGCTAAGTGCTGGGCAAAACTCTTCAATGCCAGGGAGAAGAGATGGGATTGCGGTGAACCAGTTGAAAGATGAAAAATAAAGTCCAGCCAAAGGACACATGTCTGCAGGATTCCATCTCCATCCCCCTACCTCTGCAAGAAAGGGAGGGAGCTGCTGACTAGGGTTTCAAGGCTCCATATACAGCCCATTCTTAGCCATTTCAGAATATCTCAATCCTGTCCACCTTCCCTAGAAGCTCCAAGGGCTCTTGGCCAGGAGACAGACTCTACTACTTACTAACTGTAGAGACTTTCCCTTCTCTGGGTCTCAGATGCCTAATCCAATTGGACTCGGTGGTCCCAATGCTCATTGTGTTCAGCTCTGTAAGAGAGAAAGAGCTGACATTCTGGGCTGAAGAATACAACTTTGTAAGGTCTTGGCAGGTGGTTTTCATTCAACAAACATGCAGAGAACTTTTCAGCCTGGTTTAAAAGGCTGAACAAAAAAAGATCACAGGCATGGGGGTAAAAATCTAAGTTTTATGGTAGTGATTGTAGAACATTAAATTTAAAAAAAAAAAGATCACAGGCAGTACAAGAGGAGAGCCTGGATCAAGGGCCAGTAAACACGGATTTCAGTCCCTTTCCCTCTCTGTGACTCAGCTTCCCTTCTGTAAAGTAAGGCAGTTGTACCAGACAGTCTCTGAGGTTCCTTTCACCTTTAAAATTTTGTAATTCTCACCTGGAACCCGAAAACCATATCCCCACGACTAATAATATTTATAAGCACAGATACATATAATTCAAGCCTGGTACCCCCTCTCTCAGAGAAGAGCCAAGCTTCTGGGCCCAACCTCTTGCTTCCCCTCCTGTGTTTCAGCAAAGATTCCAAAACAGTACTTTTGAAGAGTCCTTCAGTGTCCATGCTGCACTCAGAGAAGGAACATGGAAAAAGAAAGAGCCAATCAGGCCTAGTCTGGTCCCTGAAAATCTATCATGTAACCTTTGGGGAACATGAGTCCCTCACCTCTCCCTCCAGCCCATCCTCCACATAGCTCGCCAAAGTGACACTGCTTAAGTGCAAGTCTGACTGTGTCATACCCTTGTTCAAGAAGCTTAAGTGACTCCCTTCTTCTTCTGGGATAAAATACTAACTTCTGAGTTTGGCATTTAAAGTCCTTCACAGTAGGGCTCCAGTCTTCCTTTCCAAGATGTTTCCACATTACTTCCTTTGAGCTCTCTCTATTTCCAGCCAAATCAGCCTTCTTTCTCTCACCCATGGATACATAACATTCCATCTCCCAAGCCCTGGCAGAGGCTGTCTCCTATCCCTGGAATGCCCTTCCCTCTTTTCTCCAACCTATCACAACCCCCACTTTTCTTCAAAGCTCAGCAGAAACACCGCCTCCTACTCTGGTTCTTTCCTAATGCTCCCCTTTCCTCCCTCCATCAAATTACTAATGCCTCCAAAACTGGGAAATTACCTAGTATTTGCTACATACAGATTTTGTATCTGCTTACATGCATACATATTGTTCCTCTTGATGGAATGTTAAGCTCTGTGAGGACAGGAACAGTTGGTCTTTGTGTCCCAGTGCCTAGCACAGTTTCTGGTACAAAGTAGGTGCTTAATAAAGGGTTGTTGCTGACTGCTTGGGCCGGAGAGAATTATTGATCCCAAGGACACCAGCCCCAACCTGCATGGGACGTCAGAGGGCTTATCATCCAAGTACATGAAAATGAAATTCTTATTACTACCAATGACAGGGAACTCACTACCACCCGCCAAGAGGGCTCTGCTCAAACCATTACCGCACAGACCTCACTGTTAAGAAGTTTTTGCTTCTACCAAGTCCATAATCTGCCTCCCACTGACTTGACCTCTATGGCATCTAGTTCCAGCCTCTGTGGTCAAGGAGAACTAGCCCAATTTCTCTTCCCTGAGACAGTCCCTTTCTACAGCTTAAGACAAACATTGTATAACCGAGGGCCCCAAGTCCTCTCCCCTGAGGAGAGATCATCATCAGCTCCTTTGAGATATCAGTAAGTCATGCAGAGAAGTCCTCACTGAGGATCTGGAGTCAAGGGAATTTCAACCTAAAGGAGGCTTTCTGATGATGCAGAGAACCCATTAATTCAACACATATTAAGAGCCTACTTAATATACAGAGTATGGTGCCTGACTATAGAGCAGCTCTGAGTCAAATTAAAGGTCACATAGCGTGATATTGTGAGGCAGGGTGACAAAGTAGATATAAGCATAGGCAGCTGGCCTTGAGTTCTACTTCTAACACATTCTGGCTGCGTGACACAGGGTAAATCGCATAACCTCTCAGTTGTAGGAAGCAGTTGCTGATCCGCATTTGGTAAAAGGAATTTCTGTACTGGGAGTTCTAGATACCAATTGTATCACAGTCTGGTACTAAAAAGAAATAAATAAACAAATAAATAAATAAAATTAAAAGAGCCTTCAAGGCTTTAAGTACTGATGTGGTGCAGTAGATTGAAAGTTGGACTTGGAGTCAGAAGACCCAAGTTCAAATCCTGTCTCAGCGCTTGATGTCTTCTGAGGTCACATCTACCTCTGAGTCTATGATCCCAGGTTTATAAAGCACTTTCCCCTTTAGAAGTCCTTTTAGAGGTAGGCATACAAGTTCTGTTACCCCTATTTTACAGAGGGGGAGACTGAATTGCAGAGAGGATTGAAGTGAGTTCCCCGAAGTCAAACAACTACTGAGCAGGCTATGAACCTGGGTCCTCTGATTCCCAGAATTTGTGCTTTCAGCTTCTAGAACTTAGCAAACAGTACCTGGCACACAAAAGGCGCTTAATGAATGCTCATCCATCAACAAGCTGCAACAATAGAGAGGCCATTTGTCATCCTTATTTGAGAGAATGAGAATCTGCTGGCCAAGTTCAGCCGAACGTACAGAGAACAGTTCTGGAAAATGGGTGTTCTCTCCACTAGCTTCCACCTACCAGTGTCTCTCTGCCCTGTTATTCATACTATGAAGTCCCACTTCCATGGTTTACAAAGCACCTTTATTATAATTTTGTGAGACAGGTAGTTCAAGTTCTTGGTAAAACATATAACAAAGATTTTAGAGGTCACTTAGTTCAATCTGGTAATTTTATAATGGGAAGAAACTAAGGCACAGGGAAAAGAAAAAGATTTGTCCATGGACATGAAATCCGTGAGCATTGGAACTGGGATTCCAACTTAGAGCCTCTGACTCCAGATCCTATGCTGTTGCTATGACATCACTTTTGTCTCAATATTAATTAATCAATTAATTAATCCATAAGCATTTATTAAGGCACACTATTATGATAGGTACTTTGGATGCAAAGCCAAAAAATGAAACAATCCTCTCTCTTAAGGAGCTTACATTCTATTTGAGGAAATTAAAAATAACAAAGTAATTACCAATTACCAACAGCCTAAACCCAGGGGCTCAAACCTAAGGAAACACCTCTCCTCCTCCAAATCAAAGTTAGCCACAGAAAAGCCTTGTGTGTTCCCTGAGGCCCATGCAAGAGGTTTACATCTCTCTAACATTCACCCAAGAACAGATGGCTCTGGAGGAGACAGTGAGCCTGGTGACCTTGTACAGCCCTCCCTCACTCAAATCAAAGTCACCTGCAAGTCATGTCATCATCTCCCTGATGTCATGGTCCTCTATGAGAACCAAGCACAAACAAAGCACCCAAAATGTAATATCACCCACTCTATGACAGAGTCCTCAATAATTTTTGCTGTTCCTCACAATCAAAGAGTATCAGAGAGTCAAATCTCATCCACACGTGAAGAGAGATGCCATTTACAACATTATGAATAAATGGTTGTCTTGCCCATGACTGAATACCTCCAGGGAGAGGAACCCCCGCATGGCCTCTGGTCAGCCCATTCCAATTCTGAATCGCTGTTATTGTTAGGAAGGATCCCTGTATATGCAATCTAAATCACAGTCCTGCTCTTAACACTTCCTCTGCACAGAAGTCAGTCTGGCCCTCTGGGGTCAAGCAGATCAGGCCCTTCAAATGCCAGAAAACAGTTACTGGGTCTCTCTTTACGTAAGGGCTGCTTCCACAAAGAACAACTGGGGAGAGGGAGGGAGGAGAACAAGAGACAACTTAGGTTATTTCAAGATAAGGATCCTCATCCTGTTTTATTTACTCACTATGGCACTATGTTATCTACCTAGGGATGATCTATTGAATTGACTATATTAGAAGCTCTTTTACAGCAAGGACCACGTGTCTTTTCTTGGAAGCAGTGTTGGGGAAACCTTATTTCCAGGTTACTGCTCTTTAATTGATCTGTTTTATTGACCCTAGCAAATCACTTTCTATCCGCTCTTTTGGAAAAATGGTTTTTATTGTCATGAATTTAACATTAATTTTAAAAGGATTCTATGTTGTTTAAACATAATAGGTTATTTGTAGGTAATATATAAATATAACTTTATATTAATTATATAAATACAATTACATATTATAATATGATATAAATACATTTAATGTAGACACGTTAAATTTAACATCCTGGTTGCAACCCTGACTGCCAGTCCGTGCTGTATTTCTTTCTGTGCTCTTCTGTAAGTTTTTAGACATTTTGTTGATGTGCTTTTTTTCCTTTCTGGTATGGCATCACCACCCCCCAGTCCCTCTGTAATTTTCCCTTCTTCCTCTTCTTTGTAAGAAATAAGGATAGTCATCAAGCACATCTGCTGTGTGTCAACATGCAGGTCATCCTCCTTCTGCACCTGGAGCCCATCACCCATCTCTAACAAGACTTCTACCCATTCCAAGTTACCTCCTTCAGGAGCCTTCTCTTATTCCCAGGCACCTCCTATATTTGTTTCCTTTTTTGGAGGCAATTGGGGTTAAGTGACTTGCCCAGGATCACACAGCGACTGTCTGAGGTTGGATTTGAACCTAGGTACTCCTCTGACTCCAGGGCCAGTGCTTTATCCATCGCACAACTTAGCTGCTCCCCTAATATTTGTTGTGCAATACTATATTATTACCAGTTATCTGTGTTTGGGTCTTCTCCCCTTACAAGACTGGGATCATCATGAAGGCAGGAACAGTTTTTTATCTAATTCTGGCATCTCTTGTAACGTCTGCCTCCTCAAATACAGCCTCAGACACTTGCTAGTTACATGACCCTGCCTCGGTTGTTCATCTGTAAAATGAGCTGGAGAAGGAAATGGCAAACCACTCCAGTACCTCTGTTGAGAAAACCCTTAACAGGGTCACAAAGAGTCAAACACAACTGAACACCATCATCTAATGCCTGGAACAGTGCTCTGCAAACAGCAGTTATTTAATATACTTAAGTGTTGAATTTTTGACTATTCCCCTAGCTGATGACAGTGGGCACAGGTCAGATTTGATTTAATAAATATTTATAAAAAAGCACTGGGCTCTGATGTCCAAGAGGTATGGTTTAAATCTGACCTCTGACACCATGTGTGTGAACACAGGAAAGTCACTCCACCTCCCTGGGACTCAGTTTCCCCATCTGTAAAATGACTTTGGGATTAGATGACCATTCAAATTCCAGCTCTAAAGCTGTAGTTCTGCCAGGTTCTGCATTTGACCCTGTAGATTCCGAAACAAAAATGAGGGGGACTGCTATCAGAGGCGTAAAAAATTCCTTTCTGAATGACCATTTCCAAAAATGCCACATTATCTTTATGTATAAGAATCTGGAATGTAGTTTGTCAGTGCTGTGATGGTCAAGCAGAGCCAATCCAAACAACAGCTGTGTTTGAGCATCCAGGTCTAATTCTGTACCTGAAGCCTTTACCTGTTAGCTAAGAGCCTTGACCTTAGAGGCAACTTAGAAGTCTCTGCTCTCGGAGACCACTGAATGCAAACTATTGAGCTCCAGGGAAGGAGCCATCTGAATTACAGAGGTAACCCCAGTGGACCAAGGTCCTTTGAAAAGTCTTCAACCACAGGCTTCCTGGGGATGTGCCTGAGGGTCTTCCCATACAGGTCTGGCTTAGCTGTCCTCAGAGCTGACTTCAGAGGGTCCCTGCAAACTCTGGATTTTGGTGACTAAGCATTAGTGTATACAGCATTGTGCTTGGTGCTAGAGAAGACAAGAATTACTTAAACCTGATCTCTGCCCACAGTGGCCTCCCAGTCCTGTAGGGAGCTAGCACAGCATATCTGAATGAAATGAAAATTAGACTCTCAGGTGCTAGGAACAGAGACATAGGTTACACTCTTCTGTTCAATGCGAGTTCCTTGTGTCTAAGAGCAGAGGGGTGAGCCCTGGCTATCAGAAAGTGAAACTCCTTCCTGGGATCTGTGCTCTGGATGAAACAGTAGCAACATGTGGGAAGTCAAAGGAGTCTAAAGAAAAGATGCTTGAAGGGGCCTTAAAACAATCTCCAAAGGCAGGATGCATATTCTTATAGAATGCAAGCCACTCATTTCTTGTATCCAATGAATGCAACAAAGGAGGCTGAGGGAGACTCCATAATTTGACAACTGGGGAAACTGAGGCACAGAAAAAGGAAAAAGTCAGTGGCATAGCCAGGGCCCAGTATCAGGGACTTGTCCAATCAATCAAACAATATTTACTAAAGTACCTATTAGGTGGTAGGCCAAGGGATACAAAGAGAGAGGTGAGGGACTATGGGTATGAAACATATCAGACATAGTTGATATAAGAATGGTTAGTTTTGTTGGACCATTTTCCCTACCTTTTTCCTTTTCTAATTTTTGTTATGAGGGAAAGCTCTAGTTGGGAAGGCTGGAGGAGGAAATATTCAGAAATAAATGTGATGAGGTAAGACATTAAAAATAGGATTAAATTAAAAAAAAAACCCTAACACAAAATAAGCTTTACTCCTTGAAAGAGAAGTTTTCGATTTGTCTAACTCTGTCCCCAGGATGATTTCACCAAAGAAGGCCCTGTTTGGACCAGCTGGTCTAAACATGTTGGAGGGGGATGCACAAAGATACAACAGCATGAGTCTACTATCCTGAAGTGGGATGGGAGAAGCACAGTCCTCAGCCTCTGTCAGACCAAACCCTTCCCAACTAGGTCTGGGCCCACGTTTTTGGAAGGACCCATTATTGAAATGCATTCAGAAAAGGATGTCAGTGGGATGGTGAATGAGTTGGAAATCATGCTGTGTGGTAACTGGAGGAACTGGGGTGGGGTGCCTTCCCTCAAGAGGACAAGACATAGTGGGTCATGATGATGGTCTTCAAATATGTGAAGGGGGATTATTAGGTAGTCAATCCATCAATATTTATTAATGCATCTATTATATTATGTGCCAGGTACTGCGTTAAGCACTAGCATGAGGAAGAGGGACTGAGTTTGTTCTGACTTGTCCTAGAGGGAAGAACTAGAGAAGAAAGCAGTGCCTTTGGATTCAGAGGATCTGGGTTCAAATTCTGCCTCTGATGCCTACTACCTGTGTAACCTTGGGCAAGACAATTAATGCCCCTGAGCCTGTAAAATCTGTGTGTGTGTATGTGTGTGCGTGTGCGTGCGCACACATGCTCGCAGGCACATCTTAAGATGGCCTCAGGTCTCTGCCAGCTCTATCTATGATTCTGTGACAGGGAGACATATTTCTTCTAAATCTAAGGAGAAGCTGAATGTGAGAAGGAGTGAACAGAGTAGAGTAGCTAGACCTAGCTTAGTTCTAAAGCCACAAAGACCTGGGTTCCAGCCTCCCATGGGCTATGTGGCTCAATTCAATTCAATTTGCAACCTCTCAGTGCTTTAAGCCAGAAGAGTCAAACATGAAGGCCCCTCCCTAACTGGGAAATATTTAACAAAATAAATAAAAATACAATAAAATATAGGTAATATTAACGTGTGATTTTTCTAAGTCACTATGTGTTCCTTAGGTCCAGTTTAGGTGGTCCCTGCTTTAGGCAATTCCCTAAGATTATTAAGTTGCAAAAAGGATGCCAACTTCATAGTGGATAAAGTTGCCTTCCCAGGAGAGCTCCCTCAACCAATGAAACCCCAAATCCAATCCCTGTGAGGGGAAACTCCTAATAATCAGACTGCTCCAACAATGGAATAGGCAGCCCAAGAGGCAAGGAAGTGACTCCTTGCATAATGAAGATCTTCTGAGAGGAGCTCTCTCTCGCCAGGCAGTTAGCAGGGAGATCCATGCTTTGGGCGGGAAGTGGACTAGATGTCTTCTAGAGTCCCTACTGAGGATGATAAGCTATGAGCTGTCAGTCTCTGGGTGGATAATTTCATGACTAATCTTGGAAGCAGACTCGATACCCCTATGCGGCTCAATACCCCTCAGTTGCTGTCCCCCCACCCCCCCAGGCCCCTGAGGACGCAGCTCTTTCTTCCCTACCTTCTTCAGAGAGATTGTTCTCTTTGGCCTCCTTGTCCATCTGACAGCACCATCCTTCTAACCTTTCTGTCTCTGCCTGAAGCAGCTTCAGGAACCAGTAGCCATCCCTCCGGCAAGCCCCAGGTTGGGAAGGCTCCAGGGGAGAGCTGGATGAAGTCTCCAGCCAGGGATCAGGTGGGGGAAGTGAGGAGGTTTCCAGGGCTGGGTCAGTGTTATCTCCATAGGAGAGGTTGCGCTTGATCTGGGCGGCCTTGGCGGAGGGCCGGGGGCTGGTGTCAATGTTGATAGAGTTGTGGTGTGGCGGGCAGTCAGACAGGCTCCTCTCAGAGGATTTACAGCTGGAGTCGTTGGCCTCCTGTGTGTCTGAGTCAGTGTCCCGCTTGGAGGACATACTGTGAGAGGCTCCGCTGTATCTACAAGGAGGGGAACAGGTGGGTATCAGGAGGTGCTGTTGACTGGGCCGGACCAGGCCCATGTGTGTCTCTACCACACCCAGCACATAGATCAGGGAGACAAAGGAATGCATCACTTTATCATGCCTGCAGCTGGGTCCCAAAGCCCCCTCCACCTCCCAGGCCTCACCCCCGCTGCATTCTCTGCATAGCCCCCTGCCTTGCCCTGTGCGCGCGCACACACACACAGAGACACACAGTTATAAGGTTGCCTGCGTACTGCAATAGGCCATTATACCAGAATGACACGTCTGCAGCCTCAGGGATGTCACCTCTGCCCTAAGCTCTCTCAACATCTGCTTTTGCCTTACAGAGCAGAGGCTCAATTCTGGCAGCACACGGCCACGGGGAAACTTTCATGGGACCACAGAGCGCCTGTTGCCTGCCCCTGCCCCAAGCCCACTCTAGTTATCATCAATATGGGAAGGAGAGACATGGGTTAGAGCCAAATGGTAAGTGCAGCTTAAGGGTAGAGGAGGAAGAGGAGGGAAGAGAGAAAGAAAGAAGAAACAAGGTGGGAAAGAGGGAAAATGGAGAGAGGAAGAGGAAGAGGAAAGAGGAGGAAGAAAGGAACAGAAGAGGAAAAAGATGAAAAGAAGGAGGATGAGCAGGAGAGAGGGATCAGAGGGAGAGAGGAGAGGAAAGGGAAGAAGCCGCCGCCGCCTCTCTCTGACTTACCGCCACTCGTCCTCTACCTGTACCCCGATGGACTGGAATTTGGTAGCGGGAGGTGGCTCTTCCTTTGGCACTGGCTGAATGCAGTCAACCTTATTGAACGACAACAAAAAAAAATACACAAACAGAAACAAAAAAAATAAAACAAAAACACAAGAACTTGCGGCTGGAATTCACATTAGTAGAACACAAAAAAAGGTCCGTGCAGACGGACAGACAGACTAACGGACAGACAAGCATGCGGACATTGCACGCTGACGTACAGGCTGAGCAGGGAAGCCGGGCACCGCTCATACCACAAGGGTGAGGGAATGGGGAGATGGGAAAAGGGGTGTTACTGGCTGTCCCTACTCTGAAGAGGGTGGCATCAGATCGGTGGTTTTGGGTCCGCTGTCCTCAGGGAGTTGGAAACCGTTCCTTCTAGTCCTCTCCTTTATACACATCAGAGAGAAGAAGAAAAAGACACACACACACATACACACACGCACACACGCACACACACACAGAGCCACAGTTGTTATGCCTGGGCCATGGAAGCTGGTGGATGGGGTGGGCACTTCCTGGGGAAGGTCTTGGCCCCCAGCAGGCAGGACCCACGAAGGTAGGACCGAGGATCCAGCTTGGAATAAGGAGGAGCAAACTCAGAAGAGCTCTCACAGCCCCAACTGTGGAAGAATCCCTTGAAAATCTCTGGGGAGAATTAGGAGTGAAAAATTGCCAGTAAAAACAATTGACTTTCCATTGGAAAATTCCATGGATACCTGCACTGTAGCTACTGGTTCTCCCGGGATGGGGATGGAACAGAGGGGAGGAGAGAAATCACATCTCTGGAAAACAAGCAGTAATACTCTCCCTTCCACTTTTCTTCTGTGTGAAACTCCCACCAAAAGGCACCAGTAAGTCATGGGCAGAACAGGTTTCATAGGATGTGCAGCCTTAGGGCAAGTGAGAAGGATCCGACAGAGTACAACTGAGCTCTGGGCTACGGATTTGGAAGGAGGGAGAGGTCAGCCCCAGGAGCAGGGATGAGGATGAGGCACTTCTCTGAGAAACAGCAGCCACTGGGACCTTCTCTGTTAGTTCCTGCTGGTACTCTCAGGATTGTGTCCAATTAAGGTGGTGGGCCCTCGACTCAGCATCCCAGCTGGGAGTGGGGGACTCCCTCTCTAACCTCAGCAGGCCTAGGCTAAAGCTTTCTAAATAGTCCTTCTTCACCAGAGACTAAACCACAGAACTTTAGACCTGAAAGGGCATTTAGAGATGGCCCAATCACTTGGAATTTTTTGTTTGCTGTCCTGTCCTTTTCAGTTGCCAGTTGTGCCTGACTACATGATCCTATTTGGGGTTTTCCAGGCAGAGATAATGGAGTGGTTTGCTATTTCCGTCTCATTTTGCAGTTGAGGAAATTGAGGCAACAGGGTGAAGTGACTTGCCACAAACTAGGAAGCATCTGAGGTCACATTCATTTGAACCCAGGTCTTCATGACTTCAGGCCCAGCAGTCTGACCACTATGCCACCTAGCTGCTCCGGCAAAGTTCAAATTTTGCAGAGGACAAAAGAAGCTCCAAAATGAAAAATGACTTGTCATCAGTATCACCTGGCTAGTAGGAGAGAAGATTCAAAGCCAGGTACTCTCATTCCAAAATCAGTGCTTTGTACTGCCTCTCACCTTGCCTCAATGCTCTACGTAGACAGGGTACTTCTAGGGAACTAGAGCTATACCTTAACCGTACTTTTAAGCTAACTGGACCTTAGAGGGGCCACTCCTAGACTGAGCCAGGGAAGAAAGGAGGGAGATAAACTCAGAAAGAGAACATGGGCCCAGACTAGGCATTTCAGCCATCAGTGAAGTCTAGCAGGATTTAGGCCCAGGATGGTTGAGGTCTTGGCTCACAGACATGTCTGTGAATGACTATGTGCTGCCTTAAGAGGTTAACTTCTTTTGCCCCAGGACAGTACTTGAGAGTTCTTTCAATTCTGGTTGCCCAGAATATATATGGACACTTCCAAGTTCCTTTTGTTTAACCCTACAAGAATCTTAGTATTGGAAGTGACTTGGGCTGTTCTAGACAACTTGTACTTGACAGAGTGCCCCCGATCACATCTCTCCAAGAAGCCACAAGTTGCCTTTGTTTAAGGAAGGTACCTCTAGGAAGCCAGGGCCTCTCAAATCAGCTTGTTACACTTCTGGGAAGCTCCATTGTTAGGAAGTTGAGCTGAGACCTATCTCCTGGAAACTTCCAGTCACTCAGCCTGCTTCTGCCCTCTGGGACTAAGCAGAGGGAGTCTAATCCCTCTTCCCCCATGGCAGCCTTTCAAATACTTGGCAGTTTTCATCCTTCTACACTCCCAGCTGGAGTTTCCCTCACGGACACACCCTCCTAAATCACAGTTGGTCCTGTCCACAGTCTAACTGAGACAGGCCCCCCAGACGCCCACCTGTTCCAGGCTTTCATCAGCTCTCATCTGGACATTTCCAACCTCTGAGACTCTGGTCACATCTTTTCCTATTCTCAAATTCTTCTTTTATATCAATACAAAGTAAGACATCAGAATCCAAGAATGGATGGAAGAAACCTCAGCAGTCATTTAGTCCTAGCCCAGAGACAAGAAGGTCTGTGGCCAAGGTCACATAGCCACATAGCCAGTAAGTAGAACCAGGTCAAGAATCCAAATCTCTAAGGCCTAAAAAATAACAACAATATGACACTACCCTCCCTACAGGAGGAATCTGAAACCTGGGTTCTAATCCTATCATTAACTAGTTAAGTGACATCAGGCAATTAATTCCCTTACCCTCTTCTCTGGGCCTCAGTTTCCTCATGTGTAAAAATGAGAGGACTGGACCTCCATTGATCTATAAGATCCCTTTTGGTTTTTAAAAATTAGTCAATTCCTGTCTTCTGCGTTACTACATATCCAGTCTGCTGCTTCTCACTTGATGCTTTGTCATGGGTAGATTTCCTCATTTTTAAAGGTTTACCCCTTAACTGGCCTTACTAAAGGGATAAAGGGGCAAGGCCTTTGCGCCCTCAAACTCAGAGAGGAGGGAGTGAGAGGAGCAGTACATCTGAAAAATAGTTTATCTTTATGAGATAGATCTAGGCTTCCCCTGGCTCAAACCTTGATGACTAAGACATGTTGAGCAGAGTTAGACCTCCAAGGTCTACCTTGTTTAATTCTGTCAGTACTTTATACCCCTCACTCCTAAACAAAAAGATAGTCTTCTCAGGTCTTCTAAGTCCAATCTCTTTTCTAGGACAGGAAAAAAGCCATCCTGACTGATATCTAAACTGCACTTGAATACTTTCAATGACAGGGCATTCACTACATTAATCCATTATTAGGACAGCTCTGATTATAAAGGTGAAATCTACACCCCTGTAAGTCTCTGTACTGTTTCCCTCTCCCCATTAAATTAAAAACAAAACTTCAAATTGGGACCACTTTTCCCCACACCACCTCCCACTCCCAGGCCCCAAGACCACATCAAGTAAGTCTGTTCCCTTTGCCATAGACAGTGTCTATAACAGGTGGACCTGCAGATTGAGCTGGAAGGTTTCCAGAGCTGATCGGGATGGATCCAAGTACCCACTATAGTGATTATTTTTCTTTCTGGCCCATCAGAGAAACCTACCCGGCTCCCCAAGAGGGCTCATCAGTGAGGCAGGCAGGCAGGCTTCCTGAAGGAGTCATTCCCCACCCCCACCCCTCAGAGTCCCTGTCTTTCTCCCCAGTTGTAGTAAAGTGACTTTTCAGGTCCAGATTTTGGGAAAAGCAAGACAAAGGAAAAAAAATATTCAAGTGGTTCATTGGAGATGAGTACAGCTGATTGTTTGTTGGGAACACATCAAGGGCCACAGAAGAAAACACAGTTTGGGACCAGGGCCCTCCCTGCTCGTCATGTTCTCTGTTCCCAGGGTGGACAAGTGGCCAGAGGGCACTGGTCACTGGATAACAGCTGCATGGCTCCATCACAGTAACTACTGTTATAGCTCCTTCCTTTTTAGTTTTTAGCCACGTTTTTACTTTGGTGATATTTCTCTATGACTCTTTCCACATAATCTAGTTCCCATTTTCAATGTTAGTTTCAAATCAATTCTGTTGAATCACAAGTCAGGATAAAAGTTTTATCCCACCCAGCTGATATAAGATGGAATAGTACTATGTTATAGCACTCTGAGGTCTGGACTGCAGGAGGATTATGCCCAGAATATGCCATCCATTCTCCCAACAGTTCAAGGCTGATGGTCCCCCCTCAGACTTGGGACAGCAGGGTCAGTAGTAGTCAGAGCTGAATTCCTGCTCCCCACCCCTATATCTCCCATCCCCTTACCCCATTCCTTTCTCACCTGCCCAGTAGGGAAGAGAGCTTCTGGTAGAGATAATGAGAAAGAGGACACAGCAAGCAGTTTCATCCCCTTCTAGCTTGGGGGCCATTTCCCAAATCTCTATTCTGAAGGGGACTGAAGTAAGAGCTACCTTCCTTTGCCCTCCCCTCCCCAGCCCCACCCCTGCTTCATACTGTCCTTGTGCCTGGTACAACAAGCGACCTACCTGTTCTCCAAGCACTGGGAAATGCTCTTCATGAGTGACCCCTATATCTCGGGGTGTCTGGCCCTGGGGGGCTGGGTACTGTGGCCTACATGCTTCTGCTGCTTTGTCCGGCTACTATACCAGCCTTCTCGACTTTAAGGGACACCTTGGATCAGAAAATCTGTTAGGTGGCAACCTGCCTCAAGGAGACAGGCCAGCAAGGAAAAAGATTGTGTGGACGGACAGTGGACGAGCAAACGTACAGGACATGGTGGGATGAGTGTAACTACATTCACCAGGAACCCCATCAGGAGGATGAAAAAAAAAGGCACAACACCTCACGTCCGTGCCATGAGCAGGGCACAACGGAGTGAAATTTGGTTTGGAATCAGGAGCCGAACTCTGGACTGCATTTTGGCCAGACCCTCAAGGAGAGCCCAGGAAAACCGGCCTCCAATAATGGTGAGGCCGGTTCCTTGAGATGGGTGAGTGGGGTCAGCCTCCGATGTAATTACACCCACGTGCACAGAGTGGAGTCTGACACACAACCAAAGGGACCCATACTTGTATTCCTATAGATGAAAGTTTCCTTTTGGGGGCGGTCTCAGCCTTGGGCTCCTCACTGGTCAACGTTCCTTTGTCGTTCTTCAGAGTGGCATTTTTCTGGGGCAGTTCGGGTGCCTCCCGGGCCTGAGCTCCTCCTCCGCTGCCCTGGGTCACGCTGGGGGGTCGGGTGCTGTCTAAACTGTCAGAGGAATTGCTCAGACCAGATTGGCTGTTGACCTCACTCTTGTGGTCCTGGCTGTCAAGGTAGGTGTCCTGGGCCGACTCGGTGCTGCTCTGAACGGTGACCGAGATGAACGGCTTCGATGTGGTCCGGGGAGGGACAGGAGGTGGCGTCTTCTTATATGCCACTAGGCATGATGAACCTGCAGCCATGGCAGAGGGAGGAGAGAGAGGGGAAGAGGGGGAGACAAGGGAAAAGTTACAGCCAAAGAAACATATGGTTTCATATTATTCTGGCATCTCAATGCTTGAAAGAGGCTGAAGGAGAGAGGGAACACCCTCCCCCCAAAACATCCCTAAGGTCCAGTGTCCTGGCTGAGGGTCATTTCTATCTCCCAAGCTGTTGGTATATCTTTTAAAAGCAAACTGACCCATCCTAATCAGCTACTGCCTGAAAAAAAAAAAGATTTCATTTGCCTAAACTTAAAACACTATGTGATTATAAGGAGCAAGCTTGTCCACAGGGAAGGGAACAGAAAATGTATCTCTCCTCCTCTTTCATTAGAAGTGTGGGGCTGTGCATGTGGAATGTTGTGTGTGCTATCAAAAGTGAGAAATACTGGTTTTACTGAACTGATTTTTCTTTTTCCCTTTTATTTTTATTATAAGGGATGGCCCACTGGGTACAGGATAGGGAGAGGAATGATATATTTAGAAATGAATGCAATGTAAAAACAAAAGATATACTTTATTTTAAAAAGCCTAATCCCAAGTGATATAAAAATAAATAAAAATTCAAAAGGCATTTGCAAACATCATCTATAGATGGTTTCTCTGCCCAGGAGAGAAGCCTATGCAGAACATGACCATTTTCCCCACAGAACTACAGTTTCAGAGCTGGGAGTGACCTTGGTGGTCATGCTGCCCTATCCCTTTCATTTGATAGATGAGGAAACTGAGGCCTACCACAGTTCAGTAACTTGCCTGAGGTCACACATATACCAGGCCAAGCCTGCATTTGAAACTAGATCCTTTGACTCCAATTCCACTGGACAACTAATCTTTTCTATGCCAAAGAGCTTTCCTGGGGTCAGCACTCAGTCGGGGGACTTCAGGGATAAATATTAATTCACTAATAGGGGGACAGTAATTCTAGGCTAAAAAAGGATCCCCTGTGGGAATGGGGCCAAAATTTCCCATCTCCTCTTGAGCCTTAAAGAGATATGGATATTACAGACATTACAGATATAGTGCTAAAAGGGACCCCAGAGGTCATATAGTCCCATCTCCCAATTCTAAAGATTAGGAAATTAAGGCCAAGAATCATTCATTAAGTGACTTGTCCAAGGTGATCCAGGTAGTAAGTCTAAGAGCCCAAATTTGGACCCAGGTCTCCTGACGTCTATGGAAATGGGTTTTACTTTTAACCAGTAAAAAGCAGGGAGTATCCTAAGATACCAAACCTACAAGGCTGATTGTCAACTGTCAGCCCTGACAAAGACACCTGCCCTGCCACAGTTTTTGCAAGGGTTTGGCCAGAGGCTGATGATCCAAAGACCAGTCCTGGAGACCTGGGAACTGCCACTGGGTGAGGGGCAAAGGAAGAGATACCCAGTCAGAGGTAGACCTTGATCCTGAGGTGAAAATGCTGAGCTGAGGTTTCCCAACTGTTAGGGTACGAGGGAGTGTTGATCTGTTCCTGAACTCACTTATCTCGTGTCTATTCCAAAGCACCTTTTTCCCAATCACGAGAAGTGATTCCAAGGATCTGGGTTCTCACCAATAGGGCTGGTCCTTCCAGTGGTACAGAGTGCATGTAGCCCATCCCATGTGACTCTCTTAAACTCATCAATAAGTATTTGTATAGTGCCTATTATGTGCCAGGCACTGCGCTAATTAAGCACTTTAGAAATTATCATCTCCTTTGATGCTCACAATAAATTTGGAAGGTAGGTGCTTTTATTTCCATTTTATAGAAAAGGAAACTGAAGCAAACAGAGGTTAAGTGATTTGCCCTGGGTCACACAGCTAGTAGGTGCTGAGGCTGGATTTGAACTCAGGTCTTCCTGACTCCGAGTCCAGTGTATTCCCTCCCCAAATTAGCTGCCCCCATTGTGCTAAGGGCCTTTCCTGCTTTCCTCCTGACATCATGAGGATGCCAACGGAGAATATGGGTGGTCTGTGGTTGTCTACAGTTCTTCCGGCTCATCTTCTCGCTCATATATTTCTTCGGAGAAGTCCATTACAATGCTTCACTTTCCTACTCCTCTGTCCTGTGCCACAGTCTGCCTCCGCCCCTGTGCACCTCTCCAGGTAACATGCAAATATAATTATCCCCATCTTACAGAGGAGGGTGGCCTGCAACTAGTATTGATCAGAACCAGCAACTTCAAACCCAGGTTTTCTGACTTCTTCCTACTCCAACACATGCCTCTCCATTCATTCACACCTCATTCCACGAAGCCTGTTTTGTTTGAGGAGCCCAGGACAAAAAGATTAAAGGAAGTTCCTGCCCTCAGGAGCTTATATTCTACTGAGAAGGAGGGAGTCTAGAGAGGGACAAAGGAAGTTTTCCTCACTGATCTGGATTGTTCCCAAGATGGAGCCCATTTGGCTGACTTCATAAAACCAGGGCCCAAACTATAACAAATGAATTGACCTTGATCAAGGACTCAAACAATTTCAATGCTGGAGAAACAACTCTTAAAAAGCAGGTTATGAATTCCTTGAGTCTCATGTGTTGCCAGTTTTCCTACTCACAGTAAATGCCAAGTCAGCAAAACAACCTGCTATTAGGCTATTACACACATCCACATTTATTAAGCAGTGTCAGCTGAAAGGAACCTCTTAGCCCAGCTCTCTCATTTTACATCTGAGGAAACTGAGGTTCAGAAACAGGAAGAGACTTGTCCAAGATCTGAGAGTTGCTATCAAGAGTCAAGATGGGTGAAAATCTAGTCTCCTGCCTCCCAACCCAAGGCACCATGATCTCAGTTGATCCTCATGATGGTCAGACCTACAGGGGAGACTGGGGAGGGACTTTGTTCTACATTATAGACGGGAAAAGTGAGGCTCACACCGGGAGAGGAACTTGTCTATGTGATCCGTAACCTATTGGTAATGGTAAATCTGGAAACTAGGATTACAGAATTTTATAGCTTGAAGAGACCTTCAAAATCATTTAGTTTCATAAATAAAAGGGGATTGCCCTTTTGTTTTATTACGAAGACCAGAGAAAGTAAGAGATTTGTCCGATGCTTTGACTGCCAATCTGGCATCTTTAACCACTACCCCACACTGACCAGAACCCAGGTCTCTTTACTCCCATAGGCCAGGACTCATTCCATCACAGCAGGCTGTCCGTGACAAAGACATTTCCAAACATGTTACCAAACTCCAGCCAAGATCCCAGCTGATCCCAGTAAACAAGCGCTGCCTCCCTTCTCCTCTCGGACACCAGCTGCCCTAGACTCCCACAAGGACCAGAATTGTTCATGAGCTTAGGTTTCTCCAATGAGGCCAAACTGTATCTTTGGATGCTGGAGTTTTCTTTTTCCTATTATTTACAAACAGTGCTTTGGATTTTGACTGAGATGTTAACCATAGTAACCCTCAGTCTATTTAAAAATACACATGTGATGCAAGAGCCCTTTTGACTGCCTTGATACTTTCTGCAGAAAAACAGTAGGGAAATAAACAATTGGGAGAGCAGAAGGAACATCATTTCTTTCTCTTTTTTTAGAAAGGAAAAAATAATCTACTTTTTCACATTGTTATTTTGTCTAACCACAATCCTTCCTTCCTTCCGACCCTAAGAATACCAGAGAAGCCATCTGGCATGGGTGAAAGAGATATGGATTTGTGTCGGCAGGTTAATTTAGCAAGCATTAATTTATTGAATGTCTATAGTTGAATGCAAACAGCGAGGGCACAAAGAAAAAAAAGGTTCCTGCCCTTAAGTGGCTTATATTCTATTGAGAGGAAACTACATATACAAACCATATACAGAGAAATTGCAAAGTGATTTTTTTTGGTACTGTACTAACAACTGGGGGTGTGGGAACAGGAAACTGGGAGTATTGAAGGTGGTACTTGACCTATGGTGTTTTTTATTTTTTAAAGATTGGGTCTTTCCTAGCTCACTCAGGTTGGAAAGGCATATTACTCATGGGCCCAATCCCACTACTGACTGTCATGACAATTTGACTTGTTTGATTCTAACCTGGGCCACTATCACTCCTGTGGGCTTCCTTATGCTGACGCATTATACTGAGTCCTCTGGAGCTCAGAACTGCTGAGCTCCAGAGGCCTTCCTCCTTAGCTAAGATGAAATGCATGTGCCACACAGTGAATGCCCTTCCCGAGATATGTTTACAAGGAAGTGTTGGAGTCTATATGAGATAGATGCAAAAGAGAACATTCTAGGCAGGGGGGCATAGACAGTCCATGAAAACGCATGAAGGTAACAGATGGATGATCCATTTGGGACACAGCAAACTGATCTGGCTACAATGTAGCATGCCTTTGGAAGGTTATCACAACCTTTTACACTTTGTTACTGATCCTTCACCCTTCATCTTCACTGTCATCTCCAATCAACCATCACCCCTTCCTTTGGTTCTTTACCAACTGGCAAAAAACTGGAAATTGAGGGGATGCTCATCAATTGGGGAATGGCTGAATAAGCTGTGACCTATGGATGACTGTGATGGAATTTGTGCTATAAGAAATGATGAGTAGGATGCTCTCAGATAAAACTGGAAAGACTTATTGCAAACATAAAGTGAAAGGAGCAGAACTAGGAGAACATTGTACATAGTAACAGCTTAGTTAAACAACTGTGAATTACTTAGCTATTCTCAGCAACAGATTGATCCAAGACAATTCTAAAGGACTTATGATGAAAAAAATGCTATCCACCTTTGGAGAAATAATTGATGGAACCTGAATGCTGATAGAAGCAAACTTTTTTTTACTTTTTAAATTTTTTTTGAGGGGGTATCCATGTTTCCTCCTACAACATGACTAATATAGAAATGTTTCATATGATTGCACATGTACAATCTGTATCAAATTGCTTGCCTTTTTAATGAGGGGCAAGAAGAGGGTGAGAATTTGGAACTCAAAATTTAAAAAACATAACAAATATTAAAAATTGTTTTTACATGTAAATGGGAAAAAATAAAATATAAAATCATATATATGTATATGTGTGTGTGTGTGTATATACACACACACACACACACACACATATACATATACATATACATATACATATATATATATATATATATACATATATGTAGGTCCACCTCCACACTGGGAGTGGAGTAGCCAGGAAGGAACTTTAGAAGATGAATAAGCCAAAAAGATAATGAAATTACCTAGCCCTTGCCTTAGTGAGCTGATGCTGAACTAAGAAAGAACCAACTCGTGGAATGGAAAGACCCACCAGACTGAGTCAGGAAACTTGGGCTGGAAGGGACTTCAGAGGCCTCTAAACCATAAGGTAACTGGAATGCCTTCAATGACATGGTTTATAAATTGTTAGCCAGCCTCCACTTGAAGATCTTCAGTGATCTGGCCCCCACTCTTTTCCCCTGAAAGGCTGTCCATTCCATTTGAGGGTAATTCTAAAGGTTAGTAAATCCTTCCTTACTTTGTGCATGTTTCCTTAGATCTATGTCTTTGTAACTTACATTCTATTACACACACACACACACACACACACACACACACACACGACTTGCACAGGGTCACACAGCTAGTAATTGTCTGAAGCTGGATCTGAACTCAGGTCTTCCACTTCAGAGCCAGTGATGTATCCACTGAGCCACCTAACCATGCCCTGCCCCCTTCCAATATTTTAAGATAATTATCATATCTTAAGTATTTTTTCTTCTCCAGGTTAAATAATTATACTTTACTGGATCATTTTAAATATATATGTATGTATATGTGTATAAATACATATATGTATATGTATGTATATATAGCATTGTTTCCAGTCTCCCCATCTGGGTTCCCACCACTACTCCTTTATCCTAAGATGGAATGAATGCCTAGAACTGACTCTGACACTCAAAAGACATGAAACTGCCTACAACAGCTCTTCCAACAGGGCTGGGCACACAGAAGGGGCTCAAATTGGATGAAGTCCACCAAGTAATGTGTAAATTTTAAGAAGCTGTAGAAATACAAGCCCTTATCATGATTACAGCATTGATTTAAAGCTGAAGTCCTTTACAAAGGAAGGGAACTACCTATCACCCAAAAGAAGTTTACCTTGCATAAGAGATTTGCTTAACATTGCCCTGGAAGAGGTACTAAGACAGGGGATTTGAATCTGGGGCTTCTTTCAGGCTTCTTTAACCACTCCACTCCTCCAAACCACATCTTATTCACTCAAAGAAACATCCCCTTCAAAGGCTTTCCTTGTGAGGGGTTGGGGTGGGGTGAGGTACTGTCCCAAATCCAGGCAAGAAGCTCAAGATCCCATCTAATTAGGCTCCTCTGATGGTAAAGGAGCCTTTGGAGACAGTTTATAAGGCACAGGAGTTCTAACCACAAGCTCCTATTTTTATAGGGCTTTAAGGTTTGGCTCTTTCTTACTAATATTCTCTGTAAGTAATATTCAATGTAATTCTTATTTTTATAGAGGAAGGAAACTGAGGCTGGAAGAGGAAGTGACTTACCCAAAGGTCAACCCAAAATAATTTTACTTCTTAAAAAGTTTGATAGAACTTAGTACAATGCTGTGCACAGTATAAACAGTAAATGTTTGTTGACTATCTAGAATTCAGAGTCTGATCTAGATCTCAAATTCAAATCCAGTTCTTTTTCTTTCTATTCCACCAAACTGTGTCTCTGTCATGGCTGCATCTTGTTTTTGACCAAAAATGGGCTTCCCTGGTTCAATTCCACCCCACCCCCCCAGCCTTGTCACTGGACAGTCTCCTCTACGAAAGAATGACTTTGGGATATTTTCAAAACTACACCCTCTCCTGGATAAACAATCGTTGGCTAATCATTAAGGACTCTCTCCCTCATACTCATCTGTGTTCACATGCCCCACCTTGGGTGGGTTGTATTCCTTGTACAGGGAAGGTACTTAATAAAAGTATGAATTAAAATGAAAAATCGGTATAAAAAAGTATTACAGTCTTCTCTGAAAGTAGAGCAAATTCTAAAATAAACAAAACAAAACTTCCTATCAGAGCTGCCCCAAAGCAGAATGTGCTGGCTGGATTATGGAGACAGTCAATGTTTCTCCTGTCAACCAGCAGCTTCAGGGGAAAAATTGGATGATCACATGACAGGGACTGAAATTCAGGTTCAGGAAAGTGCTGGCTCTGAGAGTCTCATTCAGACACTGAGCAGGTTAAGTCTGGCTGTTGAGTCAGAACAGGCTGAATCCTTCAGTCTGGCTGTTGGGGAGCCCCAGGCTGGCTGCCCTGACACACATGGTAGGTTCTATGCGGTTGGGTACCAGAGTCAGCTCCAGATCAGAGGTCATGCTAGGTTCCAGCTCAACTGACTGTCTTAAAGGGCTCCCCGGGCACAGCCAGATGAGGAATGAGGAAAGGTGACTGTTGTTAAGGTGTTCCAGATGTGATAAGAACAATCTTATCTTTGAAATCTTCCTATCTTTCTCTTTATCTCTCTCTTCCACCTTGATACTGTAAGTGTGGAACCAAAGGAACATATAGACTGATTTTTTCTTCTAACACATAGAGCAGGGCTCGTAGACACCTATGTGAGTGTGCCCCCTAAAAGTCTGCCAACAAATCCCTCTACATTCAGACACCTTCTAGGGAACCACATTCTCCTGGATATTTTCAATGGGGAAAATGTTCTCAGACTGGATATGAATTTTGCAAATAAGAGTGATTTGAAACAGTGACTACAGCTAAAAGAGGCAGTGACAAAGGGTGATCCTGATTCCATTTTGGGGTTTCCAAAGGGGATGGTGATGATGAAGTCATTAGATGGGATTTTTCTCATCTCTCTTCTAACCTGGCCTTCAAGTGAGTTTCCCTTAAAGGACTTTCAATGTGTTGCGAATACAGCAGTCCGACAGGAGTGGGTCCCAACACACCACTGGCAGAATCTGAGTTAGAAAAGACCTTAGGGGTCACCTAGCCTAACTTCTACTCATAGTATGAATCTCTCCTAAAAATTAGTATCATCAAATTTAAAGCTAGAAGGGACTTTAAAGCTCTGGTCCACTCATTTTGTTTTAGCCAGGGAATGGGAACGTAGAAGTTAAAACGCTAGCCCTGAAATCAGTAAGATCTGCATCCAAATCTCAGCTCTGCTATTTAGTAGCTTTGTCACCTTGGGCAAAGTCATTTAAGTTCTGGGTTACGGTTTACCTAGCTGACTAGAGTTGTCATCATGTAAAATGCTTTTTAATCCCTAACATTAAAAGAGCAGAGGCATCAACTGACTCTATTCACTTTATTTTTTTTTTATCTTTAATTTGATATTTTATTTTTCCTCCAATTACTTGTAAAAACAATTTTTAACATTCATTTAAAAAAATTTTGCGTTTCAAATTCTCTCCTTGCCTCGTCTCCTCCTCCATTCATTGAGAAGACACAAAATTTGATACAGGTTATACTTGTGCAGTCATAAAAAACATATTTCCATGTTAGTCATATCATCACAACTTTGAAATAAAATTTTACATTAATACAAAAATTTTCATCCTACTATCTCTATTTTGTCTTATGGATTTTCTAAAAATGCACTATGTGAATAGTGTAGCTTGGTTTAATTTTAATCCTGCAGAATAATATGTATTAATAATAATCTTATCTGTAATAACAATCTTTATTAATAATAGTGTACATTAATAATAGTACAACTTGGTTTAATTTTAATCTCAGAGAATAATATGTATTAATAATAATCTTATCTTTAACAATCTTTATTAATAATAATCTTAAATTCTGGTCCTTCTAGTGTTAAAATACCATATAAATGCTAGTTATTATTAGGACAAATAAGAAAACCAAGGAAGGCTCAGAGATGAACTGATTTGCCTAAGGTCACACAGCAGTAAGTGGCAAGGCCTGGTTTTGAACCCGTTCTTCCTGACTTCTTCTTTCAAGACTTCCTTTACATATGGGATGTATCCTCAAAGTCTGGGTGAACACTCCCTATTATCCCATGGTATCTATATAGTAGCTTTTAAATTTGCTTCTGATTATAACTTCCTTCCTCTCTGGGCAGGTGTAAGCCACAAAGGAAATGCTGGTTTTACATCTGCAAGTCTCTCGAATGTGTACAATAAAGTATTTTATTGGTAACAAGGCCTCAATAGTCAAAGATGATTCTATACAGGGGATGATGCAGGAGAAGTCTGTTTGCATAAGCTGAAAAAGTCATTGCTTTGAGCCCAGAATAAGGGGTAGGGGAAGAACGGGGCCCCCGGGGACTGGGCAGCACTATCTGTGATACCCCAATCTTATAGCTGGGAAAAACAGGCCCAGAAAGGAGAAGGGACTTGTCAAGATCATTGCCAAAGCATGATTCCAACCCAGGTGAGAGGTGTCCTAGCCCATTGCTAGCAGAGAAGGGGGTGTATGTATGGTCTGCTTCTCAAGAGCCTCCAGATCAGCTCCTAATGATGGGGTGACTTTTAAAAAGCCCCTTCCTCTCTCTGAACCCTACTTTCTTATTCAATGATTTCCAAGCTCCTACATAAGGATGGAAGATTTGCCCACAGTGACCCAGGGTTTTATACTGGCCAAGACAGTCAGGGTAGTCAGATGGTTCCTGAGACACATTTAGAAAAGGGGGATACACCTAGGCCTCTGGATCTCAGTCTCCTCATCTGTAAAATAGGGACAATAACCCATTTAACAAACCCTATGTTATATAAACAACAACTAAGAGATGAACTTGCACTTGGATCCCTTGCTGGTAAGGTAAGGGCCCACAGGGTCTCCTCCCCAGAGACTATGACCAAGCTCTTAGTAAGAGTTGCTCCTTTAGTTTCATTCAGTTTTGGGTTTATGCATCCTTTTCTCTCCCACTCCTCTCCCCCACTTTGACTTTGCCTAATGTTACACAGCTAATATTAGTGGCAGCGTATGGAGTTGAGTCCCGATTTACTTACTGTAAGTCCAGGGTTCTGGGTTTGCTGGGTTTTTCAAGTTCAAAGGAACCCAGATCCCTATCTCTTTAGAAATGGCAAAACTGAGGCTACCTCAGATGGGTTAAAAGAGAACTCGCTCAATGTCATTCCAGTAATAGAGAAAGACCTGAAGTCTCCTAATTCCAAATCCAGATCAGCTTTTCCCATCACACATGGAGTCCTGCACCCTCCTGGGTTGACGCTCACCTTGCTATTTCTGCCCAGTCAGTGACATTCAGAATTGATGCCCGATGGTGACTTCTTTATCCCCAGGGTCTCTACCTTCTCTATGACACACTCAATTACTGAGATTGCAGCTGGCTCAATTTCTTAGGGTAACACCCACAATCAGTACATAATAAAACACTCTGACCTATATTCCTTCTGCCTACTCCTGGCTGCTAGGTAAAGGTTCCTGTTCCCAACAGTTCCCACCCTACCAGTATATTCCTGTCACCAAGGCCCTGAGCATCTCTATGGGGACAGGGGTCCTAGTGTCTCTGAAGGAGCCCCTGCTGGATGGGGTTTGAATAAGCCCCTTCCTCTCTCTGAACCTTACTTTCTTGTTCAATGATTTCCAAGCTCCCATATGGATGGAAGATTTGCCCACAGTGACCCAGGGTTACACTGGCCAAGACAGTCAGGGTAGTCAGATGGTTCCTGAGACACATTTAGAAAAGGGGGATACACCTAGGCCTCTGGATCTCAGTCTCCTCATCTGTAAAATAGGGACAATAACCCATTTAACAAGCCCTATGTTATATAAACAACTAAGAGATGAACTTGCACCTGGATCTCTGCTGGTAAAGGTAAGGGCAAACAGAAGCAGTTTCTAGTCCTGAGTTTAGCATTTTCCACATTCGTTCCTTGGATTAAGGGATTTTAAGGTTTGGGGGAAAAAAAGTTGGACCTATTTTACGGATGGGAAAACTGAAGAGTTGTTTAAGCTTTTTCCTTGTCTACTAGACATGGAAAAGATACCACTGCTTGGTAATTAACCTCTTGAGGGGCTGAAACAAACTAAACTCCTGCACCCACATTATGATGGGTTCTAACTCTAATACTGGTTTGGCATGGAATGATTTCTCCGAATAGGACTCTCAAAATATCATGTGTAGATTTGAGGAACTCAATGTTTCCCATTCCTGGCAGGCATGTACTGTCACTGTGGAAGCAGAGGATGGGGAGGAGCATAAGTATAGCAGGCAGATGTAAAGACTCAGAGCTGGCCCAAAATATAATGTCAGATCAATTTAGCTAGCGTTTATTAAACACACTTGCTTTATGCAGGACACTCTATGCTTTAGGGACCATGGTGTGGAATGGGTGTGTGGTGAGATGCAAAGATGGAAAAAGACAGGCCCTACCCTGATGAAACTCCCAGTCCAGCTGTGGGGATAAGATGCTTATATTGTAATTAGGATGCAAAGTAGACCCTGGTAAGCACCTAAGAGTTGCAAAGTGGTGCACCATGAGGTCCAAACAACATCTGTAGAGAGAATCAGAGACTTCACAGAGGTGTCAGCATTTGAAATGGGTCTTCATTGGGAAGAATTTTTTGGAGGTAGAAATTATGGAGATGAAGATAAGGCAATGCTAAGGACATTTCCTAAACACTGTCAGGAAATAGGGGACATGCACAGAGGAAGACAGTAAATAAATAATTCAGCTGAGCTGAAACCTAAAGAATACACCTAGCAATAATGAGAGGAGGCTAGAGAGGGCAGCAGAGTAGCCCGACCCTGAGGGGCTCTGAATGCTAACATTAAGGCACTGTGGGGTAGTATGTAAGCTCTTCTTTGCTGCATGTGTTCAGATGGAGCCTTGGACGATGACTTCTGAGGGACGGTGCAGGAGAAGGGTTTATCTTGGTTAGGCACAAGTTTGACCTCTGGAGTCCAAACTGTATGATCCTGACCCCTGCCCCCTCCAATGAGGTAACTATATTTAGGGCCGTAGTGAACTGTAGAGCATTATAATGTCAGTTGCTATTCTTAATTATCATTAATTAGGGTCTCTCTGTTTCCCTGTTTGGAAAATGAAGAGGTAAGATCAGATGACCTAAGGACTCTTTCTGGCTCTGACAGTCTAAGAAGATGAGAGATGAAAGAGGTCCCACAACACAGAATGTCAAAGCTAGGATGGACTTCTAAAGCTCACCTAGCTAGCAGTCCAAAGGGCACAGAACAAGTCAGAGTCGGAGCAGAGAACAGAATCCAAGTGTCTTGTCCTGGGCTCCTGTGCCCCATATCTCCCCCTTTACCAGGAATATTCACCAATCTGTTCACCTAGCAGGCTGGGATGGACCCAGACAGAACATGTTTAATTTAAGAATCCTTATCTGAGTATCTCCTTTCTACAAGCGAAAGGTGATACTGGCCTGGACTGGGAGGAGTGTGACCTTAATTGGTTTACAATACTGTTATCCCTTCCACATGGAGCGGGGTTAGGGGTGCCATTCCCCCATAATCTAGAAAATCCAAGTAAGTGTTTGACTCACCTTACCTTTGTACCAATGAAGAAGTTGAATTATTACGGTGTTAAAAGGTAAAGTATGTTGATATATAAAATTATATGTATATTTTATGCACTTCTGAGTATCTAAATGTTTTCTGTGTCATCTGCAATTCTGCAGAACTCCCCCCAAATTCCCATTTAGTTTCTTATGCTGGCCTGACACACAGTGAAACTGTGATGAGGAAAGTTGCAATGTGGAAGAAATAACTGTATGTCTTTTTAGAAAGACAGTAGAGGGTAAGTTTATTAGACTATAAACTCCATGAAGACAAGGCAATGTGTATCTCTAAGGGCCAAACCAGGCCCAGGACAGGGTGGGCACTAAGTAAATGTTTGAAAGATTGAGTTAAATCATTACTTGACAATCTGGCTTAAGGACTGAGGGGGAAGCGGGGAATAATGAACACAAGGAGGGTTAAAGTACTATGGGAGGTTGGAGCAGGCAAATAGTATTTTTTTAGGGAGGCAGAGGAATGGAAAAAGAGACACAGAATCCGGAAATTGGAAGGCCTTGCTTCACATCCCAGGGCATGCAACATTTCACCTGTCAGCCTCATTTTCCTTTACGTGTAAAATGGATGCATTACTGCCTGCCTGTCTCACCAGGTTGTTTGATTGTTGTGCGACTGTAAACAAGTCCCTTTTACTCTCTGGTTCTCAGTTTAGCCACATATAAAATGAGGGAGTTGGACTACAACTTTTAGATCTAGACCAGAACTGGTCATATTACATTTAGCTTTTCCAAACAGGTCTCAGTTTCCTTTTCTGTAAAATAAGGGGGAGTATGTCAGAGTCATCTAGCCCTTTCTCCACTGCTGCTTCTAGCTCTGAGTTCTAGAATCTGGTTCTAGTGGGAGATACCTTCACCCTTTAAAAGACAGCTGTGTTACACCTTAAGTAAGAACCAGAGAACTGAAGGGCTTAGAACCCTGGGAATTCTGGTTTCAGCATCCAAGCAACAGGAAAACACTCCATGCTGGCCCCTCCTCAGTGGTTCTCATCCACACCCAGCTCTGGGGGTGGCTACATTCCTGGGAAGGTGGGCAGGCTGTGGACTGTATACAGATGGCCAGCTGGCTGACCCGCCTCTTTGCCCCTCCTCCTCCCTGTTGCTAGGGGAGCAGCTAGTCTCATTAACAGCTGACACATGGGGAACTGCTGACTCTGGTCTGGGGAGATTACTCACTCGCTGCTGGAGTGGAGGTCTCTGTCCCAACTTGCCTTCCCAGAGTGAGTCTGGGAAGCAGCAGAAAGAGCAAACACCAATGATAATGGTCACATTTCTATAATCACAGCTTGACAAAAGACTCTTCCCTCAGCTTTCGGAGGTAGAGAGAACGAGTGTTATTACATCCATTTTATAGATGAGCTGACTGCCACGGGGAGAGAGGGGAAATGACTAAGTCAGAAGTAGTAAGTGAAAGAGCTATCTGGCCCTGGATCACCTAACTTCTCTTAGAGAGTTTCCTACAATGGGCCTTTGCCTTCAGATGAAGAGGCAGAAGCTGCCACCCAAGGCAGGGCTACTGGGAAATGAAAAGTGAGTTATGTATCCTGGGGAGTTTCAAAGGGTAGAAGGAAGAGTACAGAATTTAGACAAGACCTATGGGGTCTCTTCTCAATTCTGAGAAGGGATGACTAAAGAACGGATTCCAACTCTGACCTTTACACCTCCTCCCTCCTGCCCTCCTCTCTTTTTAGGGTTCTCCAGCTGAAGAATTAACTAAAGCATTGTGCAGGATACAGATGGGAAAAGGAGGGGTTGTGGCATCACCAGAGTAAGGGACAACCGGGTGAAGGAGCGTATGACTTGCTCAGCCAGGAGTTCCTTTAGTTTAAAAGCTACTACTACATTCAGACACTTCCCTTCAGTGTCCCAGCCTCTGCTTGAGCACTTCCAGGGACAGGGAAGTCACTACCGGTCTGTAAGCCATTCCTTTAAACAAAACTTGGGAGTTCCAAGAGGAGGACAATCTCTGAGGATTGGACAAAAACAAAATGACGTCCTGACCGAATACTTCACAGGCTCAGATAACAAAAGGCTGGGGAAACATGTAAAAGCAAAAATCAGCATGGACCTTACAACGATCTCTGCAAGTTTTATGTAAGGTTATGAGGGTGGGTGAATACATACGTTAACCAACATAAGCCAGATGTGGTGGTTATGGATCTGTTACCGCAGAGGTTGAGATTGGATGGTTCTCTGAAGCTCAGGAGTTCTAAGCTGCCCAGTAAACAAAGCCAATAAGGTGTCTGAACAAAAGTCTAGCACCAATATGGTGGTGGTGGTGGAGTTACTAGGCTGCCTAAGGAGGAGTAAACCAGCCTGTCACACTAAAACTCAGAAGTGCCATTGAGTTACTTACTGGTTGTTACTCTTTCAGCATGAGAAAAACAAGGAGATGAAAAAAAAAATCCAAAGCAAAACCACCCAAAAAAACCTTGGCTTTAGCAGGTGATAATGGTTTGTTCAGGCAACAAACATTTACTGTATCCTAAGATAGCAGTGAGTGGTAGTGAATTCCCTTCTCGTTACTGAGGAGGGGGATCTCCTACTCTGGGAGAGCTTGAGTACACATGTTCTGAGATCCTAGGATTCCCTGTCACTTTACTGAACCTACAGAGCCATCAAGAGCTGCAGAGAAATGGCTGATGTTCAATTCTGTGTTCTTTCCTATTATAAACTCATCCCCTTGCTGGTCAGAGGGTTAAAAATAAAATGATGTCATCAGTCTTCCTTCTTGACTTATGATGGAAACCAGTGACTTTAAAGGCTAAGTTCTCTTTCCCTTCCCTGCAACTTGATGGAGCATTCTTTGTTTTTTTAAAAGTCTCTTACTTTTTCTTAATTACATGTAAAATTTTTTAAAACGTTTAAAAAAGTTGAGTTCCAAATTCTCTCCCCCTCCCTCTTTAAGAAGGCAAGCAACTATATATATATATATGTGTGTGTGTATATGTATATGTATGAAATAGATGTGCAGTCATGCAAAACATTTCCATATTAGCCATGCTGCAAAAGAAAACAATCACAGGGGAAAAAAAATGAAATAAAGTTTAAAAAATATTCTTTGATCTGCATTCAGACTCCATCATCCACTCTGGATGTCAATAGCATTTTTCATCTTAAGTCTTATGCCTGGATCATTGCATCGCTAAGAATGGCTAAATTATTCATAGCTAATAATTTTATAATACTGCTGTTACGATAATCTCCTGGTTCTGCTCATTTCACTTTGCATCAGTTAAGGCTGAGTTCTTAGAAAGGAACAGAAAGGGCATTTCTAAAGTTTTTACCTTAAGACTGCTCTCTAGAAAGCCCTAGAAAGTAGATAAACCTTTTGGAATAATAGGCCAGGAAATATGGCCCTTCTGACCCTTTCAAATATCTGTTAAAATGGGTAAGATCAGAGCTGGAACATTCCTTGGTGATCATTTTATTTTAGTTCAACCCTCATTTTACAGCAGGAGAAGCTGAGGTTCAGAGAAAGAATGTGCCTGAGTTAGCAACAAGGAAGGAGACCTCCTTCTTCCAGGTCTTTGGAATTACTCTATTTCACACTCCCAGAGAATCATCTGAATGACAGCCCCTCTTTAATAGCTCATAATTTTCAACTCAGGAGCATCTTTATTAAGATAGCTATGCTTGGAGGGCTCCTGGCTTCCCCAGGCAGTCTATTCTATTTTTGGACACTTTTGACTATTAGAAAATTCTGCCTTCAATGCACCTTCTTTCCTTCTTTGTAGAAGAAGCGGGGAGACTATATGTATATACTGTATAGACTGTTAGCTGATAATAAAGGTTGTTTACTCAACTGCTTTCCTCCCTTTCTTTTGTAATATTTATCAAAAGAGGTGTCTTCAATGAGTAGGGGAGGAAAATATTCAGAAATGTAGGGTGATGCAAACAAAAACATAAAATACATCAACGAAAATAAAAGCATGAGCGAGGAAACACAGTGACTGGCTTAGAAGCCAGGCAGGAGACCTGGGTACAATTGTCAAGCCCAATCCTCACTGTTCGTGCCTGAGTTATCTTGCTTTCTTCACCTTTTTTACAAGGGTGCTAATATAAACTTATATGACCAATTTCACAGTGTTATGATGGGGGAAACACTGTAAACTTTTAACACACTATAGAAAGGAGAGGAATGGGAGGATTATTCTCTACCCACCTTCCCTCAGTCAGCAATGCCTGGGAGCCTCTCACAGAAAAGTTTTGATTTGGAGGCCAGTAGGATGTTACAGAAAGAGCACTGGACTAGGACATCAGGAGGAATCAGAGATTTGGGGCTTAAACAGAATTAAGAAAAGGTCAATCTAGTCCAACCTCCGCATTCAATTTACAGATTGAAGAAAATGGAGCATGGAAGGAGGAAGTGAATTCACTTGGGTTTTGTATCCAGTCCTCTAAAGTCCGTGTTCCCTTGTTTACTGACTCATGTTTCATGCTAAGGGATTGGGAGCAACACTACTGGCATTAAGATTCTTCTACCCTAGTCCCACTAGAGGCAGGACAACAGAGTTCTACAAATAGTTTAAGGAAAATGTAGTTTTAGGGGGTTAAATTTTTTTTTTTAAAAGGGAAATTGTGTTGAGATTTTAATCCTTACCACATTCACATAAGCTCTACTGCCCCCAGATAGAAAGCTGCTAGATCTTTGGTTGATAACCCATTGAAGAACTAAGTAAGTGCACAGGGGTTTTCCGAATAAAGGCTGACAGAATACACTTCCCTCCCTCCCCTGCCCCGTGGCTTTAGGGGGTATTCCAAACCTTAAAAGGGGGGGTTGTGGAAGGGAAAGAAGGAGAAAGTATGGTGTTATCAGACCTAGATTCGAGCCCTAGACCTGATATTACTAACTGGATATATTGAGGAAAGATATGACAGGACTTCACCACTCTGGGACTCAGTTTCCTCTGGTGGAAAAAAATGAGGGTTGACCTAATGATCTAGGTCTGACAAAACTATGAATCTAGACTCCTCTCTATTGGCACATTGTGTGAGTGTTTGTTCCACCTATCAATTATCCTTTCACAGGACGCTGGAGCAATGATTCAGTACATGGGGTCATTTGTGGCAGTTTGTCTTCTTTGTATAGGGGCCTGGCTCACCCAGCAAGTATTTAGACTTTTCTGCCAGGAAAAGGGTCTGAAAGCACTGAGCCTGATGAGACCAGTAACATTTATTTATATAAAATAATTTATCTATTATATATATATAAATTTATATTTATATAAAATAAAAGTTTATTTCCCAGAATTAGGGAAGCAGGAAAAGAGCTTCACAGTCTACTCGAGGGCTCTTTGGAGTAGTAATAAAGCCATTTCTGATAGAATATTGGGGGAGGAAGGGTGTGCCAAAACCTATTACCATTTTTTAAAATTATCCTGCCTAAAAGACAGAGTTTTGTACTTAAAAATTCCCTGAAGAGATGGTAGTAGAATTTTACCTTTCAAACTTCCTTTCCCCAGGAAAGACTACCTCTTTAAAGTTGGTCTTCCAGTCCACAATGATTGCCTCCTCCCCTAAACCAGGAGTCTGGTTTGGGGGTTTTTTGCTGAAGCCCTATGGAGGTATCCCACAGGTCTATGACATCACCACACATTTTGCTGTCTACTGCATAATGGAGTCCAACCCTCAGCCTGGCCTAAAGACAGAGGCTTCAGCAACACTTTCTACTCTGTTCCCAAGCTGGATCAACAAGAAGGCAAATTGCTCCTAGAATCAGAGAAGGAGCTTTCCACAAGTGGAATGGACTGTCATAAATCAGCAATTTATCAAATGGTTTGACCAGGAATGTAATCTAATAGATGGCTTCTTTTCATTGTGTAAGGTTCTGAATTGGAATAGGAAATGACTGTGGAGGTGGGGTGTCTTCACAGACTGCCTCAAATTTTGATCTTTAAAAAAAACACCTAGGAAATATTTTACTCCACTGAGCACAGATGGCTTTGGAGAGCAGCCATGGAACAACACTGTCCTTTTCTCTCTAAATATGATCATGACAGAGGCAGCTCCATTGCATAGTGGGGAGAATGCTGGACTCCAAGGGAACTGGTTCAAATTTTGCCTCTAACACTTACTATGTGATTCTGAGTAAGTCACGTCACTTCTCTGAGGGTGCTGTTTTTTCATCTATAAAAGCAGGCTAGTAATAACTGAAACAACTCCCTGGGTGGTGGTATCAAATGGGCTAAGGCTTTGCAAACTTGAAAGCACTATATAAACAAGAGCTACCAGTACTGTTAATCAATGTTTTACCTCCTCCACCGTGCTACTTGTGGCACAGTGGATAAAACTTTGGGCCTGGAGTCAGGAAGACTGACTCATGAGTTCAAATCCACCCTCAGACACTAACTGCTTGTGTCACCCTGGGCAAGTCACTTAACCCTGTTTGCCTCAGTTTCCTTATCTGTAAAACGAGCTGGAGGAGGAAATGGCAAAGTGCTCCAGTGTCTCTGCCAAGAAAACCCCAAATGGGGTCATAAAGAATACAGTACATAAATGAAATGTGACAAAGGAACAACTTGATGGCACATGACTGAAATTGCTTATGATCAGGTGACCACAGACAAAGACTTGACCTATAACACTTTAAAAAAAACCCCAAAACCAAACCTAAGCATTTATATAGCACCTGCTACGTGTCAGGCACGTTTCTAAGTGCTCAGCAAATATTACAAATGGAATATACACTATATAACTTTGATATCAGGTTCCCCCAAGATAGGGAGGGCACCTGAACACTTAAAGCATGAGCAAGAATAGTTAATGAATGTCCCTAAGTCAGGGGTGGGGAACCTGACGCTTCTAGGTCCTTGGGTGTGGCCTTGTGACTTGAGTCCAAGTTTTACTGAACAAATCCTTTTATAAAAGGGATTTGTTCCTTGGAGTTTGGATTCAGTCAAAGGCCTATAGTTGAGGATATAGAAGGCCTCAGGAAGCCTTGAGGGAGTAGGTTTCTCCATCCCTGCTCTAAGGTATCTCCAAGGTTGGCCAAGTTAAAGCCCTCCTCTATTCCCCAGGGAGTTTTGTCCTTTTAATAGGAAGTTAAATTTTTTAAAAATGTTACAGAATAATAACCATCCCTATTTTCCACTGTATTTTAGAAAAAACTGGTATTTCTAAATATCAGTTTTGCAGGAGAAGAAACAGAGAGATGAAATAAATTGTAACCAGGCTCACAGAGCTAACAGGACTCAAAGCTTGGCTCTCAGTAACAGCACTGGGTGCACTTTCCACTCTATCCCATAATGATAAATGTAACTAATCAGACTCTCAGACACCAAAGGGACCTAGAAAGAACTTGATTCAACTCTTGACTGAAGCATGCCGATTCTCTACAGTAGCAGAGAATTTGCTTGAGTACCTCCCGGGATGGAGAGCTCACTACCTATATCAAGGCAACCCATTCTACTAAAGGAAAGCTCTTCCTTATACTGAGATGAAATTGATATTCTCTCCCATTCCTGTAACACTGAGGAAAAGAAAGTCTGTCTCATTGTCAGATTTACTCATGTAATAAGGACAAGACTAATTTGTCCTTCCCAAAGCACTTTACATATGTGACTTCATTTGAAACTCATAAAAACCTAACTTACAGATGAGCACAGAGAGGCTCAGATAAGCTAAGTGACTTGTCCACGACCCCCTAAACTAGTAAATACCAGAGGCAAGATTTGAACCTGGTTCTGCCCAATTTCAGGTCTTGAACTTCAGTCATGTTATACATGATACCACACGTTCTCTCTTTCACTAAAGTAACCAGTGCCCAGGAAGACATAACCTTTCTTCCCCCTTCATCCCCTACCCAAGCAGTGTCTCACCCCGCCCCCAAACCAACAAGGTAGAAGTTGGTGTCCCTTTCTAGACTCTAGATTGAGATTATGTGAATCACAGGTTTGCCTAATTCCAAGTCTTGGACTTTATTCATGCTATACATTATACCAGGAGGTGCCAAACCCTAATGGAAACAAATGGATCCAACCACATATAAAGATCTTTACAGACTGTATATTATGTTGACTTAGAAACATACATGTTAACATTATTTATGTTCTACTGCATTTTTATTTATTTTGTTAACTATTTTCCAATTACATACTAATCTGATTCAGCTAGCACTAAGTAGGGCCTGGTGTCCAACATGTCAGATAGCCCTGACTCCTTGCTTTTTTTGATTGTTGATCTTGAAACATTTCAGTTGTGTCCTTTGACCAAGGTTACATAGCTAATAAGTAGCAGAACTATGGCAACCAACTTACATCCCTCAGACCCGAAATTCGGTGTTCCCACTGTGCCATACTGCCTCAAGATAAAGTAGAGATTTGCAAGACTGAAATCACAAGTCAGATGGAATCCCAGATATTATCCCATCTAGTGTAGCTGCTTTATTTTATAAGACCAGAAAACCAACTCACATTGGGATACAGGACTTGTTCAATGCCTCATGGAGAACCAGGAATAGGATCCAGGTGTCAACTTCCAGGGCACTAATCTTTTGATTATACCAAAACTTTCTAATAATTACTCCCACTGAACAAGAACAGAAGAAGCTGTGTATGGAGGTGGTAAACTGATTATTCTAGGACACCTAAGGGAGGATTTCCTGTTCAGGCAGAAGAACACAATGCCCTTGAGGTTCCTTCTGTACACCTCCCGGAATCTGGGATTCTATAAGCCCCCCCCCCCCATGTAGTCCCAGGCTCAGGCTGAAATGGGGAGCCCGTCTGAAGTTACTCTCTGGCAAGGTCTGAATAGCTGAGTAAACTCCAGGGAGCGGCTGGCACCTGAGCCAGCTGGGGAAGAGCCGGCGCCAGCTCACAGAGGGAACTTACAACAGACTGGCAACCCTGGGAGTTTCCTTAGAAAAGGAGCTAAGAAAAACGGGAACCGGAGAAGAGAAAAGCTGCTCAGACAAAAACTACATGAAAACTTAACCCTCAGGTAAAACAAGTCTTATAATCCTTGCCAACAGAGAGGGAGAAAGTCCTGCAAAAGATGGATATTCAACATGATTAGGAATGCTGCCTGTCTGCTGTTTGAGAAGCAATCAATGGAGATGCAAAGAGTCTTACGTATGTAGTCTAAGAGCTTTAGGTTCTAATCCTGACTCTTTGACTGGTGTGACCTTGGGGTATGTCAACCCCTTTCTGTGGGCTTCAAAGTGAGAGAGTTCAACCAGAAAGTCTCTAAAGAAAATCCTAACCACCTTCATGGAGACAGATGATCTCTAAGGTCCCTTCTAGCTTTATATCCCAGAGCTTGGGGCTAACATGACTCCAGCAAGGAAAAATCCAGGACCCAGTTAGGGTTAATGTGGTATCTTACCTTTGGGGAGAGGAGATCAGAGACCCAACCTCCATCTGAAGATCCCACAGCCCCACTAGCACTTTTCAGAGAGTGGCATAAGGTAGTCTAGTGAGGCTAAGGTTTAAAAGGCTTGACATGAAGGCCGCCCACACCTGTGCCCTCCTGCCTTCTGGCAGCCACACCTTCAGCCAGTCTCCCAAGCACATTTAACCATCAGGTTGCTAGACTGCCTGTCTCCCCAGCCTGTTTCCACCGGAGCCTCTGGGCATACAGAGTACCCCACCCTGACCCACTCAAGACTATGCTCAGAGGGACCAATTCCAGGAGCTTGAGCCCCAACCTCAGACCCGGATACAAAGCAGTCTGAGCCAGGTGGGGCGGGGCTAGGATACTTCCTGCTGGGCCACCTACTTTCGCTTTTGTTAAAGGACTGGGGAGATGCTGCATCGAGAAAGCAAATCTAGTACAGGGGACCTTGGGTGCTCTGGCTCCTCTTCCCACTCCCACTCTGGGTCCTTCAGCCAACTTCTGCCCAACTGGCTATACTCAATAAATATAATGAGCTTTCAGACCTTTCTTTCCCTACTCTCGGTCCAATCTCCTCCCACCCCCTTCTGTCTCCTCTAAGGCCTCCCCCAAGGATTCTTCTCAAAACCACCCTGTTCCAACATTTTCAACAAACACTAAGGTCTTCCTTTCCCCCAACGTAGCTCTGAATGAGAATCCAGAAGGGGCTTACCATCTAGTTGGAAAGACACAGCTTTCTTTCATGGAGGTAAACAGTGACAATTCATTTCTGTGAATTGCATAATATTATAGTATTAAACTACTGTAACAGCTTCCAAATTGGCCTCCCAGTCACCATTCTATTTCTTCTGTCATCTGTCTGCCTCCACCAAAATCTTCCTAATGCATTTAAAACTTTTAATTGCTCTTCATAGACTACAAAATACAAGGTTACAAAAATACAAGCTACAAAAAAGTAGCTAAGCCCCAGTTCTGTATCACCAACTCACTACCTATTGGCCATTTTGAACTAGATGTCCCACAAGCATATTCAACTCAACTTGTCCAAATGAGAAGTCATTATTTTCACTCTAAACCTAGACCTCTTCTGAACTCCCAGAACTCCTGTTTCTGCCCAAGGCATCGCTATCCTCGTTCACCTGTCAGTCTCAATGCTCTCCTTAGCTCACTCTCACTCAACTCTACTTAGTCAATCAGTTAAGAGATCTTGTGATTTCTATCTCCACATCTCTGGCAACTGGTCCCTTCTCTCTACTCACAAAACTTCTCCTTCTTAGACTCAGACCATCATCTCTCATCCAGTTCTTATCACTGGTCTCTCTATCTCAAGTCCTTACCCTACTTGAAAACCACATGGTTTCTACAACTGTTTTCCTACTCTATTCGATATCCAGTGGCTTCCCATTGACTCCATCAAAAATAACTACCTCTCTTTGGCATTTAAAATCTTTCATAATCCCGTCCCAACCCACAGGATCCGACCAAATTAGCCTCCTGACCTCATCTAATTTCCCCCTAACTCTCACATGCTAGATATGCACTCTCCCATCATATCATCTCAGCTTTCTGGAACCTCTTGTTTCCTTCTAGTCTCAAGTACCACAACGAATCAGATATTGAGGAGATGCCCATCAGTTAGGGAATGATTGGACAAGCTGTGATATGAGTGTGATGAGGGTTCTGCTATTAAAAAATGAGAACAGTTTCAGAAAAACCTGGGAAGACTTAGTTGAACTTATACAAAGTGATATAAGCAGAACCAGGAGAAAATTGTACACAGCAACAATATTTTAACGATTAACTGAAAGATTTGGCTATTGTGATCAATACAATGATCCAAGACAATTATAAATGACTCATTAGGAAAAATGCTCTAGGGAGAGAACTGACAAATTCTGAGTGCAGACTGAAGCACATATATTTTTTCACTTTCTTTTTCTTTCTTTGTAGCATGGCAAAAATGGAAATGTTTCGCATGACTTCACATGTATAAAGGGTATCATGTTCCTTGCATTCTCAGTGGGTGGAGGATGGGCTGAAGGGAGAGAATTTAAAGTTCAAAATTTTAAAAAAAGAATGTTAAAAATATAAAAGTCCTACAAAGAAAAAAAACCACCTCAAATACCACCTTTTCCCAAAGTTTTTCTGATCTCACCAGCAACTAGCTGGTATGTTCTCCCCAAATTACCCTGTGCCATTTTGTAGATATACAGACAACATACAGTTTGGGAAGGCCTAGTTCTCTTTGTATATTTGTGAAGTATAGTATCTGGAACACAGAAGACAATATCTGACTGTTGAATCATACAGACCTTGGCATTCAAGACAATCCACAATCTGACTCCAAACTTATCCTATGACTCTTCACTTATTCTAGTTTAATAATTCTATTAATAGAACTATTAACAATAGTTCAATCTATTGAACTATTCTCTATCCCTGTCCTCCTCTCTCCAGCTCCAGTGTGATATCATGTGAGTGCTAACACTGTGTCAACTCCAGCTTTTATTCAGTTTCCCCTAATCTTTAAGTCCCTCCCTATCTTCAAAAACTGTCAGTTACTTACTTGTCTCCCCCAATTAGATGGTACTCTAATGGGGAGTAAAGTCTGTCATTTAGCTTTGTATTCTTAGCATGGAGCCTAGGATCTTACATACAGTAAGTGCTTAATAAAAGCTGGCTGAATGCTCATTTTATAGATGAGGAAACAGGTTCAGAGGATGATGTGAAATTGCAGAAAGAACACAAGGTAGGGAATGATTTAAAGCACTAGATGAAGTCCCTTCAGGCTGGAAGCAGCCTGGCCTGGGAGAGTACAGGGAAGGGGTGGGGTGGGAAGAAAAGGTAGGACTTGGCGAGGTAGGAGGAAGGGTGCTCCAGGCAAGTCCGAGAGAACTCAGATAGAAGCCTATGCTTATTAGTCATCAATGAATCTTAACACCACATCTGAAATCTGATCTGCAAAGATAGTGTAGTACAATGCAAAGACCTAATTGTAGCCTGGAGAGTCAGGACAGCGACCCCAGCTCTGGTCCTGTGTGACTTTTCCAAGTCCTTTCTCCCTGCTGAACATCAGTTTCTTCATCTGTTGCTGCGGATGGGGGTGGGGGGAAGGGGATGAGGAAATAACCTCTGCCAGTGCAAATTATCATCTCCCATTGCTGTGACCCTCCGGGTATGAGCTTAATATTAAAACAATAAATAAAAAGATCTAGCTCAGGTTGTCTGTGAGTTTAAGAGCTGGAGAAGAGGTGGCAGGCTTGCTTTTCTTGATCCTAGAAGGCAGAGGATTAAGACGAGTGGAAGGAGTTGCAGGGATGATTTCCATAGTGCTCAGCTGTTTGAGCACAGATAGCTTCCCCAGGGGATAACGAGCTTCCTGCCACTGAAAGTCTTCAGGCTGGCATTTAAAGTCCTCTACAATCTGGTTCCCATCGCCCTCCCCAGTCTGATTTCACATTACTTTCCCCATTCATTTACTCTCTGCTCCAGTTCCAATCAAGTTATCCTGCTGGCTGTTCCTATACACAACATTTTGTCTTTCTCCTCTGGGCCTTCGAAACAAATACATGTGGGATGTGCTCCCTTCTCATGTCCCCAGGCTTCCTTCCAAGCATAGCTCAGGTACCAGGGCAGCCAGGTGGTGCAATGGATAGAGCACCAGTGCAGGAGTCAGGAGGACCTGAGTTCAAATCTCACCTCAGACCCTTGACACTCACTAGCTATGTGACCTTGGGCAAGTCACTTAACCCCAATTACCTCATCCTGGATCATCTCCAGTCATTCTCATGAAGATCTGGTCACTGGATTCAGATGGCTCTGGAGGCCAAGTGAGGCTGGTGATCTGCACAGCCCTCCCTCACTCAAAACAAAGTCAAGTGCAAGTCACATCATTATTTGTCTGATGGCATGGTCTTCTTCAGCAACAAAGGACAAACACACACACAGCTCAGGTACCACTTTCTACCAGAGGCCTTTCCTGACTTGTCCCTCCCCACTCCACCCCTTCCCCAGCAGCAGCCTCATCTTTAGAAAGACTTTGCACTTACTGGTATATCTATTGTTTCCTCCTTCCATTTTACTGAACTCCTATCTCTTCTTCACACATATAACTCCATTTCCCATCTCTGTGTTTTGGAATGAGCTGCCCCTCACGCCTCCTCACCCTCACTTCTTAGTATCCCTATCAGAGTTCAGCTTAAATACTATCTCTTAAATGAGGCCTTTCCTGATCCTCCCAGGAGATGCCAGTGACTCTCCTCCCTATTTACCCTATATTTATTCTGTAGACACTTCTATGTTGTCTCTCTGTTTAGCACATGAACTACATCACTGTTTTCCCTTTCCCTACATCATTTGTTTTCCAGTGGCTAGTTATCTCACCCTAAGTGAGTACCTCAATAGATCTTTGCCTAAAGGGGCCAAGGTCTCCCATTGCATCCTGGGTCATCCCCAGTCATCTTAATGAATGTCATGCCTCTGGAAGAGATAGCCCTGGAGGAGAAATGAGGCTGGTGACCTACACAGCCCTCCCTTAATCAAATCAAAGTCAGCTGCAAGTCATGTCATCACTTCTCTGATGGCATGGTCTTCTTTGGCAATGAAGGATGAACACAACAACCACCTCCACTTTAACATCCTTGAGGGTAGAGTTTTTTTTTTCATCTTTGTAATCCTAGCACTAAATAAATGCACTTTATAATATTTGTTGAACTGAATTTTGGCAGAGACTAAATGACTTCCTGTCAGGGAAACCAAAGAGATCTCTGAAAGGTCCCTTTCACACGGGGTCATTTAAGAGAAGTAGGAAATGATGTTCCATTCCCAGCTGAGAACTGAACACACTTCAGCCTACTCTCCCTGGAAATAGAAGAATGAACACTAACTTTCTTCACACGGTAACTGTGTAGAAGGAAGCTGCTTTGGGTGGGCAAAACAGTGGTCTAGCAAACTGGAAATGGGTACCAGCGGGGAGCTGTTATCCTGGTCATGCCACCAACTGTGGTCATATGAACTCTGAGCAAGTCCCTTCCCGTTTCTGAGGGCGTTCCTTTCCTTATTAAATTGAGGATAACATTTTTTGGGGGAGGACTTACTAATGAAAACGACTGAGAAAGTGCCATCCAAAACAACTGTTGCTAAACCTGCTATTAAAAAAACAATGGCTTCCACATTCTTTTGGAGAAGCAGCTTTTGACCAGCCCATCTCAGAAGCACAGAACACAGATTGCCAGAGGTGGGGACAGAGTGCTGTGGACCTCAGATGTCAGAACTGGGGGGTATGGGGAAACTTAGAACAAAGAATGTCAGACCCAGGGGGATCTCAGAGATCATCATCTATTTCACTTTACAGATAAGGCAAAAAAGGTCCAGGAAAGGACTTTCGAGTCAAGGATGTTCAGAGCTGGAAGAGGATAATTTAGTACATATGTGAATGGGAATTACCTTCTACTGCAGGGGTTCTTAATCCCTTTCTGTGGGTCATGGACCCCTCTGGCAGTCTGGTGATGCCTATGGATCCCTTCTCATTGTTTTTAAATGCATAAAATAAAATACATGGCATCACAAAGGAAACTTTTATTGGAATACAGATATACATATATACATATATATATATATACATATATACATATATATATATATATATATGTTAATAGGCCGTAGGTTAAGAACTCCTGCTCTACAAGATTTTAATACCTCTGACAAGTGTTATCCAGTGTTCACCCAAAGACCTTTGGTGATGGGGATCACCTTCCTCCTCCCAAGCCACCCATTCCACTTTTGGATAGCTCCTCTTATATGTTAAGCTAAAATCTGTCTTGAACTACTTAGTTCTGTCCCCCCCAAACCAGGGAGAACAAGTCCAATCCTTCCATATGCCAGACCTTAAAATATTCGAAGACAGTGATTATGTGTGAGCCCTCACCCCACCCCCTTCCCTGACCTTCTCTTCTCTGACCTACGTAATGTTACACTGTGAATTAATGGCAGAGCAGGTGAAAAAGTCAGCTTTCCTGATTCCCAATGCTGGACTCTTTCAAGTGCCGAACTCTAGTACTGCTTAACTCTTAATAAGGTACACTGTCATGTGATTGCTAACATTACGTAACTTCTAAGGTTCCAGAGGTAAGAGAAAAGGAGAAACAAGCTGGAAACAATTTCTGCTTGACACTGGACAAGTCCTTCTGGTACCTGAACCTCAGGGTCCTGTCAAATGAGAGGGATTGAAGAGACCCTGCTGGCTCTGACATCCTTGAATCTGGGATATGTTTTCTCTTCTTTGACCTGTGAGATTTCCTTGGCCCCACAGCAGCAGTTCACTAGTATATCAAGTACAAGCACCCTCAGAGAAACGCAAAAGGCTAAGGTCTTAGGTGGAGGCTATTGCAACATATAAGCTGCACCAGGCATCAGTAAGAGGCTCAGGCTGTCCGTCTAGAGGCCTCTTAGGCCTCCAGAGTCCTGGGCTACCAAAAGCTGTTGATTTTCCGATCTTTTTCAGCAGTTCCCACCTTTCTAGCCTCTGAAGAGCACCTCTCCCTGTCACTGTTCTCTTCACCAGTCTGGTCCCTCCAATGCATTCTAAACAGGCTTCATACTTATGGAGGATGGGCTTAGAATTTAGAGCTGGGAGGGCCTCTAAAGATCACCTAGTCCAATCTTTGACATTTAACAGATGATGAAACTGGGGACCAGGGGTAGAGAGATTTCCAAGATACCACTGGGTAAGGAGGTCTCTTCTCAGTTCCAGAAGTATTTGCAGTGTACATTTATTTACTTTTTTTGGGGGGGGGGGGAGGAGAGGCAAAGTTAAGTGCTCAGGGTCACACAGCTGGTAAGTGTCTGAGGCTGAATTTGAACTCAGGCCTTTCTGATGCCAGGTCTCTATCCATTGTACCACCTAGCTGCCCCTGCAGTATACATTTTAATAGTTCACAAATACAGGCTAAAAAAAACCCTAGAGATCATCCAATCCAACTTGTACCTGAGTAGGAAACCCTCTCTATGGGACGGATCCAGTAAACAGAAGTGATTACTGAATATCTTCTTGGAAACCTTCTTGGATGGGGAGATGTCAACGTCTCCGCACTGACCCGTACTGACTCGGTTCTCACTATTTTAATTCAGTGACTCGTTAGGCAGCAGCCCTGTTTCCTCATCAACAGGGTGACCTTCCTCTGGACTCTCCCTTCTAGCTTGTCCAGGTCCTTCCTAAAATGTGACACTCAGAACTGGAACACAGCTCTCTGAATGAGACAAGGGACAATGGAGTTGGGAGCGGGAGACAATCAATCATGTTACATTTTGGGGGGAAGCCATGTCACACAGCTGACACATACTAAGCTTGATTCTCTATGGTCTGATACTTTGTAACGTGGTGGTTTTACATAGGAAAGTTTTAGGTACCCCAAATGCAGTAGAGGCAACCTAGTTTAAGCACTGGTCTGAGAAATCAGAGGATGTGGAGATGTGGACTTCTAGTCCTTGGCTCCTCCTTTCCTTAGCTGGGTGACTGCTTCTGGGTCCCAATATTTTCATCTGTAAAATGGAGACTAAAACTACCTGCCTGCTGGAAGGCTGTTGTGAGGATCAGATGAGATAATGTAATTATAAAGCTCTTAGAAACATGGGGCTATTTCAAAATCCCAGCCTCCACCTTTGCCTTTAAAACTAGGGTTGTTGCTTTTTGTGGTGGCAAGGACCTAGAAACAAAGTAGATGCTTGCTGACTGGGGAATGGCTAAACATTAAGTACAGAAACATAAGGGAATAGTATTTCGCTATAAGAACAATGGATATAAAGAATGCAGAAAATGAGAAGACCTTTACGAACTGATGCAAAGTGAAGTAGAAAGAATCTGGGAAACTATTTTACAGAGACAACATATAAAATGTAAATGCAAAGAACACCTTCCCCCACCCCCAAAGATGAATGGTATATAATGTCTAAGCTTGGCCTAGGAGTTGAGAAGATATACCACACCCTTCTCTGTAAAGGTGGGGGGCTATGGGTGTGGAACATTGATACGCTGTCAGAACACCATACACTGGTTAGTTTTATAAACTACCTTTCTCCCTTTTTTTTATTCTTTATTAAGAATGATGACTCTGGAGAGGGGAGAAATATATTTAGAAATGATATAAAAACAATATCAATACCTCCCCCCCAAATCAATAACAATCAAATAAAAAACAGAAAGTGATGCTTAAGGTTCTAGTGCCTGAATCCACATTTCCAATTGACCACCACCTAGCTCAGAGAGCCCAGGATTGCAGACTATTTGCCTCTAGGCTTCAGAAAGCTGGTGGAGCCACAGGTTACTCACGGAAGAGTCACACCCAGCTTTTAAAAGCACCATCGAGTGACAAAATACTTGGGGGCGGAGGAGCTCAGCACCTGATCATTTATTTGGATGACTGGCCAGAGCAGGGAGGCATCAGACAGTGAGCAAAGGCTAGAAAGGTAGGGTGGAATCTGGATGGCAGAGGGCTTAGATGTCAAGGGTAACAGTTCCGTTTTAGTTAAGATATTTAAGCTGAGGCTGAGGAATCCTTTGTCAGGGATGCTATAGGGGAAATTCTTGTTTAGGCACGAATCGGATGAGATGCCCTCCACGGCCCTTTGCAGGCCTGGGCTTCAAGGACCAAGCTATAAGCTGAGCCTTTTAGGACACTCGGAGCCTGTTTGCCCAGATTTAATAAAGGAACTGGCCTGATCTGATATGCTAATTTCCCTTCTGGCTTTATAACATAGTGTGAAAGAGGTGGATGATATCTTAAGAGATTAATTACTTCAACACCCTCTTCTTACAAATAAGGAAACTGAGGCCTAAAGAAGTGACTTGCAAAAAGCTAAACAATAAGTGGTTAGCAAAGCCAGTATTTTGTTTTGAAAAATCTGGCCAGTGATTCATCCTTTCGCCCTTTTTTACCTCCTCCCCCCTTTTTACTTCCAAGGCTTCCTCCTAGTCCAAGCCTGGCCCAAAAGTACAGTAAAGAACGATAGGTATGAAGTTAGATAATGTGGGTTCCAATCCTGTCTCCAGTACTTACTACCTGTTTGACAGTGAGCAAGTCACTGTACTAAAGCTGCAACCATCCATAAAAACGAGAGTCAGAGCTGGGGGACTTGGATAAAGGGGTTCTTAAAGCTCTTTTACATCATGGACCCTTTTGTCAGTCTGATGAGGCATTCTCAGAATAATGTTTTAAATGCCTAAGATGCATAGGATTACAGAGGAATTCAATTATATTAAAATAGTCATTCATATATTTTTTAAAAGTATACACACTCCAGTTTAAGAACCACTGATACAGGCCCTCATTTTTGAGGAGGAAATGGAAGCCCAGAAATAGAAGTGACTTGCCCTGGGCCTTACAGGGAAGTAGGCAGCACAGATTGTACAAAATCTAAACTCAGATCTTCCCACTCAAGAGCCTCCCTATCCTTGGAACCTAGGAAATGTAACTAACCTCTGTCTGATGTACCAAGCTCTTCATCACACTTTCACAGCCTACCTGGCACTGGTGATTTGTGTTCTGTGCCTGTCAAATACAGTCCCTGCAAAACAGTCCCCTTAGACTGAGTTCCCCAAGTGCTGGCCTGGGACTGGCAAAGCATTTCTTCCCCAAACACCATCCCTTGCTGAGCCCTCTCTACACACAGTTAGCAATGGGCAGATGCTTGTTCAATAGGGTCCTACCCTCCTCTACCAACGGTGGGTTATACACTGTACAACCTATTCAATATCCCTGGTATCCTTGAAAAGATACCATCCAGAAAAGACCCCAGATTTTGTCCATTGTCAAGTTCCAGGAGGTCAAATGGGGTCATTGGGAGCTTCCAGCAGCTGAAGTCTAAGAAGTGACTGAGGCCAGGCCCAGCCCAGCCAGCTGGTCATGAGCACTTCCTGGAAACTGGGAGGGAGCCTGGGCAACTCCCCGGCACAGCTGCATGCAAGATCATGTTTCCCATAGCAATGCCAGGGATGCTCAAGGGCCATGACTGACCCCAGAAACTGAGAAGGGGAACACTGGCAGGACCTTTAGAGGAGGTCCTGATTGCTGGGAAGTCAGATGAGACAATGTGGGGCAACGTAGACTTGCGGCACTTGGGAGTCAGCCCCAGCCTCTGCTGAAAATACCTTTGTGTGGCATTCCAAGCCCTCTAAATCGGGTATCACCTATCCAGCTTTCTAAGATTATCCCACATGCTGCTGTGATCCAGCCAACCTGGAAATGGAGGGCAGCAAGATGGTATAATGGAGAAAGCACTAAACACAGAGACAGGAAGACAGTAGCCAACTGTGTGACCACAGGCAGTAGCTTAACTTTTCTCTAAAATTGGGGGTAAGGACAGACTAAATGGCCCTAGGTCTGTTCTGGTTCTCCATCTAGCATTCCAGGTGTCTACTGTCACTTAACTTACTATTGCATTTGCTTACAATGTTCCTTATGCCTAGAATACCCTACTCTACCTCTGCCTACTGAATTCTGACCCATTCTTACAAGTCCAATTCAAATGCTGCCTCCATGAATCCTCCCCTGATCAAATGACAGGGTGCCCCTCCCCACCTTCTCTGATATAAATATATGATATATAGCCTCTTAGGTCCCTTTCAACTCTGAGTCTATGTCTTTTATTTTCTGTAATGTTTTCATACCTTCCTAATGTGCTTATTCAAATAATTCCATGTATTTTGTTTACCACTATTTGCATCTTATTCCCTTTCAAGGCTATGAGTTTTCAAAGGGCAGGAATAGTGTTTCATATAAACTCTGTATCTTTAGAGGCCTCCAGCACTAACCCCTGTAATGTTCCTTTTGGTATTCAATCACAGTCTGTCTCCCTGTGATTTTTAATTATAAGTCTGGTTGCCCCAGATGAACCAGACAGTCCTGGACAGCAGGGAGCAGATCTCCATCCTCCCATCGAAGTTGAGAACAGAACCAGAAAAGAAGCAGGGATGCCTGTTTTACAAGTGTGTTCACAAGTTTGTCATTTAAATTAAGTTGATCAGGGTTTCTGACAAAAGGAGACCCTATATTTAAGTGCTTCCACTCAGCTTCTGTTGTTCAGTCATTTACAGTTCTGTCAGACTCTTTGTGATGCCATTTGGGGTTTTCTTGGCAAAGTTACTGGAGTGGTTTGCCATTTTCTTTCTCCAGTTCATTTTAGAGATGAGGAAATTGAGGCAAACAGGGTGAAGTGACTTGCTCAGGGTCACACAGCTACTAGATGCTTGAAGCCAAATTTGAATTTGGGAAGATGAACCTTCCTGAGTTCAGGCCCTTAGCTCTATTTCATCACCTAGCTGCCCTCGGTTGCTCATATCCTAAAGAAGGTGATTCTTTTGGGAGACCCAGGTCCAATTCTTGTCCCAAAGTATCCTGCCTAGCTTTGGGACTATAACTGTATCTCTTCTGACCCTCAAATTTCTTCCAATTCTAAGTCCTACGATTTTGTGTTGTGCCCATTGAGGTGAGAGTAAATAGCTCTCAATTAGGAGTCAATTCTAGTCCCAGGTAGGACATTAACATACTTGGGCACGAGAGACCTTGGGCAAGTCCCTTTCCTTTACTAGATGGATAAAGCATTTACTAAGTGCTTATTATATATCAGATACTACGTTAAGGGGAAAGGGTTGGGGTAGAAGGATCTAAATCCAAGTAACTCAGTCCCTGCCCTCGATCTATATTCTAATTCTAATGGAGGAAGGAATTCTGTTGAGTATCAGTTTGATTATACATTGCTCTCTTTCCTAAACTCAATGGTCCAGTCAAAGTGGCCTCATACCTACCACTCCAAATCAGGGTCTCCATGACTTTATAGCAACTGTCCTGAAAACACTCCCACCTGGTTAACCTCACCCTCTCCCATGACCCCTTTCTTGATCAATCCTCTAGGGTCCTAGAGCCCAAACTCTCCAAATTACTTTGTATTTATTTTACATATACTCTGTATACACTTTTATGTACATGTTGTTTAATATAAAGTGATCAGGGACTGCTTCATTTGTTTCATCTTTGTCTTTGAATCCTTAATATAGGGTGGTGGGGAACCTCCGGCCTCAAGAGTAGTCTTTTGAATCCAAACTTCACAGAACAAATCTCCTTAATAAAAGGATTTGTTCTGTAAAACTTGGACTCAGTCAAAAGTCACCCAAGGATCTAGAACCTAGGGCCTCAAGATGGAAGGTTCCCCATCCCTACTAGCACCAAGCACAATATCTGGAACACAGAAGGTGACTAATAAATGTGTACTGATTGATCGATCTCCACTCCTTCCTCTGTAATATCAAGGGAATCATAAGAACCCTCTGGCATCTTATGAATGAGATAGCTGCAGACATTCTCTGCTATTCCAGGAAGAGGCTGGAAAAGAAATAAGACTTTTTTTCCTGATGAGGCTGAAGGAGTAGTAACAGCACTTAGCATTTCCTCCATACTCCTGAATAGGGCACATAATCTCAGAGGCAGAAGGGACATTAGGGTTAGAAAGGGCTGGAGACTTGACCAGGGTCACATAGCAAGTTAATGGGAAGAAACAAGACTACAACTCAGGATTCCTGACTTCTGGTTCAGAGTTCTGTAGAAGGTCAACAGATTATGGTCTGATTAAGTTTTAATTTCTTCTTGCATCTACGACCCTTTACTGTGTGGTGCAGACCTGAAAAAGGCTCATGCCAGTCAGATGAACCACATGAGGCTGATTTTCCATGTTTCTTTGAGATCCAAGGATAACATATAATGAAAGCAGATGCATCAAGAAAAGAAAACCAAACTTTTGACGACTACACCCTGGTAGGAACTCATTCTAAGAGAGAACCCAAACTGAAGCAAATCTCTTCATGTTACAGGTGAGGAAACTGGGAGGTGAGGGTGTGGTGAGGAGGCCATTAAATGATTTGCCCAAGACCACATAGGTAGTAAGTGTCTGAGACAGAGCACTGCCTCTAGGGCCAGTATTCTTTCCTTTATGACAATGGGATCTCTCTCTGTAGATTTCCTAGAACCATTTCTCCAGCTCTAGAACTGATCTGTTCCCCTCTCCTCCTCCAAAATGACCAAACATTCATATTTCTAAAATTAAGTTAAAAATCTTCAGGGATTCACAACTGTTTGAAGAAAATTCAAATTCCTTTGCCTGAAAGCAAAGACTCTTTGTAATCAGGTGCTATCAGTTCAATTGGATCCAACAAGCATGTATTAAATGCTTCCTATATGCAAGTCACAGCTCACTTTTCTGACCTCCTCTCATATTCCTCCCCTTGATTCACATTATGCTGCGACAAAACCAGACTCCTGTCTGTCCCTCCTGGCGTCCTGCAGTCCCCCTCCTTTGTCCCTTTGCCTAGCTTGTTTCCTATTTCTGGAAGGTCTTCCTTCCTCACCTTTAAAAAGTATTCCTCAAATGTCCTGATCTCCTCCGGGACCTTCTCCCTTAGACCTCACATAACACTTTGCTTTCTACTTCTTGAATGCATTTCAATAAAAATGGATGTTAAATTTATTTGCCACAGTCCTTTACTAGATGGTAAAATCCATGAGGGCAAAGATTATGATTCATCTAAAATTTTATTCTTCTGTGAGCAACGAGTAATAGTCTTAACATTTGGTTGAGGGGAGGATTCCTCTGCTCGTCTACTTCCCCTTCCCCAACTCTAGGAAAAATCATAGCTCCCCCTTTCCTGCAAAGGCTGGGCAGAGAAAAAAAACTGCCCATTTTATAAGCTCACATACAGATAGGAAGGATACCACATCTGGTTTCTCATTCTAGTTCTGATACCAGTCTTTGTCTTAGTCACTTTTACCTCTCACCTCTGTGAGGTGTACTGAAGTAGAAAGGAGTAAGGAGGCCTGTCTTCCAGTACTAATTCGGACACCAACCCACTGTGTTACCTCAAATAGGTCCTGTCCTTTCTCCGGTCCCCAGTTCCCTCATCTGCCCAAATGCCTGAGACACAACCCCAGGATTCTTTAGAGTTTGGGGGCTGGCCCTGAGGAAGGTGAGAGAGACCTGACCCCAGACTATCTGAAGACTAATCCTAGCCTTAGCTCTCCAGTGAGTGAGAATTCAGACGGTGACTCACAGAATTTAACAACTGGAAGGGAGCTCCCTGACAGCTACTCCAACCTATACCCAAAGAAAAAGAATCTCTAAGATAATGGGCTATCCAGATTCAGATTCACAACCTCTGGAGGGAGGGTTAACCTGCTCACCCAAGAGAAGTCCACAGCTCTTTTGCAGGGTCTCATAGGAAGTATTTGCTGACCTTAAGCCTACATTTGCCTCCCCCCAAGTTCTCTCTTCATCAGCCAAACAAAACACAGTAATAGCCTTTTAAGTACTTGAAGACAGGCTTTCCGGTGCCCCATCCCCAGCTCTTCCCTTGCTTCCTTCTCTCCACAAGCTAAATCTTCCCAGTTCCATTAACTGACCTTCAAGTGATGTGGACTCAAGGCCCTACAGCATTCTGATCATTCTCCAGGTTATTAACATCCTTTCTCTAAAATGCAGCGTTCAGAAGGGAACACAATACTTGAGATATGGTCTGATTAGGGCAGAGGACAAGAGATGGTGGAAGACTTCGATTTCTCACTGCCCCTTCTCCCCACCTAGGGGGTTGGTCTTGACAGGAACTTACAGCTAAATCCTAGAATCCAAGTAGCTTCACACTCGGGTTCTTATCCTCCCTATCTAGAGAGAATATTCCTTCTTTTCCTATTATCCAACTTTCTCCTCAAAATGGATATTTGCAAATATGGCTTTTTTTTTTTTGGAGGAAGGGAACCTAAGGCAGCCAAGGTTGTGGGGGAGACTCCTCTGCTTTCTCCCTTACCCCCAAAAGCCAGTCCATCAATACCCCTTCAAAGCATGACATCTCGCACTTGGACAACTGCAGCTGCCTCTGAACTAGGTCATAGGGAGGATCACAGGTCTAGAGCTGGAAAGGTCAATTAGTCTAACTTCCTGATTTTACAGAGGTCCAGGGAAGTCAAGTAATACAGGACACAAAGGGTGTTAAGTGATACAAGGGCATAAATAGGTAATCAAGGGACTTGGATTCAAGTTCTGCCTGGATGTATGATGTTGGTAAGTCTCTTTTCTTCTCTACACCTCAAATTCCCCTAGCTGGACAGTCCTTGGGACAAGTGCTTTGTAAGCAGTAAGATGCCATGGAAAAGAGCAGTAGTAGGTACCCCTGGAGTGCCTTTCTCCCTGAATTTGCAGGATTCTTATAGGTAAGGGACAACTAAAAGGTCACCCAGTCCTCTTCCTCCCCTATTATATTCACTTAGTAACAATCAACTAACAAAAGACAGATGTAAAAGAAAAATCCAGTCTCAAAGTGACTTTGGGGGCAGTGGAGGTAGTGAGCATCTCAAATTTTGAGGCTGGATGTTTAATCTGAGGGATGCTACAGAGGTATTACTGCTCGTATGGATTTCTACTATAAATAGAGTCACTTCCCATTCACTAGCACAGTTTATCGTATCAGCCCTGTGTTTTGAGAAGTAGGTTTTATTAGCCTCACTTTATAGAACTGAGTGGAGGCCTTTCAGAGAGGAAAAGTGCCTTACTCAGTCAGGGTCATGTAGCAAATTGGTGTCACAAACCCTATTTGAACCATGTCTTTTCATTCCCAAGCCAGGTTCTCTTTCCACTACACCACTAATATCTCATGTCTTTTTTCCCCATCTTCCTTAGATTGACTAGTTCCTAGTTTTGGTGCTGATAAAATGAGGCAAGGCTCAAGTGAGACACATAGCCTGACACTTAGTAGGTGCTATATAAATGCTTATTATCCCTCTCTCCCTGCCACTGAACTGACATTATGCCCTAGAAGGGTCTATTCCCCTCTTAGGGCCTTGGTTTCCTCATCTGTAAAATGAAAGGGTTGGCGTTAACAATCCTTAAGTCTCCTTCTGGCTCGGAGGTTTTCCAAGCAACCTCCTCCCTCTATTTAGAATTTTGTTTTGTGTTTCTGGGTCTTTGTTCCCTTGTGAGACCGATGGGAAGGAACTGGGGGTTGTGGAGGGAGGTCCTCTTGCTGCTTGGGGCTGTATCACCCTGAGAAGGGGGTGGACAGGGCAGGGCTCAAATCTGGGTGCACTGAGTCACTCCCTCGGAGGAATAGGCTGTCAGCTAGTGCACCAGGCCAAAACAAAAAAAAAAAAAAAAAAGAAAAGAGGAGGAGGAGGCAGGAGGCAACCAAAGGAGGTTAAAAGAGAAGGGAAGGGTGAGGGAGGGAGGAGGCCCCATCGAGAGGATGGAAAATACAACAGACTATTTCAATAGCTCTTCCCAATGGCGCGCACCCGACTATCATTACAACCCCAGCTTAATTACCCATCATTATAAACTGAATCCACAATAGATACCAACTGCATTTTCTAAGGACAGCTTCTCGTCCCTTATTCTTCCCCTCCCAACTACCACTAGAGAGAATCTACATAATGTCACATTGAGATTACCTCCCCTTTATCCCTAAATAGCTGAGAGAGGTTCCGAATCCTTATCCCTGGATGGGAAGGAGATGGCACAACGGTAGTAAAAGACTGGCCGGAGTCAGGGTCCTAGGAAAGCCCCGTGGGAGGCGTGGGAGGCCCCTGCAAAGTTTGTCCTTAAAAGCACCCGTTCACAGAAGCTGCCCAGGGCTCCAGGGGCCAGTGGGGGCCAACTCAAGCTGAGTAACCAGCATCCCCCTCTCTCCACCCCAAACCCAGGCTCCCAGAAATAAACGGGAGCTGAGCTCATATCCTGTGGGGATCCGAAATAGCCCAGGCAGGTTAAAATAGCGCAGAGTCCACGGCAGCAGTCGGGTCGGCCCAGGCCAGGCAAAGCAGAGCCCACTCCGTCCCGGCCCCTCCGGGGGAGCTCAGGCAGCACCCCCCGCCAGGCCGGGGGCCCTCCCCCGCGCGCCCCGCGCACAAAGCGGCAGCCCCCTCCCCCATTCCCAGGGCGTGGGCCCCCAGCCCCGCTTTGTTAACGAGCCTTCGAGCGTCCCCTCCGGGGCCAGCCAGACAAGCCGAGCCGAGTCGAGCCAAGCCGAGCCGAACAGAGCCGAGCCGGGCCGAGCCCCCGGGGCCGGACTCGGCCCCTCATGCTGGCGAGGGGGCAAAAAACCACAAAATCGCTTCCACTCACATTGCTTCAAGAGGTCCAGACACAAAGCCATGAGACCCGAGGGGCGCAGGGGCGGAGACAGACAGACAGAGAGAGGGAGAGAAGGAGAGAGACAGAGACAGACACCCAGACAGAGGTCGGTCCGCTCCGGGAGGAGGAGCCCCTGGGCTGCCAGAGGCCGGAGCCTGGGAGGAAGCCGAGTCCGCCCCGCCCCGCCCGCTCCCGGCACAAAGCCCGGCGTGGCCGGTCGGGCGGCGCTCCGCTGCGCGCACGGGGCCGGGCCCGGACACCAGGGCGGCCGCGGGACGCCCGCGCCGGGGAGAGAAGGCGGCGGCTCGAGGCTCGGCCGGAGCCCGGGGCGCACGGAGACAGGGAGAGCCCGCTGGGGGCGGCTGCACTCACCCTCCTCCCTCGCTCAGCCCCGGCCGCTCCGGTGATGGACTTGCAAGGGGAGGGGCCTCCGGGTTAAAGCCCCGCGCGCGGCCCCGCCTCCGGGCCCGCGTCACGGCCGCGCGGCGGCTCCGGCCTCGCCCCCTCCCCCTTCCCCGCGCGCTGGGGCGCGGCGGCGGCGGCGGGGGGCCCGGGAAGGGACGGAGTTAGGAGCACGCGCACGCGCACACGCAGGGAGTCCACGCTCATGTGTGCGCGCGCGCGCCCGCCCGGGGGGGCGGGGAGCGGTGCACACAGGCCCCCCCCGGCAAGCCCACCGGTGCGGGCGTGCACGCGCACGCGGGGCGGAGGGCGGGTGGGAAGCATGCGTGCACAAGCACATCCAATCAGACGGGCACGACCGCGCGGAGCGCGCACACGCAGGGCACCCCTTCCCCGCAGCGGTGCACGCGCTGCACGAGCGCGCACGTGCTCTGTGCACACCGGCCCCGGCGTGGGCACACCCACCCACCCGCCGACGTCCTCCCCGCCGCGCTATCGTCCGGCAGGCGGGGCAGAGAGCTGCTTCCCAAGCCCGGGCAGAGGCATTCCCGCACTGACTAGTTGGCCCGGTCCTAGTTGCGCCTGGCCCGGGACCAGCCCCACCCGGGCTGCCACCAGCTGGCATTCCGCACATGCTCGGTGCCCACGTCCCAGCCGCTGTTGCCTTATGAGAGCACGAGTGGGCTAGTTCTGCTCAGCGCACACCCCCCGTGGCCCGGAGCTGGCCGCTCTCAGACCAACCCCTCCTCCCCATTCGCGTCCACAAACCCTCTCTCCTTCCCCGACCCCTTCTCCTTCTCTTCTCCTTTTGTTTCCTCCAGAAGAAGCATTTAAGAGGGCAAGCACGTCTTTCAGAATCCTATTAGCGCTGAAAGGGACAAATGGATGAGCTACCGTATTTTACAGAAGGGCAACTGGCCCCGAGAGGGAAGAAAGGTACTTGCTGTCATCACATATGACAAAAGACCCGTCGCCACGCTCTGTGACATCTTCAAACTGAACAGTCTTGCCTCTAGCCCTTCCGCTCCGCTCCGGCCCCTAAACCAACGCAGGCCTTCAAACTTAGACTACTACAATAATCTCCTAACTGGCAGCCTCCCTTTGCAGTTCATCCTCTGGGAACTATAATTTTCCTAAAGCAACATGATCATAGATTTAGAACTGCAAAGAACTTTAGCGGATCATCTAAACCCAATACTCTTATTTTTCAGAAGAAGAAAAGAAGGCTTTGGAGATACCGAGTATCTTGCTCAAGAATTCTATAATTCTCAATTTAAAAAAAACCTCCTGTGGATCCCTATTTCTGGTATAAACTCCTGATCCTGACACTCAAGGCCCACCACAACCTGACTCCAACCTCTCTGTGCAGATTATATGCCGTTTTATATTACTCCTCCTTTCACATCATCTACATCCAGTTAAGTGGGCTACGTTGTCCCAGGTTGTTGTCTGATGATGAGCCTCTTGAAAGAAGAATCATGTCACTCCATACCCAATGTGTTCAGATGTTTCCCTGTAGCTTCTAGGCTCAGACTTAAACTCCTCTGTTTGGCGTTTAGAGCTCTTTACCACTTGGCCCCAACCTACCTGATTATCTGTGGTTCCTTTTCTTGCACCCTTCGCTCTATCCAAACCAAGTCTCTTTCTCTTCCTCTTCCTCTCAAAGGACACTGTCTCCCATCTCAGTGCCTTTGCACTGCTTTTCCTCATGCCAGAATGCTGTCTCTCTTGACCACCTTTAAGGCTCAGCTTAAGTGTTACCTCCAGCAAGAGATTTTTGCCAAATTATTTTGTATAGTCGTTTTATTGCACACACCGCCCCTCCAGGGTCATTAAAGGCAAAGGACTATTTTTTAAAATCCACAGTGCCTAATCCATAATAGGCACTTAATAACTGCTTGTTGAATTGAATTACAGTCATTTCTTGGTTCTAGGCCCAGTCTCCCTCTCTGTAAAACTGGATAACCCTTGGTAAGCCCTTGATAAACATGGGCTGTTGTGAAAATCAAATGAATGATAGAAGGTGAAAGCACTTTTAAAGGCATTATACCAGTAAAATGTTAACAATATAAGCAATCTCCTTCAAACATCCCTGTGAGGTAAGGCAGGTAGTACTGTCCTCATTTTATGGATGGGGAAACTGAGGGTCAGTTACTTGACTTACCCTGGATGAGAACAGTGTCAGAACTTTAATTCAGGTCTTTTGATCGGAAACCTTTCCACTATGCCAGCAGCCTTACTGTTATTAACAGGTTGCTGAAATGCTCCCACTGAAAGAATGGGAGTTTTGATGGGGCAAAGGAAGGAGAGAGAACTTTAGAATCTGGGGGTACCACATGGATGGCAGGCCTGAGAAGGGCTTTGTACAGTCAGAGGGCAGCCTAAGAACCCTGGGAGAGGAAGCAGTGGGAGGCAGGAGAGGTGAGTCAGGAGCTAGAGGTGGTCATTGTATAGGTCTGCCCGGGAGATCTGGTGATATTGCTTCCTGTCTTCCAGTGGCCAGGAGGTCAGCTCACAGTAGACTCTAGTATGAATGCTGATGCCTTTCTTGGCATCAATACTGAGCAAACCAGGGCTCTGAGGCATTGCTATTCTAGCTGCCTGCTGAGCCCTTCCCTGAGAGAGGAACATGCTACAAGACCCTGGGGCTGGGGGATGAGGGATGGGAGGGGATCTGTTTGGAGGGAGCCTTTCACCAAGCCAACAACGTTATTAAGAAGCAAGAATTACTATGTCTAGTTTCTACCCTGCAGTCAATTCTGCTTTGGAAAAGGGCACAGGCTAACTCTGCTACTTAAGAACTATAAGACTTTGGCCAAGTCCTTTCTCCTTTCTGGGCCTCAGTTTTGGTTTTGTTTTTTTAATCTGCAAAATGACTTAAATGATCTCTCAGGGCCTTTCCTATTCTAAATCCTGTGATTCTAAGAACAAACATTTCTTAATTTCTCACTATGTGCAGAGCACTGGGCTACAATGGTATAATCACAGAACATGAAATGTGGGAAGCCTAGAACATGGAATGTTAGAATTTGTGTTCTAGGATTGTAATCTTTCTCCATACAGCCTAGTCACACAGTCTGAGAAGCCTGCTCTACAATCTACCTTCTGCCCTTCACCTCAGTGTAGAGGTCACATTGGCTTTTCAAAGCTCAGTCTGATAACACAGAAATTAGCAGGTCACACAAGGCTGGAAAGGTTTCAAGTAGGAGTCCAGTGAAGAATTGTTTCTATCTTCTAAGGTCCAATCTAGCTGAGTTCAGAGGGCCTCAATGCCACAAGGTGATACAGTTCCTTTGTTCACCTCAACTTGATTATGGACATAGTGTGGTACAGTTGGAAAGAACATTAATTAGTTCTAGAGTCAGGGGACATGGATTCAAATCTTGTCTCTGATACCATCTCTGTGACTTCAATCAAAGAGCTCACACTCTCTGGGTCTCTATCACCTCATCTATAATATGAGGGGGTTGGACTTTAGATCTGTGATTCTATGAAAATCAGCTACCAAGGGCATCGATGAGTTCTCCAAGAGAGTAAGAAGCACCCACAATGACGAAATCATGAATCATATACATGTATATATGTGTATATATATATATATATATATATATGATACATACAGATATGTGTATGTATATGTATATGTATATACAGATATAGATAGACAGTTATTTTATTGGTGTAGGGAGCTCCCAGTGTGGAATTTTCTCTTCCAATCCCCTTTCTCTGCAACTCCTAGTCTTAGAAAATTATTTTGGGGCACTGAGAGTTTAGGTGACCTGCCCAGAGTCACTCAGTCAGTAGATATCAAAGACCAGACTTGCACCCAGGTCTTCCTAATTCCTGATTCAAAGGGCAGGTCTTTTATCCATGATGCCACACTACCTCTTTCTCTATGTTATGGTGTCAATGAAACTTGTACATTCTTTGGAACTGTCATAGAGGAAACTCCCTCTATTAATACAAGTAGCATCTTTTCTACAACTTGGAGTCTTAAGAGAGCTTCCATTGAGTGACTTGTCCAGGGTCACAGTCAGTATTGAGTCAGCAGTCAGTAATGTGTCAAAGATGGGACTTGAACCTGAATCTTCCTGAATTCAAAGCTGATTCTATATCCACTACACCAACTTGTTCATCTCCAGAAACTTGTCATTCTGCAAGATGAAATCAACTAGGAAACTCACACCTCCTGTCCCAGAGGCCCCACCCTTCCTCCCTCCCTCTGATTGGAAAGGGTGGAAGTTGGACCTCGGAGAGCTCCTTCCTCCCATATCCTTCACCAAGTAAGGAGAGCATCCAGGGAATTCTCTTCATCATTTCCCACCTGCTACTTTTTTGGACTTCATCCTCTTCAGAAACTCTCCATTCTGCAAGATGAAATCAATGCAGAAACTCACACCTCTCAGATGATTTCCCAGCCCAACTGAATGCCTCTGTTCCTCCTCCCAGTTTAACCTCTCCTTCCCACTTCAGCTTCTTTTTAGGGTTCTCTCCCCCATTAAAGGGTTAGCTCCTGAAGGGCAGGGACTGTTTTATGCCTTTCATTTTATTCCAAGTGCTTAGCCCAGTGCTTACCACATAGTAGATGTTTAATAAATGTTTATCAACTTTGACTCTAGCTTATCCCACTCAAGTCTTATTAAGATATGGAGTTCTTGAAAGCTATATTAATGGAGTACAAGCTCTAGCTGCTCTTCCCCAATTGGAAAGAACCATAATACAACCCCAGGAGTGATGGCTTTTTGTCCTAGGATCTTCCTCGTACAGTTTGTAGAAGCTTATCAGGTTGGACAAAGCAGAAGCTGAAGACTACTGAGTAAGTTAGGGACAAGTTGTATGATCTTTCTTGACAGAGCATCTACACTGATGAAATTACAACAGCTTTCTGATGTATGAATGTCTATGTGTGTGTCATACTCTATTCAAACATTTTTTCTCTTTAAAGATACAAATATATGCACATATACACATATATGTACCTGTAAATACATAGAGAGTAAACAAGAGAATGATGAAATTATAGAATCATACAACATTGAATATTAGAACCATGGAATCTTGGAACTACAGAGTAAGAGGCAGCTAGCTGGCACAGAAGATAGAGCCTTGAATCTAGAGTCAGGAAGACCTGAGAGCAAATCCAATCTCAGATACATACTAGCTATGCGACAATGGGCAAGCCTGTGTTCCTCAGTTTCCCCATATGTAAAATCAGGATAATAAAAGCACAAGGGTTGTCATAAGGATCATCTGAAATAGTATTTGTAAAGCATTCTGTCGACCTTAAAGCACTGTCTATATAAATGCTAGTTAGCCATATAGAAAGTTAGAGGTGGAAGAAACTTCAGAGGTCATTTGGTTAATAACATCATAAAACTAAAGTTGGAAGGAATCAGAGAGGTCATTTACTCCAACCTTCTGATTTTACAGATGAGGAAACTGAGACCCAGAGGGGTTAAGTAACTTGTCCAAGTTGTAAGTAACAGAGATGGGATGTGGACCCAAGTCCAAATCTATTATTCTTTTCATTTTTTTTTACTGTACTAATTGCCTTCAATATCTTCATTTTCTAGAAAAGGAGGTTCTGGTCTGAGAGCTCAAGACCAAAAAGGGGAAGGAAGGGTTTGAAGAGGCTGAAAGTTGAGAGAAAATCCCACAGCTAGTTGTACACTCTAAATCTAGAGGTCTTGCCTGTTTGAAGTTCATTATCTGGTAAGATATCTCAACTCATAGAGTTTATCAGAAAGGACCAATGCAGTAGGAGACCCATTCTTTCTTCCCTTGGCATGTAAAATATGTGTGTCCCTTGCCCAGAATTAGGGGTACTGTTGGAAGCTTCAGATAGGACTGTCAGTTCAGGTATGTTCTCTCAGAGTTACTTAGACAACAAGCATTTATTAAGTGCCTACTGTTTTCCAGGCACTGCAGTAAGCACTAGGGATATAAAAAAAGGGCAAAAAAGAAAAAGACCCTAGTCCCTATCCTCAAGGAGCTCACATTCTAATGAAAGGGACAACATGTACGAACAAGCTATTGTATCATTTTTTAGTCGTGTCTCATTCTCCATGACCCCATTTGGAGTTATCTTGTCAAGGATACTGGAGTGGTTTACCATTTCCTTCTCCAGCTCATTTTACAGATGGGGCAACTAAAGCAAACAGGGTTAAGTGACTTGCTGAGGGTCATACAGCTAAAAAGTGTCTGAGGCTAGATTTGAACTCAGGAATAAGAGTCTTTCTGACTCGTGGCCTGGCACTCTGCACTATGGTGCCACCTAGTGGCATAAATTAGAGATAATAGCAGGGAAGGCACTAATATTGAAGTCAATAAATCAATGAATTTATTAAGCATCTAATATAGTGTACTAAGCACTGGATTACTGAATCTAATGGGGGAAAGGCTTTTTAGAGGGTGAGGTTTTAGCTGGGATTAGAAAGAAGCCAGGGAAACTAGAAGATAGAAATGAGGAGGGAGAGCATTTCAGGCATGAGGAAAAGCCAATGAAATCTCAGTCAGGAGATGGGGACATCTTGCTCAGGGAACAGTAAAGAGGCCAATGTAACTGAATCAAAGAGTTTGTGAAAGGGGGTAAGGTATAAGAAGTTTGGAAAGGTAAAAAGGAGTCACTTTAGTGGAAACAGAATGGAGCAATTAACCTGGGGCAAGAGGATTGAAAAAATTCCCTTACATTTAGGTGTGAAAATGATTTTACTGATGAGTGGGTCCTGCCTGCTTTGATGCACAAGGCAAAGGACATCATGGGAGAAAGAAGCCAGAAGCCAACATTCAATAAACATTCAATTAACCATTTCCAGGGGCTCTTCCCCACCCCCGGTCATTTTCATAGCCCACATGTCATTGTGCCGGAATCAGGGAGCAGAAAGATCTGACTTTAAATCTCACTCTAGATACTTCTTAGTTGTGTAATCCCAGTCAATTGTCTAAAGCTCTGAGTCTCGGTTTCCTCCATAAAATGGAGGTAGTACGTCATAGGTTTGTAGTGAGGATCAAATGAAATAGTGTATGTAAAGGGCTTTATAAACCTTAAAGGGCTATATAAATATAAACTGTCATCACCGTTGTATTCATAATCATTACAATTTCATGAACTGTCATGACCAAAATAATTCCTCCCCTGCTAGTCAATTTCTGAGGTCATGAGCCTCTTGTTCCTTAGCTTCAGGTTCTCCAAGGATGAGTATGTAGTTTGTGACCAAAATCGACGGTTGAGGGCTTTCCACCTTGGTAGAACTTAATTAGCGTTATCTCCTCCCCTTCTGCTGCCTCCTGGCAATGTGGAGGTGATCCTGTGCTGAATCGGGAAGCCCAAATTCCTGATCCTAGATTCATAAAAAGTTCATTTGACCTTATGGCCACAAGTTTGGGAGGAACTGGGGAACACCTTTGATTTTGGAGCACGGGAACCACTGACCTCTAAAGTGAGGTCCAGGTAGCCCCAGTAGATGAGCTCAGTAAGGTCTGGGAGCTTGGGATATCAAAAGGCTCCTGGCAGCACTTGACTGGATTCTTTCATTATTCATCTCTGCTCCCACCTCAGAGCAGCCGGGAGAGGACTCAGTACATAGTGGGTACTTGAGATATAGCGAAGTGGGAGGGAACCTAGATTTAGAATTAGCAAGTGAATTAACCCTTCTTGGCTTCAGGTTCCTGATTTGTAAAATGAGGACTCTAAACTAAATAACCCCTAGGCCATTCTAGCTTTAAATATGTTAATTCTATAATTCTGTGATAAGTTGAATGTTTTCCATCAAATGTTTTTTTCAGAATTTTCTGTATTTCTTCTTTCAGTTTCTACCACTGACTGCACAACTTCTGTGAGGACCACTAGATAGAAGCCACTGGAAACATCTCCCTAGATTGTGACCAGAAGGGTTACCGTAGGGGGAAGTGGGTCACTGACTGTCCCCAGACCAAACCCTTTCACCTTACCTTCAAAAGGGAAACACCTGTGACTTAACAATTTGTACTAGGCACCCACAACATGCCTGCATTCACTCTCTATACTTCTCCTTTGAAATCTTCAATTCCCACCTTGTTTCTGGTTTGTGAACTTCAAAACCATTCTTTTGTCACTGCCTCATCCTGGAACTTCCCTCAGCACCTGGAGAATCCTTGACCTGGAACACCCCACCATCCCTTTGCCCTTCTCAACCTGGTATAACTTTCTGTAAGATTCATTCTCTTCTCCCATTGGTGAATTCCTCCCAGTAGGGACACTTCTGGAAGGGCCCAAGCTGGCCTTTATTCTTCTCCAAATCTGATCTTAATGAAGGGGGAAAGAGCTTGTCCACAGTCACATAATGAGTTGATGGCAGAGATAGGACTAGAACCCAACCTGTTGTAGTTCTGTTCCAAAGCTCTCTTCTCCCTACCTGCCATCCACCCTCCCACCCTTACAACTACCCGAAGACATCACTATGAAGCATTTGGTCTCCAGATGTTGCTGAGGTGAAGGGCTCAGACCAAGCAGGTATCACAGAAAGGGAGGGCTCTCGGTCTCTAACCAGCTGTACCCTCTGACATTTGAGTTTGGGTAAGATGTGAGGAGTCAGGGAAACTCCCTCTCTCATTGGCTTCTACTTCGTACCACCTCCCACATGAACATTATCATCAAATTATGGCTGGTCAGTTTTTCACTCTATATGATGGTAGAGGCAGGGTCACCAAGTTTCTACTAAGGAAAGGAGACAAAGATACACTGAGGCACAGAGTGAAAGTGACATAGAGAGACTAACAGAGAGGAGAAAGACAGCCAGCATGAGCCAGAGAGAGAAGAGAGAGTTGGGGAGGGGAAGGGAGAAGAGAAGGGAGAGGGGAGGGAGAGGAAAGAAGAGGAAAGAGGGGAGAGAGATAGAAATGAGAAAGAGCAGGTAGGAAGGAAAATAGAAAATACAGAAGCAAAGATGTGAAAATGAAAAGTTAAAAAATAAAAGCAAAAAAATTGCGACAAAAAAGAGAGATGGAGACAGAGAAGAAGAAATTATGGAAGAAATATACAGAAAAATAGGAGAAGAGGGAGAAAGAGAGAGAGAGAGAGAGAGAAAGAGGGAGAGAGAGAGGGAGAGAGAAGGAATGGAAGAGCTCATGAGCTTGTCTGCTCATGGGCATGTTTCGGGGCCAACACTTTAGAAGCCTGCCAGCTGTCAGTGTGCACGTCTGTTTGTCTGTGTGCATGTCCACGTGCTTGAGAAGTCGGAGTAGGCTTATAATTCATCACAGGCAGGGGCTAATGTGCTCCCTGCCAGGCTGCTTGAGAAAGCTATTTCTGGAATGTGAAATCTGGGTCAGAAAGAAGGAGGCAGGAGGGAGGGAGGTGCGTATGTTCCTCTGGAAGGACATATGGAGGACCAGCCTAGGGCCTAAGCCTGAGGTCGATATAAGCCTCAGGCCTGTCCACTCAGAGCTTCTGCCCTTCACCTCCTTCTGGCCTCTCTCCAACCTGCCCTCTCCCCTCCTTTCTCCTCAGTCTGGCAAGGTCTCATTTTCTTGGGTGACAGCTGCTGCCTGAGCATTCCTGGACAGGTCATTAGACTGATTACAATTGGTCTCCTGGGTATAAGCCTTTCAAGTTTACAGAAACATCCATTTTCTCATTGATCTCCTCCTCAGCCCTAAGAAGACATATTAGAAATGACTGTTCCTATTTTGTGTGTGTTCAGTTGTTACCCTCATATCTGACTGTCCTGGCAAAGATACTGGAGTGGTTTGCTATTTCTATCTTCGTATCATTTTATAAATGAGGAAACTGAGGCAAACAGGGTGAAGTGACTTGTTCAGGGTCACATAGCTAGTAAGTTTCTGAGGCTGGATTTGAAATAAGGAAGAGGGGTCTTCCTGACTCCAAGTGCAGAATTCTATCTACTGTGCCCCATCATTGCCCCAATTTTACAGAGAAGGAAATTGAGGAATTGAGAGAAGTGACTTGCCTAAGGTTATACAGTAAGTGTCCAAGCCAGGACTTTTTTTTTGAGGTTGGGTCTCTCTATCTCACCCAGTCTGGAAATGTAGCAGTCACTCACAGATGGATCTCATTACTGGTTGGCACAGGAGCTTTGACTTGCTCCATTTCTGACCTGGGCATGTGTCCTCTTCCCCAGGCAGGCTAGCAGACCTTCATTTCTGGCAGCTAACCATATTTTTTGGACAGCTAATCAGCCCAGGTTACTGTGGCTCAAAACTCCTGAGTTCAAGGGATCCATCACTCACAGCTTCCTCAGTAGAAGAGATTGCAGGTGTTAGACTTGGTCTGTGCCAGAATTTCAACCTAGGTCTCTGAACTACAAATCCTGGGATCTTTCCACCATCCTACAAAACTAAGCTTATATATACATAACACACATACATGTGTATATATACATGCACATGTATACATACGTATGTGTATACACACACACACATATATATATATATATATATTTTTGTCTCAAACTTCTCCTCCTTCTGACTTTCCTATCTCTGTTAGTAGTACTACCATTTCCTCTGTCTTCCAGGCTGGATATTATCTTGAACTCCTCACTCTCTCTCACCTAGTAAATCTTTCTTATTGGATGACACTCAATCTTTTGACCTCTCAAGATCTTCACTGATCCAAATTTGTTTGTTCACTGTCTAACGTGAGATCAAAGGATTTTGCAGTGAAAAAGGTCTCAGTGACATTTTGATGTGGTGGATTAGAGCACTGGATAGAAAAGGCAGGAAGGCCATGTTTCAGAAGCCTGCCCCGGATACTTACTCACTGTGTGACTGTGATTGAGACCCATAACCTTTCCACAGTCAATTTTCTTCTCTATAAAGTGAAGAGTCCATACCTAAGGTTATTTCAAGCTCTATAATCATCCAGTCCAATTCTTTCATTTTTCAGATGGAGAAGCTCGGGTCCAGGAAAGTGAAGGTTCACACCACAAGCAAGAATGAGCCAGGATTTGAACCCAACTGTAAATCAGGTTCTCTTTCTATCACATTGTTTCTTCAGTCTAGTGCTTATTTTTTCTGGGCCCTTGGTAGGAACTCTCTCTAATCAAGCAGACAGACAATTATTCTGCAATTTTTAAGTCTTAGAGAGGTCCTCTGGACTCCAAGGCACTTTATCTACTACACAACATTGACTCTCTAGCCTATCACCTGATAAGTGTTCAATTGAATTCAGTATGTTAGCACTCCCTCTCCACTTTGCTCCATTCAAAAATCTGATAAGCAGTGGTTAGCAGAGTGACTGGGGCTTAGTAGGTGCTTAAGAAATGCTAGTTGATTGACTTACATCAATATTAACCACTACAGAAAGTTACCATCCAGCTTCTCCTTGAAGATATCCAGTGATGAAGAACTCGTATTTTTTGAGACAACCCCAAATCAGTCAGTTAACAAACATTTATTAAGCAAGTCTTCCACATGAGAGTTTTTCAGATATCTGAAGTGAAGCGAATAATTTACTATGTGCCAGTCACTGTGCTAAGTACTTTTACAAATATTATCTCATTTGCTCCTCACAACTTTTCGAGGCAGGGGCTGTTATTTTTCTTATCTCATAGTTGAGGAAACCAAGGCAGACTCAGTTTAAGTGACTCGCCTAGGGTCACACAACTAGTAAATGTGTAAGGTAGAATTTGAACTCAGGTCTTCCTGATTCCAGGCCCAGCACTCTGCTGTGTCACTTAGCTACAACACTGAAGTGACCCCATGGTCTCCTTGTCAATCAGCCCTGAGTGCACAAGATCCCAACGTTCCAGTGTTCACCTCAGCTGCTGGGAGGCTGAGTCCACACTTCCTTTCTCTCACTACATTCTGGAAATCACTTAGCACTTGTACAACACAATCAGTATCCACAGGCCCAGGTTAAGCCAGGAGCTTCTTTGTCTGCCCATCAGGACCACTAGGGAAGAGAGGACGGCAGGATATGCAACCGGGGATCAGATATAGAGTTTGAAGATTTCTTTTACAGGGGAGAAAACTGAGGTTACATGATTTCTTTTTCTTTTCATGACTCAGAAAGTAGCAGCACTTGGATTTGAACTGAAGTCCTCTGACTCAAAAAATCCTGCTCTTCTCCTATTACATCGTTTGGTTTCTCAGCAAACAGATTCACAAAGCTGTTCTCCACCTTCCCAGTGAACTCCTCCTTCTCTCTGGCCTAGCCATCCCTTCCACCCTTCACCCCCCACCTGCCTCCCCTCCCCCGCAGTAGGACTTACTGGGCAGTGTGCGGCTGCTGCTTAGGCTGCTGCCCGTGGGCGGAGGGGAGAGGGACTGGAGGGATATGCTGTCCTCATCCTGGGAGCAGCCCGCCTGGATGGCCCGAAGATAGCTATGGCTCCGAGAGCGGAAGTAGCTGGGGAGAGGCAAGTCCAGCACATCGGCAGTGGCGGACTCAGCCTCACTACAGGCAGCCTCATACTGGTCACTCAGCTCTGCCTCCCTGACCTGGGGAGGGAGAAGAAAAATACAGTGTTCTAAGTCTGCTATTAGCCTTTAGTGTTCATAATAATGCTAACCAAGAACTCCCATATCTCAAACTTTAAAGTTCTTACTCACATCTACCACCGGACCTGTTATCTCATTGAGAAGGGCATTCCCTCCCCAGATGCCCATCCATGACTGCCCATTCAGTGCATCTCGTGTCCATGTCCTTCCCAAATTAGCCATTTGGTTATTAACCAAGGATCTCCCATTTAGACTACCACCAGCTAAGTAGAAGTTTATAGACTGTCTAAAAACTGTCCCTGGAGTCCATAGAGAGTGAACCCAGCATGCTAGTAAAAGTGGTGGGATATGAGAGAAGGAGCCCCCAAACTTATCCAAACCAATATCTCCCCCATGTCACTTCCCCTATGCATTTTTCTCCTATTATTAGAACAGACGCTTCTTGAGGCCAGGGACTACTTTGACTTTGTAATTTTATTCTCAGCACTGAACACAGTGGGTGGCACAGAATTAGTGCTTGACAGATTTTTGTTCATTAAAACAAACAAAGCTGTGTGTTTCTTAACTCCCTCTATCCTTTCCTCTGTCACCGTCTCAGCTACTGCAGAGGTGGGAGGAATCCAGGTAGGACTGACAACGGTTTTTGTATTTTTCTCTTGTTATATGGGTGGCCATGGCCAAAGAGCAGGTCACCAAGTAGCTACAGTCTCCCCTTACTTGGTGAGGAGAGCAGACTCGGTCTGTTGCTGGGACTATGCCTGAATTATCTGTTTCCTGCACGTTAGCAGTTATAAATCCATCAGCGTTTATGAATGCCCGTCACACATCAGATGCTGTGCTAAGCACTCGGGGTACAGAAACAGAAAAGAAACATTCCCTGAGGGAAGGATACAGTTGCAAGAGATATTGGAGAAGTGGAATTAAACACAAGAAGGCTACAAGAAGGAGGAAAGGGGTGGAGAACTCTAAGCTTGTGAACATAGGTGATGAGTGACTGGAGGATGGTGGTGCTCTCAATAGAGAGAGAGAAGGTTGGAAGAGGGATGAGTTTCAGAGAGGAAGATAACAAAATTTGTTTTAGCTGCTGTGAGTTGGAAATGCCCAGGGAGCATCCAGTTGGAACTATCCAAGAGGCAGGTAATGTAGGACTGAGACTTTGAGGGCTTGAACTTGAGTATCTCAGGATTAGAAACTGAGAGCTAGAAGGGACCTCAGAGGCCAATTAGTTTGTAATCTTCATTTTATAGAGGAGGAAACTGAAGTCTAGAGAGGTTAAATGACCTGCCCAAGGTCATACAGGTAGTAAGTATCCATGATAGGATTTGAACCTAGGTCCTCTGACTTCAGTACACTACACTACACCAAAATGGAAATCATTGGCAGAGAAATAATGAAAACTAAGAGACTCTACGAGGAATAGAGAGAGAAGAGAAGAGGGATGAGGACAGATACCTGGGGGATGCTCAAGACTTCTCAGTACTAGGCTCCATTATCCTAGCCTGAGAGAACTTCTGTTAGCTCTATATTAGGATGAAGTACTGAAGCAAGGCTTCATGAATGTCATTACTATAATGTCCTTGTTCTCATTTCTACAGTGCTTCGCGTACATCAGGAATAACACCTATTTCTATAGTAACCCAAGGTTTGCAAAACACTTTCCTTACAGCAGCCTGAAGGATAAGCACCACAAGTCCTAGAACTGTAGACTCTAGAAGCCCCCTAGGCCAATAGGCACCTGAACAATACCCTCTGCAATGGGCACATTGCAGTGGCACATATGGTGTGCCTCTGGTCACCCAGCCTTCACTAAAGATCTCCAGTGAAAGAGAGCCCACTCCCTTTCATGATAGCCCATTCCACTTTGGGAGATATCTCATTGTTAGGAGCTTTCCCCTACTAACAAACTAAAATGTAGTCCTTTGCAACCTTCATCTTTTGCACCTAACCTGGCCCTCTGGGACCAAACAGAACAAGTGTAATTCTTCTTAATGAAAGTTCTTCAAAGACATCATGGTGCAGTGCAAGGAGTGCTGGATTTGGGGTCAGAGGAGTTTGAAAATCACTTCTGCATCATTGGTGGAGAGGTGAAGTGGGCCAAGCATTCTGGGAAGCAACTTGGAACTATGCCTGAGAGTTATTAAACTGTGCATGCCCTTTGTCCAGTAATACTGCTCTTAGGTCTATACTCCAAAGACAAAGGGAAGGAGGGAAAGAACTCATATGTACAAAAATGCTTATAGAAGCTCTTTTGTGGCAAAAAATTGGAAAATGAGGGGAAACATATTAATTGGGGAAGGTAAGTCATGGATATGATGTAATATTAATGTGCTGTAAAAAGTGATGGAGAACCCTAGGGAGAATTGCCTGAATGACGCAAAGGGAAGTGAGCAGAACCAGGAGAAAATTTATTCAATGACAGCAATGTGGCAAATGCAAACAATTTTGAAAGACTTAGGAATTGTGTTCAATACAATGACCAACTATCATTCCAGAAAATTCATCATAAAACAGGCTACCTACTTCCTAATAGAGGGATGTAGTATTCAGTACAGATTAAGCTGTATTTTTTTTTTTGTATTTTTTTTTTTGGACATAGCCTATGTGGGAATTTGTTTTATTTGACTGCATATTAGTAACAGAAGTTTTGTTTTCTCTGCTTTCTCAGGGTATGTGTATGGGTGAGTTTGAGGGAGAAAAAGGCAGATCTTTGTTTTAAATATTTCTAAAAGTCAAACGGAGGATTTGTATTCTATATTGGAGATAATAGGGAGCTGGGAGAGTTTATTGAATAGGGACTTGACCAGGTAAGACCTGAAGCTTTAGGAAGATCACTTTTTTTAGCTGAGAGGGAGAGAGATTAGAGTGAGGAGAGACTTGCGGCTGGGAGACCAACCTGCAGGTTACAGGTAACCTGCAGGTAACAGTCCAGGCATGAGGTGATGACAACCTGGACTAAGGAGTGGCTTGTTGGAAGAGAAAATGGGACATAGACCAGAGAATTGCAAAGGTAGAATAGACAAGACTTGGTAACTCACTGGATACAGGGGTGAGTGGGAATGAGAAGAGCTTGATAAGTGGAGGATGACACCTAGGTGGTGAACCTGGGTGGCTGGGAAGATAGTGGTAATAGGGAAGTTTAGAAGGGAAGAAGGTTTTGGGGAGATGGTAATGAGTTCAATTTTGGACACGTTGAATGTAAGAATTCAACAAGACATCTAGTGCTTGACATCCAGGAGAAGTTATAAAAGTGAGACAAGATGTTAGGAGAGAGGTTAGGGCTGCATAAATAGATCTGAAAATCATTTGCATAGAGATGATAATTGACTTCATGGTACCACACTAACATGCCCTGGGATCCCCTTTGAGAATCACCATCCTACTTCAAGACAGCTATCATATCCCCCTTGAATCTTTCCTTCTTCAGGTTAAATATCCTCAGTTATTTTAATCTCTTCTCATATGGTTACCGAGTGTTACACCCCCTGGTCTTGCTTTTCTTCCTCTGGCTACTCTCCAAGTCATCAGAAATTTTCATAAAATATGTTGCCCAGAACTGAAGTAATATTTCCAATGTCCAGGGAAGAGTTTGATGGGACTATTATGTCCCAAGTGTTCAATGCTATTATTCTCTTAATACAACCTAAAATGGAATTAGCTTCTTTTGGCTATTCTTAATGATTTATCTTGAGGTTGTGGTCCACTAAAACCTACAGATTTTTTTTTGCCATCTATATTATGGCTATTTTATAGATGAGGAAACTGAGGTGCAGACAGGGCAAGTGTTTGTATCTATCAGGTGTCAGAGCCTGGGTTTCTTACTTGAAATCCAGTGCTTTTTCCAGTAGCTGAGGTTATTTGCATAAAACAAAGTCAGAAGTCTAATGTCTAGATCCATCACCTTCTGCCATCACTAAAAATAACTCCAATTTCATAGTCCTTTAATGTTTACAAAATGTTTTCCTTCTAGCTTTGTGATTAAGATAGCTTTGTTTGTGGGACCAGATCTATGATTTTATTGGTATTAGAAACTCCTGATGAAGAAATTTCCTATACTAATGCAAATCAGCCCTTTCTTTGACATTTATAGTCTTAGATATTAAGTGATTTTCTAATATGACACAGCCAATCCAATATATATCAGAGGTATGACTGGAACTCAGGTCATCCTGATTTCAAAGTTGGTTTTTTATCTATTTCATTCTGTTTCTTGAGTTAGATAGAACAGGTATTATCTGTATTTTACAGACTAGGAAAGTTAAGCTAGTCTCAGAGAAGAGAAGAAGTCCAGAGAAGTCTCAGGGTTCAGAATTGGAAGGCACCTTGGATCTCATTCAACCCCCTTGTTTTAAAGCTATGGAGACTGAGGCCTGAAGAGATGAAATGACCTCTGCAAGATCACAAAGGTAAAATCATGAAGTTAGGATTCAAATCCAGGTCATTGGACACCTCCAAGGTTCTTTCCACAGCATTGTGGTATCACTTAAACTCAATGTACTTTGTCCAAGGTCACAAAGCTTGGGGTGTCAGGAGAGAAGAGGTGAATGGAAGGTGGAGGAAGGGGAGGGTGACTGCAGTGGATGCTGAAAGAGTCTGGGAAAACCTGTCTGGGCTGAAGACTAGGCCCTGAGGGTCAGTCCACTGCCTCTGAGGACCCAAGGGCCCCTCAAAAGAGCAAAGGTCTGGTGGGCTTAGCCTGAAGTCTATAGAATAAAGCCCAAACTCCTCAGTCTTCAAGGTCCTCCACCATGTGCCTCTAATCTTCCTTTCCAGCCTCATCTTCCCACTCACTTTCTTTCAGTTTCCTCACTTGTAAAATGGAGACAGAGGGAAGGATCACAAATTTAGAGCCATAAGGGACCACAGAAGTCACTGAGTTCAACTCCCTCACTTTACATGGTAGAAGGCTGAAGCAAAGAAAGGATAAGTGATTTGACCAGTGTCACAGATCTATTAAGTATCTGAGGCAGGATTTGAATTCAGGACTTCCTGATTCCAAGCACAGGGTTCTATCCACTGCACAAAGTTACATATTACCTGTCTCCCAAGGCTGCGGTGAGAAAAGTGGGTAAGAGTTGCTCCAGTCACAGTAAATGGCTTGTTAAACTCCAAATATGCAACCATACCTTCCTATCTCTTGGTTTTCCTTATGGCATGTCTTGAACCTAAAATAATGTATCTCCTCTCCTCTATTTATAAATCTTAATGATTCTTTAAAGTCCAGCTACCTCCTCCAGAAAGCCTGCTCTGAGTCTCCTAGTGAGACGTGATTTGTTTCCTTTCACCCACCCTGGATTTTGTTTGCCAATTTCTTATACAATGATCATGTTCTGTCCCTCATTACAGTTGTGCATTGATTGGACGCCAATAGTAGAGAGCATTCATTGCTGAAGAGTACGGGTTTTATTTGTGGTCAAAAGGCCAAAGCCAACAGAGCTTTCCTTTTCCTGTGTTTTAGCTCTTCTACAAGACTAAAAAGTTTAGGGACTTTGGGTAAGTCCTTGCTCCTCTCTGGGACTCAGCTTCCCCATCTGTAAAATAAGGAAGTTGAATTGAAAAAGAAGTTGGAAAGAGAAACCACCTAAGTAGATGTACAAAACCAGATACTTAAGAGGAAGAGTTGTGCCAGTGCAGGAACAATAGCCACAGAGAAGTCCCAAAATTCACAGGAGACCAAAATTCAAGAAAAAAAAACCCAACAGTCCCTTTGATACTTAAGCACAAATGCACAAATTACAGGAAACAGGTAAGGTGAAATGGCGAACCTAATGCAAGGAGGCCAATTTGACTCCACAGATGTATCTGAGACTTTTTGGATTGGGAACCCTGACTTTGGAAGAGAGTATGTATACATATACACATACACATATGTGTGTGTGTGTGTGTGTGTATATATATGTATATGTATATATATATATTTTATTCAACAGCGTTGGTAAAAGAGAAGGAACAGAGAAACTATGTGCATTACAAAGATACACTTATTTGGAGAAATTTAGGAAGCAAAGTGAGGAAGTAAGATAGCAAGCAACTGGATGGCTCTCAATGGAAGCAGAAACCAAAGTGATATAAGGTAGAATGAGGAGCAAATTGAGTAGAACTGCAAAAACACACATGTAACGTCAATGTAAGGGGGAATTCCCCAACAAGTACAACCTAGGATCTAGGGCTGGAAAAGATCTCAAAGGCCATCTAGTTTAATGACTTCATTTTACAGAGGAGGAAACTGAGGCCTATGGAGGTTAAGAGACTTGTCCAAAGTCACATAGGTAGAAAATGTGAAAGATGGGATTGAACTCAAATCCTTTGATCTCATCAGAGTCAGTGATGTTTTCATGCTGGTCTGTTCCAAAACAAAATGGGCTGCCTCAGGTGGTAGATGATCACCCAACTCCTGCAGAAGTCCAAGCAACGACCAGAAGAGCATTTCTCAGGTATGATACAGAGGGGATTCTTGTTTGGGTATGGACTGCACTACATGGTCTCTGTGGGCCCCTTACAGCTGTGAAATTATACTGCAGAATGCCTGGACAGGACAGAAAGAGGATATAGGGAGGAGTTTGAGAAACATCCTAAGTCTGACACAGAAAAGCATAACCTAACACTGTTGGGGTGAAGGAATTTCAATAATTCAGACATCTACTGAAGCTAGCTCTCTCAACCTTCCTCCCTTCCTCTATCTTTCTCCCCCCACACCCAAAGTAGAAGATGGGATACACTGGAAAGAACACTGCCTAGATCAGAAGACCTGGGCTCTAACCCCACCTTTGATCTGTTCTCAAGCAAGATGTTTACCTTACCTGGGCTTTAGTTTCCTCATCTGTAAAATAAGGGCAGTCTGACCAGATGGATTTTAAGGTCTTCTTGCAACTTTACATTCATAATCCTAAATAATCAACATGCATTCATTAAGCTTTTCCCACATGCCAGGCATTATGTAAGTACAGGAGAGACAAAGAAAGGCAAAGGCACAGTTCCTACCCTCAAGGAGACCTTTGGAATGGGACAGAGGTTATGTAAATGTCAAGGTACATACAAGATAGATACTGAGGAGATGGAAGGGCAGCTAGGTGGTACAGTATATATATATATACCTATATATATGTATATAATATAGGTATATGTATTATACATACCTATATAATATATTGATTCAAGGAATCAGAAAGACCTAAATTCAAATCCAGCTTCACACATTTACTAGTTGTGTGACCCTGAGCAAATCACTCAACCCTGTTTGCCTCAGTTTCCTCATCTGTAAAATAACCTGGAGATGGGAATGGCAAACCACTCTAAGAAAACCCCAAATGAGGTCACGATGAGCTGGGAACAGCTGAACAACAACAATAACAGAAGGTAATCATAGATGAAAGGCATTAGCAGCTTGGAGTTCAGGAAAGGATATCTGCTGAAGGCAGGATGTGAACTGGATCTTGAAGGAAGCCAGGAGAGCAGAGAGAAAGAGCTGAGCGGGGAGGGGGAGAATGTTCCAGGCAAGCATAGAGAGGAGATGGTTCAAAGGCTTGGTGTTGGGAGATGGAGATGAAGGGTGTAGGCTCATGTACCTGGATTGTTAGAGCCCGGGAAGGGAGTCAAGTATGAGAAGACTATAGAGTGTGGTTTCTTCCATTCATTATAATTCTTCTACGCAACATAACCAATTTTTTATGTGAAAATGTGTTTAATAGGAATGTATGTCTAGAGCCCTTATCAGATTGCATGCCATCTTGAGGAGGGAGGGGGAAGGGAGACGGAGAAAATTTAAAACTTATGGAAGTGAATTTCGTTGACAACAAAAAGCAAATAAATTAATAAATTGAAAAAAAAAAAGAAGACTGGAGAGATAGGACGGGGCCAGATTGTGAAGGGCTTTAAATGTCAAATAGAGGACTTTATATTTGATCTAAGAGGTAATAGCACCCACTGATGTTTACTGAGTGTTTTGATGACATGGGTAGACTTGACTTTTAGGAAAATCACTTTGGTAGCTAAGTGGTATAAATAGAAACTTGAGTCAGGGAGACCAATGACAAAGTTACTGAAATAATCTTAGGGAAAGGTGATGAAGTCTTCATTAGGGTGTGTCTATAGGAGTGGAGGAAGGATATATATGTAAGTGTGTGTATATATATATATATATTTATATATATATATTTATATATATTCACACACACATACATTTACACATGATGTTGAGAAGGTAGAAACAACAAGACTTGGCAGATTGGATAGGTGGGGTTAATGTGAGTGATAAATGAAGGATAACACCGAAATTGCAAGCCTGGGTTACTGGAAGGCTTGTACCTTCAATAGTAATAAGAAAGTCGGGAAGAGGAGGGGAAGGAGATAATGAATTCCATTTTAGGTTAAATTTGAGATGCTTATAAGACATCCACTGAGTCATTTCCATTATATACAACTCTTTATGTCCCTATTTGAGATTTTCATGGCAAAGATACTAGAATGATTTGCCATTTTCTTCTGCAGCTCACTTTACAGATGAGGAAACTGAGGCAAACAGGATTATGTGACTTGTTCAATGTTACACAGCTAATAAGTGTCTGAGGCTAGATCTGAACTCAGGTTCTCCTGATTTCAGGAGACTCTCCACTGTGCACCTTGGTACCTTGAATTCAAATCTGGCCTCAGACACTTACTAGCTATGTGACCCTGGGAAAGTCACTTAGCCCGGTTTGCCTCGGTTCCTCATTTAATGAGCTGCAGAAGGAAATGGTAAACCACTCTAGCATCTTTGCCAAGAAAACTCCAAACAGGGTCACAAGGAGTTAGATGGAACTGAAAAGACTCAACAATAACAAGACATCCATTTCGGGATGTCTAGTAGGCAAAGATGTAAGACGAGAGCTCAGAATATAGACTGACTGGGATCCTATCAATCTGGGAATTGTCCACCTAGAGATAAAAATTGAACCTATGGGAGCTGATGAGATTACGAAGCAAAATCACGTAGAAAGAGAAGAAAAGGGGGTGTGGGACAGAGCTTTGGAGCACACCGATTGTTAGTGGGTATGATTTGGATAAAGATCCATCAAAGGGGACTGAGAAGAAACTGTCAGACAAATAGGAGGGGTAGCAGGAGTAGAAGAATATAATGAAAACTTAGAGAGGAAAAGACTATCTGAGGGGAGATGGTGATCAACAATGTAAAAGACTGCAGAAAGGTCGAAAAGGATGAGGATAGAGAACAAGCCATTAGATCTGGCAATTAAAAGATCACTAGTAACTTTGGAGAGGGAAGTTCCAGTTGAAGGATGAGGTCAGAAACCAAAACACCTTAATGGTAATTTAATCTGTCAAATGGTGGAAAAAGCAGGGAGGGGAATTGCTATTCCTGACCCAATTCTCATTAACAGAGTGGAGCCGGTTGTTGGAATGGAAATGAAAGGAAGAAGTGACTTCTTTCTTAGAATTTTTCATAGAAAAGGAGAGGAAAGCTAGACATAGTCTGACAGGTACCCTAGAGAGCAGATTTCAAAGGGTTCAAGAAAACCATAAGCAAGATCTTCTGAACTAAAATTCTATAGGAGATCTCCAGGAGGGACGGAAAACTCTCATGAATATAATTTTGAAGCCACAAAGGAAAATAATGAGGAAGATAGAGGAAATTGTTTTAAGAGATTAATGTGGATACACTGACAAAAAGAAAGACATGCACAATGCAAGGTATGATGAGCATTAACAATATGGTAATCCAAGACAATTCCTAAAGACTTATGGTGGAAAATGCCATCCACACCCAGAGAAAGAACTGATGGAGTCTGAATGCTGATCAAAGCATACAATTTTTCACTTTATTTTTTGGTGGTTTTCCCCTCCTTTGTTCTGTTTTTTTCTTTCACAACAAGACTAATATGGAAATACCTTTTACATGATTGTGCATGTATAACCTATAATAAATTGCTTACCATTGTTAGGGAGGGAGAAAATTTGGAATTCAAAATTTTATTTAAAAAATGAATGTTAAAAGTTGTCTTTACATGTAATTGGAAAAACTAAAATACTGTTTAAAAGAAAAAAAGAAATGATGAGCATTATGAATATAGAGAAGCATGAGAAGACTTAAAGTGAATTAGATTTAAAGTGAAGCTAGAAGAAATAGGAAAATAATATGCTCAATGAATACAATGATGTGAATGGAAAAAACAACAATAAAAGAAACTGAATGCTCTGTAATTATGATGACAAGTTTGTCTCTGCAGAAGTGAAGAGCAAACCTTCCTCCCCCCATTTTCTGCTACAGTGGGGGTGGGGGAGACAATATTCTGCTCAGACTACATCTGGATTATGGCTGTAGAACACAGCATATTCTGTAAGATTTAATGAATATGTTGGTTATTTTGACTGAATTGCTTCCCCTCTTTCTTTTCTAATGAATTCTTAATATAAACACAAATTTCAAAAAATGCAAAAGACTAGGTAGACCATGAAGAAAGAGTATTAAGTGAACAAGAAAGGGTAAACGAGTGCTTTAGGCTATTTGTGTTTGTTTCTCTTGGTTCTGTGATGTGTTAGTCTACCCAGTAACACCCATGGCTGATGGATATCATGTCTACCTCAATAGATTTCTGTCCATTTGACTTGACTGTGTTTTTCATTTTGATGACTTTTTTTAAACCAATTAATGTTTCTAATATGCCTAAAAACAAAGTTCAAAGAAAAGAAAGAAAATAAATGCACAGAAGATGGAAGCAAGGGCACAGTAACTAGATGAAACAAAAAACATGGCACAATTGTGGTAGGACAGTGTCGGGGATGTTAAATCTGGGAATGAGGTGAGGAATCTGAGAGACAACAGAAAGGGTCTCCTTCAGCTATTTTGGAAAAGGTGAACCAAAGAAGGGATAGAAGAAGGGCTTGGGTTCAGGGTAAATAGAATGGTGATAATGGATGAAAGAGAGAAGAGAGAACTACTCAGATATAACCTTTTATTTGCCAAGGAAAATATTCTTTGGATTAGAGATAACATAAGGCAAACCACTCTAGTATCTTTGCAAAGAAAACCCCAAATAGGGCCATGAAGAGTTGGACATGACTGAAACAACGGACCAACAAAGGAGCTGAAGTCATTAGATAAAAAAGAACAACACTGCCTCACCTGCCATTAGGGATTTTTGGACCATGGTTAGTGATCTTTGAAAGATTACGAAGTAGAATAGAAGACTGGGAAGCAGGACTAGAAAATGGTAAATGGTAAAAAATGATTTTGAAATGAGAGTCTACAAACTAGAGGCCTGTGACATTGATTTTGAATCCTTGTAAAATTCTAGAATACATTATTAATTAGTAAATATTCATTAATTAATGAAGGAATATTATTAGTGAATAGAACCTATTAATTAGTGAAAATTTTAACCTTGACTTTGATTCCTTGCAAAAATATAGAATACATTATTAATTAGTAAATATTCATTCATTAATTATGGGATGTTATTAATTAGTAAGTATTTATTAAAGGATTCATGAAGAGATACTATGGCTTCATCAAGGACCAGATAGTCCAGATCAGCCTAATTTCTTTTTTTGTCAGGGTAGATCAAGAGAATTCTTTGGGTATAGTTTATCTAGATTTTAGCAAAAACATTTACAAAGTGTCTCGTGTAATTTCTGTGGACAATATAGAAAGATGCAGGCTAGAAAAGAGTGCAGTGAGGTGGGATCTAGAACTACTTGAATGGTTAGATCCAGAGAATGGTCAATAATATTTTAATGTTTATCACATTTTATGACATCACAAAACTAAGAGTCATAGTGATTATGTTGCATAAATGAATTAGGAGCCCAAAAGGTCTCTAAAAGTTAGAACAATGGGCCAAATCTAATAAAATGAAATTCAGTAGAAATAAATGTTAAGTCCTACTTGGGTTGAAAGAAACAGCTTCACAAATATATATGAGATGACAGAAATTTGGAAAATATCTGGGGGCGGTGTAGTGATTTTTAAATGACTCAACATAAGTCAATAGTGAAGCCAAGTTGTGAGAGAGCTAAAGCAATCATAAGAAATGCTCAGGATTGGGGAAGGGATGGGAATGATAGGACTCATCGTACTTTGTTGTGATCAGAAGACACCTGGAGTATTGAGTTCAATTCAACGTTCCACGAGGATGTTAGTAAGTTGGAAAATGTCTAGAAGAGGGTGACTTGCATGGGGAAAGATGTCAAAATCATGCCATGTAAGAGTTATTTGAAAGAAATGAAGATGTTTATTCTGTCAAAAAGACCTGAAAGGAACAGAACAGTGTCTTCAAGGCTTTCATGAATTAGACCTTTTGGCCCAAGAGGAAAGTAGCAGGAGGAGTGGGTAAAAGTTGTAGAGAGGCAGATTTATACTTGATATAAGGAAAAAGTTTGTTAATAATGTGAGTTATCCAAAAGTGTAATGGACAACTGCCCTTGGGAGACACTGAGTTCCCATTTCCTGGGGGGCTATTGGGCATATCCTATGAGTAGGCCAGGTGTGTTATAATGGATATTGTTGTTCAGACACGTGGTGCTCCTGTATGGCTTCTAAAGGTCCTGCTAACTTTGAGACTCTGTGATTTTGTGATGGAATGGTCTTGGAGGCCCCTTCTCATTTTGATTTTTGATGATTCAAAGTGAAGAGAAGTCCTGGCCCTCTCTTAGAAGTGGGAATTTCTGTTTCCAGGGAGGGGAGGCTATCTTTATGTCAGTCTCTCCAAGGATAAGCAGGGATGCCTAGGCCCTGAGAGAAGGTGATTTGGGCACCAAGGATACCAAGTTGTCTCCTTCCAAGAGGAAGAGCAGTTTAGGGAGTTCATCAGAATTTTGAGTCTTTCTTAAAACAGAGAAACAATGTGACATAGTGAAAAGAGGGCTGGTTTTGGATTCAGGTCACCTGGGTTTGAATTCTACCTCTGACACAGAACAGTCATCATGTGCAAAATGGGGAGGTTGGATCGGATGATGTCTGAAGTTCCTTCCAGCTCTAAATCTATATTCCTCTAACCCCAACCTTCTCCCCCAAAATAAAGGTCCATTTTTTTAACATGAATATTTTTCTAGTGATCTGTATTTATGGTGGCAAGTGGGTCAATGAAAGGGCAACAAAGAGGCTCATAATAGGTGGGCGTAGACTTCAATATCTTATCACCAAAAGACTGAACAGAAGAAGCCACGTAAAAGACATCATCATAGAGAGGGATGATCAGAAAAGTAGGCAGTCTGATTATGTAGTGAGAGTTAGGAATCACCCAAGAGATGGGTGTCCAGGCAAGGTCAAGAAAACTAGGAGAAGATACCCAACACACCGGAGAGATCATCTGGGAAGGATATACTGGGAGATGTGGCAAGAGTCACAACTCACAAAGTGTGGATGAATTGTGATTTATACCACTGGAGGGAGTAGCCACATTGAAGAGATCACAGAGTTATCAAAGTATTGATAAGCTAGCCCAGGGAAGAGAAGACCCAAAATAATGGAAAAGATCAGAATAAATTTATTATTAATAACAAATTTTGTTAATATGTTTGTTAATAGGCATTATTTGTTGTTAATAAAATATTTTGTTATTATTAACAAAAACAAGTAAAGGCATCAGGTAACTCACATACCTAGTCTCTCATTTCTATAAAATTTTAATCGAAATAGACTACCCTTGATGAAAATGAGAAGAAATGGGGCTTTTCCAACAGTTCACTACGATAGATCATATCCTCACAAAATCCAGCTGATTGAGAAATATCGAGAAGGCAAGACCATGCTGTGTTTATACTGCACTGACTACAGACCAGGAGCAATAATTGATAATGATGCCAACAGCTAACACTTATACGGTGCTTACTATATGCCAGGCACTGCTAAGTGCTTCACAATTATTGTCTCATTTGATCTTACCAAAAACCCTGGAATATAGATACTATAATTATCCTCATTTTACAGATAGGGAACTGAGGCAGACAGAGGATAAATGACTTGCCCAGGGTCACATAACTCTTAAAAGTAGGAAATGGCGTTTGAATGCAGGTCTTCCTGAATCCAAGTCCTGTGCTTGATCCACTCCACCACCTAGTTACTCCAAGTATAGAGACTGGCCCTGTGATTTCACTGATTAAAGGTGCCAGGTGAGGAAACTCCCTCCACTAATGTAGGTTAGCACCTTCCCTACAACTTACAGTTGTTTTTTTGAAAACTAGAGCACTGACTGAAGTGCTAAGTGCTTTCCCATCTGTCACTGACACAGTATATGTCAGAGACAGGACTTGAACTCAGGTCTTCCTGGTTTAGAGGTCGGCTTTCTATCCACTATGAAACCAAACAAAATGAATCCAGTACACGTCTATTTTACCACGTTGCCTCTGAACTTGGACTCACAACTTCATAGATTTGGAATTGGAATGAACCTCAGAAGTCATCTAACCCATTTATCCTTCTCCTTTTTTTCAGATAAAGAAATGTAAGGTTAAAGAAGTTAGTAGATCACAAAGGTGGTAAGGAACAGAGCCAACATTTGAACTCAGATCCCTTGACTCCAAATTCAGAACTCTGTCCCCTGTGCTATACCCAGGAGAGACCTGAGTTGACATTGTGCCTCAACATTTACTAGCTAAATGTCTTTAGCTCCAGTTTTTCTGATCTATAAATGGGCAGAATAACAATGTAATACTTGTAGTACGTTCTTCTAGAGTTGCCCAAGGATCAAATGAGATAACATACATAAAGCAATTGGCAAATTTCAAAGTGCTATAGAATTGCTGTTGCTGCTGTTATTATATGACCTGGCAGAAGAAGATGTATCCTTCAATGGTCTTCCAACAAATTGTCTCCCACATATTTGTCAAAATCACAAAAGACTCCTTGATAGATGCAGCCCCAGAGACAACTTTGTTTAATGATCCTTCATCAATAAAACAGGGAGATGCATGCTTGCCAAAGTAGCTTGCTCGTTATTATGGAAAATATCTTGCTCCAAGGTCAAAAGGAAGACGCTGAGATTTTGTACAGATAATGAGGTTCTCCACATACTCCTGCTTGGAGATGAAATTATCCCCAGTAGGATGTAATAACTTTGAGGGCATGGCCTTTTTATATTTGTATCCCTGATGCCTAGCACATAGTAGGTGCTTAATAAGTGCTGTAGAGTGCTCTGGAAGCTGGAAAGTCTTTTAAAAAATCAGAAAGTGCTCTGGAAGTTGGATTGATTGATTAAGTGATTGACTGTTAAATGAATTGAGCCCAGGAACACTAAAAGGCCTCCTCAGTGAGATCCAGGGCCTCACAAAAAAAAAAAAAAGATTGGTCTATTAATCCACAGGAAAAAGCAAGTGATGATAAATGAAAAATGCTTATCACCTAGATTATGACAGAGTTGGATGGGCAGCCCATTGACTTAGTTTAGCAACGCATATATCTTGGATAGGCACTCCAAAAGGGCAGTGGGCCCAGAACTGGCAGGCAGAAGGAGATCAGGATGGACTGTACTTGGGAAATTCCCAAACTGATCTTTGTTACAAAAGTCTCTCTCTCCTTTAACAGACTAACATTCTTAGCATAGTGCTCCATAGCTATGTCTACCAGTCACGGAATACTAAACCTCAGAAGAATAAAAACTAAAGGTGACCTAAAGAACAATAAGTAACATTTATATAAATTTACCTATATATGTATTATAAATGTGAAATTAGATGGGAGGGTCATAGAATAATTTTAAGTGATGACAGATAAAATGTCCCCTGGTTGCACTGAGATTCACAATACAGTAAAAACTCCTGAGGAGGGCCTCTGGTGGGATGGATGGCTCCTCTGTACATGAGTTTTGGAAGGACAAGGACAAGTATTACACAGGATGGGAAGGTATGGAGGGGCTGAGATATGTACCTCTGGTGGATACATAACACACTAGTGAGAACACATATGAATCATAGAATAGGAATGATGTTTGCTTGATCCCCTCACCAAGTTACTGTGAAGGAAGCTTCCTGCAGATAATAAATCATAATTCAAATGTGAATGCTTACTGCTAAAACTGATACTCAGAATGGCATAGAGTGTATAGAGAGTCTGCCTTGGCATCAGGAAGACCTAGGTTCAAGTCCCACATCTGACACATATTGGCTGTATGACTATGGGCAAGTCACTCAGTGCCCCAGGAAACTATCTAAGATCATAGTGAAGAGCAGTTATAGGTATACATTGGTAGAGGAAATTTTCTCACTGGGAGTTTCATATACCAATGAAATCACAGACCCGGTCCAAAACATTCATTAAACCATGCTCCAGTGTGAAAATCAAAGTCCTCCCTGGTGTGGCCTGGGGGAGCAAAGAGCACCCCCTGGGCCAGGGAGTCAGGGCACTTTGAGGTAAATATCTTCAGCTCTCAGGATAAGATGCCCAGAGCCAACCACAGGGCTGGGGGAGTCTCCCAGGCAGGGACTGGCATCTCCTTGAGTCAGACCCTCAGCAGTTGATTCTGGGGCCTTGGAGCTGGAGTAGAAGAGTTCTTCCAGGAAGGAGAGGAATGAGCACTAGGAGGGTAGGGGGAAAAGGCAGAACGGAGAGAGTGAGATTGAGTATACTGTACCTGTTCCTCATGGGAAAATATCTGAGGCACAAATGAGGCCTGTCCAAAGATCTGTGGAAGAGAGAGATGAGGGAGGTTAATGGAGAGATATAAAGGAGACCTGAGAATAGGGGATGACCCTTTCACAATTACCAACAGGAGTCAGATTCTTAGAGCTTAATTAATTGATCAATAAACATTTATTAAGCATAAGTTATGTGCCAGGCACTGTGCTAAGTGCTGGAGATACAAAAAGAGGAAAAAGACAGTTTCTGCCCTCAAGGAACTCAGTCATACAACATACAAACAAATACATATGAACAAACTAGACACATGCTAAATAGGAAATAATGAACCGAGGGTAGATACTAGAATTTGGAAGGGTTGGAAAGCTTTTTTCAGACTTGTTTCCTCTTCCTGCACTAGTGTTACCTCTCCTTCTAAATCTCCCCAATGGAGATTGTCCAGCCCCCCAACCTGAACACCTCTGGAAAAGGGCAATTCATAGGAGACACAGACTCTCAAAGTTAGAAAGACTTCCAGTTCAGTCTCTTTCTAAGCAATATTCTTCAGCTATATATGAGGTAGAAGGGTACAGGGGAAAGAAGACCAGGCTTCACTTCAGAGGACCCACGTACAAATCGATGCTCAGCCACCCAATGACCCTGGGATCTTGGGTAAGTTCCTTGCCCCTTCTGGGACTCATCTGCCAAGGGAAGGGGATCAAACTCATATAGAAAACAGGTCCCTGCTGGTAGCATATAGATGCAATCTACTTTGTATTTATTTTGTTAAACATTTCCCAATTACATTTTGCCAACCTTTTGATGACCTTGATGACCAGAGTTTGACTGCTCTAATAGGGGACAGGGCATTGTCCCCTGAGTATCAAGATCTTTGAGTCTATCCTACCTCAGATACTGACTGACTGTGTAACCTTGGGCAAGTCACTTAACTTTTCTCAGTCTCAGTTTCCTCCTTTGTAAAATGAAAGGGTTGGACTCCAAAGTCAGCTCCATCTTTAGAATCTATGATCCTATGACTAAATGTTCTCCTAGGTTCCTTCCAGTTCTGAATCCTATGAATACTCTCAAAAAGCTTTCAATCTCAGCTTGAAAGTCTCCAGGGATAAGGAATTCGTTACTTTCCAAGGCAGTCCATTCCACTTTTGGATAGCTTGACACACAAAAAAATGATAAGAACCTCTGATCCAGGCCAATTTTCTCATTTTACAGATGAGGATACTGAGGCCCAGAGGAAGAAATGCTTTGCTCATGATTATACAGGTAGAGTGGCAAAATGAAGATTTGAGTCTAGGTCCAAGTTAAGGTTGGAATCCAAGCTTGGGTACTCATAGAAGGGCCTTGGGTCAGGGTTTGGAGAACAAATTCTCTTCTCTGGAACAACCTATACCCAACTTTCAAAGAGTTGTATTAAACAGAGCAGAAAGACTGGGGTTGAGCTGGCAGTAGGGTTGGGTCCCATGAGTGCTGGAAAGTTGGAGATCAGCACAGCGTTCTCTGCTCCCACTCTGTGCCCATGAAAGCCCTTCTATAGGACTCTAGATGCTCCCATCAGGCTGTAATTTATCCTGTTCTCCCTCTTCCAAGTCCTTGTGACCACCTTGTGATCCTTACACCCCTCACTTTTGCTGCTGATAGATCAGAACACTGCTGCAGTCCTGCAGCTTAGGCAAGAAATTTGGTCAGAGGAGAGGGTAAGGTTAGGGATCCCCTGTGGACTGCATGTTCTTGTTATGGTCAGAGAGTAAGAGAGTGGCAGTTTGACCTTCAGTCCTCAAAGGTAACAGCTGGTTTCAGTGATAAGTTATGCTTTGTTTTGGATCCTTTCTTTTAAATCTGATTCTTGTTCCCTGTTGGGAAATGCTAAGCTGTCCTCTCTGCTGCAAAGGGCAAACCCTCTTCTGGCTGGATCTGGAGTCAAGGCTCCAATCCTCCTGACACTCAGTTGTGTGACCAAGGCCAAGTCCCTTAATCTCTCTAAGTTTCCATTTCCTCAAATGTAAAATAATAATAATTAAACAACACTATCTATAAAGTACGTACTGTGTGCCAGGTATTCTGCTAAGTACTTCATAGCTATTACATTGCTTGATCAATAATGAGGAAACTAAGGCACACAGAGGTTAGGTGATTTGCCCATAGTTCTACAGCTAGAAAGTGATTGAGGTTGGATTTGAATTCAGGTCTTCCTGACTCCAGGCCAGGTACACTGCACCATCTAGCAAACTCTTAATGCAGATGCCTGTGATCATCAAATGTGATAATGCATATAAAATAACTCAGGTAATAGAGCAAGATGGCAATCCTCCTCCAAGGCAATCCATTCCACATGCCGCATTTTAGAAAGGCCTTTTCCAAGGTTCCCCATATTACACATATCAAAGCTAGGATTCAGACTTGAGTCCTCTGACTCCAGAGTCAGTATGTTTTTCACTGTAGCAAGCAGAAACCTTGTAAACCTTAAAGAATTAGATAAATGTCAATTCTTATAACAGATCAATGATAATCTTACTAAATCCATTTACCTTGGGAACAGAAGGTTCATCAGAAGCACACAGATCTGGGTATGGCTCTTTCCTCATTTCAGGCCCCGCCTGGCCTTTGATATTAGCCTCTATCATTAATCCCTGTCCTCTCCCACCATCATGATCCAGACTTCCCCCTACCCTTTTTCCTTTCTCACCTGATTGATGCAGCTGGACTCGGTAATGCTATTGCCAATAGGATTATATTCCTCCTCCCAGCTTGGGAACTTGGAGGGTAGCAACATGTCCACGGAGTCAAGGCGATCTAAGCTCCTGTGGGGGAGATAATGGTGATGCGGAGGCTGCAGGAATTAAAGCTGATGCCAGGGAACAGGAATTTATAGACTCACAGAGCATAAGAGAGGAAAGGGAGCTTGGAGATGATTGCGTCAAAGCCCCTCATTTTACAGAGGTGGAAACTGAGGCATAGAGAAAGGGCATGACTTAACTAAGGACATATAGCAAGTCAAAGGGCAGAGCGTAAGAATAGAGAACCCAAACCCCCACGGTTGGTCAGTCTGCTCAAAGAGGAGCTATATTTGTTGGAGTGGAGGGGTTGGGGGGAATGAGGATCTTCTCACCATTGTGCTTAAGGAAAGAGCCTCCTGTTAGTCTCTGGTGAACAGGCGCTGTCCTCAGCACCAAAGGAAGCCAGAAGTATTATTAAGCCTAGCCTTCTTAAACAGTTCACTCTTGGAGAAATTCTACTGTATGGAGGGGATGGGGCTGATGGGTCAGTGTTCATCAATACCCTTCTGGGTAAAGTCAACGTTAGCAGGTCTCAGAGGGAAAGAATTCTGGTTAGCGCAAGATGTCCTGAGGTCCTGGATGACACAGAAACTGCTCTTACTCATACCTGCCACCAGATGGCAACCACAGCTCACGCTGGACTCTGCCCATATCCAAACAGGCCAGGCCAGACTATGTCACAGTTAGGGGCCACTTTTAGCTTTGAGACTAATGTGTGAGTGTTTGGGGGCTTGGAGACAGGGTGAGGTACCCATGGTAACCCTTCACCGGAGCAACCTCAGCAATGTGGGAACAGAGCCCTTGGAATGGGATTTGGTTTTAAATCCCAAATGCTCCTAAACTGTGTGATTGCTGGCAAATCCATTTAGCCTGAGTCTCAGTCTCTACATCTGTAAAATGGAAGAGGGAGGAAATAATAATACTCACCCTGCCCATTGCACCGAGTTGGAGGGAAAGCTTTGCAAACCTCAAATTGCTATGTAAGCTGATAATAGGGTAGAGACTCTCTCAGTGATTTCACCAGAGAATTCTGGTGAAAAGACTCCCTCTACCAATGCAGGCAGTGAGAGGGCAGCTAGGTGTCACAGTGGATGGAGTATTAGGCCTGAATAGACTCATCTTCTTGAGTTCAAATGGAGCCTCAGGCATTTCCTAGCTGTGTGACCCTGGGCAAGTCACTTTACCCTGTTTGCCTCAGTTTCCTCTTCTGTAAAATGAGCTAGAGAAGAAAATGGCAAACTACTCCAGTGTCTCTGCCAAGAAAACCCCAAATGGGGTCATGAAGTATAGGACATGACTGAAAAATGTCTAAATAACAACTACTACCTTCTCTGCAATATAGTCAAAATCACCTAGAGTCCAGGATCATCTGGAGATCATGCATTTGAGGCAGAACTTGAACCCAGATTCTCCTGGCTTTGAGGCCATCTCTCTATCCACTCTGCTGTGCTGCCCCCTGAGTAATTATTATTAGTACTATTAACCAGGACACCCTCTAACTAGGGCATCCTTGAACACAGGGAGCCTCTAACCAGGACAGCTTGTAGTCAAACAGTTAGACTGTGGGGCTCAGGATATATATGAGGTCATCCAGGGAGAGGAGCTGAGCCTAAAGCATGGAAAGGAGATTCAGGGAGAGAGTTGCTGACCTGGGATTCCCAGATCATGGCTGGGGCTACAAGAACCAGACTATCAGAACCAGAAGGGCCCTTAAAGACAGCCTATTCTGGGGCAGTTAGGTGGTGTAGTGAATAGGGCACCAGCCCTAGAGTCAGGAGGACTTGAGTTCAAATTCAGCCTCAGATACTTACTAGCTGTGTGACCCTGGGCAAGCCACTTAACTCTGACTGCTTCCAAAAAATTAAAAAAAAAAAAAGACTGCCTATTTCAACCTGCTTGGGAAAATCCCTTTCTCATTCTGGATATCACTTTTCTTGTCTTTAATATGGGGTGCAAGGTAGGGTACACATGACATCTAAGTCCCTTTCAAATTCTGACATTCTTCATGTTAAAGTGCCTTTCATTCATCCTTTCTTTTTTGGGGGGTAGGGGAAGGAATCAATTGAGGTTAAATGACTCGCTCAGGGTCTCTCATAGTTAGTAAATGTTTGAGGCCACATTTAAACTCAGATCCTCCTGAGTCCAGGGCTGATGCTCTAGCCACTGTGTTACCCAGCTGTCCCTAGGTCCCTTTTCTCCTTGATGCAACATTCCTTCTGTTTTTCAGAAGAGGAAACTAAAGCCCAGAATGGGCCAGAGACTTGCTCATGGTCACACATTGATGTCATCAGTGCCAGAATCAGGATTAGAACCTGAGGGTCCTGAGGCTCAGCTGAGGGTTCCAAGGTGAGGTCAGGGACCTGGCAAAGGTCTGGTTTAGTCTCTGGGCATTGCCAAGGCTCACCTGTGGGTGGTGCTCTGCTCACTCAGCGACTGCTGGGTGGCCTTGAGGTAACTCTGCCTCCGGGCAGCTGTCTTGGGGGATGGCTTGGGGCTGGTGTCCGAATCCTCGCTGTCCTCATCGCCCATGGCCTTGATGTAGCTCCCACTGCGCATTCTTCTGCAAGGGATCTCACTGTCTGCACCCGTCCTGGAGAGGGAGCTGTTCCACTCACTTGGGGGCACCTGAGGGAGGGACACAGCAGCACGGACAGAGAGAGCACCAAGCCCCACTGTCAGAGCCCCAGTCACAAGAAAAACCGAGGACCTCGAGAGGAAGAGCCCTTCAAAGCCTCTGGTTACTACCCCTGTGACCTTGGGCTAGCCCCTTGGCCATTCTGGATATCACTCTTCCTGTCTATAAAATGGAGTGGGTGGCAGGATGGACAGCTTAAGGTCCCTTCCATCCTTGGCATATTCTATTTCCTCAAGTCCCTTCCACATCTGTTATTCTAAATTCTAAGTTCCCTTCTACCTTGACATGACATTCTGTGTTTTAGGGTCCCTTTCATCTTTGCTGTTCAATTTTCCCCCCCATTTATTTAATATTTTACTTTTCCCCCAATTACATGTATATTTCCCTCCAATTACATGTAGATATTCAATTTTCTAAGGACTCTTTTTACTTCTGCTATTTTGTCCTTACATCCTTCCCTGATTTGACAGTTTATGCCCTAAGGTTCCATCCCAGTTCTAAAGCTTAGGGGCTTATGATTTTATAAGCAAATAATCAGAGCTATACTTTGGAATGACAGGTGGAGACCTGACATTTGAGGGCCCTTTCAGATCCTGTATTGTCATGTTGTAGAGATGGCCACTTCCAGACATATCTAAGGGCCCAGAAAAGGAGAAAATTAGAGTCTGAGTATTTTCACTCCTGAAAAACTAGAAAATAAAAATTCTTTCTTTCCCCAAATATTTCTGGTTCCTTGATACTCTGAGGCCATCCCACCTCATCTAAATGAATACTTGGATACTTTGGTGGCTAGAAGTAAAGGTGTTAAGAGAGACCATGTGAAGAGTGAAAAAAATGAGTTCAAGGTTCAAGTTTACCTCTTAACAAACTGTGACTGTGTTACCTAAGTAAGTTCCTTCTTTTTTCTGGACCTCAGTATCCTCCCCTATAAAGTAGAGATAACAACATCTGATCTGTCTCCCACTATTGTGTTATGATTCAATGAAAGTGGATGAGAAAATAACTGTGATCTCTGTAAAATGTTTTGAATACCATAAAACACCCTGGACTCTGTAAAGTACTTGGTAAACTATAAATCATTTGTCATATAAATTTGCGATTTATAATTTACTTGTAAACTGTAAAGGGCTCTGTTGGAAGGCTCTTTGTAAACTGTAAAGCTCGTTAAAGTTTGTAAATTGAAAAGTGCTTTGGAAGTGACAGAGAGATAAGTATGAAGCTGGTCTCTCTGCTCTGACATGACCCATAGGAGGGAATCCTGGCTCCTTCAGCCTATGCCCTGGGGTCCGTGCCTGCTCTCCCCTCCCCCATACCTCATGATTCCCTTCCTGGAGCCCAAAGTTACCTGAAGGTAGTGGTAGGCCAGGTCTTGGTGACAAGATTTGGACTTAAGTAGGGCCTTATCGATAGTGGCCGAAGCTTTCTGGCAGACCTCTCGGGCATGGCTGAGGGTCAGAGTGGACCAGGAGCCGCGTTTGCCGTAGCTAGTGTCTGTGCTGGCCGGCAGGCTGGCAGGTGGGGGTGCCCCTCCTCCCCCTCCTCCTCCTGCTCGAGGGAGCTCACTGTTGTTTTTGGCCGCTTTCAGCATGTGCTCGCTGAAGGTATTGTAGACAAAGTATCGTGGCTGGGCCCGTTCTGGCTGCCGGCCCAGTGTCATCAGCCCCGCTGGGGGCCGGTAACCACAGTCTCCACTGTTGCCACTATCCAGGTTGTCATCTGAGCTCCACCAGCCTGAGATGTTGGAGCGACTCCTTCGTTTAGGCTCTGCTGTCTTGGCTGAATCCTTGCCCTTGGCCCTCCTGCCCTTCCCAGTCTCCCCACCCCCAGCTCCACCTTTCCGGCCATTGCCACTGCCCTTGAGGCCACCACCTTCCAGAGACTGGGCCTTGGCAAAAAAGAGCTTCTGGACTGAGTGGACCAGGTGACGGATGCGCCCAGGACTTTCCCCTCGTGGCCGGGGCTCTGCCCGGTGGAATTGGAGAGTACTGAAGCCATCACGGTGTACAGGCAGCTGCTTTTCAAACTGATCCAGGAGGTTGGCTGGCAGCCGGTTGATCTTGGTGGCTTGGGCATGGCTTGGGAAGGGGCCCTCTTCGGGCACTTCAAAGTGTGAATTGTAGTGAAGGCGAGGAAAGGTGCCACTGGTGGGCAGGGGGCTGGGTAGAGGGAAGAGGGTATCCCCAGGTACAGCAGTTGAGGCTCCTGGAAACCCTGACTCGCGGGAGAAGGGATCAGCCGTCACTGTTGCTGTTGGAGATAGCAGGTAGGGATTCCGATCAGACCCAGGGAATAGGGCATCAGGGGGTGGTGGCTCCAGGCTGTCTGAAAGGTGGCGACCTCGACTGTCCCCACTGAGGCCTTTCATGGTCCTGATCGGAGCCTCAGAGCATTTCGTCTGCTTGGGCACAGCAAGGCCCCCTCCTCACCCTTGGCCTTGCTCTTGATTGCTAAGGGGGCAGCTGCGGCTGGGCCCTTCTCTGGGGGCCGTCCTGAGGAGGAAGGAAGATACTGGGTTATAGTAATGGGGATACAGCAAAGCATGTGGTTCTAACCGACTGGGGGTGGGGGAAGGTGTCCCAGGGCATTGAGCTGGCAAAAACCAAAGGAGATTGGCAGTAGGAGAAGAGAGAAGAGGTGAAGCCTTTCAGGAGCTTTTTCTTTTTCAAAAATTTTAAAATTTATTTTAAACTCAAATACAAAATGAGAAAAAAAACTATTGCCACGTACACAGCAGAACATATGAAAGGATTCACTATAAAACAATAAATTTCCATTTAACAAATACTATGCATTGTTTTCAAAGCTGCCCGGCTTTTCTTTGCTTCCTTGTAGGTTTTCTTTTGTTCTCTGCTGTGTCTCCTGAGCTTTTCACAGTTGGGTGACAATGGACACATCTTTGCCTTTCTCTGAGCCTCAGTTTCCTCAACTGCAAAATGAGACAGCTGGACTAGATGGCTCCTTCTAGGACTAAGCAAGCATTTATTAAGCACCTACTATGTGCCAGGAACTTTACAACTATTATCTCATTTCAGCCTCACAACAACCCTGGGTGTGATGGGTGCTATTACTGTTCCTGTTTTACAGATGAAGACACTGAGGCACACAGAGGTGAAGTGACTTGCCCAGGGTCACATAGGTAGGAAGCATTAGAGATGGGATTTGAACTGAGAGTCTTCCAACTTGAAGGTCAGTGATCTTTCCCCTGTACCATGCTGCTTCTATATTCTAGGGATCTAGGAATGCACTCTCCTCTGTGAAGCCTTCCCTGATTTCTCCCTCCGTGGGATCCCTGCATCACTTTTCCTGGTGTCCCACCTCCACAGCCTGCCCAACATTCATGATTTTTGTTATGTATTTGTTGGCACAGGTGACCTGGGTAGTAGTGGTAGGATCTGGACTCAGGTCCTTTCACTCTACAGTCAGTTTCCTTCTCTAGATCTTGGACGGGTAGAGGCAGCATAATATATCATACAAAAACACTAGACAAGGAATCAACAGACTGGTCTCAGGTACTGGCCTGTAGTATGACCTTAGTCAAGTCCCTAAAAGAGCCATGCAGTGGAGAGGGCAGGATGGGGAAGGGAAGGTGGTGCAGACAAAGAAGCAAGAGGTGCTCCTATAAACTCCCCAGGTCAGCAGAAGGCCCTGTCATATGCAGAGATCTTGTTGGATTTTTGGGGCCATTAGCAAAATGTGTGGATTGTTCCTTTAGGTTTATAAGGCAGAGCAGCAAGTCTGGAAACACTGCTGCATAAGACACAGGCAAAAGCCTCATATACCAAACGCTAAGAGTTGGGGGGTGGTGTATTGGGTTAGGTGAAGCCTCCACCCCTAACCTCCTTCTCTGCCCCAGCCCTAGCAGGCAGGGCTGATCCTCCCCTTGTAGCTCCTGGCTCTCTCTTTAAAAGCAAGAAGAAAACATCTCCTAAGCTATTCTTAGGTCTATGTAGCCTCCCCATAATTAGCAGTAATTAATACAAGCCTCATTGCCCTCAAGGAAATGGAACTTCACAGGGGGTTGGCTTCAGGAGCTCCCCTGCCCCCATCTGCCCAGAGTTCCTTCCATGGTCTTTCTGAGTGCCAGCTTCCTGCCTGATTGGCCTGGGGATGCTCTAAGCTCCAGGGAGCTGGCCAGAGACCCCATATCCAGACTCAGACTGAACCCTCAAGCCAGTCCCTCAGTGAATCCTAACCTTAATTGAAAACAAACTCCTCTTCCAAAGCACTGGAGCAGCAGTTCTTAATCTGAGATCTACAAAGAGATTTTAGAAGGTTTGTGAACTTGGATGGAAACAAAAAAAAAATCATATCTTTATTTTCACTAACTTCTAACTGAAACTTACCATTTCTTTGAAGTATGAGTAATTGGCAACAACATTCTGAGGAGCCCATAGGATTTACCAGACTGTCAAGAGGGTCCACAACACAAAAATGCAAGAACCCCTATCTCTGGGTCAGGCCTGAGCCCTAACCTTAAGTGCCAGGCTGAGTCCTGACCCAAGTTCAGGGGTGAGTGTAGAATCCTAGAAGGTCAGAACTAGAAGGAGTCTTAAATCCATCTCTCTCATTTGACATGTGGGGTAATTAAAAAACATAAAGTGGCCCAGGTCACATAGTGAAATAAGTAGAGGTCAGACTGGAACTCAGGGATTGTGTCCCAGTCTATAGCTCTTTGCACCAGGGCACATAAGGAGGAATTCCCTTACATCGTTGGTGAAGGTATTTCTCTCTTTCTCTCTCTCTCTCTCTCCCTCCCTCCCTCCCTCCCTCCCTCTCTCTCTCTCTCTCTCTCTCTCTCTCTCTCTCTCTCTCTCTCTCTCTCTCTCTCTCGTGTAGGGTCTAGAACAAGGCTCCTCAACTGAAGCCCATGAACTTGGAAAATTGCATCTTCATTTTTACTAACCTCTAACTAAAACTTTGCATTTTCTTTAATTATAATGTAACAAAAAAATTTTCTGAGAAGGGATCCATAGTCTTCCCCATACTGCAAAAGGGGTCCATGATACAAACAAGGTTAAGACCCCCTGAGTTAGAGAGTAATCTATCTGCAAAGTTCTCCCACAGGATCCCAGATTATAAATTTATGCCAGGTGTTCAGGGGTCAACAGAGATGTGATGAAAAGATCCCTTGTCTGGAACTTGAGAGAAATGGATTATAATTCTAAATACAGAAGAATAAAATGGTCACTTTGGAAGAAAAAATTCTAAGGGGGCACCTATTTAAGCCTAATCCTAAATTCTGGCTCCCCATTCCCAGGACAAGAGGATGGGAGAGAGGAGGGTAAGCTATGGGGCTCTCAGTGGGTTGGCTGGGACTCTTACAGCAATGTGGTTTCTTCCTCTCCTTGGACTCAAGACTCAACTTTGTCAGTTCTTGGTCTCCCTACCAATACACTGAGAAACATTAACTCCTCTTTGGGCTCTACAAAGCTGAATTTGGCCCTGGCCTACAGGCTATAGCACCAAGAATTCTTGATGAAAGATTGGGTGGGTGAGGGTGACACATGCAAAAACTCTGAGTCTTTTGGAGAGAAGAGACCACTATAACAAAAGGTCTTTTTGTCTATGAACCTTGGTGGAGGGGGCAATGGATAAAAAGGGGAAGAGAGGAGAATTGTTTAATCTTTAATTACGGCAGGCCCAAATGGGCCAGGCTGAAGGCTTGTGAGCCAAAGTAATCTCAGCACCTGGACAGCTCTCACTGAGCAGCCCAGAGTTCCAGTAGATAATGCAAAGTCAATGCAGATCTTTGAAATTCTACCCAAAGTGGTTTTGGTCAACTGTAAGTTGTGTGTGTGTGTATGTGTGTGTGTGTGTGTGTGTGTGTGTGTGTGTGTTTAATTTGAAGGTACTATGGGGAGTGGGGGAGGGAAGGAACAAAAGGCACAATTTTAAAAAAAGAAACCTGAAATCCACATAGTCATAGAGTGAAAGCTAGAAAAGACCATCAAAAGGCCATCAAGTCTAATTCACTCCTTTTATAGACATGGAGAAACTGAAGTACAAAGAAGTTAAATCACTTGCTTAAGGTTACACAGTTAAGTCTCTGAGGCAATATTCTAGCCACCATCCAACTTCCATGCAAGTGAACTTCAGGGATTTGATTCACTAACATAGTACCTGACATCTAGTAATCACTTAATCAATGATCACTGACAGATTAGCCTCCCAAGTGTGATTCTAGAGAAGCTTTTGAAAGGGAGATCTTGATTCACTTCTAGGCTTGGGCAAAACTCTTCCCCTCTGGATTTAGGCTTCCCCTTCTACAGGATAAAAGTAGCCAGTCTAGATATCTAAAATGGTGTACTGAAATGAAAACTGGATTTGGAATCAGAACATCTGCCTTCAAATCTTGGTTCTTCCATTTATGACCTGTGTGGCCTTGGACAAGTCACTTAATCGTTCTGGGTCTCAATTTCCTCATCCGTAAAATGAAACAATTGGACTAGATGACCTCCTGGAGTCCATCCCAGCTCTAAATCAATGATCCTATGATTCCCTAAGGTTCCTTTTAGCACTAGATCCTATGATCTCATGATCCTAAGTCATGTCTCCTTGTGGAGCTTTGGTTTCTTTATCCATGGCATTGGAGATAACACCTACCCTACTCCATCTCCCGTGGAGGGTCATTGTAAGAATCAAATGAAGCACCATGAACACACACCTGGCTGAACACACACAGTACATCCTCATCTTTCCCTCCCCTCCGAGAGTGACATTTGGAGAATGTGCATGTGACAGCTGGAGTCAGCCTAAGCCCAAGATCACTGTTTCATCACCCAATGAAACAAGAGGCATTATTGGAGAAGGGATGAGGAGGAAGGTCAAGGAACATCACAGTAACAGAAATACCTCACCTAACATTGCTAGAATACCATTAATTCATTATACTCCACTTGGTGGAGGGAATTATGAGTTAGAAGACCTGAACTAAAGGATCTTCTTGGCCATTAATTTGTTATGTGACCTTGTGCCTGCTCCTTCATGTCTCTGAGCTTTGGTTTACCTTTCTATGAAATAGAGACAACGATTCCCACCCCACTTGTCTCAAAGAATTCCTGGGAGGATTTCACAAAGTGCATGTCTTGATGTCAAATAAAACCATATGGAACAGTCAAGGATGGATGAGTTGGAGAGGGAGACCGGTGAGGCTGTAGGTCAGAGAAGGCAGCTCCAAGGAGGTAGGATTTGAGTTGGGCCTTGGCTGATGTGTAGTGCTGGCTGGGCTGAGAGGGGAGGAAAGTTCTTTATGGGAAAGGGACAGGAATAAACCTGGTACAAGAGGGGATAAAGGTTTATTTGCTCCTCCCCCCAACTGGCACCCCTCATCCTAGATGTCAGGAATGCCTAGAGGTAGCTTGGTAAGAAGAGTTGAGTTAAAATCTGGCCTCAGTCACATAAGCTGGGTGACTGGGCAAATTACTTAACGTCCATCTGCCTCAATTTCCTTACCTGTAAAACAGGGACATCTACATCACAGGATTATTGTAAAGATCAAATGAGATAATATTTGTAAAACCCTTAGCCAGGGCCTGGAACAGAGTGTAGGTACTTAATCAATGCTTATTCCTTCCCTTCCTCTTTCCTGAGGACCATGTGCCAGGAAATGCTGAGGCTAGAACAGAGAGTCTGAATCACAGACTTCCCACTCTTCCAGGACATCAGCAGAATGGTGTTTGCTTTCTCCACACTGGCCTGAGGTCCTTGGAGGTCAGCCTTGGGATCCAGGTGGAAGTTTGGGTCTAGAAAGAGCAGGGAGCAGAATCTCATTCACTGGGCAAAGAAATAAGTAAAAGAAGAGAGACTAGGAGATATTTAGAGATGAAGAAAGATCAAGAAAAGAAAGCAGAAACAACTGTAAAAACAGAAGGAAACAGGGGGACCAAGAGAGGAAGTTCAGATTGGCCTAGACAACATCTCAGGTCTTTTCCAACTCAGAATCTCTGATTTAATGGTTCTGTGAATGTATATAAAGCCTTCAATAATCATAAAATGTTAGTTATTGTTACTAATGATAATTCAAATTCCTGTTGAAATTCCTTTTGTACTATCCCCAACACGCAGCCACTTAGGCTCTATTTGAACAGTGCCAGTGATAGAGAGCTCATTATCTCTTGAGGCAGCCCATGACACTTTTGGAAAGCTCTCATCATGAGGAAGCTTTTCTTATGTTAAGCTAAAACATCTCTTTGTTCCTGGTTTTACCCTTTGGAGACAAGAAGTCTAACTCTTCTCTGACCTCAAGTTTTTGAAGATAGTACTTCAAAAACTTGAGGATGGGTATCCTGTTTTATTCTCTCCCTCAAGTCTTATCTGCTCCAGGAAAAACCCTCTCAATTTCTTCATCTGGTCTTTAGATGGAATGATATGGAGGTCCTTCTTATGTGCTGGTCACACTCTTCTGCATTGGCTCCACTCTCCTTTATCTTTCAGATCCTTCAAAGTAGGGCTCATGTCTCACTCTGCCCCTAACCTTTTCTTCTCTGGGCTAAACGTTCTCAAGCCTTCTGCGTGATAGTTCTATAGTCTCTAGCAGTTCTCATAAAACTTGCCAACTTACTTGCTTGGGGTGGTGGTGATAGAAAAGTTCATCCATTGAACCTAACTTCTTCAATATTGCTTTAGTCTTTCCATAAAGATGAGTACTATTTTTTTTTTGAGGCAATCAATGTGACTTGCTCTGGGTCACATAGCTAGCAAACATCTGTGGCTGTATTTGAAGTCGGTCCTCTAGACTCCAGGGTTGGTGCTCTATCCACTGTGCTACCTAGTTGCCTCTGTGAGCACTAAATTTTCACTTCCCCTGATACAGGGACTTCTTTCCCCAAGTCATCTTCCAAAGTCAGTCAGTAACTGGCAGGGAAGGCTACCAACCATACTGGTACCAAAAGTTGCAAAGTAATTACTTGGGGAACAACTAAATTTCTAAATTCTTGTCCTGGACAGAAGCTTTTTTCCAGGTTGAACTCCATCTCCACCAAATGAAATGGGCTTTGTTGGGGGAAGGAGTAGTGGTATGCTGGTAAATACCTAATAACTGGCTTTCTTATTTACTTGTACCATACTTTTAATTTAATCTAAGTCTGTAATATTTTCTCTATCACCTTCTTAAGTACAGACAATCAGCAAAATAATAAATCAAGTATTTGTTCATTTCTGAGCTATTCACGGAAGGAGTATCCCTTTAAAAAACTTATTCTGGAAGGGCAAACATAGCCTGATATGATGAGAAAAGCTCTGATCTGGATTGTTGGAGGGGCTCTGGGAAGAAACGCATACTAATACACTGCTGCTGGAACTGGAAATTGATCAAACCATTTTGTAAAGCTATTTGGAACTTGGCTCAAAAAGTTATTAAACTATATATCCTTTGACCCAGCAATACCACTAGTAGAGATCAAAGAAATCAAAGAGATTTTAAGTCCCAAAGAGACCAAAGAAATAGGGAAAGGCCAGATATGTACAAAAACACTTAGGGTAGCCCTTTTTGTTATAGCAGAGAAGTGGAAATGAAGGAGGGGCCTTTTAATTGGGGAATGGTTGAACAAATTATGGTATATAATATAATGGAATGTTACAGTTTTGTGCTATAAGAAATGATGCAAAAGATAAATTTAGAAACATTTGGGAAGACATATAAACTGAGGCATAGTGAAGTAAGTAGAACTAGGAGAACAATACTACAGTATCGTATACTGCTGTAAATTAAAACAACTTTGAAAGACTTAATTTTGTCAATGCAATGACCAATCGGAAGACTGATGATGAAGCCTATCACTTACCTTTCAACAAATTGGGCATGGATTACAGGTATAGAGTGAGGCATTTTTGTGTGAATTTCTTTGATTAGATTACTTTGTTAACGACTAGTTAAGAACTGTAGTAATGAGTGAATGGGAAGTGGGTTTGAGTTTTATTCTGTTGGTTTTTCTGGGAGAGTATGTGTGGAATATGGGAAGCAGGAGAACTGCTTGGGAGAGGAAAAGAGCATGCCTGAGGAGGATGAATGATTCTAAAGACATCAAGGGAACCCCTCTCTTTACCTGCTCCCGTTCCCCCACCCCTCATAGATTATAGGTCCAGAAACTCTTGGATGGGACAGGTGGCTAATTCTCTCACCATATAGGTATAAGCCCTAGGTAGAGGGGATAATGGCAGAAGGCAAAACTTGAGACCCTAAATCCTGCCATACAACTGAAACTCTCACCCAAGTCAGACAAAAGGAGAGAGGGTGTTGGATCTGGATGGTAGCATAGTTTCCAAGCCAGGAGCACTTTGGTCAGAGAAATCAGTAAAGCGTATTGGAAGAAGCCTTGGATTTGCACTCAGAGGAAGTACATTCAGACTCTTACTGTTCTACTCATTACTCATGTGACCTTGGATAAGTCACTCTTAGCCTTGCTGCCTCATCTATAAAATGAGGAGCCTGGGCTAGATGATCTTGAAGCACTCCTTTTAGCTGTTTTCAAGCCACTCAGCTCCTTTTCAAGGTGACAGGCTTTTTTTCTGCAGGGGGAGGGAAGGGAACAGGCTGACCAATTCCTTGGGGCAGAACAACAGAGGACTTCCCAACATCATTAAAGAGCCCACAGAGTCCCTCGGGAGGCCATCAAAGGGAGGCCATCAAATTCCTTTTTTTATGCTCTCAGCATCTTTACTTTGGAACAAAGAATAATCTATTCTCACAGACTGTTCCCAATCTTTGATACTTTTGTTTTCCTCTCGAAAAAGTAGCTTGGATGACATCTATTATTGTCTTTCCTTTGTTTGCTTTTAACATCTTCCCAGTTCTGAGGGACAGCACAGGGCCTGATTAGTAGGAAAGGGCAGAGATGAGGAACTGAGAGAAATGTAGGAAGCTCCGTAGGAACTAGTGAGGTCAAATCAGGAAAAGCAAAAGAACAGCTAACTTTTGGGTAGCAATGGCAGGTTTGCAAAGCACTTTGCATATGTTAACTCACTTGATCTCCATAATAACCCTGGCAGGCAGGCTGTTATCATCCCCATTTTGTAGATGAAGCAGATGAGGCACAGAAAAGTTAGGTAATTTTCCCAGAGTCACAACTCTAGGAAGTTACTCAGACAGGATTCAAACTCAGGTCTTCCTGATTCCAAGTCTGTGGATTTATCCACCGTACCCCTGATCTGCAGAGACACTGACTTCAGCCATGGAAAAGAAGTGGAACTTTAAGCAACAGAAAAACCACTGAAGGTTCTGGTCAAGAGATAACAAAATATACCTCTGTCTGAAAACTGAGGGATGTCAGACAAGGTTTCTGCATCATTTTTTTTGCTTAATTATTTCTATTTGTCACAATAGAAATAGAAAGATCTAATCTAGCAATATGGGGAGGGAACAGGTATTCATTAAGCACCTAATATGTATAGGCACGGTGCTAAGTATTTTACAAATATATTCGTATTTGGACCTCACAACAACCCTGTGAGCTAGGTGCTATTTTTAGGCCCATTTTCCAGTTGAAAAACCTAAGGCACACAGAGGTTAAGTGACTTACCCATCATCTCACAGCTAGAAAGTGTATGAGACTAGATTTGAACTTAGGTCTTCCTAACTCCAAGCCTAGCTGTTCTGTGTACCTAGCTGACTCTAAGGAGTGGGGGTAAGGGGTGGGGAAATGACATATAAAGATAGAAGACATCAATAAAATATGATTTTTTTTGAAAGGGCCATGCTAGCTAACATGGAAATATGTTTTGCATGATTTCACATGTGTAATTGATATATTGCTTGCCTTCTCAAGAGGGAGGGGAGGGAAGGGAAGGAGAGAATTTTGAACACGAAATTTAAAAAAAGTGAAGGTTGAAATTTAAAAAAATATATAATTGGGAACTATTTAAACAAATATATATATACATATACGTGTGTACACATACATATATAAGTATATACATATATGCATATATGTATATATGTGTGTATATACATACATATACATATATATGTGTATATATATATATATATATATATATATATATAGAGAGAGAGAGAGAGAGAGAGAGAGAGAGAGAGAGAGAGAGAGATAGGCCATGCTCTGGAAGATAAACTGGACTTGGAGGCAGGATCCCTGGATTTGAATCCCAATTCTAACACTTAACAATCATCTAACACATCATTTCATCTCTGTGATCTTTAATTTCCTTATCTGCAAAATGGGAACAGTAACACTTGTACCTGGAAAGGATTCCTTGAGGAAGCATTTTGCCAGTCTTAAAGGACTACATAAAAGCAAGCTAATAGCTTCAGTTTTCTCTTCTGTAAAATGGGGTTGATAATCTGAGCTATGGTTCCCTCTTGGGACTATTGTTAGGGAAGATACTTTGAAACTCACAAATCAAATTCTGTAGCTGTTCACAATTCACACTGCATTTTCACCTCTCAGTTCATTAAACAAGTATTTATTAAATATCTGGTATGTGCCAGACACTGGGGAAAACAAAGACAAAACCTTTTCAAACAGTACCTGACTATTTCACAAGCTATTACTCTGCCAGTGTTTCAGGATACTCACCCTTTCCATCCCAAGCAGTTCTTCTTAAGCTCAAATTTCCCTCTTCTTACCCCAAGCACCTGACAAAACAAAACCCAAATCTGCTCCCATCCACTCATTGCCACGGTTCTCAACTAGATGTTAAGAAAGAAGCTCTTTTCTGAGTAAAAGGAAAAGGAGTCTTCCCCTTTCACTCCTTGTTTTAACATTGATGTGTAGACGGTATTTGCTGGTGGGGAGGCATGTGAAGTGGGTAGAGCAAATACTACTGTATCCATTTTACAGATTAAATAATTGAGACTCAGACGTATCCAAAGACACACAGTTAATAAACTGCTGAAAATCAAACCCAGATCCTCTCAATTCCAACTTCCATTCTTCTATTAGCATGCTACCTCTCAATAAACATTGTTGGTTTGCCCTCGAATTTAGGCTGCCCCTCTAAAAGGAGATTTTTTTTTACAGGATTTTCTTTTGAGATTTCCTTTTGAAAGGAAAAAAAACTATACTGGTTTACACTGTGGCCAAGCCAAGGACAATTAAATAAAAATATTATAGGTCACACGTAGTTTTTATACAAACCAAACTTGGGAAAAATAATGAAGATGAATCCAGGAGTGTGGAAACATTTTGTGCCCCACGTACAGGATAAATGACATTGTTGATATTTATTTCCTTGCTGATCTCCTCCATGTTTTCTGGTGGCACAGAGGGGAAACTGGGTTCTGGAGTCCATGTCAAGAGAATACAAGCTCTGGAAGATCCTATGTTACATTGAGAAGTAGTTATTAAGTGCCTACTATGTGTCAGGCACTATGCTAAGTGCTGAGGGTACAAAGAAAGGCAAAAACAGTCCCTGCTTTCAAGGAGCTCCAATCTATTCAAATCTATACAAACAAGATATACATAGGATAACTTGGAGGTGATCTCAGAAGGAAGGCAACAGCATTAAAAAGAGATTGGGAAAGGCTTCTTGCAGAAGGTAGGATTTTAGCTGAGGCATGAATGAAAGCAGAGACATGAGGAGGTGGAGACAAGGACGGACATGCTCTAGGCATTGGTTAGTGAGAATATATGGAGAGCCTTAGGTAAGGAGCAGCAAGGAGGATGGTATCATTGGATGGGAGAGTGAAGTGTAAGGAGACTGGAAAGAGAGGAAGAGCCCACATATTAAGGTTTTCAAAGCCCAACAGAGGATTTTATATTTGATCCTGTAGGTGATGCCAAGTTAGAAAGTCTTCATGTATGGAGCCAGGATGGACCATATGTCTGCTCTTCAAGGCTCAGCTGAATTAAGTGCAGAGAGGTCCATCACCAGGGGCTTGGCTACCAGGAGATGATTGTTTTTGGTTCCAGAAATTCCTGAAGGTCATTTCATAAAGCATAGAAGGATTTGGGTCTTACTGTTCTGCACACATGACATTCTACCTCCCAGCTCTAGAACTATGCACAAAATGTCCCCTAGGTCTTTCATCTCCACTTCTTAGAATCTCTGGCCTAGCTTCCCTGAAAGCTCAGCTCAAATGCCACATCCTATACAAGACCCTTCTTCATCCCCTCAGTTTCTGGTGCTCCCCTCCCAAAAAATGTTATTTAATACACATATTTTATATATGTATATATATACATATATATATATATATGCATCCTAGCTTCCTTGTTCCATAGAATCTAAGCTCCTTGAAGGCAGATACTGTTTCATCTCTGACTCAGTATCCCCATTATTTAGCATCATGTTTACTGATTAATCAATTAACTTGTAATTAGTAAATGCTTTTTGATCAATATATGGATAGAAGGAAGACCCACAAACTCATGATCCTGACCCACAGGATCACAGATTTAGAGTTGGAAAGGATTGTAGAGGTCATTGAGACCAACTCTCTCATTTAACAAATGAGGTGACTTGCTCATAGGTAGTAAGTGGCAGAGCAAGGAATTCAGCCCAGTTTCTCCCTCCAAATTCATTGCTTTTTCTACTGTTTTGTGTTTCCTCCCTTGAGATAGTGATGCACTGCTAAAGTACTATGGAAATGTAAAATTATTCTTCTTCTTCATTTCATAGGTTTCCATGGTCAAAGAACTCATCAGCTAGTGGCCAACCTGCTTGGCTGAGTGCCTCTCCATATTGAGCTGGAGTGATCTTCAGATTGCAGATTCAGTCTGCTGCCAAGACTGAACTTAGAGGGATATCATCCAGAAAATGCATTATTGAAAAAAGGAGGCCAGCTGGTCATGCAGTGAGAGGGCGGGTTAACAGAAGCATGACTCAAGTGATACACTGGTACCCACTGGCTTTGGAGTCAGAGGGCTTAGGTTCAAATCTAACTCTAACATTTTAGTTTTATTAAGTCCTGTATTTGCTACTACTTCATTGTATGATGCCAGAGAGTTACTCTCTCCTTTCTCAATGACAGTTTCCCTATCTTTAAAATGAGAGGGTTGGACTAGATGGCTTTTATGATCCTATGAAATGTAAAGGGTCTTGCATGTTAGGTAAATCCCCTGGACAGTATTTCTGTTCAGGCACGGATGAGAATTACTCAGTATCAGCAGATCTAGGTAAACTATGATCTGTACCTATAGAGGAAATACCCATTGATAAAGTACTGTAATATATTGTTAAAACTGGAAGCCTCAACTCAATGTCTTGTCTTTGTTTCTCCTGATCGATTTCTAGTTAGTTTCCACTGAAACTTCATTCTTGGGTTAGAATGTCAGCACTAGAGAAGGATAGGGACTGGGCTTATGAGATTTCATGAGAAGAGACAACACTTGAATGAGTGTCATGCAGACATGTGCCTCCTCTACAACCCATAGAGCATTGACTGGGACACTGAGAGGGTCAGTGACTTTACTAAGATCACACAGTCAGTATAGAGTACAGAGGCGGCCCTTGAATTCCTGACTCTGAATCCAGCTCTGTAATCACTATACCATAATGCCCCTAACAGACAAAGTCTTTAAATCTCAGCTAGTCCAACTGTTTCATTTTACAGAAGGGGAAATTAAGTCACAGGCTGGGGAAATGACTCACTCACAGCAACAGAGATAGTCAGTGGCAGAGCCAGAATTAGAACCCAGGTTTCTGTCCACTGGATTCCTTTCATCACACAGAAACTGTTTGGGTCTAAGGAGCTTATCTCTAGAGGGTCCTATTAATCTTTATTCAATGCTGCCATGAAGTCTACTCAAGCCTGTTTAATATTCTGCTTGGGAAAGCTTAGAGGAAAATAAAATATTTATCAGTGGCTGGTGGTTTGCGGAGGCCATTAACAATGCTGTGCCTCCCTCTGCCTGGGAATCTAATTGCCTTCATTGTCCCATATTTGGCTTCATGGAACAGAAAAATAACTTTCCAAGTTAATGACTGAGGACTACCTCAGCCTAGTCAATTCAGTTCAATTCAATAAACATTCATTAAATGCCTACTATGTGTCAGAACATTAGAGAATACAAAGACAATAATGAAATAGTCCATTTCCTTCTCTTAAGGGACTTACATCCTACTTTGGGGTGGAAGGGAGAGGATATGCCCCTTTCTCTTTATAGAAGTCCTTGAAAACAAGGACTATTTTCATTTCTGTCTTTGTCTCCCCAGAAAAGAGCATGATGCCCGGCACATAGTAATTCCTAAAATTCTTCTTGAATTAAACACACACACAGATAAGTAAACACAAATAATTTTTAGGAGGGAGAGAGAACTAATAACTGGGGAGATTAGCATAGGTCTCCAATAGAAAGAACATGGCACCTAAGATAGACTTTGAAGGAAGTTAGTTCTAAGAGGTGGGGGTGAGGAAGGAGTACATTTCAGACATACCTATGCAAAAATATGAAGCAAGAGATGGAATAGTATGTTTAGGAAATAGTGGGTGATTTTGACTAGAATGGAGAGTATGTGAAGGGGAATAACATGAAATAAAACAGGAAAGATGAAAGGCTAATTAAATGATAGACTGAGGACTTTGGATTTATTCCTAAAGCAAGAGATCCACGGAAGCTTTCCAAGCAGGAGAGTGACACAGTCATATATATGTATGTATGTGTATATATATGTATATATATATATATATATATATATATATATATATATATATATATATATGACTGTGTATATATGTATATATATTTATATTATAGGACTATCAGCTTGGCAGCTACATGAAAGATGGATTGGAGAGAGAAGGGCCTAGAAGCTGGAAAACCTTTCTTCCCTGCCTTCTGGCTCCACTCTGGTCCATTGGTTTTATTTGTGGTAACCAGAGTGGAAAGAGGTTTTTAGCTTGGTGCTGTCTCTCCAAACTCTCTCTTTCCAGGAGAAAACTGAGGCCTAGAGAGGACTCAAGGCTGTAGAACTGGTAAGAAATAGGGCCATAATTCAAGGCCATGACTTCTGATCCCATATCTTGCATCTTTTCCACTAGACCAGGAGATCAAGTTGTCAATCAATAGACGCCATGCTTTCCTGGCATTTGGGTTCCATGGGTCACTGGCTGCAGCCTGAACTAACCTTGGGGATCTCTTTGGGAGACCTAATTGTGGGCTTCCTATGGATGTGAAAAGAGAATTGAGTTTGGAGACAGAGGACCTGGGTTGGAATTCCAGCTGTTCCACACTAGTAAGCCCCTCTCAGTCTATTTCTTCCTTCACAAAGAAGACGATGATAAAGTAATATGATCATTGTACTGCCTCTTTGTTGTGAGAACTACATGCGTACTGCCTTAGATATCAGACTTGGGATTTCAGGGACATAGGGAATTCCTGAATGAGGAATTTTCTCCACCGGGCACTTTCTGTAATCTTAGGGAGTTTCCTAGAAAACTGAGAGCTTAACTCACTTGCCAGGATGTGACTGGGACAGGATTTAGTCTCAGGTCTTCTGGGTTCCAAGGGCAGCTCTTTACCCATTCACTCCGTCACCTCTCATGAATGACAATGATTTCCCTTCTCCAGGAGCACGATGGATGGAGGGAGAGGCAAGTGGGGAGGCGGGGAGGAAGCTGGGAAGCCTAAGGACAGACAGGCTAGCCCCAGGCAAAATTTAGAAATAAGTGATTTTGTCTGTGTTCTTGCCTTTGCTTTTTAACACCGAAGCTTTTCATCCGCTTTCTTGTAGTTTTCAAGAATCCGGAGGTATTTGCCTCCCAGTGGAAAGCAGTCTAAGTGAACAGCAGTAAATGCAAGTTTGAAAAGCTCTTTCTTTCATTGGAATATTTATTATTGTTCTTTGTTGGATGACTAGCCCTCCCCAATGCACAGGGGCGGTTCACAAGGGGCTGTTGCATCCACACTTAGCATCAGAGGATTCAGAGACAGATTTCAGAGACTTAGAAATCACTCCTATCCCCACCAACTTTACAGGAGGACACAGAGGCCCAAACTGGGTAAAGGACTTGTCCAAGATCACAGAGATAAGTCAGTGGCAGAGTCAGATCAAATACTGCTTCTGCCTCTCACAACCTGTGTCATCTTAAGCCAATTATTCAGGCGCTCGCGGCCTCAGTTTCCTTCCCTGTAAAATGGGGATGATTGGTACTACATACACCACAGGACTGCCATGAGAAATGCCACAGTAAAGCTCATTACAGTAGAAATAGAAATAGGAGGCATTATTACCATGTTCCCATAAGGGTAGATTCCTTCCCGACACAGAATGGTGCTTAGTAAAGACCCAACTAGCCGACAGAGCAAGGATCTTCAAGAACTTGGCCCATCCTGCCTCCTGGGCTCGGGAGAAGATCACACAGACTGTTTCCCAGAAGCCTCTTTGCCCAGGGCCTGATTGCCAATGAATGGCTGCTGGGGCGTGAATAGTGACTGAGACTTTGACCGGTGGCTCGGCTCTCTAGCTGCTTGTCCGATCCTGTCCCTCACCCAGACAGGCAAGACAGGGGCAATGTACAGGCGTTTGTGTTTGAAATCCAACCCTAGACTTTTCTTTCCCTCTCCATCTACTGCTGTCAGGGGAGGGTCTGAGGCCAGCCACTCACTCCAGAGTACGAATGCTCTCTTTGGACAGTGGGAGAAACTGAGGTCCAGAGAGGAGCAGGGACCTGCCCAAGGTCACAGAGAGAATCAGGCCTAGGACCCAGGTGTCCTCTCTTCCAGTCCTCTGCTTTGCCCCCTTTCACTGGCAGCCTTCTTGCTGGCAAAAGAGAGGCCCAGGGCTCCCAGCCCAGGCTCTCTGGCTGCGGCTGCGCTGACAGCCAGTCTAGCTGCTGGCTGAGCCAAGCATAATGTGGCCCCAGAGGACCCATGGTCGCTAATTAGCACTTAATTAAGCACCTTGGAGATACAAATAAGAATCGGAAGGCTGTGTATGATTCTCAGACACCTCCAATTCTGTGAAAACATAGACACTGAGACACAGAACACTTACACGCAGACACAATTGCCTAAAGGAAGATGTTATTTTTCATAATGTGAGCTGTGAAGTCCCTTGGTCTTTGTGTAAAACCCTCCACCTTCCTCCTGCCCCCACCACCTCTCTCTCCATCTGCCTGGTGCTCCGTGCCTACTTGGCCTGGGTTGTGGGACGATCCCACTTGCCAAGGCCATGGTCCAAGCTAAACTTGAATTCTAGAAGATGCTTCAGTACCTTTCCTCCCCTTCCCTGCTCCCCTCTCACCTAGTCTGACTCATGGTCAAGGGCCACTCCTCCCTCACTGTGACCTGAGACACCCCTGCTCCTCTTAACCTCTGACCCTTATCCTTGGGGAGCTCCTGGGGTCTGGAGTTGGGGTGTTTTCTCCATATGTATGTAAAATAAAGGAGTTAGATTTTATGATCTTCAAATTCCCTTCCAGGTCTAAGAATATATGAGACTGACAGGTCTGAAGATGTTATTTTCACTTCTCAGGAAGTTTCAGTGACTCCCTATTTTGTCTAGGATAAAATATACCCTCTAAAGCCCTTTACAATCTGGCTCCAACCTATTTTTTTCTGGACTGATTTCCCATTCCCCCTTACCTCATGTACAAGCATTTCAGCCCAGCTGGCCTATTTGATGTTTCTGGTACAGTGACTTCCACTTGTCCTCTCTCAGCCTTTACAATAACCCCCCTTCCCATAGGCCTCTGTGTGGGCGTGGGCCCCCTGCTCAGCCACCCTGTTCAGGCAGCCTCTGGTGCCTCTGGAGAACTTAAGGACTCCAAGGTGGACCTTATGCCTGGAACCTCTCCCCTCCCTTTCCCCCCAATTTCTACCAATTGATATCCTCTTCACCTTCAAGACTCACCTCAGAGCAAATAAAAATCACATTTCAACACTTCAGAAACATGTGATTTCATCAGAATCTTTAACCCATGAAAATGATCATCCCTACAAGCCATATCAGACCAGCATGGTACAAATCAGCCTGGATTTGGAGTTGGAGGGTGGGGTAGGGCTTGGGAACTTGGGATCAAACTCTGGCTGTTTATTGTTCAGTCATGTCTGCTTCTTTGTGACCCCATTTGGGGTTTTCTTGCCAAAGATACTGCTGTAGTTTGCCATTTCCTTCTCCAGCTCCTTTTACAGATGAGGAAACTGAGGTAAACAGAGTGAAGTGACTTGTCCAGGGTCGCACAACTATTAAATGTCTGAGGCTGGATTTGAACTTAGGAAGATGAGACTTTCTGACTCCATGCCGGGCTATCCACTGTGCTGCCTAGCTTCCCCCAAAACTTGACTATGATACATATATTAGATTTAGAGTCAGAGGTCCAGGGTTCTAGTCCTGCCTCGGCCTCAGGGTAAGTCAGTCCATCTCTTTGGGTCTCAATTTTCCCGTTTTTAAAATGAAAACAATAACACTAGAAAGACAGAGAAGCATGGTTGCTGGAGGGCAGGCCTTGGAAGCAGGAAGAACGAGATTTCAGGCCCAGCCTCAGACACCTCCTGGCTGTGTGACCTGCTGCAAGTCACTCAATCTCTCATTTCCCCCAGACTGCCAACCTCTAAGACTATAACAGGCAGATTTGGACCTGTGTCTAGGGAGTTCTCACACTGGGAGTTCCCCACAAGATGACATCACAGGTCCAGACCAAAAACAAAAAAAAACAAACCTACAAACACACCAAGCTCCCAATAAAAATAATTACGCTGCCTACCTCACAAGACGTTATTTTATTGCATTAAAGTTCTTCAGAGATGAGGTAGATTGTTATTATCAAACAGAAAGACCTTAATTATAAAAGGCCAAGGTCGCCCACTGCATCATGGGTCATCACCACCAGTCCTCTTGACTTTAGCTCTCTCACTGGACCCCGATGACCCTGGAGGAGAGAGGGAGGCTGATCTGAGACTCTTCAAAGCTCTGCCTCACTTAAACCTGATTCGAGCAAAAGTCAAGACATCACCCTCTCGATGTCAACAATAAATGGCAATAAGAACAAGCATTTGCAAAGTGCTTTGTAAATATTGGCTCATTTTTATCTTTATAACAATCTAGAGAGGTTGATGCTATGATCATCCTTTTTTTTTTTTCAGATGAGAAGATGAAGGCATTCAGAATTAAATGACTTGCCTGGGCTCACACAGCTAGTCTGAGGTCAAATTGGAACTCGGGTCTCCCTGACTCCAGACCTAGTGCTCTGTCCACTTTGTCACAGAGCTGCTTCTTATAAGTGACAGCTGCTGAGTTTGGGGCAGGGAGGGAGATGCTCCAAGTTCATCTCCTGATGACTGGCCTTGGCTAGCCTTGTCCTCAAAGAGTAGACCTAGTCTGTTTACTGGAGGACTTTCCATCTTGGTGGGACTCACACGTAGAGTTTTCACCCTGACCTAGGGTCCCATCCACATCACAGTGAGACATTGGAGAAGAAAAATAAGAATGAAAAACATCTTGAAATGAAAATTTATTGTTACATATTTTGAAACCTCTCTTATGTTCTGCTATGCACATGACAAGCTTTTTCTCCCTTTCTTACTTTGTATTTAAGTTTATGATATGTTTTTGTTTCCCTGTTCTGTATTTGTATTCTAGTGTTTGAGTCTAAAATAAAATCGATAAAAGAAAAACAGCAGTTCCCATAGCCCTTTAAAGTCACAAAGTGCTATCTTCAAGACATGCCTGTGAGTGCAAGGATGAGGAAAGGAGAAGAAAAGTACTTGCCCAAGGTCACACAGCTGGAATTGAGGAAGCCCTAATTTTCAGTTTAGTTATCCCCATGCCTCTGCAGGAGCTCAGGACCATGTACCCTAGCTCACCCCACCAGGAGAGCCTAGAGGGACTAGATAAAGTCTATGTGCAGTGTAAGTCAAGAGACTGATCTGAGTTTGAATTCGAGCTCTGTGACCTTGGGGAAGTCCTTCCCCTCCTGGGCCTCAGTTCCTCTAAAAAGCTAAAGTTCTGCAGTTCTATGATTGTAGGCATCACTGTCCTGATGTCATGGTCCTTTGCCAGAATGAAGGATGAACAAGAAGAACAAGCAGGTCCATGTTAAGATGAGCCTCTGCAAAGGACCGTGGAAGGACAGAACCCTGGGGGAAGACTAGTCCAGGGTCAAAGATGAGCAATGTATCAGGATCCCAGAGGCCTCAAAGCAAGGTCCAGAGGACCAGTGATCATCGGAGGGCTGACCCTTTACCAGTGTGTCCTTGTACTGCCATCTCTGCCCATCCAGCTGCACAGGTTGTCATGGAGACAGAACATCTGTCACCCAGCTTCCCGATTTTCATGGTGAAATCAGTCAGTGAAGAAATCCAGGATGAATACGCATGTGCACGTGTAGGAATGCACGTGTGTCTGAAAGTGTGCATATTTATGTGCAAACGTGCTAGTTTGCAGTCTTGCCAAGGACTGCCCAGCACTAAGGGTCTCCCAGGACATTCTGAAGTCCCCATCAGGGAGGAGCTCTGTTCTCTGTATTCACGAGGTTCCCAGCTAGGATGGGCAGACTGATGCCCCAGGAACCACTGCGGGGCCAGAGAAGGAGGATTTTATTTTCTAGGTTGTTCAAGTATTTCCATTTCACAGATAAGGATACTGAAGTTCAGAGATGAAACTATGTGTGTGTTTGTCCTTCATTGCCGAAGAAGACCATGACATCAGAGAAATAATGACATGACTTGCACTTGACTTTGTTTTGAGTGAAGGAGGGCTGTGTAGGTCAACAGCCTCACTTCTCCTCCAGAGCCATCTGAATCCAGCAACCAGATACTCATCAGGATGACTGGAGATGACCCAGGATGAGGTAATAGAGGTTAAGTGACTTGCCCAAGGTTACACAGCTAGTGAGTGTCACGTGTCTGAAGTAAGATTTGAACTCAGGTCCTCCTGACTCCTGCACTGGTGCTCTATCCACTGCACCACCTAGTTGCTCTCTGAGATGAAAAGTAAGCAGTTGGATGTCACAGATCTAGTTAAGTACTTTAAAGTGCAAACACTATTATCCCCATTATTTAGATAAAGAGACAGAGACTCAGAAAGGGAGAGTAACAAAGTCACAGAACTAGTAAACAGCAAATTTGGGGCTCAAACTCAGAGCTTTGGATTTTAAATTCATCATTCTTCTCATTTATTTATTTACCAAAAACCCATTTATTAAGCACCTACTGTGTGCCAGGCCCTGTATTAGATCCTGGATACACAGAAGCAGAAAATAAAGTAGCCCCTGCCCTCAAGAAGTTTATAGTTTATTGAAGGAAACAACATGTACACAAATAAAGTCAATAGACAAGATATACAAAGTGATACAACATGATTGGCAGAGAGTGGGGATAGGGGAGAAGCAACAGTAAATGGGGCGGAGTGGGGGGGAACAGGAAAGGCCTTGGCCCCTTCTAGTATAGAGCTGATCCAAAAGTCTTAGTGCAGTTTTAAGGTTAATAAAGTCTTAGTAAGGTTTTACAGAATACTCTGCATACTGAACTAACTGGCTTTTCTACTCAGCATTCAAGGCTTTGTTTAAGTGCTGAGCCTGTAGTCAGGAAGACCTAAGGTCAAACATAACCTTAGACATTTACTAGCTATGTGACCCTGGGCAAGTCACTTAACTCTGTTTGCCTCAGTTTTCTTATAGGTAAAATGAGTTGGAGTATCTTTGCCAAGAAAATCCCAAACGCAAGGGTGGTGGGGCAGGGGGAAGGAAAGGAGGGGGATGTTTCATGAAGAGTTGGCTATGACCGAACACCAGCTTTGTCCATAAAGCTTTCTTCGGCTGCTTGAACCCACTGTGGTTCCTCAGAATTATGTGATGTAGAACAAGTCCCTTGCCCCACCCTGGGTCTCAGTTTCCTCCGAAGGGCCCTTCCAGCTCTAATATTCTATGAGTCTGTATTATCTATGGTTTAAAGCTGAAAGGATTATGGAGTGACAATTTCGGAGGTCATATAAGGGCCCTTCCATTTTAGAGTTTCCATTTTGTAGAAAAGAGAGCTGAGGCCCAGAGAGGAGTAATAACTAGTCTAGATCAGAAAGTAAGTTGGTGGAAGAGATGGGCTATAGCTCCGGCCTCCTAATTTCTAGCCCAAGGCTCTTACCATTGCATTAGCTGTCACACCCATGGAGTTTCATTTGATTTCCCTGGTAGGAAGACAGGAAGCTAAGAACTCCTTTAAAAGATGTAGGTTATATCCGTGCAGCCCCAGATCCTGCCATGGGGGGTCGACGCTGGCTTCCTCAGCAAGGCCTGGTCCAGTTCTCCTCAGCATCTTCCCCAAGGTCTGCCATCCTTATCTTTGGATATCAGCTCTCTTGGCTGCAACAGCTGCCGAGTATGAAGCTTACCCCCCACATCCCCACATAGGGAAAGTGTCCTTTGGTTTCTCCTAATTATTTGTCAATGTAGACATTTGCAGTAGATGAAAAATCTCTTCCTCATATTTCTGCTGCGTTCTGTAGGACAAAGCTTTTCCCAAATCTAAGAGACAACAGAACTTGTTCTGGGATTATGGCATATTCACAAAATCTCAAAGCTGGATGGGAGGAACACTGGAGACTACCAAGTCCATTGTATGCTGAGACAAAATGCATTCCACATCCCACTTAAGTGATCATTTAGCTTCAGCTAGAAGGTATCCAGTTATGGAGAACTCCCTCCCCTCTCAGTGCTGGGATTTTTTTCCCCTTATATTGAACCTAAATCTACCTCTCTGCACCTTGCTGCCCATGAGCTCAACCCTACTGCCTGTGGTAGAGCAAAAGTAGTCTGCTCTCTCTTCTGTATGACAGCCTTTCAAATTCTTGAAGACAGTTAATCATGTCCATTCTCTCCCCCCCCCCGGCCCCCCCCCCAACCATTGTCTTCTTTTCCTCAGGCTAAACATGACCAGTTCTTCTCTAAGGTTCCTTTCATGACCTGCACTCCAAGCCTCTTTCCATCCTAGACTTCCTTCTCTGGATGGATTTCAGTCATCAAACTCCTCCATAAATGTGGCCCAGAACACAGGCCTCCATATGTTGTCTGGCCAGGGCAAAGCCCAGCTCCCTTATTCTGGACACCGTGATTCTTCCTGCAGCCCATGATGGTGGCAGCTATTTTGGCGGCCAAATTCTCTGTAAGCGGTCATCCTGTCTCACACTTGCTCCCTGTTACATGGCAATACCTGACAGGGTGTTGTTCCCTATCTGTAAGGAGGGGAGGGCAAGGGAGGGTGGGAAGAGGGGAGGACGAACAGGCTATTCAAAGATTTCTCCTTCTACCGTGGTGCATCAAGGATCCATAAAGCCCCTCCCTTCTTACCTCTTCAATTAACCCTTTATCATTAGCTCATATATATTTCCAAATTATCAATTCTAATCAACCAGTGCAGGAAAGGTTCTATTTGGAAGGTTCTTCCTCCTCACACCTCCTCCTTCCTTCCAGGTTTTCTTCAAGACTTAGCTCAGATCTTACCTTCTATAGGAGACATTTCCCTGACCTCCCCTCCCCCAATGCCTACTCTCTGAAATTATCTTCCATTTTCTTTCTATACAGCTTATAGTTATTTACATGTTTTCTCCTCTATTAGAATGTAAGTTTTTTGAGCACAGGGAATATTTTCTCTTTTTTTTGTACCTCTAGTGCTTGGTGCAGCGCCTGGCACACAGTGATCTAGAGTAATACCGTCATCCCTCCCACATTTCGACTTTCCCCATCGTGGCTTCTACATATCAAGGGTTGGCATAAGAAATGAAATAGGAATTTTGGGGGAGTTTTGCAGAACAGACGAAGGCTGGCAGATGACACAGAAAAAGTTTAGAAACTCAGAAATGCATAAAATATATGTATAGTATTGTATAATATCAACATATTTTATCTTTTAATACCATAATAGTAGATGAGAGGAGAGGGAGGAAGGAGAGGATGGCAGACGTGTGTGTGTGCGCACTTGTGTATGAACCTGAGCAAAAGTGAAGAGGAAAAAATGGAATGCTGAGAGGGGGGACAATAGTGGGCCAATCTGATTGGTAAAGAGAAAGTGAAGGGGGAAAATATTAAATAAGCCTGTAACAGGAGGTGGGAGCCAACTTGTGTATAGCATCAAACAATCTGAGTGTTTAGCATTTTATCCTAGAGGCAATAGGGAGCCATTTAAGATTTTTGAGTGGAGGGTGGAGGGTTTGACGCCTAGGGAGTCTTCCAAACAATTTTCCAATGAAGTTTAAAGCAGGCAATGTGTAGAAGGCAGAGTGCAACAAGAATGGAAAGAACATTGACCTTGGAGTCAGAAAGTGTCACCCATAGGAGGTCACTTGTCCTCTCTGGGCCCCAAATTACTTTCAGTAGTCTTGTCCCATTCCATGCCATAAAGTTATGACAGAGAAAGTACTTTGTAAACCCTAAAACTTTAGAAATATGACCTATTATTATTTTTTATTCATTCAATTCATCATAAACTTAGAGGTCATCAAGGCCAAACCCCTTGTTTTATAGTGAAGTAAACTGAGACCCAAAGATGGTGTTGGAGTCAGAATTTGAACCCAGGTTTTTGTGACTCCAGGCCTAGTATCTTATCCACTGTACCATACTGCCTCTTAAGCATGTGCTATGGGCAAAGCCCTGTTATTGAGGGAGATATAAAGTTTAGATAAGGCATGCTCCGTGTGAGCACAGTGCCTGGCACATAGTAGTAGCTTAATAAATGTTTTTTGGCTGACTGGTTATCATTGACATATGTAACTATACTATAAATAACAACATGAAAGGCATATTTTGGGAGAAGAAAGTGTTATGAGACCAGATGAGGGAGAGGTCGCTTTGAGGTAGATGGATACCATCTCCTTCTTTCCCATCAGGATCATGATAGGAAAGTCCTGGTCACATTGGACTTAGAATAATACAAGCTTGACAGCAGGAAGCTGATTTTGAGTTCACTTGCTCTGTGGCCTTGGACAAGTTTGTTCCTGCCTCTGGATCTAAATTTCCTGCTTTGTAAAATAGAGCTATTAATCATTGCCCTGACTCCTCATCATGGCTGTTGTGAAGTTTCAATAGGACAGTGGACATGAAATCCCTTCCTAGGCTATAGTGTTTTATGAATCTAAGCTGCCTGGACCCTGGCAAGTCACTTAATCTCTTTATGCTTCAGTTTGCTCATCTGTAGGGGGATCAGTAGAGGGGTTGGACTTTAGCTTCTGGCTCCAAATCTAAGATCTTAATAATAATTTTAAAATATTTTGTCACTACCACTACCATCATCATGATGTCATCATGCTCTCCAGCCTGGCAAAGTAATTTATAACGGTGTGCTCACAAACAAATGAATAAGGCAATGTAACGTGGCATGGGAGTTCACTGCCCTGTAACGTGGCCTGGGATTCTTAAAACTAAAGCATCACTGCCTTTGTCTCCAGCCTCCTTTTCTAAGACAGAATAAAACTCCAGAGCCTAACCCTGGGTGGGCTGGGCCTGGGATATGCCAGCGGGGGACAGAGTGGATCCCAACCCTCAGATGTCTTCAATGTCCCAAGATCAGAGATCTGGAGGTGAAAGGATCCCCTGGTCGCCGAGCTCAATCTCCTTACTTTAGAGGAGACTAAGACCCAGAGAGGTGGTATGTCTTCATCCAGGTAGTAAAGTATCAGAGGCCTCTCATCCCAGAGCCAGTGATTTCCATTGTGCCTTATTTCTATGTCCCACAGCTCCTGGTCTTCCCCACAGCTGGCTTAGTTCCCCCATGCCAGCTACTGAGGAAACCAGCTTGTGGGTTTCCCCAGAGAAGGAGGGCCACCTCCCACAACCATCATGAGTGCAGAATCACAGAATGCCAGAGTTGGCAGAAACCTCAGAAGTAATCTAATCCAGCCAGTACCTGAGCTGGAATTCCCTCTACCATTACCCTCAGCAAGCGGTCATCTGGACTCCAAGACCTTTAGCGATGGGAAGCTCACTGTCTCATTATGGGGGTGACTCCATTTGTTAGGAAGTTTCCCCTTACATCGAGCTAATGTTCCTTTTTCCTTATATTCCCCTGGTGAAGACATCCTTTTATTCACTGGCTGAAGCCCCATTAGTGTGTGCTGACCACCCATAACCCCAGGGTACAAGAAGGACTTAACCCTGGGGATTGGCTATTGCCAATGGCTAACTTCATAAATTAAGCTGTCTAAAGTGAAGGCCATTTCCTGGTGTGTGTGTGTGTGTGTGTGTGTGTGTGTGTGTGTGTGTGTGCTGCCACAATTTCCCTCCAGCCAGAAATGCCTTGATGAGAGGCAGTGATGGTTTGGTGAAAGAGTCCTAGATCTAACTATCCTTTTCAACTACCTATTAAATCATGACATGTCACTTCATAGGAACACAGATTTAAGGTTTTAAGAGACTTCTAAGGCCATCAAGTCCAAAATGATTAATATCTCCATTTTACAAAACAAAAAGTTTCCTCCTGGGAAGTTGAGGAAACTGAAGCAAGTGGTCAAAGGACCACTAAACTGAGGTTAAATGACTTGCCCAGGTTCATATAGCACATAAATAGCTGAGGCTGTATTTGAACTAAGGTCTTCCTGATACCATGCACAGTAAGCCATCTGCCACACCATCTAGCTGCCTTTAGCTCATCTGTAAAGTAAGAGAGTAAGACTAGCTGGTATATAAGGGCCCTTTCAATTCTAACATTCTATCATCTGAGCCTCCTCTTGTCCCTGAAATTCTCTTTTATGTTGTAAGATCCTTCCTAGCTCTAATATCTCGTGTTCCAATGTTCCATCCAGCTCTGACATTAATAACAACATTCTTGACAATGACAGGCTTTGTAGCATAGTTGGTAGGAGGCCAGCTTGAGTCAGGAAGATCCAGGTTCAAGCTCTGTCGCTGACATATATACTGGTTACATGACTTGGGGCAGGTTCTTAACATCTCAGTCTTAGAGATAACTGTCTAAGACTGTAAGGTGCAGAACAGTTGGCTATTTGCATTGATAGAGGGAGTATCCTTACTGGGAGTTCTTTATACCAATAAAATGAAAGGTCTAGAAAATTAATTTGAGCAGCAATACTAATGACTCCTGCTTGTATGGCATATTAGGGTTTGCAAATCACTTCCCTCACAACTACCCTGTAATGTAAGCACTACAAATGTTATTCCAGTTATATGGGAGAAGGTACAGGATCCAAAAGTCTCTTGCCCAAGGTTATATAAATCACAACATATGTTGCAAGGACTCTTCTGATTCTAACATTCTATGTTCTAAGACCCCTCCTGACTCTAACATTCTATTTCCATGTTCTAAGGACCTTTCATACCCCAGTCTACATTTTGTGCTTTCCCCACTCCTAAAGAATTCCCTCATCTTTTCTTACCTCATCACTCCCATCCCTGGGGCCAGCAGGCTGTGAATCAGAGTGGGGAAAGGCTGATGCCAAGGTGAAAGCTGAGACAGCCCATGGAACCTGGCCCAACTACTAGCAGCGTTTCCTTCTTCCCATTGCCAAGCCACAGCCTTCATACTCCCTTTGAACTCAGTTCAAACTTTCACCACCTTCAGGAAGCCTTCCCAGATTACTCCCACCAGATCTTGCCTTTGCTTTGTAACCCCTTTCTCCATTAGTACTAAGGTTGTGGCATGGATATTAAGAAAAGGGTCCTGGGCTGGGAATCAAAACATCTGTGTTTGATTTCTGGCTCTGACCTTGACTCACCATATAATGTTGGACACATCCTTTCCCTATTCTGGGTGTCAATTTCCCCTTTTAAAAAAAGGGGGGTGCCAGTGGAGGGACAGGGTAGCATTTGGCTTTGCAGCAAGACAAGAAGTCTCAAGAATAGATGCTTGTCTACAGAGAGTAAAGCCCAAAGCACACATGCATATGGGGCATCTCAGGAGGTAGTGAGTTCTCCTTCAACAGAGGTGTTCAAATAATGACTGGGTCACTTGTCAGAAATATAGCAGATGAGAATCTTGCTCAGAAAGGCATCCGAAAGCTTCCCTTCTGAGGTAGAGTTGCAACTAGCATAGGATAAATGGGGCTTTGCTCTGGGCACTGATATTTGGAGGGGAAAGTGTTTCCTTGGTGGTCCCAGTACAAGAGTGTACTTTGGTGTGCTTGTATCAGGAAGGGGGATGATCTGACTCCCACCTCTTATGGAAGCTGGTGTCGAAGGTGGCACTCAGTACATGCCCAATGTGCTGTTGAAATTGGACCCCTTCCCAACTCTGTAACTGTACCCTTGGTCAGAACAAACTTTATATTGTCAATCCCTGCCTCTCAACTGGTTTTGTCAGAAGCAAAAGTATACCTAGTTCTAATTCTGCTCTGAGGGCCTGTCCAAGGCTGAGATTCTATGAGTTTACACCATGATGCAACAGCAAGAGCGCTGACCCTTCCCACTGAACTTGGAGTCCTAGGACCCATCTTTGACTTCCAGCTCTGCCACTTATTACAAGGTCACTTCATCTCTCTGGGCTTCCAGTTCTAAAGCTAGTGGGTTGGATGGAGGTCCTAAGAGCACCAGTCTCCTGAGTACACATACTTAGTCTGATTCCTTTGTTTCATACACGGACAGATCGAAGCCTAAAAGGGGAGAAACTTACCCAAGGTCAAACACTAATGATTAGTAGCGGTTTGAGAACCCTGGTTTCCTGATTTTCATCCCAGGGCTCTTTTTGCTTTTTTGTTATAGTTCAGTCATTTCGGTCGTGTCTGATTCTTCATGACCCAACTGGGGTTAACTTGGCAGAGATACTGGAGTGGTTTGCCATTTCCTTCTCTGGCTAATTTTACAGATGAGAAAACTGAGTCAAATGGTGAAGTGACTTGCCCAGAGTCACATAGCTAGTAAGTACGTGAGGCTGGACTTGAATTTAAGTCTTCCTTATTGAGATCTGGTCCTCTATCCATTACACTATCTTACTGCTTCAAATTTCTACTATACTAGCTTTTATATTCTAAATCCTACAGATCACTGTACCCTATATCAACCTCTCCCTTTGAACCTCAAAGAACTTACATATGAATCTGACATTTAGCAAGACTGGGCTATCCTGGGGGCCTTTCTGTCCATTGCTTGGTTTATCTGCCCAACTAGAAGAGGGTAAATGCTGGAAGGGCAGAAGCTAACCTTGATTAGTCATTATATCTGCTCTAGTGCTGAGTATGGATGGGACCCTGATTCATTTCCTTCATAACAACAGGCAACATTTGCATGTTGTGTGTGCCCTCCCAAACCCTGTTTTTAATTGCTTCATATTTATTCCCTGTATGCTAATTAGTTACTTGTCTCCTTTGAGAGAACATAAGTTCTTTGAGAGTAGGACCTATTTCATTTTTGTCTTTGTATTATAGGTGCCTGGCACATAGTAGATACTTAATAAATGTGATGACAAAACTAAAACTTAGAGAAATTAAGTGACAAAGGCAGCTGGCAGCACAGTGCACGGAGGGCTCAGCCTGGGATTAGGAGACTCTGGATTCAATTCTGGTCTCAGATTCTTAGCAGCTGTATGATCCTAGACTTTAACCTGCTTGCCTCAGTTTCCTCACCTGTAAAATGAGGATAATGATAGTCTCTACCTCTCAGGTCGTGGCAAGAAAACGAGATATTTGTAAAGCACTTAGCAGGGGGCCAGGCAAGCAGGCGCTTAAGAAATGGTCGTGTCCTTCCTTCTGTCCTTGGTCAAGATCACCCGACTGGTGTCAGAGGTAGGATCCCCACCCAGGTCTGCCTCGCTCCAAGGCCAGGGCTCTTTCTGTGGTATCAGGCTCCCTCTCTTATGGAGGAGAGGCTGAACTTGTCACAAGGCGGCAGGTCAGGGCATCTGCAGGCCAGAAAAAGAGGAATCTAGAAGAAAAATCTTACCTGGGCCACACCTCCCCAGAGAATCTAAAAGTTTTTATAAAAAGAGGAGGCCAAATTTATCTGCCAATCCCCAGGGTAGTTTATTCCAGTGTTTCTCTGAAAATGTCAGGCCGCCTGGTCGGAGGAACACAGCGAGAGTTTTCCTTTAAATAGCAGGAAACATATGGGCGGCGGATGGTGCACACGGCCCACCCTGCCAAGTTTTGCTTGGGAGCTAAAAGCAGCCCAGAAGGGTCTGGAATTCCCAGAGGCTTCTGGGGAGTGAGGACCACAGCCTGGGGACAGGAGCAAGGAGGAGGCTGAGGAGGGAAGCTTCCAGGTGGACCTATCCCCCTGGGAAAGTAGAGGAATGGAAGACTTCTGATAGCTCACCCTTACCTTTCCATAGCTCTTACCACTTTTCTTTTTAAATAATTATTCTGTTTATATACTAAATAAAAAGAGGATTTCCATATACATGAGAGAACCTAAGAAAGATTACACATGGGAATTGTAGATCTCTATTGTGTATAGCCTGTTTTCTTTTAAGTATGTAATGAATTTAACATGTAACTTTCAAAGCTATCCTCCTTGTCAGTGATTCTTTCTGGTCTTCTTTCTCTTTTGTGCATTTTAAAAAAAGGGTCTGTGATCTTATTTTCTCTTTTTTTCCTCTCATTCTCTGTCTTCCTTCCTCTCTCCCTCTTTTCTCTCTCTCTTTCTCCCCCACTCCCCTCCTCACCACTGGAAAAAGCCAAAATGTTTTTCACAAGTATGTGTAGATAAGCAAGCAAATTCCCAGACTGACTGTGAGGGAGGCATCAAGGTGAATAGAGTGCTGGGTTTAAAGTCAGGGAGACCTGAGTTCAAATCTGACCTCAGACATCTAGTAGCTGTCTGACCCTGGGCAAGCCATTGAATCCCTGTTTGCCTCAATTTCCTCAACTATAAAATGGGGAAAATGAGAGCACCTGCCTCCTGTTTGTCATAAAGATGAAATGAGATCCTATTTGTAAAGGGCTTTGCACATAGTAAGAGGTGCCTAATTGCTTGTTTCCTGTGCCTCCCCCTGTGCCCCACAATCTTGTTTTGCCCTGTTCTGTCAGGAGCTGGGTAGCCTATTTCACTTTCTGGGCCTTAGGACTTTTCAGAGTTTCTTCCCATCAAGATTAACAATAATATCATATATCTATGTCATTTCAGAGCTTACAAGGAAGGCATTTCGCTCCCAATAATCCTATGAGGTTCAGGAAGTGCTGGTACCATTAGCTCTATTTTACAGATGAGGAAACTGAGGCCCAGAGAGGCAAAGTGACTAGTGAGCAAAATGCCTCACAGCTAGACAAAGGGTCAAGTGGGGTCTCCAAACCAGGTTTCTAACTGCATCTCCGCTCTTTCCTCTCCACTAGTTGCCTCCCTAAGGAAGAGAGAGACTTTCTAGTAAAGTTGGCAGAGGAGTAAAAAGTCAATTTTCCTATAAGAGAAGCAATAGGAAAATGTGGTCCCCAAGTCCCATCCCCTTATTTCATTTAGCCACTCCTTCAGAAAGAGGACTTCAGCCCCATTTAATTTCATCAGTTCAATCAACAGCGAGTTAGTTGGTGCCCACCTGCCATGCTTTACTGTGAGGCAACATGGGTATACTGGAATCACAGGGGAATTGGAAGTCAGAGACCTTAGTTCAAACTCCAGCTCTGCTACTAATAATCTAAGTGACTCCTGATAAGTCTCTTCTCTTCCTCATCTGTCAAATAAGAGGGTCGGACTGGACGGCTTTCAAGGTTTATTTCCAGTTCTAAGTGTGTGACTCCATGCTGAGTGGGGAACACGCACATAAAGGGCTTATAGTTTTCTTGAGGGCACATAATAGGTCAGGACAGCAAGTATGTATTACATGCCCACTATGTGCCAGGCTCTGTGCTAAAGTGTTGGAGATACAAAGAAAAGAAAAACAAAACTAAAACAAAATGAAACATTCCTTAAGGAGTTCACAGTCAAATGGACACAATATGCAAACAACTATGTCTAAGCAAGATATATACAAAGCAAACTGGATAGTATCTCAAAGGGCAGATACGAAGATTAAGAGGAAATATAAATAATATATATGTACACACATCCATATACATACATACATGCATACACATACATACACACATATATTCATATATACTTAGATAAGTTTAATACCAGATTAAATGTGGAAAAACAAAGGAGGGATCCCAGACAAAAGGCTCCAGGAAAATTTGAGGAAGAAGAGAGGCTGTGGGGTAGGAGGAATCAGGAAGAGGGCTGTGGGCCCAGTGGATACAGAACTGGGCTCAGAACTAGAAAGACTTTATCTTCCTGAGTTCAAATCTGGCCTCAGACACTTACTTAGCTGTCTGACCCTGGGCAAGTCACTTAATACAGTTTGCCTCAGTCTCCTCATCTGTAAAATGAGATGGAGAAGGAAATGGCAAGCCATTTTAGTATCTTTGCCAAGCAAACCTCTGAAATGGGATCATGGAGAGTTAGATATGACTGAAATGACTCAACAACAACAACATTGTTTCTTATTTTTATTATTAATTAATGTAAAGTTTAGGGTGACATATTATGTGTCAGAGGCTAGACTTGAACCCAGGTCTTCCTGAATCCAAGGCTATCTCTCTAGCCTCTACCCAAAGTGCCTCTCTTCAACTTTTCTTTCTGAATGATCACTTAAGTCATCCTGGAAGGCTGGACCCACTAAGTTCTCCACTGAAAACTCCAGTCCCACATCTCGAACTAAGTACTGAGCAGCTCCATCTGGATGGCCCACTAGACCTCCATATTCATGCTTTCAAAACTGAACTCATTATCTTTCTCTCTAAACTTTTTCTTCCCTCTAATGTTCTTGTTTCGTGCTGAAAGGGCCTTCATCTTTGGAGTCCTCACGGTCCTTTCCTCTCCCCCACATCTGAAAGGTCCTGTAGCTTTAACTGCCTCAACCTTTCTTCCATCCTTGCCTCTCCATTCAGACTGCCGCTACTTTGGCTCTGCCTCTCAACACCTTTTGTCTAGACTACTATGACAGCTCCTTAACTGGTCTCCCTGCCTCTAATCTACCCCATCTACAAACCATTCTTTCTCCTTTGGGAAGCCTTGCCTGACCAGAAAATTCCCAGGAGCCTCCCTCTCTAAGATCTCTGCTGTGTGACTGTCTGTAAGTCATTTAACTTTTCTGGGCTTCTTTCTTCAATCATCTATAAAATAAGGGAATTGGGCTCATACTCTAAGGTCCGTTCCTATGGCCCAATTGAGATATCCTTGAAGGTTACGCTTAATTAGCTCCTGAGTTAGCCCTTTTCACGTTTCTACTTCTCCTTTGCTTCTAGTCAGACTGAAGGCAGAATTCAACTCATACAGTGAATGAATGAAAAAACATCTATGAAGGGCATACCATGAGAAAAGGACAGTACTAAGCAGAGGGGGATGTAAATACAAAGGTGAAGACAGACTGCCCACAAGGAGCTTCTACTCTAATAGGGGGGATTCTAACAAGGAAGTGGTGGACAGGAAGGGATATTTTAATTCTAAAAGCTATGGAGATGGTGAGAGTAGCCACGTGGGAGCAGAGTGAGACACCCTTTCAGGGCACAGTGGATCAGTGTGATGATGGCTAGAGGCCAGCCTGGATGTGTGGGGTGGGCCAGGGGGAACCACCTATCAGGACAGCAGGTGCCAAGATGGATACTGACAATAACGGTAGTTCTCATTTTTATAGAACGTTTTCTACAGCATTTCCCCCCACAAAAATATATATTTTACTACCTCCATTTTACAGATGAGGAAGAAGTGACTTTGTTGAAAGTTACAGCCAGACTCTGGACCCAGATCTCTTGTCTCTAGTGAGTCTTTATAGGAACAAAATAGGCATTTATTAAGCATCGACTATGTGCCAAATACTGTGCTAAGCACTTCACAAATATTATCTCATTGGAGCCTCACAACCATTCTAGGAAATAGGTGTTATTATTAATCCCATTTTATAGTTGAAAAAACTGAGGCAGATAGCAGTTAAGTGATTTTCCCAGGGCCCCACAGCTAGTAAGTGTCTAAGGCAGGATTTGATCTCAGGTCTTTCTGACTCCAGGTCCAGTACTCTACCACTGTACCACTTGACTACTTATTCCAAGGGTTTTTACCTTAAGAGTCTATGAAATTAGGAAAAAATGAGAAGTAGTTCTCAATATATTGATATAAATATGTTGATATAAATATAGTTCTCAATATATTGATATAAATATATTGAAATAGTTCTCCTTTTTAATGTTTATTGGTAACTTTTAATATAATTGACTTCCCTTGTAATCCTATGTAATTTATTGGATGGCTTTAAAAACATGATTCTGAGGAGAGGCAGAGTGTTTTCACCAAACAACTAAGAGGGATCCATGACACAAAAAACCGTGAAAAACCCTTGGGCTTCTCTCAGTGTGGTACATGGCAAGCTGCACAGACTTGGAGTCAGAAGACTTGAGGTGAAGCGGCCTTGCTACTTCCTAAGTCTGTGACCTTGGGGGTTCAGTTTCTCTTGCTATAAAATATGGGGGTTGAACCAGATACTCTCCAGGTCTCTGCCATCTCCAACACTGGGATTCTGGCTCCAAGTCTCAATGCAGGGCCTCAGTTCAGATGTGCTGATTAAGAGATGGGAAACTGTGGTAAGAGAGGATAAACCTGGGCAAGGATGGTGCACTGGGATACAGCCAATTCTCCTTTGATTGGACCACTTAGATTTAGGTGTGGCTTCCCATGGCCTTGCTATGAATGGATCTCTCCCCAAGACCCTAAGTCTCCTCCTTTGGCCCCAGCTTCTTTGTCCCCACAGACCTTTGACCCTTGCTCCTCCTTTACATAGCTAGCAAGTGTCTAAAGTGGTGTTTTTAACTCTTCTTCCTGACTTTGGGTCCAAAACCTTATCCACACTGAAAGGAAGTGTAGAAAAAGGTAAGAGACTAAAGGGGTGCTATGGGTCCCTGGAACAGAGGCCAGAAACCAGCACAGCTCACAAACCTTAGCCTGGCAGAATCATGTGGGAGAGAAAGAGAGAGACAGAGAGAGAGAGAGAGAGAGAGAGAGAGAGAGAGAGAGGGAGAGAGGGAGAGAGGGAGGGAGGGGGAGAGAGAAAGAGGGAGGGGGAGGGAGAGAGAGAGAGGCTGAAGGATTATGAATTTAGAGATGGAAGGGACCTTTGAGGTCTTCTACTCTAACCTCTCACTTTACAGTTGAGGAAATTGAGGATAAGTGACTTGTTCAAGGTCACACAGGCAGAATTTGAACCCAGGTCTTCTGATTTCAAATCCAACACACTTTTCTTTGAACACATGCCTCTGGTGGCAAAGTCCATTTCCTTTTGGCTCTGTCTGCGTGTTTCCAGACAGAAGCCTGAATGTTTCTGTGTGAGTCTGAGACTGTCTTATGCTGCTCCTGAGGCCAGCCACAGACCACATTTTGAGATCTTGAGCAAGCAGAGCAAACTTTCTTTATCCTGGCCTGCTCCTCCACGCTGGGAGGCATCACCGATGCTTTGACATTTGTGCCATGCCAGGTTCTCCAGGCCACCTTGTCTGGACCTCCCAGGCTAGCAGGACTCTGGATGCCTCATCTCTGGGCTCTCAAAGTCTGTGTCTGACCCTCACCCCCTTCCCTCCCAGCTAGTATCCTAGGACGAGTCAATACGGGAGCCAGAAGGAAGCTTAGGGATGGAGTCCTCTGTTTCGTTTTACAGGTGCAGAAACGGAGGCCCAGGGAGGGGAGCGACTTCTCCAAGATTCCCACTCGGTTCTCTGCCTCCAAGTCCATAGCTCTTCCCACTCCACTGGGGTGGCTCCCGGGTCTCCCCCAGTTTGAGCTGAGCCTGCTTGACAATCCCTCACATGCCCAGCCCCCACACCAGCCCTGGAGACTTACAAACCCATTTCATTCCGTTCTGTAAATAGCAGGCTCGTTAGCAAACGAGTAGCGACAACACCTCCCTCACTGCCTGAGTCCTCTCTGCCCAAAATGCTGACAGCAGCTGCTCTGAAATCGCAAAGCCCAGAGTGATGCCAAGGGGCTCAGTTCTCTGTCGCAGGACCAGAATGAACGAGAGGTTTGTGGCAGCACAGCCTACGCACCAGCGATCCCCCTCCTTCGTCCGGCCCTCACACAAAGGGGCAGGTCCTGCTTAGCGCGCAGTGGGGATGACTCTAATGATAACTAGCTGTAAATCACACTCAGGGCTACAAATCGCTTTGGTAAATAAAGAATTATTCATTTAAATAGAGGAGCCTGTATTGAAATACAGAGACCCTGAGAGGAAAACACCGGGAAGTATAACTGGCTAACACCAAAGCCAGGGCACACTGGCAGCTGTGGGGAGGCCCGGGCAGGGGGTTCAGTTTGGGTGTTTACAGGTGGTGGTAAAGCTGGAACATTGAACGAAGAGCTGAAAATCAGAGAAACGTTGAGAAACATGGGAGCATAGATTCTGGAGGGGAAAGACCTTGGAAGCCATGAGAATGGCTGGGATCAAGTCTCAGGTCAGACATTTACAAGCTGTGTGACCCTGGGTAAAGTACTTTAATTTCTATGAGCCTCAGTTTCCCCACATGTAAAAAGGGCATAATACTTATATTATCTATCTCACTGATCTGATCTCAGGAAAGTGCTTTATAAACTTTAAGACAATGTAGAAAAGAGAGATCTTGTTGTTGACTTTAGATCTGGAAGGTCAAGAGGATGCCACGTTCCAGTCGGTATGATGGCATTTAAAAAAAATTAATTTTTTCAATTAACAGAAATCTATTCTCTTCCTGTAAAGGCAGGTGGGGTGGGCTTCTCCTAGGAAATATATGTAGTCAAGCAAAACAAATACTCGAATGGGTCATGCCCCAGAAATACATTTCACACTGGACCTCTCCATCAGCAACATGTAGACATATCACTATTATTCTTTCTCCTCCCCTTTTATAGGTAAGCTAACTGAGGCCTACAGAGGAGAAGTGGCTTTAAGATCACATAGGTGGTAAATAGATAGCATAGCTGAGATTCAATTCCTGAGTCAGGACTCTTCCCTTAGGAAGAGGGTTCTGCTAGGGTTGGGCTTCCTGGGCAGGGCTCACAAGGCCTTTCACGATGGCCCATCTAGAGATTGAACTGTCTCCCTTTCTTCCCATCCCCATATCAGACCAGTGCTGTCTCTCCTGAGAAATAATGAGATCATATTTATAAAAAACCACCTAGCACAGTTCCTGGTACAAAGTAGGTTCTATATAAATGCTTATTTCCTTTCCTTTTCTGCCCCAGAACTTCCTCTTGGTTTTAACTAGTGATTTTTCACTTAAGCATTCCATGTGAACACATTTTCAGGAAAATCAGGTTCCCTTGTCCAATTTCCTTATTGGGCACATAAGGAAACTAAGGCCCATAGAAGGAAAGGCACTTGCCCAAGGCCATGCAGCAAGTCAGTGCCAGAGTGAAGGACAGAAGAAAACTTTTCTGGGATCCTCTTTCCCAATCCAAAGGGGACAGAGAATTCTGGACATTCTTTCTTTCTATACACCTGCAAACTTTGGCAACCCTCATGCCCAGAGCTAGCCCTGGGCTTGAAGGCAGGTTGTGTTGACAAGTAGACTCCAGTATCCTGTGCTAATCAGCTCCCGGGGTTTCTGATTTATGTGTACTTCTGGTGACCAGCCAGAGCCTGGACTCTCAGAAGCTTCTCCAAATAACTCCAGAGAGAATCTTTTCTCTCCTTCTTTCCTTCTCTTGGGAGGAGAAGCCCAGAGAAAGTATTGTACCTGTACTTCCTCTGCAGGGATGAGGAAGCAGGGTGAAATAAAAAAGAACTAAGGGAAGGTGTGGGGGAGGGGTGGGGGTGGGGGTGGGGGTCAAAGGTATCCGAAGCTGTGGTTTTCAACAAACACTTCTTGGGCCAAGGGAGAAAGTAAGAGACTGATGGCATTCCCACGGTACGATTTAAAGTCCTGGTTCTGGACCAGCACCATACCACTGGGCATTCCTCCTCCCCTTTCTACAACTTACCTTTGGCTACTGGGGTCATAGGATCAGAACCTCAGAACTAGAAGAGGCCTTAAAGATCATCTAATCCAACCCCCTCACTTCATAAATTAGAAAACTGAGGCCCCCCAAGATCACAAAGGCAATAAAGGGCAGAGTCAGAATTTGAATCCAAGCCTTTGACTCCAAATTCTGTTTTTTCTTTCTCGTAAAACATCATGCCTTCCTTATCCAGAAGCTCTCCTTTCTGAAAAGACTCAGGCCATTTTTTGGAGTCAAAAGACTCATATTCCAGTCATATGTCCTTAAGGATTTGGAGGTAGCTGGTACAGTGGGACTAGTAGTGCTTGAGTTCTAATTCCACCTCTGGCAATTACTGCCTGGATGACTTTTGTCAAGTCATTTAATTCCTCTGGGTTGTTTTCTTATCTATAAAATGAGAGGAGATGGGCAAGACAGCCTCTGAGGTCTCTTCTAGATAACAGAACAATCCTATGTGTCTCTTCCCCTCTCAGTTTCCCCATTTGTAAAATGAGGGATTCGGTCTCAAGCATCTCTAAGGGCCCCTTCAGCTCTGAGAATCCAAGATTCTGAAAGCTTTGCTCAGACAGACCTCTCCCTTTTCTCCTCAGGGCACCCTGGGAGCATTAATCTCCTCAGGGCATTTCAAACCGAATAGGAAATTTGTGAGCATTTTTCCAGAGGCAATGAGGCCCCAGGAGAGTGAATAAGAGAAGGCCGACACCCTAGCTAGCCAGGCCCCAGTGCTGGCCTGCTCTGGAAGCCCAGCAGCAGCTTTCAAAGAGGCAGAGGGTCCAGAGGGAAGGAGGCAATGGTCCTGCTCTCCTCTGTCCTGGTCAGGCCAACCCTGAAGAGTTATGTCTGGTTAATGCTGGCTTCCCTGAGGGAAGATCTCCAATTGACCCAGTGTATGTCTTGTTTGTCCTTCATTGTTTGCATTTTCTCTCTCCCATCAGAGTACAGATACTCTCTTAAAGACAGAGGCTGTTTTTGCCTTTTTTTGTATCTCCAGGGCTTGCCACAGTGTCTAGCACATGGTGGTGAATAAATGCTTGTTGATCTGAGTTGATTTCAGAAGGTAGAATGTGTCCAGAGGAGGGTGCCGGGGATGTCCAGAGGACAGGAGCCCAGGTGGAACGAGGGCCACTCAGAGGAAGTATTTAGCCCCACAAAGAGCAGACTTAAAGAGACATGACAGATGTCTTCAGGTATGGGAAGGGGCTGTCATGTGGAAGATGGATTTGTTTGACCTCTCCTCAGAAGGCAGAGTCAGGAGCATGAGCAGAAGCTGGAGAAAGACAAATTTAGACTTGTTGGTTCAGGGTTGAATTTGGAGGCAGAGGACCAAGGCTCAAATTCAGGCTTATGGTGTACGTTTGAGTAAATCACAATCCCTCTTGGCCTTGATGTCCTTATCTGCCAAATGAGGTTGGATTAGTTTCCTTCTAGATCTAAATCTATAGGTTAGAGGTTAGGTCTGTAGCTTCAGTAGTACATGGGACTTCCAGATAAGGAAAATCCCTTGAGTAATATAGGGCAGCACTATTTCTAGTGCTAGTATTTTATTTTCTACTTCTCAAGGGGTTATGACATTTTGGTTCAGTTGTTTCAATTGTGTCTTACTCTTCATGAGTTTTCTTGGTAAAGATACTGGAGTGGTTTGCCATTTCTTTCTCCAGCTCATTTTACAGATGAGGAAACTGAGGCAAACAGGGTAAAGTGACGTGCCCAGGGTCACGCAGCTAGTAAGTGTCTGAGGCCAGATTTGAACTCAGGAAGATGAGTCTTCCTGACTCCAGTCCAGCACTCTATCCACTGCAGCGCCACCTAGCTGCCCAGTAATCATGCAGCATTGCCTATTATGATTAGCTGTTTCTATTACTTCCTTATTTGATTGTAAACTCTATGATGGTAAAGACATTTTCTAAAGAAACTGTCTATCTCTCTGAGCTCAGGGCTCTGCCCTCTCTAGGTACTTGAGAAATGTTTCTTGTGTGGCATCATATTACTGTACACAGTCCGGCACAAAGTAGGTCCCAAGGAAAGATGCTGATTTCTCGATCCAGGACCTAAGTAACTATTTTCCTTCACAGGCATGCTCCCCTTTAAGCAAATTCAGCATGAGAGTATCCACTTTCACCCAGGAGACAACTTCGGAGTATTTTGCTAAAGAATTTTTCATTTTACAAAATGGTTCAAATCAAAACAAGAGACTTAAATAGAGGATTCCTTGGGATTCTTCAGATGATACAGGAGACACAATAATCCAATTTACAAACTTCTCAAATCATCCTCATCATCTTTGACCTCTCTGTAGCTTTCAAACAACATGACCATTCTCTCCCAAGTATTCTTCTCTGGGTTGCTGGTTCTCCTTGTTTTTCTCCTATCTCTTTAAATTATCCTTTACAGAATCATTACTCACAACCCATCCTCTAAATGTGAATGTCCCTCACAACTCTGCCCTCTGCTTCTTTTTTTTTTTTTTTCCCTCTTGGTGACTTCATTAGCTCCCATGGGCCCACTTATCACCTATATGCAAATGGTACCTGGGTCTATATATCCAACTCTCACTTCTCTCTTGAGTTCCAGTCTCTCATTGCCAATCACCTGAGAATGTGAAAAGACCTTCGCCTAAAATGACCAGGGTCTCCCATTGCATCCTGGGTCATCTCCAGTTATCCTGATAAATATCAGGCCACTAGACCCAGACGGTTCTGGAGGAGAAAGTGAGGTTGGTGACCTTGCACAGGTGACTTGACTCTCACTCAAATCCAAGTCAACTGCAAGTCACGTCATTATCTTGATGTCATGGTCCTCTTTGAGAAAGGACAAACACAACGGCCAATCACCTGTCAGAATATCTCCATCCTGATACCCCGTGAGCACATTCAAGCTCAATGTGGCCAAATCTAGAAGAGTGCAAAGCTTAGAATCAAGAAGGCCTGGGTTGGAATCCTCTCCCAATACTTCAGCTGCTGTGTGACTAGAGGCATGTCTCATAAACTTCTTAGGACCTCTGTTTTCCTCATGTGTAAAATGGGAATCTATTTTGGGATAAGAGGGATGAGAGGTGAGGTTGCGTAGTGGAAAGAAAATTAACTGTGCAGTCAGGAATACATAGGCTCAAGTCTCACCTATGATACATACAGGGTCTGCAACCCTGGGCAGACCACTTAGTTTTTCACAGTCCCAGGAAACTCTATAAGAATATTAAATTTCACAGCAAGTGTGGACCTACATTGGCAGACAGAGTTCCTTCCCCAGGAGTTCTCTATACCAGTGAAATTACAGGTCCATTCCCAAAAAGTAGGAGTAACAAAGCCTGCAGTAATGTGAAGCTTGAATGAGACAATTTATAGAAAACACTCTGTAAACCTAAAAGCTTTATAAAAATGTTATTCACTATTTTGCTGGTATTGTGGATAGATGGAGAATAAAATGGCAAACCACTCTAGTATCTTTGCAAGAAAACCCCCAAAATGGGGTCACAAAGAGCTGGACATTACTGAAAAATGACTCAACAACATAGCTTGTATCTGGACTCTCCAGTTCCTATACAGACACTAAAAATGGCAATGTCTATGGATAGAACAGTCTTTATTTCACCCCACAAAAAACACAGAAAACACAAATGATTCATAGGAGTACACAAACAAAGAAACAGGTAAAGCACTCAACTAGTAACCTAGTCTCCCTTTGGAAGGGAACAAAATTTGGCACTATTGAACAATCCTTTAACATGTCCATGAGTCACTTGCCCTCTCACAGGGTCCCAGATTCAGTATCACCTCAAAATTTAGATCTCCCCTTTGATAGTTAAGCACCACCAAATAAGCAATGCCCCTCTCACCAGCGATGTACTGTCCAAATCAGTTAGTCAATCAAGTATTATGTGACCCTGGGCAAGTCAATTAACCCTGTTTGCCTCAGTTTCTTCAACTGTTAAATGAGCTGGAGAAGGAAAGGGCAAACCACTCCAGTATCTTTGCCAAGAAAACCCCAAGTGGGGTCATGCAGAGTCAGACACAACTAAAATAACAGAACAAGTGCCAGGTGCTGTGGGGATTCAAAGAAAGATGAAAAATTGTCCTTGGCTTAAAGAAACTTACATCCTAATGGAAGAGACAAGATGACAACTTTTAGGTACATATATAAACACACATACACAGTTATAGATATAGTAAATGGAAGAGTAGGCACTGGAAGTTGTTAGGGGATTTTCTTCTGTAAAAGATTAGATTTGAGTTGGGCCTTGAAAGAAGGTAGGAGATGGAGATGAGGCAGGGGTGGAGGTGGGGGAAGCATTCCATGCATGGGGGCCAGCAAATGACCCACAGGTAGGGAGACCAGAGATGGTGTGGAAAGACCTTTGAGTGTGGTTGGATTGTAGAATTTGTGGAGGGAATAAGACTAAGTAGAAGAAGCCTGGAGAGATAGAAAGGGGACAAGCTGTGAACAAGGGCTTTAAATACCAGAGGACTTTATTTTCGATCTTGAAGGTAATAAGGAACCACTGGAGTTTATTGAGTAGAGGATGTCATATTCAGACCTATCCTTTAAGAAAATTACTTTGGCAGCTAAGTGGAAGGTGGATTGGAGTCGAGTGAGATGAGGCATGGGAACCAAATAGGAAGCAATTGCCATAGTCTAGACAAAAGGCTGATGAGATCCTGGGCTAGGGTGTTGGCTGTGAGTGGAGAGGAGAGCAATATGAAAGATGGGAAGGCACATGACAATGGGCTGGATCTGTGGGGTGAATGTGAGAGAGGAGGGAAAAAGGAGGATGCTAAGGTTTCCACTGAGCTTGGGTAATTGAAATAGTCTGTCTCTCTGGCTTTTCTCTCCAGGTAGGTAGGTATTCTTTCTTCCAGGCATAGGCTGCATCAGGAAATCCCTTCTTTCTCGAAATTGGGGGTTCTTAATCTTTTTTGTGTCAGGGATTCATTTGGCAGTCTGGTGAAGGCTATAGACTCCTTCTCAGGATACACACACACACACGTATGTATATGTATGTGTGTATACATATATACACACATGTGTACGTATAGTGTGTATGCATGAATGCACAGCACATATATACTGTATGTAAACTATATACATGTGTGTAAATGTACACACATATCTATTTTATGTACATTATATATTATATATTTTACATATACATATTTTATGGAAATGCTAAATATCAATTAGGAGTTACGAAAAATAAAGATGTACTTTTCCTTCCCCATTCAAGTTCATGGACCCTCTGAAATCTGTCTATGGTCTCCTTGGGGGCATCTGTGAACCCTAGGTTAAGAATTTCTTCTCTAGAAGTTCTAGTCCCTGAGCTCTTGAACTTGGAGTTGTCCACTCTGCAACCCCCAAGACTGAGACTCTTAGGCCGAGTGAGCATGCACAGTCTGCTTCTTTAGGGGATCTCTTCTTGCCCTGGCTACTACCATCTTTAGAGCTGGAGGAATCTACTCTTGAAATTACTTCTTTCAGGCCAAAAAGAAGTCTATGAAACATAGCCCCAGGCTTTCATTTCCTGGAAGGAGGAGACTGTGACTCCATGACAACTGTAGGACCCCCCGAAAGGTTTCAGGCTGGTCTGAACCACAGGAGGAGAAAAGGAAGTCCGAGAGCCCCAGGTGGTCTATCGGCTCCCTCTTATGACCCATAGAGATGGTTGGCTCCTTTTACAGGAATGTATTGATCTGCATGTAACAGTCAATCAATCATCAGATGTTCCCTGTATCTTCTCAGCAAGGAGTCAGTGGGCTCATCTGCTCTCCAAAGGGACGGTCCCCTTAGATGCCTTTCAATAGAAGCTCATACTCTGTAATGCCATCAAGTTGACTGAGGGAATCCATTTAATTGACCAGGCGCACTCATGATCACCCCCTTTCCTCATACTCTATCCACAGGACCACCACCCAAGTTAAGGCTCATCATTTGGTCACAAATAGCCTGATGGCTCTTCCTACCTTGAGCTTTTCCCCTTCCCAATTTATCCTTCACACAGTTGCCAAAATAAACTTCCTCATTTGTGGATCTGACCATTTCACTGCCCTGAGAAAAAAATTCCAGTGGCTCCTTATTGTCTCCAGGATAAAATGGAAACTTCTCAGCCTGCGTTTGAGGCCTGCCCAATCCTGTTCCAACCTACTTTCCCAGCCTTATTTTACCTTACTTCCTTTCCCACACTCTGTATTCCAATCAAGCTGTTCCCCACTTTCAACATGCTGTCTCCCACCTCAGGGCATTCATGAAAGCCTTCTCCCAAGCCTGAGATGTGTTTCCTCCCCATCTCTACCTTGCAGAATCTTTTTCTTCCTCTAAGGCTGGGCTCCCCTCCTGCCTCCTGATCACCCTCCCTCTTCCACAACCCCAGCTGAAAGTGCTCATTTCTCCTGGGCCTCCATCATACTCTTCCATATTCTCTGAACACAGGCAGTGTCCTCTGTTGGAATTCCCACTTCAACTTTGTATCCCCTGTGTTGAACACAAGGCTACCTACTCAGCTAGACTGTAAATTCCCTGAAGGCAAGGCCTTTTCAGTCTTTTTCTTCGGGTCCCCAGTGCCAAGCACTGTACCTGATACATAGCAAGTACTTTATATGTGCTTGTTGACTGGCTGATCATTCACATTCGTTCACTGGATTCTCACAAAAGCCATGAGAAGGGGGCAGGGCAAGGAAGTATTACCCCCATTTTATAGATGAGGAAATGGAGGCTTAACATATCTGACTAGGAAAGTGATGGAAATAAGTGGGCAAAGCCATTCACTCTCTAACCCAATCCCTGTTTTGTTATATGAAGAATTACAGAACGTTAGAGCTAGAAGGAGCCTTAGAAACCATCGATGGTGTTTGTGCGGCAGGGGAAAGTTTTGAACTGGGAATCAAAAACCCTGCGTTCAAATCCTGATTCTGTTACTAACTATGCAGCTTTGGAGAAGTCACTCAACTCCTCCGAGTCTCAGTTTCCCTGATGTGCCCTGATGCTTACACTGCCTGTTTCAAGGGGTTATTGTGAAGAATGCGCTTTGTAATCCTGGAAAGATTACAGAAATGGCAACTATTGTCATTATCTAGTCTAAATCCCTCATGGTTGGGGAGGGTTTTGCAAGTTATTTTACTTAATTTTTAAATGAACAAATAATTATTTTTTCTCCCTCCTACTCCCTCCCACATTAAAAGGGAAAAGAAAAAGAAAATCCTCATAACAAATATGCCATCAAGCAAAACTAATTCATACATTGTCCACGTCCAAAAATGTAGGTCTGATTCTGCATCTTGAATCCACTTCCTCTCTGCCTGGATCACTGTTGGTTCCCTGGGATCACATCAACCCTCCTTTTGCAGAGGGTACCACAGAGGGCTCAAGGAGGCCTGGGCACGGCCTCAGAGTCACTGAGATGATTTTGAGAATTACAGTATGTTAGATTTGGGGAAGATCTCAGAAGTCATCTACCCCAGCTCCACCTGAATGGAAATCTCCTTCTACAACCATCTGATGGTGATTCTCCAGTCTGTACTTAATGACCCCTGATAGGGAATTCATTCTCCAGTGACAGGGACCTCACAAGACGGAAGCAGCTGCCAAGGCTGGTTCCATTCAGGCACTGTTCTCAGGCTGTCCCCTTTACTTCTGGGGAACATGGCAGGTTTATTTTCATCTTTTTTATACTCATTTGGATCAGTAATTTCCCTTCCAGTGATCTGAGCACTGGTCTGAAACAGACACCATCTGTCCAGACAAAGGATCCCGGGGGCCTGGCAGGGAACAGGTCTCAGGGGGAGGATTTCCAAATCCAAGGAAGCCCCTGGGCTCTTTTCAGGTTTCTCCAGCTTACCACATGGTAAACTTGTTTCCTTGTAAAATGAAGATAACCCAAGTGACTCATTAAGCAGGGGCAGGGAGGTAGCCTAGTGGGCATCCAGCCACACTGGATTCCATTCATGTGTCCTTAATCTTAACACCAGCTCCCATTTCCATACCACCCTCAGGTTTGCAAAGATGTTTTCACAACCATCAGTGAACAGGGTCATAGCATCAAAGAATTTAAAGCTTGGAAATTATCCTAGTCCTACAGATAAGGAAACTGAGGCCCTAGGAGATCAGGTGACTTGCTCACGGTCATATAACTTCTAAGTGTCAAGGGTCTAAGAAGTCAGCTGCCTGGTTCTAGGTCCAGTGCTCTTTCTGCCCCACTCTGCTGTCTGTCTAGGCAGCGCAAACCTTCTTGTCTCCATTTTTTAAGAGATGTATGACTTGCCCAGGGTCACACAGCAAATGTCAGAACTGGGATTTGAACTCATGTCTCCTGAATGCAAGCTCAGCACTCTTCCCACTGCACAATATTACCTTCGCAAAATGGTCCAGAAAAGAGTGACCAGGATTGTGAGGGTATTCAAAGCTATTTCATTCTTTTCAATTAAGGAAATATTTATTAAATTCCTACTCTGCAAGAATGTGTTTCTCTTCTAGGCAATGGGGACAAACGACCAAAATAAAACAGTCTCTGTCCCAAAGGAGCTGATCTTTTCCTGGGAAAATGCAACATACACAAAGATAAGAACAAAGCAAAGTGAACTGAACACAAGGGTACAACAGCAAGAGGGTAGATTAGGAGAAGCTTCGTGTCATAAGTAGTACCGGCTACATATGGGCTCACAAGCCCAACCCCGACTCACACTGGCAGGCTGGGCCCCCACAGAGTTTCTGGTTACTCAAGGGGGTAACTTTGAAGGGTAAAGGCTGATTTTTAATACTGCTGTTTATAAGCCCTCCCTACTGTGCTCCTGTGGATGGTCATTTAACCAGCTAACATCTCACCAATATCATTTACTTGATCAACATCACTTAGCTTTTACAAAGGCAGATTTACTGAAAGGGTATAACAAGGACCTAAGTACAACAGCTTCTGCCAAAGGCTAGATGAACTCTTCCCAAGTTTGAGAAAAGTGGGCTTAGACTCAGGAAAAGTTTTAAGCTCCTGGCTGGCTGAGTCCTATGACCTAAGCTCTGGGGCATGAACTTGTGGCATATGTTTTGGGTACTCAGGGACCTCATCTGCTCTCCTTCTAATTCCTGGCTGATGAAGATACTCAAGTTGGAGAGTCTCCAGAGAAGCCAGGGAAGCAATACTGTATAATTTTCCAATTCTTTCCTCCCCAGGTACTGATTCAATGGACCTCATGTTCCAGCTGCTCCTTCTTCCTCCCTATGCCTTCTCTTCAGGGAGGCAGTGTGGTACAGTGGGAAGTGTAGATTTTCTGGAAATCAAGTTTTGCTATTTACTTGCTGTGTGAGCTTGGGCAAGTCCCTTCCCTTTCTGGGGAGAGGAATGGATAGGAGTTCCAATGGTCCTTGCACTATCCATCTCATAGAGCCATTATTTGGAAAGCACTTTGTCAATTATAAAAAAACCTAAAACACGCAGATGGGGTTGTGATCATGATCAACTGTCCTTGGTTTGAATCAAGACTTCAACCCAGGTCACGTCTGACTTGTGCTTTTCTCTCACCCACACATTTTCTATTAACTTCAGAAGCAGTTTTAAAAAAAAGGCCCAAGGTAACAACATTTTCTCCTAATATCTCAGTGTTTTGGCTTTTATCTCTCTGACAGTATCTCCTTACCCAAGGCTGTCCTACTTTCTACAGTGTGCCTCTCCTCAACTCAGCCAATTTATTGCTGTAGTCCTTTGGCTGGGCAATTTCTTTTTGCTGCCTGGTACCCGTTTCTACCCATTTCTTGTTTCTAGGAGCACACATTTGCTTTTAATCTCTAATTTTGGACCATTTAAACTTTGTAAATGCTGAAACACAAACATTAATCTTAAAAACAATCCTAAATTGACTAAAGGATTTAAAGTTGGAAGGGAACTTAGAGGTCATTTGGTCCAAACCCCTCATTTTACAGATGGGAGAGCTGAGGCCCAGAAAGGGGGAAACACTGGCTCAAGCTGGAACAGGAAGTTAAATGGCAAAATAGGGATCTGAAAACAGGGTCTGGGCCTGAAAGGTCAGGGATCCCCTCCTAATTCCCTGTTATTACTCTGAACAGAAATTTGCGTCTTTCTAAATTCAAGGCACTAGATGTGTTTCTGACAACAAATGGAATAACTCTAATCCCCTTTTGGCTGGACGCTTTGTCTTATTTTACTTTCTAACAACAATATATGGATCCTCCCAAATTGCCCCTCTTAGGCTCTATTTCCTTTGCTTCCACCCTCCCCTCATCCCTTACCAGTCATTCTAGGATTGAGGGGTAGGGTAAATTAGAACCATGGAATGTTAGAATAGGAAGGTACCTTACAGATGGCTGAGTCCAATCTCTCAGTGTTGCTGATGAGCTGAGATGGGGCACTGAGGAGTGGGATGGAAGTCAGGTCAGAGAGTTGGAACTGGGGGATCAAGGATGGATGTAGAGAATTAGACTTGGTCTCCTGCATAGAGGTGAGAGGTGAAGTCAGGGGAGTAAAGACTGAACCACTGGGTGACACACTGAAGGGTGGATAGGAGAAAGAGGAGCCATTGAAAGAGAAAGGAGCTGTCAGAGAAGTAGGAAGAGCGCCCAGAAAGCGCTCTTGTCAATGTTGCGGCTCAGGGGTCATCCAAGGGCTTCTTAAAAGATGGAGAGCTCATTACCTTCCCAGGCAGTCGGTTCCACTTTGTGACACTATAATTGTAAGGATATTCTTTCCAATATTGGGTCAAAATCTGCCTAACCCTGACTTCTACTTGTTGCTGCTTCCCAGTAACATGAAGGATTCTGCCCTTGGGGGCCAGCAGGACAAGTAGTATCCTGCTTTCCCATGACATCCCTTCACGAAGTTGAAGACAATGATTGCAGCCCTGCGTAGTCTCGTTGCTGTTTGGTCATTTCAGCTGTAGCCAACTTTTCATGACCCCATTTGGGTTTTTCTTGGCAGAAACACTGGAGTGGTTTGCCATTTCCTTCTCTAGTTCATTTTACAGATGAGGAAACTGAGGCAAACAGGGTGAAGTGCCTTGCTTAGGGTCATACATCTAGTAGGTCTCTGTGCCAGATTTGTGCCTGGAATTCCACTGTGACACACAGTTGCGCCAGTTCATTCAAATGAGTCTCACGGTGATAATATCACAGATTAAGAGCCGGAAGGAACTACTGAGACCACTGAGACATCAAATCACAGATCTAGGGCTTGAAGGCAGGAAGGAAACAGGCATTTATGAAGTGCTTCCTGTGTTCCAGGCACTGTGCTAAGTGCTTCACAAATGTTTTCTCATTTGATCCTTAGAACCAGCCTGGAAGGTAGATTTTTATTTTATGATTATTTATTTTTTATTATTCCCATTTTATAGTTGACAATGACTGAGGCAGACAGGGATTAAGTGACTTACCCTGAATCATGTTGGGATTTGAACCCATAGCCAGTACTCTTTCCACTACAAACTGCTACATCTCCCTTTAGAATTTCTAGGTTTGCAAAGTGCTTTCTTCGCAACAACTTTTTCTGCCAAAATATTATTTCCTAATCTGTAAATTATCAAAACTTTTAAATTATCAACATTTTCAGATTAGGAAATTGAGGTTTGGTGACATGTTCAAATTCATACAACCAGAGAACATCAGAGCTAGGATCTGAACTCCAGTGTCTCTTGACTTTAAGCCCAGCGTTCATGTGGCCCTGTTTTCATTCTGCTTTTTTAGACACCCTGACTTCCTTTCAGATGGATACAATACTCTGACTTTTCAGGAACCATTTTCCTGTGACTGCTGGAACATTTAGAAATTCCAGAAATGGAAGATGGCCTTTTTCTTGAGTACAGGGAAATAAATACTCCTTTCTATGCTGGGGAGACATCACCTTGCCCAAAGATGAAATTTGTGCTTGGGGCAAGACTGCTCTGCAGACCTTTTAATCTGCTGTGAGCAGGGCTGAGTGGCCCTTGTCACTGGCTTCTTAAGGATGTCTAGACCAGTGGTAAACATAATTCCAGAAATCGTGCTGTCTCTTGGGAAGGGAGAGGGGAGGTGTGGGCTACCAGACGTGCTTTTAGTTTCTTTCTTTCTCTCACTAGACAATCACTCACTCATCACTAGGCCTGCTCTGCTCCCAAGCCCCAACGTCTACTGATGGATATGACCATTCGGTCCAATTCCATAAACATTTGTTAACTATCTGCAGTGTGCCAGACCCTGTGTCCAGCCCTAGGGATACAAAGATGGATATGTTGGTGTGAATGAGTCTCTGTAGGTGGGGCCTCCCAGGGGAGGTTCTTTAATTATGGCTGGGACGACGGGGAGTGCCCAGGCCTACATGGGGCAGCCAGGAGGGTCCTCTTAGAAGGTAGATAAACCTGCTGGCTCTAGAAGGCAGAATAAGGAACACTGGAGGAGAAGGCAGAATTAGAGAGGGGGAGATTTTGACTCCATCTAAGGCAGTGGTTCTTAATCTGGGGTTAATGAGAGTTTAGATGTTCGGTGAACTTGGATGAGAAAAATTAATCTTTATTTTCATCAACTGCTAATGGAAATCTAGCATGTCCTTTAATTTTCGGCTCCTGGAACACTCTGTCCTCTCCTCTGACTACTGACCTCCCTGGCTTCCTGTAAGTCCCAGCTAAAATCCCATCTTCTACAACCCCTCTTAATTTTCAGTGCCTTCCCTCTGCTGGTTAATTCTTATTGATCTGATAGAGCTTGTTTTGTACATATTTGTTTTTCGCATTAGATTGAGGACTCCTTGAGGTCAGGCCCTGTCTTTTACCTCTTTTTGTACCCCCAGCACTTAGCACATGGATTCCTATCCCTTAGCACAGTGTCTGGCACACAGTAGACAATTAATAAATGTTTATTGATTGATTTAAAAAGCTTAATTCTGGGATGGGGTCCATAGTTTTAGACATTTAACCCTCCTTACCTCAATTTTCTCATCTGTAAAATAAGCTGGAGAAGGAAATGGCAACTCACCTCAGACAGGGTCACGAAGAGTCAGGCACAACTGAAACAACTAAACAACAAGTTCCTGACTCCAGGCTCAGTGCTCTATCCACTGCACTACCTAGCTGTCTCCTAAGGGGAGAAGGGAGAGACGGCTGTCACCTAGGGAAGAAGGACAATCAGGAAAGGCTTCCTGAAGGTGGCTCCTTAAGGAAACATAGATTTAGAGCTGACCTTACATCTTGTCCAACTCCTTCATTTTGTAGATGAGGAAACTGAGGCCCAGTTAAGTGACTTGCCTAAGGTTACAGAGTTGTAAGTGGCAGGGGTAAGATTTGAATCCAGATCCTCTGACTCCAAATCCCTTGCTCCTTCCATTGAACTACTGTCAGAGGTGTGCTCTAAAGCAAGGGAGGGACTTTAACAGGGAAGGAGAGAGGGATGGGGGTAGGAATCCATTCTGGATGGCAGGGGACCAAATAAGTAAAAGCATGAGGTTTGGTGAATAATTCAGCTTCTGAAGAGTATAGAATATATAGAAATACAACTGGACAGAGCTATTGGAGACCAGTGAGGGAGGACCCCAGTGCTAGAATAAGAAGTCTGGGCAGATTGCCCGAGCTGTATATGAAGGGTCGAAGTGACACAAAAAAAGTGTTTCTGGTCTCTACTGCTAGATTGTGGATGAGGCCAAAGTCGTCAATAACAACCAATTTGCACAGCTGCACAGTCCTTTACAATTTGCAAAGCACTTTCCCATTTCTGATCTCAGCTCATTGTCATGCCTACTGTGCGCTGTTCTCAGTGCTAGGGATAAAAAAGTCTCTTCAGTCAAGAAGTTTACATTCTACTGGAGGGGAAACTTGGGTATAAAGAAATAAATACAAAATGTATGTCAAATAAATATGAATGATTTTGAGGGGCAGGATGGGCTCAGGGGATGAGAAAAGGAGGCCTGATAACCGGGGAGGGGGGCAGGAATCAGGAGTAGTCTCTTCTAGGAGACAGCATCAGAGCCAAGAATGGGAGGGAGGGAGCTGGGGAATATCAAGAGACAAAGGAGGAACATTAGCATGTATGGGAGACAGTGTGTACAAAGCCAGGAAATGAAACATAATCATGTTATGGGGAGCATCAAACAGGCCACTTTGGATGGAATATAGAATGTGGCAGAGGGAGAGTAGGAGAAGGTGGAGAGGTGAATAATGAATAATGGATCAGCCTGGAAAGATGGGCTGGAATCAGAGTGTGAAGGTCGAAATACCACACAGGTATCTGAATCTTAACTTAAAGGCAATAGGGAGTTGTTGAAGATTCTTGAGCTGGGACAGGAAGGCTGGGCAGAGATTATTATTTCTATTCTGAAGATGAGAAAGCTCAGCCCCAGGGAGGTGAAATCTGATCACTCGGGCAGGACATACAAATCATAATCTTAACTGCTCACGCTATCCTTTCCTCGTTTTGTTCACAAAGTTCCCTGTGTTTCCATTGGAATATCCTTCCCTTCTCTTTTTCATCTGCTGAATTCTCCCCATCCTTCAAGATATACTACTACAAATTCTGCTTCTTGCAGGAAACCTCCTCTGATTCTCACAGTTAGAAAGGACTTCTTTCTTGGCTGTCTATGGTGTCTTGTACGTCTTGAATGTCCTTTCCACATTTTGCTTTCTTTCACGGTTATTGATGGTTGGGGTCTTACCTCTTTTGGCAGCTAGATGGCAAAATGGATAGAGTCCTGCCTGGAATCTAGAGGACCCTGAGTTCCAATGCAGCCTCAGACATGAACTATGTGACCCTGGGCAAGTCACTTCATAGTATTGCCTCCCTTTCCTCATCTGTAAGATGAGATGGAGAATGAAATGGCCAAACACTGTATTATCTTTGCCAAGAATACTCCCATTGGGGTCACCAAAGAGTTGGACACAACTGAACAACAATTTATCAATTTTACTAGATTGGGAGCTCCCTGAGGACAGAGATTGGGGCCTATTCATCTTTGTAAAGCTTTTGGTGCCCAATACAGACGCCCTCCCCCCCCCCCACCCAGTAAGTAGCATTAAGTAGGTACTTAACAAAAAGTGCCTTCCTCTCCCAGGGTCTCAATTTCCTCCTCCATAAAATGAAGATGGCAATATTTGCCTTTGCTTTCTCATAGGGATATTGTGAGGAGTAGGGGGATCATGAGAACTCAGTAGTTATAAAGTGCTATGAAAATTCTATTTTTACCCTTATCCTATTGTTTCTCCTTTGTTCCAGTGCCCCAGGGATATTCTCTTATCACTTCTGTCCTGAAAGGTTCTCCCTGGTCCAGTCCATGGCCAGGGATGAACCTCTGGGTATGTCACAATGTGGGCCCTCCAAGAGTGGGCTGAAGGATTCTGGAGCGCTGCTCTCTCTCTCTCTCTCTCTCTCTCTCTCTCTCTCTCTCTCTCTCTCTCTCCTCTCTCCTCTTCCTACTGAACTTCCCCCCTTTCAGCATCTCTCTTGGGCTAAGAGAAGAACCAAGATCCAAAGAGTTATTGAACTGGACAGGTCTTTATAACATAGATCGTCAGAGCTGAAAGAGACCCTGGAGACCCCCCAGTCTAGGGATGGGGAAACTTTGGCCTTCTAGGTCCTTGGGTATGGCCTTTTGATGAAGTCCAAGTTTTACAGAACAAATCCTTTTATTAAGGGAATTTGTACTATGATGTTTGGATTCAGTCAAAGGGGGGCACTTGAGGACCTAGAGGTCTACATGTGGCCTTGGGGTAGAAAGTTCCCCACCTCTGGACTAGTCCAACCTTTTCATTTTACAGAAGAGGAAGCTGTAGTCTAGAAAGGGAAAGGGATTTATCTAAGATCACAGAGCCAGTAAATGGGAGATCTGGGATTTAATTCCTGATCTCCTTGCTCCCAGTTCAGGATCTTTCCTTTCTATAATATTGGCTCCCAAGCCCTCAAAAATGAAATGTTGCCATGCCTCAACCAGATTGCCTCCTGCAGCTTTATATCCTGATCCTTGAAAAGGCATGCTGGGGAAGAAAGAGAAGAGACAACATTCCAGTGTTAGGTTCATAATTAGGTACCACCTGCCTGGCCTACAGACTTAGAGCCCACTGGGTGCCAGCTTCTGTGGTGGTCATTATGTTCCTCAGAAGCTATCTATGGCATGCAGTTGGTGAAGATGTACCCCATTACTCCTTGACCTCTTGGGATAGGCATTAAGAGTCAGAAATAAAGAGCAGATTAAATCAGGCAGAGAAAACGCCTGCCAGAGATTTGTAGAAAGTCAGAAGAGGCCTTAGAGATCATCAGATCTAACTCATCATTTTACAGATGTGGAAACTGAGGCTCAGAGTTCTGACTGACTTGCCTAAGGTCACAAAAGAACTTAGGAATAGAATCAATGATCCAGACTTCCAGCCCAAGGCTCTTACCATTGCCCTAAAACAACTGGCCTCTCCACCCCCACTCTATCTTTATGGACCTTTCTTGAGGAAAAAAGACCCCCTTGTATTAAGTAGCTTGAGAATACTAAAAACTGAATTACAAGCACCCAATTACCCATTACTATGTGAGGATGTCATGTACTGTGGGAAAGTGAAAACCTAGGGTCACAAGACCCAGGATTGTATCCTTTCTCCACTAGTGACTTACCTATGTGAACTTACACAAGTCACTTCTCTCTGGAGGGTCTCAGTTTCCTCCTATGTAAAATGAAGGGGTTGAACTGAGAGGCCCTCCAATTCTAAATCCTGTGAACCTATATGTCTATGAGGTAGGTTTAGTTTTGGGGGGGGGGGTACAATAGAAAGGCTCTGGAATCAGAGAACAGGGATTGAAATCCTGATTATACTTAACTACCTGCATGGCCTTGGGCACATCCTTTAACCCCCAGAGCCTCTATTTTGTTGTCTATAAAAGAAGGATTTGGACTAGATCACCTCTCAAGTTCTAGATATATGACCCTAAGAACCATGAGGTGAGTGTCTTATGGCAATTGGTCCTGAAGGAAGGGATGGATGGAAGTGTGCTGGGGAGAACTTCACTTGTACTGGAAGTGGGCACCAAGAGTCTCAGATCTCTCCCAAATATGCCGCCTCTGCCTTGCCTTGTACAAAACACAGCTCCTGTCCTTATTTTCCTATTCCAAAAAAACATAGAGCTCAGAATGGAAAGGGACCTCTGGTGGGCATGAAACCTTCAGTCTTGACAATGCTGAGACTGACACTATCTCTCCTCTCTCTGGGTGACTTGGGGTGGCTAAGGGGTGGGGGTGACAGAGCGATGGGGAAGATGCTTCCTCTCCCCTCCCTGTGCTCCATATCACTTGAGCTCTTGCTGGCTCACTCTTTTTCTCTGTCTCTTTTTAAATAGCACCAGGAAGCAGCAGTGTGGCCTTCCCAATGAATGGAGGGTTGGAAGAAATACTGGCTAAGGATAGGGCTGTGGTTTGTGTGTGTGTGTTTGTGTGTGTGTGTGAAGTCTTGGGATCCTTCCCATCCTGGCCCTCCTGATGACAGAGCTCCAAGGACCTGGCAGGTGGCAGATTTTCCCTCCTCTGGGTGTGTGGGTGGGTGGGTGGAGGGTGTGTATGATCTCAGGAAGCAGCCGGAAGAAAAATCACCAATGACCATAAATGGATTTTCCTGTTGCTTCCTCTGCAGCAAACAGAGCTAAGCCTGCCTAGTGAGGAACAGCACCTAGGGGACCCCACCCCACCCACCCAGGGAAGTCTGAGAAGTGAAGCAGGGTTGGAGTATGTATTGGGGGAGAGGAGAGTATGACATTGAGTATTCAAGGTCACTTTCAGTGACTGATCAGACAGGTAATGATACAACGATCCTTATTTCCACTCTTCCAGGATTGGTGATTCCACGGGTGTGAGTGCTCTATCCACTCAGACCCCAAACTCTTCATGCTTTGGGAGATGGTTGCAATACCTGATGAATGGCCCTCTGGTGGGAAGTCTCTGAGACAGGAATCCATCCCCTGGCCTGTCTAGACAAAGACTGTCCAGATTAGGGGGATAGGCCTACTTGAGCTTGGACTCCCCTAGAATGAACTTTGAGGATCCAGGGTCACTTCCATTTCATGAGGAAGCATCAAGGAAGGATATTAAGAGGTGGGTTAGGCAGAGGATTGTGATAGGAAAATAATAAAACTATCAACACCTCGAATTTGCATATTATAGTTACAAAGCACTTTGGGCCCATTAACTTACTCACCACAGCTCAGCCCCTCATGATCCCTTGCTTAGACTACCGAAAAACCTCCTAATGGGTGTCCCTGCCTCCGGTCTCTCCCCTCTACAATCCAGTGTCCCCAGAGTGGCCAAATTGATATTCCTAAAGCATGGGCCTGAGAGCCTTACTCCTCTGCTCAAGGACCTTCACTGGTTCCCTGTTGCCTCTAGGATAAAATATAAACTCTTCTATCTGATCTTTCTCTGTTCTTCACACACAATACTCTGTATCTTGTCTTTCCTGACTTTGTCCTGATCATCCCCCATGCCTGCAGTGTCCTCCTTCCTTACACAGAATATCTTCTTGTAAGAAGCAGCTCAGAGGTACTATTAACCTTAGACACTGATTAGCAGTGTGACTCTGGGCAAGTCATTTCACCCTGTTTGCCTCAGTTTCCTCAACTGTAAAATGAGCTGGAAAAGGAAATGGCAAACCACTCTAATCTCTGCCAAGAAAACCTCAAATGCGGCCATGAAGAGTTGGATGTGATTGGAAAAAAATGGTAGCTAGATGGCTCAGTGGATAGAGCACTGGGCCTAGAGTTGGGAGGATCTTGGGTTCAAATCTGATCTCACACACTTACTAGTTGAGTGACCTTGGGCAGGTCACAACTTCTGTTTTCCTTAATCCACTGGAGAAGAAAATGACAAACCCCTCCTGTATCTTTGCCAAGAAAACCCCATGGGAACTATGGTCAATAGGTCCCAAAGAATCAGTCATGACTGAATGACTGAACAACAAGCAAATTTTACATGAAGTCTTTCCTGATCTCTCTCCACCTCCAACAGTGGGTACCCTTACTCCTAAACTTCTTAGTATTTGACTGCTTCATGAGGATAGCTAGGTGGAGCAGTGGATAGAGCACTGGCCCAAGAGTTAGGAGAGCCCAAGTTCAAATCTGGCATCTGACTCTTATTCGTTATGTGACCCTAGGCAAATCATCTGTTTGCCTCAGTTTCCTCATCTGTACAATGAGCTGGAGGAGTCACTGGCAAACCAGTATCTCTATCAAGAAAACCCCAGATGGGGTCACAAAAAGTTGGACATGATTGAATGACAGCAATATTTTGTGCTTTGCATGTTTTATTTTCTTGATATTTATGCTCTGAATATTTTTATATACACTTAACTCCTCTATTAGAATGTAAACTCATTGTAAGTGGGGCCTATTTCAATTTTTGCACTTGTATCCTCTGTTTACTGTTTAGTTATTTTCAGTCATGTCTAATTCTTCTTGACCCCATTTGTGGCTTTCTTGACAAAGATACTAGAATGGTTTGCCATTTCCATCTCCAGTTCATTTGACAGATAAGTAAATTGAGGCAAACAGATTTAAGTGACTTGCCCAGGGTCACCCAGCTGTCAGTGTGTGAGGCTGGATTTGAATTTAGGAAGATGAATCCTCCTGATTTCAGATGCAACATTCTATTCACTCTACCACCTAGCTGCCCCCAACAGATACTTGTCCATTGATTGATTTTAAAGCCTTTTGGAGCCTATCTCCAAATTATCTATTCAGAGTGATTTCCTATTACTTGCTCTCACACAGCTTACTTGCTGTTCCCTGTGCAAAACATTCCATCTTCTCACCTCTGACCATTGCCAATGCTGGCCCCCATGCCTAGAATGTCCTATCTTTTCACCTCTGCCTCTTAGAATTTTCTTCTTTCAAGATTCAGTTCGAGCACTGCCTCTTACATGAAGATCTTCCTGATTCCCCCAGCTGTTAGTACTTGCCCCAGCAATTAGCAATAGTAAATATTTCCTATGTACTTCTTTGGGTACATGTTGCCTCCATCCAACCCCCTTCTCTCGGGCAGAATATAAGCTCTTTGAAGGTAAAAATGACTTCATTTTGCCTCGGTCCTTAGTGCATAGCACCTAATAGGAGCTTAATAAATATTGCTGAATGAAGGAATGATCCCTACATTTAAGAGAGCATAGATTATTGTCTCCATTTTATAGATAAGGATATTGATTGGATTAGAGGTGGGCTGACTGAATTCTTTGAGACGGTTCCACCACAACAAATCATAAAACCGCAATAGTTTTTGGCATCCCTGGGTGGGCAGAGCGTAAACCCCAAAAGTTTTTGGTGTCCTGAGGCTCAGGGCGGGTAGTAATTCATCTTGGGTCACACAAACATTTAGTGGCAGAGCTTCTACTGGAATCCCATCTTTAACCCTTTACGCCCATTCCAGTGCTACTTTCAAGACATGACAGGCTTTCCTGTTTTATATTTTGAGGCAGAATGTGTAGGTCCATGCGGTCACACCGTTAAGTAGCCTATGTTTTACCCATAACCCTGGTGATGTTCAGCTTAGACTCTAGAGAGGCCTGGAATCTTCTCAGAGCTCTTTGGCCTCTTTGAAAAGAAACCTTCTTTCTGGTTGCATCAGAGGGCTGTTCGTGGCAGGGATGGTCCACAAAGCACCTCTGATCAACCAGGGAGAACATGTGATTATCAAGCAGGCTGGCTGCCCTTCCTAGGAGTCGAGATTAAGATTCACTTCCTGGGGAGCTGTTCAGCACTGTAAGTCAAAGCCACATTAACAGTCAGAAGGAAGGAGGGGAGAAGGTAGGGAAGTGATGGACCTATTGTTTCCTGCCCTGGTCAGAACACAACCAGAGGACTGAGTCTAGTCTGGAGGACAAATTTTAGGAGGGCCATTGACAAGATGGAGAATAACCAGGGTGATGCATGAGCCAGAGATCATGCCATGTGAGAACCAGTAGAAGGAAATGGGGATGCTGAGCCTGGAGAAGAGAGGACTTGGGGAGTGGGAAGGAAACTCTATCCCTGTCTTCATGGATCTGAAATGCTGTCAGGTTAAAAATGGATTAGATTTGTTTACCTAGCCCCAGAGGGTGGAACTAGAAGCAAGAGGAGGAAGATAAAAGGAGAGCAGTTTTGTCTCTGTTATAAGACTTCCTTCCTAACAGCTGAATGAGGATGACCTGGCTCTCCCTCTGAGATAATGATGCCCCCATCACTGGAGGCATTCATGGCAAGGCTCAGAGATAATCTGTTTGGGATCATTTGAGCCAAAGCTAGAAAAGACACCAGAAGCCAGATAGTTCAACCCCTTCATTTTATAGATAGGAAATCTAAAGGTCAAGAATGGGGAATGTTTCATCCCAAGTCACACACATGGTAAACAGCAGAGCTAAGAGGTCAGTCAGTAAACATTTATTAAGCACCTTCTATGTACCAGGCACAAATATGGAAAAAAACCCACCCAAAACCAAAACCCCAGTCCCTACCCTCATGGAACTTATGTCTAATAGGGGAAAACAACACATGAAAGGGGGAGGGGAGGCACAGAAAGATCCCTGTGCAGAGGCATGATGGAAAAACCCAAAGGAGTGAAACCAAATGGGAAATGAAGAAGTGACTGGCCTTGGGCACCCTCCTTAAAGCTAGGTTTTGGGAGGAACTCTTTGCTCCACTCTCCATTCAGAGGGCAGAGGGTATGAAAGGTACTGATGAGGTGCCCAGCTCATCTGACTCCAAATCTGATCTCCTTCCCCTAGGGCAGAGGGCCAACTCAGGTTCTCTGCTCCAAGGAGTTGGCACTAAGCATTCCTTAATGGTACCTTAAGCAATAAATAACTGTAAAGAATATTATGAGAATTCTATTAAATTACCCTGGGGGTCCACAACATATTTTTGTTGTTGTTGAAAGGAGTGTTTGGAGAAAAACTCACTGGGAATCACTGCATTAGGGTATTATGGAAGACAGGATTCATTAAGCTGGCAAACAAGGTGGATTAGATGACTGAAGTAGAAACAGGACTTTGACTTGAACTTCCTCAATTCTTTCGAGTCAGTATTTACTAAGCACTTACTGTGTGCAGAATGGGCAGCGAGGGGGTGTGGCGGATAGAGTGCAGGGACTGGATTCAGAAGACTCCTCTTCCTGAGATCAAAATCCTGTCTTTAACAGTTACTAGCTGTGTGACCTTGGGCAAGTCACATCACCCTGTTTGCCTCAGTGTCCTTGTTTCTAAATTAAGCTGGAGAAGGAAATGGCAAACCACTCCAGTATCTTTGCCAAGAAAACCCCAAATGGGGTCATGAAGAGTCAGAGACAGAATTGAAAAAACGATAATCTGTGATCTGAACGGTGTGCAGAATAATGGACACAAAATTTGATTAAGATGTGGTTCCTACCTTCATGGAACTTCTATCTAGTATGGGGTAAACACAAGATCAGGTAACTATGATAGATACTATTTTAGGTGCATTAGAAAAGTGTGAGAAGCACCACATGAAGGGCAAGGGGGTTGGTCATTACTGGCCAATGGACCAAAGGTAGCCTCTGGGAGGAGCTGACATTTCTGCTGGACTTTAAAGAATTCAACTGAAAAAATGGATGAGAGAGGAAATTGCTGGCACAGGAAACAGGAAGAAAAGGTACCCAGTCATTATTTTGGGAGACAGAAAATATTCCTCACATGGTAGTAAAATGAGATGGTTAGTGGGGTTTACAATCAATGCACATCATACTAATGCCCCATACCACCCAGAGCCTCACACATCTGCACTGAGGGCTCCAGTCAGGTAAGGAATTAATGATGATGATGATAATGTCTTCAGGGCCCCCATTTTCCAGCCCCCACCAACAGCCCATCCATCCTAGAGACCAGGAAGATCACCAGCTCAAAGTCCTAGAACAGGCAAAGATCTCAGAAACCACCTACTCCGATCCCTTCATTTTATAAATGAGGAAACTGAGGTCCAGAGAAGTGAAATGCCTTGCCAGTGGGGTACAGATAGTGTTAGAAGTAGGATTTGAATCTAGGCCCTCTGACTCCAGATGCCTGAACCTTTTGGCCAGTGCTCTCTAGGCTTAGCCACAGAATCATAACATAAACTCTCAGAACTGGAAAAGCCTTTAGATACCATCTGATCTAATTCCCTCATTTCACAGAGGAGGAAACTGAGCCTCAGAGAGGGGGGATAATAGCAGCTCAAATTCCATTGCTTAAGGTTTACGATCTCTGTCTCCATCACAGTCCTATTTTAGAGAATGAGAAAACAGTGTCAGAGAGGCTAAGTGATTTGCTCAGGTCACACAGCTAGTAAATGTCTCGGGCATGATTTGGGACCAGAACCTAGGTCTTCCATGTTTCTTGGTCCAGCTCTCTATCCACTAAGTCATGGCACCTCTCTGTTAAGGAATTTTCCAAAGATCATAGAACTCAGATCTCTTTCCTCCCAAATTCCATGGAGAATTAATGACAGAACAGGCACTCAAATCTGGGTCTTGAATTCCAGGACTCTTTTCATTCTCCATCACCCTGCCCCTCCTCTCAGGCTTGGGCTGTCCACTGGACCCAGTGGGAGTCTAGATTTTCTTCCCCCTTTCCCTTGCCCCCAGCCCAGAATATGTACACACACACACACACACACACACACACACACACACACACACACACTCATTCCCTCATCCCCGTGAGGTTCTAGTGACTCATGCAGCCTCCTCGAAGCTCCCACAGTCACTCAGTACAACGAGGCCCTTGAGATGATGTCACCTTGCATTCTCCTGGTTGACACCCACTTTGCACTTTGTTGCAATAACTTCTCACACACTGATGTTCAGGGCACGTTCCTTTTCTTTCCCCAGGTGGTGTAAGAGCCTGGGTAATTGCCCAGAGCCCCAGCCTTGGAGCCACGTGCTGAAGCTGACTGCTGAGTAATGCTGTTACCAGCTCTCCCCAGGGCGGGTGAACTCGGGGCCACTGCATCTCATTTATCATTTGGATGGCCCCCAGGTGAGCAGCCCAGAGGGAGGGAGGCTGTTGAGAAGGAGTACGCAGAATGGGAAGATGAAGGAGATGAGAGAGCAAATCCTGACTCCGACACTTACCAGCAATGTGACCTTGGTTGGGGAAGGGAGGAAAAACTTCCTGACAAAAAGAGCAGTCCAAAAACAGAATTGGCTGCCTCTAGGGGTAGTGAGTTCCCCATCTCTGGAAATCTGCAAGCCAAGCCTGGACAACTCCTTGTCAGAATGCTGTATTGTGATGCCTGATCAGGTAAAGGGTGAACTTGATGCCAGCTGACATGCTTTCTTGTTCTGGATTTCTGTGAAGTCTTTTCTCCCTGATTGGCTTCAGTTTCTTTATCTCTATAACTGAGATAATATTTACAATAAAAACTATTAGCATGTATATGGTACTTTAAGGTTGTTGGCAAAGCACTTCACATGTATTTTCTTGGTTTTCTTGGTAAATTTGGCTTATAATTTTGGTTTATATAAATGTGGTTTATAAATTACATTAAATACATTAAATAATGTATTATCTTGGTTAATTCTCACCACAATCTTTGGAGGCAGATACTGTTATTATCCCCATTTTACAGATGTTACTAACTTGATGTTCATACAGGTCGAAAGTCGCAGGATCACACAGCTAGTTTCTGAGGTAGGACTTGAACTCAGGGCTTCCCGACTCCAAGTTTAGCACTCCTTCTACTGTCTCAATTACCTGATCCCCAGGCTGCTCCAAGAAAAGCACCAAGGAGATGTGAGTCACTATTAGCCTCATCCTCGGAGCCGGTTATTGTCCACCATAGAGAAATGCAGTTTCTGTTCTGACCTCATTGTGTGGCATTCTCCTCTATAGGCTAACTCCCTCGCACTTTTCTGTGTTCCTGTCTATGCAACAATACACCGGTTTCCTGAAAAGCCATTGGCTGGCTTGTAATAGGTTTCCGTGAAATTCATGAAATCATTGAGTTTCCTATCCGGAAGGTATCTCAAAAGTGTTTAGTCCAAGCTCCTATATACTGCAGGAATTCCCTCTAAAGCACTCCTGACAGGGACCAGCCAGCCTCTGCTTGAATACCTTTGGTGCCTAGGAACTCATTACCTAACAAAGTCTATTTCATTGCTGAACAGTTCCATTTGCTACAATGAGCTATTTAAAGAATACATATTGAGCCAAAATCTGCTTCTCTGTAACTTCTCCTTGTTCTCATTTTTACCTGCTGTTGGCTAAGCTCTCTCTCCTCCACAAGAGCCCTCTGAATATACTTAGCATATACCTGTTTTAGAACTTGCTGGGAAACTGAGAATCAAATTTTTAAAAATTTAAGGAAAAGAAATTGCTGGATCTCATGCTTTATAGTTTATATAGCCTTTTCTATTTATTTTGTAATATTCATTAAGCACCTACTGTGTTCAGAACCTTGTCATAAGGTACTGGAGTGAAAAAATTTCTAGAAGAGATGATAGTTTAAAGGGAGTGCCACTAGGTAGGTGAGGTAGGTGAAATATCTATAGATAAGAGTCTCGATTCTACTGCTTTTTGGTGTGTGACTTTGGTTAAACTGCTTTCCCTCTCTGGGTCTCTTTTTCCTCATGTGAAACAAAGACATTACACTAGATTAGGGGTTCATGAACTATGTGAAAAGTGTAAGTTCAATATAATTGGCTTCCTTTCTAATCCTATATATTTTACCTTACACATTTAAAAATTATTTTGAGGAGTTCATTGATTTCACCAGATTTCTGCAGGGGTCCAGGAGAAGATCCTTGTAAGACAAGATCTCTAATAACCTGTCCAACTCTGAATTTTGAGGAAAAAAATCAGAATCCCAGGCAAAATTTGATACCTTATTTCAAGTGGGGAGGCATCCTGATACAGCTGAACAAGTATGGTCTTTGGAGTCACAGAACCCGGACTCTAATCCTCAGTATTCCAATTTGGGTAAATGCCTTAAGTTCTTGAGGCTTCAGTTTACTCCCTGTAAAATGAAGGAGTGGGATGAGATAATCTCTAAGGTCTTTTCTAGCTCTCCATCTGTGATCCCCATGACTTCACACCCATTAAACTGTCAATGATGACTAAAAAGGGAATAGTAAATGTTGAAGAGGTTTTGGGAAGACAAGCACACTAATACATTGTTGGTAGAGCTGGAAATTGTTCCGATCACTCTGAAAAGTCATTTAGAATCATTCCAGGAAAGTCATTAAATGATTTATATCCTTTGACTCAGGAGGCTAATGACATGAAGAAAGGTCTTGTATAAATCAAAATATTTACACCAGCACTCTTTTTGGTATCAAAACAATTAGAAACAAAATGAGTGACATGTACCAGGGAATACCCAACACACTGTGGAACATGAATGTAGCAGGGTATTATTCTGCCTTAAGAAATAACCAATATGGGGAAACCAGGGGCCAATGGAGGAAAACTACATGAATTGATGCAAAGAAAAGAAAGGCAGAACCAACAGAGCAATGCGTAACACGACCGTCGTGTAAATGGCAACAAGTCTCAAAATGCTCTAGAGTTCTGATTAATTGTAAGGGTTGGTCTCAGCCCTTGAGAGCCACTAAGGAAGTGCACTTGTTTCTGACTCTTCGGGATCCCACTTTGGAGTTTTCTTGGCAGAGATACTGAAGTGGTTTGCATTTCCTTCTCTAGTTTATTTTATAGATGAGGAAAATGAAGCAGAGTGAAGTGACTTGTCCAGGGTCACACAGCGAGTAAATGTCTGAGGCTGGATCTGAACTCAGGAAGATGAGTCTTCCTGACTCCAGGCCTGGAGCCTCATTCACTGAGTGATCTAGCTGCTCAATAAGAAGTAAAGGACCTTTGTGCTTTCTGCAGAGAAGGGGGTGGGGGGAAACCATGTGTATGGTATCTGATATACATTGCCAGAGTCCGTTATTCTGTGGCAATTACCTTTCCTTACATGTTTCCCACAGCCAGAGAGAAAAAAAGTCCAGCCTTGAATTCAAGCTTGGCTGCGAAATGAAGCAGGCTCATTAGAGTCAGAGGGGTCCAGAATGAAGTTCTGCTCTGGGACTTGGTCATCTAGAATCCCTCCATCCCTGCCTCCCCCACATTTTCCCTGGTCATAGACTCTCTCATCTTTCCTTCCAGGGCTCCCATCCCTGATGCACTACACCCCGGAGACTGGGACCTAAAGTGACCCCAGAATGGATCTCACCTCCTGGCCTCTGACTCTCCTACTATGCCTCCTCTTGCCAGGGGGCCCCCAAATCCCTTTCAGAAGCAGCCCTCCTATGGCAGGAGGGATGGAGGCAGCAGGAGCTGTGTCCTGGTTTTATCTTTGAACAAGAGTTACAACATACAGAAGAAAAGGCCAACAGACAGAAATACCCAGCCCCATGTCCCAGATATCGCCTATTTCAAAGAATCACAGACAATCAGGGCTGGCAGTACCCTTAGAGACCATTTAGTTCAATCTCTTCATTTTACAGATGAGGAAACTGAGGTCACACGCAGATAGTAAGCATTAAGAGTTGAAATTCAAACCCGGGTCACACAGTTGAGGGATCTCAGAGACCAATTAGTCTAAATTCATTTTACAAATGAAACTCAGGGAGGTTAATAACTTGCCCAGTGTCTCCTGAGGGATAATTAACTATGTGTTGTTTTCTCCCATGGAATGTAAGCTCCTTGGTCGCTTACTTTTGCCTTTGTATCTCCTGCACAGGGAACTAAATGCTGAGTGATTGATTGATCTGAAAAAAAATGAGGGGGTTGGGGGATCCAAGTTAGAGTCCTGCCTTTGGAACTTAGTGTGACTTGGTCAAGTCACAACCCAGATCTCTTAGGTCTCAGTTTTCTCATCTGTAAAATGTGAGAGTTGAACTACATGGCCTCTGAGGGGCTTGAGCTCTATGATTATATTATCCTAATTTTGGAGGGAGAATGCAGTTGGGGAACTCATATCCTCCTGTATGAAGTAGCTCCTGAGCTGGTTCTGAAGGAGGCAAGGGTCCAAGAGGCAACAGTGAAGACAGAGTGTATTTTAGGCATAGAGACAGTCTATACAAAGGCTTGGAAGTGGGAAATGAGTTATCCTATACAGGGGAAAACAAGTCAGTCAGTTTGATTAGAAAGTAGAATTTGTGATGTGGAAGTAAAGTGTAAACAGCCTGGAAAGACCAACCAAGGCCAGACTATGAAGGGCTTTCAATGTCAAACAGAGGAATTTATACTTCATCTCAGAGCAATAGGGAGCCACTGAATCTTCTTGAGTAGAAGAGTGACATGTCAGACCTCCAAGAGGAAGATATTTATAGACCATTATTCCATTAATTCAGCGAACATTATGCTTTGCTAGAGTCTGGGGATACAGAGACAAAAAACAAAACACTCCCTGCTCTCAAGAATCTATTTTATAGGATTCCACATGGGCACTGCCAAAAGTGCTTAGAGACCACTGAATCCAAACCCCTCATTTGATGTTCGAGAAACCTGAGACCCTGATCGTTACTTAGCCCCCTGTACAAGAAGGGCTCTTGCTTCCACTAAAGAGTCTCCCATAGATGTGCCCAGGCCATACCTGGCACAGGCAGGAGATAAAAGCCTTGGGTTGGAAGGAACAATGAGAAGCAGCAGAGGTCCCTCCCCAGAGGAAGTGACCTCTGACCTGTAAGAAGCTGGGAAGTATTAGAAGGAATAACAGGTCTAGCATCTGGGCTCTGGAGATCTCTCCAGCTCTCATTTCAGGGATCAGTAGTCAATCAAAAAATACATATTAAGCAACTGCTAGATGCCAGTAACTGTACTGAATAAACCTTCCCTCGTAGTCTACCCAGAGTCTGCTATCAATAATATCTATTGTTGCTGTCCAGTCATTTCAATCGAGTCCAATTCTTCATGACCCCATTTGGGGTTTTCTTGGCCAAGATACTGGAGAAGATTTCCTTCTCCAACTCATTTTACAGATGAGGAAACTGAGACGGTGAAATGACTTGTTCAGGTAGTGTCTGAGGCCAGATTTGAACCCACAAAGATGTCTTCCTGACGTCAGGCCTGCTGTTCTATCACTGCACCACCCAGCTGCCCTACTAATAAATATAAATATCAATAATATGTTGTGCTTAGTAGGAGCTTAACAAATGTCTATTCCCTTCTCCCTTCCTGTCATTTTCCATAGGCCCATACATCTAGGGCTGGAAGAAACCTTAGAGTCCATCACAAGTAGTCCCCTCATTTCACAGAGGTGAAATCAGTCCTAAGGGGCAGAGCTGGGGCTTGAACCTGGGTGTCCTGACTCCAAAGCCAACACTCTTACCATTGTATTAAGCTGCCACCCACGTCTTCTTCTTCTTCTGACTTTGTGACAGATGGAGAACCACTGACAGAATCTCCAGGGCCCTGGTGGAGACTGAGAGGGCCCAGAGACACCCTGTGGGGCTATGAGGAATCCAGGATAGATCACACTGGACGCTCCCTCCTCCACATGAAATCAGGTTAACACAGACATCAATGGCAGCTCTGAAGGGAAAAGAATTGTGAGGAGGTGATGGGGAAATGGGAGGAAAAGAGAACTTGGTCTTGGTGATGTGAAGGAGACTGTTGTATGCACATGAGCCTCAGTGGTTAGAAACTTATTATTCTTGTTAGAACTTCCCTCCCATCCCTATTCTCTGCCCCTTCCCCCACCCTTTCAGTTTCTTCCTGCATAGGCTCCTTGAGGGCAGGGACTGTCTTTTGCCCATTTTGGTTTCCCCAGTGTGTGGAACACAGCAGGCACTTAATAAATGTTGGTTGGTTGGTACCCAGAGTCTGGGCCCTAGAAAATAATGCTAATGATGATAACTAACACTTATGTAGCACTTTAAGGTTCTTGATCACTTTACCAATATCATTTCATTTTATCCTCACAACAACCTTAGGAGGTAGGTATTATTTTTGTCCCCATTTTATAGAGGCAGACAGAGTTTAAGTGACCTGCCCAGGGTCATATGGTTGAGTAAACAAAGGAGATGGCATTGGAACTCAGGCCTCCAGGTCCAGTGCTCTGACCATCACACCACCTAGCTGAATGCAGTTCATGCCAGCTGTCCCCCGCTGTATATATGAGAGCATCCAAGATTAGTTGTGTGACCTTGGTGAAATCATTTCACTTCTCTGGGGCTCAGTTATTCCATATGTACAATGGGCATCAAAATACTACTTACTTCCTAGGGAGGCTACCAGGGCCAAATGTGTAATGGGTGGACCAGGGAAGTTAGTATGTGAGAAAGCCCATTGGACCGCATGTCCAAAGTCCTGGGTTCAAATCCTGATTCTCCTATCTGTGTCATCTTGGATAAGTCCCTGTTTCCTCTCTCTATAGTTCCTCATCTATAAAATGGGAATAGAGAGGTTGGGCTTGGCCCTTTACAAAGTTTTACTTTTGACTGGACTTTCCAAGTCCCTATAGATTGCATGACCTCCTGTCCCAGTCTCCTCTCAATGTCTCAATCAGTTCTCAAACACACCACCTTGAGTCCCCTGGTCCTTTACATTTTCATCTGCTGTCTATCTATTTCCTGGAACCGCACAGCTTCCAGGAGTGTGGAACTGCCTTTGTTGAAGGAGTTCACATTAAGTAAGGAATATGACTCTTTCCCCAAAAACAGCCCAGGTCAAAGGAGTAGCAACTGGAGGAGGAAGAGAGGAAGGTAAGGAGGAGAAGAGGAAGAGGAGGGATTATGAAGGAATAAGAATTGGCAGGAAATGACCAGTCCCGTCACAGGCAGGATCTTAGGTTAGGGAGGTCCATGGAATAGCAAGAATTAGCCAAATGGGGCAGAAAGAGCCCTGGGGTAGGAGGCAAGTCACCTAGTTTCTTATAGTGGCTTAGCTGCTAACTAGCTGGGTGTGACCTTGAGCAAGTCAGTTCTCTCTGGGGCTCTGTAAAATGATACCTGTCCTTCCTATTCCAATTTAATTCAATAAGCATCCATTAAGTGCTGGGTTAGGTATTGGAAGAGAGAAAAAATTCAGAGAAGACACAGCTTTTGTCCTCATGGGGCTTAGAATCAAGTAACAGATAATTATGTTGTACAATATTATACGGTAAATATATTAGAGACTGGGGATTGTGGACTTCTTCAAGATGAACTAATGCAATCTCCCTTGACAAAGGAGGAACCAGTCACGAAAAAGGGAAAGTGACTTGCTGAGGGAAAAAAGACAGAAGAAGCATCAGAATCCCAAGCCACGTCCTCCAAATGCATTGCCAATGCTCCAATACAATAAACAGTGAGAACAGCTTGCATTTATAGAGAGCTTTATGGGTATTATCTCATTATCTCATTTATGGGTATTATCACCCTCATGATAACCCTGGGAGGAAAGTGCTAGTCTTATCCCAGTTTTACAGATGAGAAAGGTGAGGCAGGAGGAGGTTAAGTCATTTTCCTGGGGTCACATAGCTAGTAAAAGTGTTTGAGGTTGGATTTGAACTCAGGTCTTCCTGATTCCAGGAACAGTATGCTCTTTTTATCTACAATACCATTAGCTGCTTAGACAGTTTCACTGATAGGAGTATGAAATCCTCTAAGATGCATCCCCATCCCCAATACCTGCCCTTTCAATAGAATCCTGTGTTGCTGTTACTATGAGGCTGACCTAGGTAGAGATGCCATTTCTATATGCCCTCTTCCTTTATCAGACCCCTTAAGCCCAGCCCTTCAGAGTAATCAATCAAGCAATAAACAAGCATTTATTAAGCACCTACTAAACAGCAGGAACTGTGCTAGGTAGATGGGGGTTTATAGAGACAGACATACAAGAAACAGTTCTTACCCTGCAAGAGCTTTTGTTCCATCAGGTAAGGGTCTGAGATGTCTCCCCCAATAATCAATGCCTGACTGGCCTCTCTAGCTCATCCACTGGCCTTCGATGAAAATCCAAGATCACTTTATGGTTACTATTATTTTTTCTCATTAACCTACAATCTGGATTTTCCCACCATGCCATAGAAAACTCTTTATCCTCAAAGAAGCCCTGGAGGGGCTCCCACATCTCAAAAGTACCCCTTGGAAGAAGCCCCTGCCTCCGACTGGATGACTCCTCCCAGAACCTCCATTTAAAGAGGGCCCAGACCATCATTTCTTCATTTCTCACCAGGCCACAATCCTGACTCCTCCCTTCATGTCCTGGTATCTAGTACTTTCCTCTTCCCCTCCCTCAATTTTCCCCCTTTTTTTCATTTTCCTCCATTAGAACATAACCTCCCAGGGACTTTCTTTTTGCTTGCAATTGTATTTCCAGTTCTTAGCATAGTTGCTGGCATGTAATAAGCATTTAATAAATGTTGTTGTAGACCTCTGGACTCCCTAGCTTCAGATGGGCTCCACCAACTCTGATTTTACTTCCTCCTCAGTAAAGGATTGACTCCCTGATTGGATTATCTCTCTGGCTTTTGTGAGGAGATTCTCTCTCCATCTCCCTCCTTCCCTCCCTTCCTCTGCCAAGCCCATCTTGGGATTGGAAGACTCTTTGTAAATCTTTAGAAGACAAACGCAATCATAGGCACTCCTGCTGGAGAATAACAGTGATGATAGATCACATTTATAATAAAGTTTTACACAATGTTTTCTTCATGGCTAAGTAAGCAATTACTATGATTCCCATTTTAAAGATGAGAAAAGTGAGGCAGAGACGGGAAGGGGTATACCACGAGTATGTCCACAGCTGGGATGCAAATCCAGGTCTCTTTTCTTCTTTAGTGTCACAGGATGATAGACCGAGAACAGTTAAGTGGCTGAGTGGATAGAGCACTGGACCTGGAGTCAGAAAGACTTGAGTTCAAATCTGACAAGTCAATTAACCTCTGTCCGCCTCAATTTCCTCATCTATAATATGGGAATGATAACCCTCTGAGGGTTGTTGTGAGGTCAGAAGGAGACCTGTGAAGTACTTTGCAAACCCTAAAGAGTTGTATAAATACTATTAGTCAGAGCTAGAAGACTTCAGAAGCTATCTGGTCCAGAAACCTCATTTTACAGATGAGGAAACTGAGACTCAGAGAGGTTAAGAAACTTATCCAAGGTCACACAGGTAGCAAGTGTCAGAGCTGGGATTTGGGGTCAGGTCTTTTTACTGAAAATCTGGAGTTTTCTTCATGACACCCGGTGCCTTCTCTCTGCTAATTATGTCCTATTTATCCTCTGCATAGCTTGCTTTGTATATATTTGTCTGAATGCTATCTCACCTATTGGAGGGTAAGGTCTTTGAGGTCAAGGACTTTCTTTTGCCTCTATTTGTATCCCCCAGCACTTAGCACAGTGCCTGGCACGTAGCTGGCATTTAATAAATGTTTATTGAATTGAATTGACAGAATGGTTTGGAAGAAATCTATAATTAGCTATTGTCAGAAAGCTGTGGGAACTGAGAGATGGACCACAGACTCTTGAAGTTAGAAAGGACCTCAGAGGATGACCAGTCCAATCCATGGGCTGGCTCTACAGCACAGTTGTCCAGTATAGTCATTCTGCCATTGCTTGAAGACCTTTTCGGGGAGGGAGTCAGTTTACCCATTGAGGCGGCCAGTTCCATCCATTTTTGGATGGTTCTAGTCATTAGCAAGTTCTCCCTTCCGTCAAGCCCAGGTGTGATTTGATTTTCAACTTTTACCCCTTGTTCCTAATAGAACAGATGCTCCCTGGGGCCAAGGAGAGAATCTATTGCCCCTTCCATGTGACAGATCTTCCCATACTTGAACAGGAACTCATGCCCTCCACAAGTCTTTTCTTTTTCAAGCCAAAACACCACTATTCCCTTCAACCAATCTTCATATGACTTGTTCTCCAGGCTCATCATCATCTCTGGTCACCCTCGCTATATGTTCTTAGATTTATCAATATACCTTCTAAAACATAGTGGCTAGAACTTGAACAGATGTCACCTCATTAGGGCAGAATGCAGCAAGACTATTACCTTCCGAATCCCACACGTCATACCTCTCTGAGTGCAGCTTGAGAGTAGCATTAGCTCCATATAATTGAGCTGTTTAGTCCATCAAAACTCATTTTTTTCTAGCTAAACTGCTTCTAGCTATGTTTCTCCAATGCTGACTTTGTGAAGTTGATTTTTTGAACCCAAGTGTAAAACTTTCCATTTATCCGCAGATGAACGTAACCCTTGTAGAGCTGGCTCATAGTTCTAGTGTGCTGGGATCTTTTTGCATCTTCACGCTGCATCCTAATTGGGTAGTTCTCCCTCCTGGCTTTGAGTCATCTGCAAATTGGGTAAACATCCCTCTTCTAGGCCTTCATCCAAGTCCTTCATGAAGCTGTCTTCCAATGAGCTCTCTCTCAAGTTGGGTGGGCAGCAGGGAAGGGTGGACTGAAATTTAAATCACTACATGTTTGGACCAGTGTGTTGTTTGTGTGCTCATCACTTGAATTCTCCAGTGGGGTAGAGGAGAGAGAATTCTGGATTGGAAGTCTATAGATCTGGGTTCTAGTCCTGATTCTGTCATCACTTGCTGTATAAACATAATGAAAGTCCTTCACCTCTCTCAGCCTCAGTTACCACACTTTTAAAGTGATGGCCTTTAAGGTCCTTTCCAGTTCTGCCAACTTGTGATTCTATGAATGTTTTCCTCCTTTTCCTCCCAGGCAAATCTAGTCCATGCTTCAAGGCCTACCAGCTCTTCCAAGAAGTCTTCCCTGACTACTCTGGCCAACTTTTTCTCTTCACTGGCATTCTGGTCCTGAAATAACAAATAAAGCTCCTGGTTTCACCCACTCCCCATTCATCAGTACTTGGGTTTGAACCTCAGTCCAGCCATTTGCTATCCCTAATGATTATATATTGAAGTCTTTAAGGTTTGAGAAAGGCTAAATACTTTTCCTAGAACAACCCTGGAAGATAGTAGTGCAGGACTACTCAACCCATTTTACAGCTAGAGAAACTGAGGTTAAATGATGATAGAAGTCAATTAGGTGGCCAGTGTCAGAGCCATGAATCCCATCCTATCCCACTCTAACTTTGAGCCTGGTTCTGTCTCCACTAAGCCATGCCATCTTCTTATCTCCCTACTTGCTGTGTAACCTTGGACAAATCACTTTCTCTGGACCTCTATTTCCTCATTTGTAAGCTGAGTTTCGTCATTCTTATAGACCCTCCTTCCCAGGGCAGAATAAAAACTAGCTGAGAGTGGATGAGATAGCACTTTGTAACTATGACATGCTTTATAAATGGCATATATTATGAGATTGCATACTAATAGTGGGTAGACGGCTGGTCGCAGAGCCAGGAAGACCCAGGTTCAAGTTCTGTCTCTGACACATCCCACTGTGTGACCCTGGGCAAGTCAGTGGACCTCTCAGGGTTCAAGGCAGCTCTCCAAGACTAGAAGTCGGGTACTAGTTTTCCTACCTGGGAGTTCCCTACATCAATGAAATCACAGGTCCAATCCATGTCCAGTCTTAGCCCAGGATGCCCCACACCATCTAGATGGCCCTTTTTAGTCTGAGAGTCCTGGCTCTCCCTGTACCGGCCAATCCACCAGCCTAAAATTCTTGATGCTTAGCACCAAGGTGGTAGGAGGCCAGGCCATATCTGGTCAAGAGATGACGGCATAAAGAGGATGGTGATGCAGGGATCAGGGAAAGCTTCCCAGATCCAGGCCTTGAAGGATGAGCATGATTTTAAGAGAAGAAGATGGGGATGGGGAGTGGGGGTGGCATTCTGGGAGTAGGGATTACTGTGAGCAAAGGTGTGGAGGCAGGAGATAAGAAACTGGCATGGCAAAGAGTCTGTTCACTGGAGAAGAGGATCAAGGGGCTCTGGTATTGGGTGCTCTGGATAACACATAATGAGATGTGATATCCTGAGGGTAGGGGGAGAACCCCTTCCCCTAATAAATCCTCTCTCTTCTGTCATGTAGCTCCAGGCAGCTATCCAGAGCCAGGGCTGGGAGACACTGGGAGCCAGCCTATTCCTCCCACAGCCTCCTTCCCTCCCCTGGCTGGCTCTGGCACTGACCCGATTTCTCTCCAGCAGCAACAGCAGCAGCAGCTCCCATGGGGCCATCGATTCTATAAATCACAATACGTTTCCATGGAACAAAGGCTGCCTGCAGGTATCCACACATTCCTGGCCATTAATCAACCTTCCACATTAACGAGCTGTCAGCTGGGCAGGAGCAGCAGGAAATGAATGAAAGTGGGTAAAGTCTGGGATTCGAAGGCTTCCATCGTCTGCTCCACCAGCTCTGGCCCCACTCATCTGCACCCCAAGCTACTGAGCAGTCCATGTCCTGGTGGGACTCCCTCTAAATCCTCCTCATCCATCAAGATCGCACCATCTCCAGGAAGTCCATTCATCTCTTAATTCTCCTACTTCCCCTCACTCTAATATAACACTAACAATGATGATGGTGATGATAACACATAGGCTTTACATAGTACCCTGAGAAAGGAATTCTAGGCCTGTGTGTGTGTCACAGACCCCTTGGGTAGTCTAGTGAAATCTATGAACTCTTTCTCAGAATGATGCTTTTACATGCATAAAACAAAACATATGGGATTACCAAGGAAACCAATTCTATTGAACTATGGTTACCAAAATATTAAAGAAACAAATGCATGTATTTCACATGAAAAATTGCCGTGGTAGAAGGCAAGTATTACTGACCCCTGGAAATCCAGGTCCAGAGACGTGAGATGGTTTGTCTAAAGTCACACAGCAAGCATGTGTCCAAGTTGGTTCCTGAACCCACGTCTTTTGACACTAAAAGTAAGGCTCTTTCCAATATACCACACCGTCCCAAACCTGCTGTCCTGCATATTAATGTGACTGCATTAGCCTTGACGCTGAGAGGGAGAACAGTTAGGGAAGGAAATTGAAGGGAAGAAAACATATTATTGACCCCAGAGAGCACCTAATACATGGTACCTAGAGTAGGCAGCCAGGTGTCTCTGAGGATAGAATCAGGAATACTTAAATTCAAATTCCACCTCACTTACCAGCTGTGTGATCCTGGGTAAGTCACTTAACCTGTTTGCTTTAATCCACCGGAGAAGAAAATGGCAAACCACTCCAGTATCTTTGCTAAGAAAACCTCATGGTTTGGGGTATGGTCCCTGGGGTCATAAAGACTTGGACAAGACTAACTGACTGAACAATAATACAGCGCCTAGCACTGTGTCAAGTGTGGGGGCTACAAAGAGAAAAACTGAAATGGTCCCTCATTTTGTGAAACTCACACACTGGGGACAACAACACAGAATATGCCCAAGTAGAACAAACCATACTTTTCTGTGACTAATTTTCAAAGTCAAGTAAAGCTGGTCCAGTTTATCCATGGCAGCCCATTAGAGTGTAAGGTCCTTGAAGGCAGGCGCTATTTTGCTTTGGTCTTTGTACCCTAGGTACCTAGCACAGCACTTGGTACATAGTAGTTGACTGATAAATACTTGCTGATTGATTAAAATTCCTTCTGCTCCTGCTTCTCCACCCTACCCCCCCAACTCCATACTTAAAAACCAGCCTTCATCATTCATCCATTCTTTCCTTTCTTGCTCCAGTCTCCAACAAAGAGTAAGACCTTCTCCTTGACCAGGTTCAACTCTTCCCATTCCCTCCTCTCTCTTCTGGGAGATTGCTCCTCCAATCATCTCCTCTCCTGTCAGTTTCTCCTTATTCAATGACTCCTCTGCACAAACATGCCCAGGTCTCTCCTTGCTTGAAAAAAACTTTCACTTGACTATCATTCCCTCAAGTTACTGTCCTGTTTTTCTTTTCTTCACAGAGAAATACTTAAAATGAGCTATCTACATTTACCTCAGTCCTCTCAATTCCTATCCATTTCTCAGTCCTGACTCCATGAATCTTCACTGACTGAATTCTCTCCTACCTCTTCTCTGCCTCCTGGCTTCCCCAGCTGGATTCTTTCAAGTCCCAGCCAAAATGTCCATTTCTATAGGAAATCTAACCCAGAGTTCACCCTAATTCCATTGTCATTTTTCAGTTGTGTCCAACTCTTCCCGACCCCATTTGGGGTTTTCTTGGCAAAAATCATGGAGTAGTTTGCCATTTTCTTCTCTGGCTTATTTTGCAGATGAGGAAACTGAGGCAAACAGAGTGGAGTGACTTGCCCAGGATCATACAACCAGTAAACGTCTGAGGCTGGATTTGAACTCATGAAGATGAGTTTTCCTGACTCTAGGACCAGTGCTCTATCCACTTTGCCACCTAGCTGTCCCTTAATCCTAGTAATTTGCATATATTGATCGTTTCTCATAAGATCAACTGCCTGCCGGATAGGTCTACCTAGATGTCCCATCAGTATCTTGATGTGTGTAAAACATAACTCTTTATCATCCTTCTCTTAATCCTCCCCTCCTTCACACTTTCTGATTTTTATTGATGGCACCAGCACCCTTTAAGTACCCTAGGTTTGCAAACTCATAGGACAAAAGAGATATAGTCCCATTGTTTACTGGTCAAGAGCAAAGACTATGGATACCAGAAAACATGGAAAAACTTACATAAATTGATGCAAAGTGAAGTGAGCAGAACCAGGAGAACATCGTATGTAGCAACAGCAACATTGCACAAACACCAATTATGAGTAACTTAGCTGTTCTCAGCAATACAGTGATCTAAGACAATTCCAAAGGACTCAGATAGAAAATGCCATCCCCATTCAGAGAAAGAACTGATGTAGTCTGAATGCAGATCGAAGCATTACTATTTTCACTTTATTTTTTGTGTGTTTTTTCCTTTAGATCTGTTTCTTCTTATACAACATTACTAATATGGAAATAAGTTTTACATAACTGCACATATATAACCTCTATCAAATTGTTTACCATTTTAGGGAGGGGAGAAGAGAGGGAGGGAGAGAGGGAGAAAATTTGGAAGTAAAAATTTTTTTTAAAATGAATGTTAAAAATTATCTTTATGTGTAATTGGAAAAAATAAAATACTATTAAAAAAATAGTACAGACCATATCTGGCATTTTGGGTAGCATATTTTCAGAAGGATCTTCTCTAAAGGAGAATGGGAATGGTGAGGGGATGGGAGATCATAGAACATAAGGGATCTTGGGATGTTTATTCTGGTGGAGAGAAGACTGAGGAAGGACATGGCCATGACCACTGTTATACCCTGAGTGTTAGTCCCCTCTGCCATCTCCTTGACAGTGATGGGGAGCTCATTATCCTATGAGGCAGCTCACTCTATTGTTGGATTTTTTCTAACTGTTTGAAAATGTTTTCCTTGTATTGAATCTAAATCTGACTCCCTGAAATTTCCCTCCATTATCTCTCATTTTTCCCTCCAGGGCTAAGCAATACAGGCCCAATTCCCTTCAAATATTTAAGTATGATGGTCATGTCCTTCCTCAAGCTTCTCTTCACCACAATAAACATTCCTAGTTCCTTTAACAGATGCTTATACGTGCTTTCCAGTTCCCTCACTATTTCCATTCATTTTTGGACAAAATCCTTCTGAAAACATGCTACCCAAAACTCTACATATGGTCTGTAATCTTGGGTAGTGGATAATAGGACTATATCTCTTTTGTAATGAACAATTTCTATTAATATGGTATTAGTTCACAATTGTTTTTTATTTGTTTGTTTGTTTTTTTGGTTATTAGGTTCCTCCCTTCCTATTTTATAGAAGTGGAGACTGAGACCTAAGGGAAGGGAAAGGACTTATTCCAAGTCACACTGCTAGTCCATGGCAGAGCCAGGATTATATCTCAGGACCCCTTAATCTGAGCTTCCTAATGTATTCCTTTGACTCTAATTCTGCAATGGAGCAAACCAGGACAGACCTGGCAGAGAGCCCCAGATGAGGGGCTGAGGTTGTACCCAATGGTGAGGATGTGAGGGCCAAGGGGTGACACAGAAGGGTACTGAAGAGTAAGGCAGAAGGACAATCTTCTTATTCCCAGATAGTACTTGGCTGGAGAGTAAGCCAGCTGCTCTGGCTGTCAGATTCCATCTCCCCTACCAGGCCCTGGGGAAATTGAACCCTCTGGTCCCAGATGACCCCATGTACCTGCCTCCCTCCTCCTCCTTCCCCACGTTCCCATCACTTCAATTTCCTTTGATGAAATGAGAAGAGAAGGAAGTCACATTCCCTTGGTAGCCCAAGGCCCAGGCTCTGCCCCAAGGGAGTCTTCAGAAACAAGGGGGGGCTGAGGGTGGGGGGCTGGGGAAAAGGTCACTCCAGCCATGAGATGAAGGGCACCTTGTTAGCCCTTTTCATCCATTAGCTGCTGAGGTAGGTATTTTGGACAGAAACAATATGATGAGGCTTTAATCACAAGTATGCCATGTTTTACATATATTATATATCTGTCAAGCTGTGGGAAATAAAGTCAGGGTAAGGGCTGGGAATCCAGGCTCTGAAGCTGGCTATGTGACTACGTATGCTTCTTTCCTTTCTCTTTGAACCACAGTTTACTCCTCTGCAAAATAAAGGGATCGAGCTACTTAGCTTCTAAATTTCCTTCAAGCTCAAAAGTTCATGACCTGGGTTTGAATCCTGGCCCTTAACAGTTACTAGTAATTTAATTCTATCAAGTTCCTTCCCTTCAGTGGACTTCAGTTTCCTCATTTGTGAAATAAGGATGATCTTACTTTCACTATTTACCTCACAGAGCTGCTGTGAGGAATGTGCTCCATAAATCCAAAACTGCTATAGCCATGGGAGCTATTAAACATAATAATACTCAATCTGATTCAGAGGGCCTTTTATGAAGTACTTGCTATGTGGCAGACATTGTACTATGGGCTGGGGAAAACAATGACAAAAACAAAACAGCCCCTGCCCTCAAGGAGTTTATATTCTATTGGGGACACGGGAGATGCAACAATGTATCCTATTAAATATGAGAGAATTTGAGAAAATAAAGCAGAAGATCAGGCAAGGCTTCATAGAGGACCGCAGGGTGAAGTAGTTCAGTGTTCTAAGAGGGAGAGATGGGCAGGGAGAACACTCCAGGAACAAGGTGGGAAGGGGGAGGGTGGCATGTTTGGAGCATAGCTAGTAGAGCAGCTGGAATAAAATGTAGACTACATAAAGGTGGGTAATATGAAATCAATCTAGACAGGAAAGTGCAAGCCAGATGGCGAAGGATTTTAAATGCTAATCAATAAGCATTTATTAAGCACCTACAGCGTGCCAGGCATTCTGCTAAGCAATGAGGATACAAAGGCAAAAAACAGTCCCTATTCTTGCCAGTTTCCTCCATGGTCTAATGAGGGAGATAATGCAAACAATTATATACAAATAAGATCTATATCTATGTCTCTCTGTATGTGTATATACATTATATATATATATGTATATACACAGAAAGAGAGGATAAATTATGGATAATAAAAGAGAGAAGGCAATAACTTTAAGGGGGGATCCAGAAAGGATTCTCCTTTGAGGTAGGATTTTATCTGGGACTTGAAGGAAGCCAAGGAACTGAGGAGGCAAAGATAAGGAAGGAGAGAAATCCAGGCATGGTATGGGACAACCGATGAAAAGGCAAGAAATGGGGAGATGGAGTATTTTGCATGAGGTACAGCAAGGCGACCAGCACCACCAGATCACCAAGTACATAGTTGGGGGACAGAAGTGGGGGAACAAGGGATAAGAAAAATGAAAAGATAGGAAAGGACCAGGTTATAAAGAGCTTTGAATGCCAGAAAGGATTTTATATTTGTTCCTGGAGGTAATAGGGAGCCCCTGTAGTCTGTCAAATACATAGATGATACAGTTAATCTTTTATTTAGGAAGGTTAATTTGACAACTGAGTGGAGCATGGCCTGGAAGAGGGAGAGATTTGTGGCTGAAAGGCCAACCATCAGGTTATGGCAGTAGTCCAGGCATGAAGTGATGAGCCTCTGCACCAGGATGATGGCAGCTGTAGAGGAGAGAAGGGGGCAAGAGATGTTACGAAAGTAATTGACAGCACTTGGCAACAAACTGGATATGGAGGGGTAAGAGAGGGTGAGAAGTCAAGGATGACACCTAGATTGTAGCTTGGGTATCTGGGATGATGGTGGTGTCTTCAACAGTTTGGAAAAGGAAAAGATTTGGAAGGAAGGAAATCAGTTTTGGACATATGGAATTTAAGATGTTTAAGGGATATCCCATTTGAGATGCCTGATGGGCAGTTAGAGATGTGATTCTGGATGCTGGGCTAAGGAGTCTGCATTTTATCTTAGAGGCAGTAGGGAACCAGTGAAGACTTTTGAGTAGGGAATGATATGATTAGATTTATATTTTAGAAATACTAACTTCTCAGCAGAATGCAGGATGGATTGGAGAGGGAAGATAAATTAGGAGGTTGTTTCAATGATCCAGGTGAGAGTTATCGAGGACCTGAATAAGATTAATAGTCATGTGATCAGAGAGAAGGAGATGGATGTGAAAGACGTTGAGGAAGAATCAATAAGACATGGGAGATGATTGATTTTTGAACAAGAAACAAGGAAAGAAAATATTAAAGGATGACCACAGGATTTTGCACCTGAACAATTGGAATGATGGTGATGCCTTTAACAGACAAGAGAAGTTAGGAGGAAGGGTGGGTTTGGGGGTACATATGATGAATTCCATTTTGTATACATTAAGTTTGAGATGCCAATGGGACATCCAGGTGGAGAGGTCCAGCAGATAGTGGATGTCATGGGACTAGAGTTCAGAAGAGAGTTTTGGTCTAGATATATGGCTCTGGGAGTCCTTTTTCTACAGAAGATAATTGAGCCCATAGGAGATAATGAGATCGCCAAGGGAGACAGTAAAAAGAAGAGCATGGGGTCCACATTTAGGGAGCTGGGAATAGATGATGATCCAGCAAGAGAAGCTGAGAAGTGGTCAGACAGGTAGAAGGGGGAGCTAAGAGACTCAGTCAGTTAGTCAACAAATACTTATTAAGTACTTAATATGTGATAGGCACTGTATTAAGCACTGAGGATACAAAAAGGGAAAAGATAGTGCCTGCCCTCAAGGAGTTCACAGTTTAATGGGGGAGACAACAAGCAAACAAATATATACAAATTATATTTGTATATAAGCACACTTTCAGAGTTGTAAGGGGCCTTAGCGGTATCATCCCACTGGGCCCCAATCCTGGACCTTAGGACTTTCTTTTTATGTCCATGAACTCACCAATGTGTGTCGTCCTTCCACCAGAACACATGGTAGGTCCCACCCCCTCCCACTGCATACCTTCTTATCCTGTGATATAAAGTAAATGTGAAATAACATAAACAGGAAATAATCAAGATAAGAAGGCACTAGAATTAAGAGGCGATGGGAATGAGTTTCTATAGAAGATGGGATTTTAGTTAAGACTTAAAGTAGAGACAGCAATGTCATAGAAGTTGAGAGATTGACAGTGATTATTAATATGATTATATCTTAATTATAACACTGATTATTTCCTATGTCCCTGCCCAAAATAAAGGCAGACTTGAACTACCAAGAACGAACCAAGGTCAGCTGTGCAGAGGGGGTCATTTCTGGCCCCCCAGGATCCCTGCTCTTACTCCAAGTCTGGGCCACCAGGAGGACAAACCTGAAGTACATCTACAACTTAACTCATTAACCATTCGTGGAGGACCTCTCTGCCTTGGAGCAATACTAAAATTAACTTTAAAGCAAATTTGAGCTTCATGGCAAATCCTTTGTCACTGGACCTGGATTAGTGATCTAATGGTTTCTATGGCCTTTCCTTACAGCCCTAGGAGTTCAATAGTACTGGTTTGTATTATTAGCCCTTTTAACAGATGAGGAAATTGAAGTTCAGAGATGGGAAGGGGAAGAATGGGACTCGAACCCGGGCCTCTAGGCTCTTTAAAGTCATTTGCTGTTTCACACACAAGAAGAAAAAAAAAGTAGGGAAAAACAGGCACATTTCTGATGAAAAATTGGTCCAGACCAGACGCTTGTCAGTGTCCCTTGGTTCTGTACAATTTCAGTGAGTTGCAGATTTATAATTATAATTGTGATGAAAATAATAACTGTCATTTTCATATTGCTTTAAGGTTTGCAATGTTATATATAGACACACATATACATACAACATAAAAATAAATAAATAAAAATTTTGAGTCTTTGATCCTCATTCACACTTTCAGAGTTGTAAGGGGCCTTAGAGGTCTAAGGGCCCAGCTCTCTTATTTTAGCCCAGAGAAGGAAAGGTGCAATCACCCCATTAGTGGAGCAGTATTGTGTCATCCCACTGGGCCCCAATCCCGGGTCTTAGGAGTTTATTTTTATGTCCCTGAACTCATCAATGTGTGTAGTCCTTCCACCAGAGCACAAGGCAGGCCCCACCCCCGACTGCATGCCTTCTCATTCTGTGATTCTTATCTAAATCTTTCTGTAAATCCTCTATAGAATTTATTTTCCTTAACCCAGATTTTCTTTTTAGCAATTTGAAGACCCAAATCCCCTTGGTATTTGAGCTAAGGTGCCCCCCCCAACTAGGTCTCCTGAGCTCTGGGCTAAAAGTCAGGGGACCTAGGTTCCATTTTGGGCTGTCACAGATTCAGTCTGTGACCTTGGGGAACCCTGATCCCTTGCGGAGCCACCAGTGGCCTCCTCGGGTCTTCATTTTGCCTTGTGATTCTGAGACTCTGAGTTCCTAAGACAGTATTCTTTGCTCCCACCAAAGATGAGCTGATCTCCCTTGCCTGTTGTTCTGCACCACCACTCCTCCCTGGAATTCTGAGGCTCCAATGACTTGGGATTTGGATAAGAACCAGGATGCCTATGACCTTTATGACTTTGGGGACCTTACAGCTGTGTGCCCTTGGGTTACAGGGCTTCCTGGGCCACGCTTGGGCTTCCGCAAGAGATCCTCTCCTACCATTTCTGTGACTCAACCTCTGCCTGGCCAGGCCTTCCTAAAGGAGGCTGGTGGGTGGATCCTGCTGATTCATCAGGCCCCTCAATCAGACTGGGGGAGCAGAGAAGCAGGAAATGGCAACTAAATGATCTGTTTCCTAGACCTATGTTCAGCAAGGACCAAGCGACCTTGGAGGCTGAAGGACCAGGTGTGAAAGCCCACAATTTTAGAGCTGAAAGAGATCATTTTGAACACCACAGCATCAAATAGAACTGTAAGGAACCTGAGAGGCCATCTGGTCCAACCCCTTCATTTTGCAGAAGGGGAACCAGAGGCTCAGAGAGCTTACACAAATGACCTGTCCAGGTTCACACAGTCAGTAAGTGTCAAAGCTAGGATTTCAACCCTTCTGACTCCAATCCAGCACTCCCTCCATTGTACCATGATGGTGCCGTGCACAGAGGGCTGGGCCTGGAGTTCAAGTCCAGCCTTGTGGGACCTTGCCTCAGTTTCTTCAACTGTAAAATGAAGATAATAACAGCTCCTACTCCCCAGGGTTACCATGAAGATCAGAGGAGACAATATTTGTGAAGTACTTAGTACAAAACCTGGCACATAGTAGGTATTTAATAGGTGTTCATTCCCTTCCCCTACCATACTGCCACTGACTGAACATGCGACTTTGGGCAGGGCCCACTAAGGAGACAGACTGAGAGCAACTGAAGCCAAAAGCTCATTAGCCCAATGAAGGAGGGTCCCAGGACCTTGGGAAAGGGAGAGTCCAAGTTCTACCTCTACAGCACTCTGTAACACTTCCCACTCTACAACAGCCTCGGCTGCTGCCTGCCATCTGCTTAACCAAATTAAAGGCTGCTGCCTTGGGAGTCTGTGGAAAGGGGCTTTGTTCAGGACTCTGATGAAACCAAGTACTACCCCCCACCCCCACCCCAACTCCCCTCTATGATCCCAGTTGGGTTAAATACAGCCTGGTCTTCCCCACACAGTGAAGGATCGGGTGGACAATTAGCATATTCATGAGGGATGGAGAAGGTTTATGAATATAGTAATTGCATTCCTCTGGACAATCCAGTTCTCTTCTTTTTTCCTACCTCTTCATTTTAACTTACCTTCATTCTTTCTGTCTCTGTTCCAATTTCTCCTTCTCTATTTCTGGTTCTCTTGCTCTTTCTGTCCTTTTCTACCTCTGCCCATCTCTCTCTCTCTCTTTCTCTCTCTTTGCCTCTTCCTCTATCCTCAATCTTTCTCTCTGCCTAGTTCGCTCTGTTTCCACCTAACTTCTAATGCCCTTACATATCCATTGGGTGTGGGTGGGAGGAGGTGTAAAAAAATAAAAGAAGGAATACAAGATCTATGATTTAACTGGTTTGGGATGTCCTGGTCAGGAAAATCCTTCTAGCAATGTGAATCAGAACTTCTCAGCAATCTATAGCCTGTAGCACTGAGACATTAAGGATTCTGCCAGGGTCACAAAGCCAGTACTATGCCAGAGGTGATATTTGAACCCAGGGCTTCCTTGAATTGGCTGCCACACACAGAGGCAGAAAAGTCAGCTTAACTGAAGCAACAAGGCACCCTGAGGGAGAGACAGTAGGTGTTATGCGCCAAGCAATTCACCATTTTGAGCACCATCTCTTCTTAGATATTGATGGAAATAACCCAGGAACTTGAGCCCAAGAGCCTTGAGAAGAAGCAGTGCCTCTCAAACTGCCAGACCTGCTTTCAGCCCAGCTCCCACAGCCATTGAGAGAACAAATCATTGTGGAGAAGGGACCCACCTTTTTTTATCACCAGTACAATGGCCAGCAGGCAGACAGACAACAGGACCCTAGGAATGGCAGCACCTCCCCTTCCCAAACCATCAGTCCTGCTTCTGGTTCAGTCTGCACAGTCATCACCATCCTGGAGAAGGGGCCAGCCACCCTCATCAGCTTCCAAATACCCCCACAGGGCAGGCAAGTCAGGCTAGCTGAAGCAGACCTTGAGGGAAAGACTGGAGGAAGCATGTGCCAGGTAAGTCAAACTACTACCATCACCTTGACCACCATCTTCCCTTGGACAGGGATGGAGACAGTGCTGAGCCCCAAACCCAAGAAGCTTGGAACTAACAATGCTTCCAGCCCAGGGCCCTCAGCCATCCTCCTGGGATACAAACCCTGTGATGAGGCAGCCTGGTTACTCCTTCTGCAGGAACTACAACCCCAGCCTATGAAGATGCCTTGGCACTGTCCAATGGCTCAATATCAAAAAGTCATAGGGTTTCTTTGATGAAAATGACATTGAAGAAGAGATATCAACATCTGTTTTACTGCTACCCCTTAAGCGGGGCCATCATCAGTCATCTTGACCTTTGTCCTCCCACTGGATTCTGATGACTGGAGGAGAGAGTGAGGCGGATGATTTTGGGCAGCTCTGCTCACTTAATGAGTAAAAGGAGACATTGCCCTTCTGATGTCACTGGTCTACTTAGAGAGTATATGAAGAGTCAGTCTTTGTGTCAGGAAGACCTAAGTTCAAGACCCACTTCTGACCTTGAGCAAATCACTTCTCTCAGACTCTAAGTTAACAGCTTTGATTAGAGAAAGGGTTTCCTCACTATACTTATCTAAATCAGTGAAATCATAGGTCTTCGCCAATGATTCTCAAAATATATTCCAGAGACCACTACCTTCCAGGAACTCCACAGGGTCAAAACTATTCTTAGAATAATACTAAAATGGTTTAATTTCTAATATAGTAAAATATCAATAGATATAACCTACAAAAACAAAAGTTCTTTGCAGCCTTCAATAATTTTTAAGTGTTTAAAGGTATCTTGAGATAAAAAAGGTTGAGAATTGCTAGTCTCTGCCATTTTATATGGCATAGTCAACCCACTAGGCCACTATCAACCATTAACAGCTAAGCTTACATGGCACCAAACAGGGTTGTTGATGGGTGGTGTAGAGAGCTCAGCAGGTGCACCTGGTATCCACTGGATGATTGATGGCAGGGATGACCACAGGATAGGTGGGCTGAGATGTGTTTTTTGTTTTGGGGGGCTAGGGAAGGAATGGAGAAAAAGATCCAGAGGATGTCCTTGGGGGGAGGAGAGCGCTGCTAGGAAGGAGGAAGAGAGCATGGCTAGCTTAGATTCCTGGGGTCTAGTCCTTCTTCCCTCTTCTGCTCACCACAGGAGTCATTCATCTTTCACATGCCCAATTATGAGCACAAACTTCCCCAAGGAGCTCAAATATACTCGATGTCTTCCTTTTATCCACAAAATGAAGTCCATAGACTTCCTCCTGACTTTCAAAGCCCTCCATAATCTCACACCATCTTACTTTCTTATCCCTCTCTCCACTGCTTTCCTCTATAACTTACTATTTCCTTGGCATTCGGTGCTTTCCTAGCCTCAGTCCCCACTTTCACCATTCATGTCAGAAGCCTTTCCTCCCCACCTTGCTCCTGTCTCCACCTGTCTAAATCCTGTTTGGCCTTCAAAGCCAAGCTCAAATCCCGTCCTCTCCAGGAAGCCTTCCCTGATCCACATAGTCAGTAGATATCCATAAAGTGCTTACTATATGTGTCAGACACTGTACTATGTGCTGGGGATCTGAAGAAAGGCAGAAACACTCCCAGCCCTCAATGGGCTAAAGTCCTAAAGGGGGCGACAATATGCAAGCCCCTCTGTCCATACAAGACACACACAGGAGAGGTGGGAGGTAATCTCAGAGGGCAGGACTTACCACTTGGTGGGGAGCAGGGCAAAGACCTCCTGCAGAAAGGAGATGAATTAGTTTCATCCTCTGAGCGACCCCAGCAATCTGACCCTCTCCTCTATGCTCATGGTGAAGACAGGTCCTGAATCCTAAAGTCAGGTGGCCTGGGCTCAAGTCCCAGCTTTCCCATTTACTAGCTGGGTGAAGTTTCACCTCTAGAAACTTCAGTCTCTCCACTGTTGTTGAGTCGTTTCTCAGTCGTGGTACCCTTTGGGGTTTTCTTGGCAGAGATACTGGAGTGGTTTGCCATTTCCTTCTCCAGTTCATTTTGCAGATGAGGAAACTGAGGCACACAGGGTGAAGTGACTTGCCTAGGGTCACACAGCACACAGCTAGTAGATGTCTGAGGCCAGAACTGAATTCAGGAAGATGAATTTGGCCCACCACTCTATCCACTGCACCACCTGACTGTCCTCAGTCTCTTCACTTCCCCCTCAGTCTCTGCCTCTTGAGGTCTCAAACTCCATTCAAGCCTGATCTCAAGGGCCACCCCACCCCCACAAGAGGCCTTTCCTGATTCCCCCAGTGGTTCTTGCCTCCTGATACTCCAAAAATGACTTTGTATTAATTCTGTATCCATTTTGCAATTCACTCATCTCTGTCCATGTCCTATTCCGGCCCCTCACCCTGCAGTAGAATGTAATTGTATTCCCAGTGCCTAGCACGGTGCCTGTTGCATAGAAGGCACCTAATCAACTGAGTCTGATGACAGGGATTAAAGGTCCCTGTTACTGAGCTGGATGAGAGATGTAGGGATTCCTACCCCAGGTCCTCAGTCCCAAGCCAGTACTGGCAGCCATCTTGAATAGGAAGGATGAGCTAAAGAAACATTAAAGAGATAAAGTATAGTAGAAAGAGTTCTGTGCCTTGGAGTTATAAGACATGGGACTCAGCTCTGCCAAGGGCACGCTTCCTAGATTGTGACCTCTCAGAGCTTCGGTTTCCCCATCTGTAACACGGGGATGACACTACTTGTATTTCCTCCCTCATGGATGGGTGGGAGCAAAATGCTTTGTGAGTCTTAAAGAGTCATAGAAATCAGAGCTATTAATATTTTTAAGACCCTAATGAGAGAGGGTAGAGATTGAGATATCAGAGCCAGAAATTGCCATGACCCACTTCAGTCCCAGCCCCCAGGAGGCAAGTGAGTCAGAGAGCTTTGTCTCTGCTGGAGAGATGAGAGAGACAGACTTGGGAAAAGAGGCCACATCACTGTAGCGAGCAGGATCTGAGTCAGAATCGTCCCCGCCTCCCAACAATTGGGGCCATATTTAGGAGACATCTGATTCTTCCCCAGCTTTTAGCGGTCCTCGGTCAGAAGCCTTCGAAAGGATGAGCTGGAAAGAAAAACAAGGGAGGCGCCTATTCACTCCCAGGCCATTAGGCATCTCTTTCCTGGGACTGGAGCTATGTCAGCATCGGAAGATGGACGCTTCAGTGGGAGCCATCCTGGTGGGCTCTGGTTCTGCCACCAGAAAAGGGCTGACTTTAGAGTCAGCGGACAGGATTCGAAACTGACTTCTAAGGCTGAATGGCTTCCCTTCTCTCCTTCCTTCTTTTCTATATAAGGATGTATTCCTCATAACTAAAGGTTAATTCATCTGGTAGGGTTAGGAATTTGATGTATTCTGGTCTCTGCTATGATGGAGACCTCACTATTCTTCTTAAAGCAACTCATTCTTTTCTGGGGGAAATCTGATGGTTGGGGATTTCTTCCTACCCAGCTAGCTGGCACAATGGATAGAGTCTTTGACTGGGAGTTAGGAAGCTCTGAATTCAAATCCTGAAGCAGACAATGAGACTGAAGATATTGAATATACTGAGACTGAGTATAACCAAGGTACTTACTTCATGACTCTGGGCAAGTCACTTAACCTTTCTATGCCTCAGTTTCTTTTCTGGTTAATAATAACACCTACTTCCCAGGGCTACTGTAAAGATCATATGAGATAGTGTGTGCTCTGGGTTTGCTTGTTATCACCTGCATAAAGTGGAGCAGCCTCTAAACAGAAGCCCCAGAATACTCCAGGACGACTTTTACCAACCACTCCTAATCATATACTTACAATGCCCTGGGTACACAGGAATAAGATTAAGTCAGCTTATAACAATGCTTTAAGATTTGCAAAGTACTTTCCTCCAAACAAATTTATGAAGAGGGTAAGTATTACTGTTCCCATTTTAGAGATGAAGAAACTGAAACTCCCTACTTACACAACCTTGGTCAGTACACGTCAGGACTGGGACTTGAATCGTTCTCACTCCTGGTGTCTATTAATAACAACAGAAGCAACTAGTACTTATAAAGAAGTACTTTAAGGTTTCTAAAGCACTTTTCAAATATCTCATCTGATCCTCACAACAACCCTGAGAAGTAGGTGCTATTATTATTCCTAGTTTACAAATGAGGAAACTGAGGCATTTAAATGCAGTTAAATGGCTTGCCCAGAGTCACACAGCTAGTAAGTGTGTGAGGCTAGATTTAGCGAACTATGCCACATTGTCTCTCCTAAGGGTTTAGAAAGTGTTTGTTGGTAAATAAAGGGATAGTGAGTCCTCTTTCCTGAACCCACTGGTGAAAGAAGGACATGTTGAGATCTGGGCTAGGCCTACAATGATCTCTCTGTGTAGGCACCAGAGGTAAGAAACAAACATGTAGAAAGGTCACTTAATTCCACAAATATGTATCTGGTAAGTGCCAAATGAGAGAAAGAGACAGTGTGGTATAGTGGAAGGAGGGCCAATCTCAGAGTTAGGACAACCTGAGTTCAAATCCTTCCACGGCCCCACTGAGAGAGAGAGAGAGAGAGAGTGTGTGTGTGTGTGTGTGTGTGTGTGTGTGTGTGTGTGTGTGTGTGACTTCAAGTAAGTCACTTGACCTCTCACTGCCCCATGCAACTCTCCAAAATTATAAGTTACATAACATTTGCTTCTTTGCCTTGGTAGAAGAAAGTCCCTTATGAGGAACTCCCCTACACTGATAAAATCCCAGGTCAAACCTTCCCCCAGTTTTCTCCTTTCCTTTCCCCCCAGGAAAACAAAGGGGTCAGGTGAAATTTCTAGATTCGAACTTTAGCAATTCAGGAAAACAGGAGCTCTTTGGTATGGCCATGAGGCCTGAAAGAGGATTTGAACTGGGGCAGGGGTGGGGAACCTTCAACCTCAAGGCCACATGTGGCCCTCTAGGTCCTCAAGTCCCTTTGACTGATCCCCTTAATAAAAGGATTTCTTCTGTAAAACTTGGACTCAGTCAAAAGGCTGCACCCAAGGACCTAGAAGGCCACACCATAGGTTCCCCACCCCTGAGTTGCTGGACTATGAAGAAGTAGTAGGTTTTTGATGGAGTACAGTCTAGATCTATGTAGTACAAGATAGGCAAAGTTCAGATGGCTAGAGACTGGAAGGGAGAGGGTGCTGGCTGCCCAGCCCGGCTCCCAGAGGCTACAGAGTAGCTCATTGGTATTAGGTTGGGGAATGTGGCACTCTGTCCTAGGAGCCTTCAGACCCATAGTACTCCCAATGGAGTGCTGCCCAGCCCTCCACTCTCCTCTCCTCCCCTAGGAAGGCTATCTGTCCCCTGCTTATTTCTTCAATGCCATCTAAGCTGGTGTTATCTGTCAGCACAACCCTCAGGTGCCGCTTGGAAACATGGCTTTAATTAAAACGCATTTTCAAACCATCAGCAGCAATAATAATAAAAAACCAAAGAGAAATAAAAACCTATGCAATTGCCGGAGAATTAAGCACCACACCTCGTGCTCTGCCAGCCCCTGGGGGAGGATTCAGCACTTCCCATAGTCATGATTTTTGCCTCTGATATCATGCCAATTGATGAGAAAGGACTTGACTCAGGACAAAGGCAGCCTGGGCAACAGAAAGCATTAGCCTGATACAAATGGGGTGCTAGTGCTCAAGGGAAGGGGAGGTCACCTCCCCAGCTTGGTTGGCTGAGCTACAAACATCAGGGTTCTTACAAAGTGTCCAGGCTTTGGTCTTGGGGAAATAAACTGGAGCTAAAGCTTGTCTCTGGTATTTGTCTACCTCCTTTCCCCAGTGCTTTTTGCCCTTGATGGTGACTGGACCCTACCTTTTCTGGGAGTGGGACTTGTTATAATAGTTCCAGGCTGCCATTTCTATGGTATTTTATGATTTATGCTGCATCCCTTTCCCCACAACATCCATGGGAGGTTGGCTACACAAGTAATAGTATCAGAGAGGAATAACACCGGTCCATAGTAAGGAGGAGAATCATACTTAGAACCTAGATTTTCTGGTTCCCAAGTCTTTGAAGTTGCCACTGGGTCCCGAAGTTGCAGACTGGCTGACTTTGTGCTCATGTGCTCTGTGAAGTGAGGAAGTTCTAGTATTATCCTCTGTATAGCCTTTAGAAACCAGGGCTAATTGTTTATTTAAATCAGACCTCATTAGCCAGTAGTATATTACACATACAAGGATGTTAATATTACACAAAAGTGTCTCAATTTCATTAATCTTGAACTGGACCAGAGCACCATCCAACTTGCTGTGATCAAGGCACAGACTGCTGAAATAAATGTAGCATAAGCCCTAGCAATGGGAGGCTAAGAAGAAATATAATGCATGAATATGTCTCTTCTTGGGAGGCATCACCCAGTAGTCTCTGGCCATTTTATTCACTCCCTGAGTGGTGGCTCCAGGCCCCTTTTGTCAGACACAGTGCAGTCAAGAAGCCTCCAATGTCCAGTAAATTTCTAAATCTATGATGCTATGACCTGCTGAGGCCTCCAGCTTCACCCCACTGCCACTACCACCACCATGGCCACCACGGTCACCATCATCATTGCCACCACTGCCACAGACACCACCACCACCACTGCCATTGCCACGGCCACCACCACCACCACCACCACCGCTGCCGCCGCCTCTCCCCTTTTCTGCCATGCCCAAACTTTCTGCCTTCTTAATCACCATGACAGCTGTTCCCATCTGGGGATTAGGGAGCCTTGGGAGACATCCATTTGCTTCTTCCCCTTACATTGTGCTGAGCTCAAGAGGCAGCAGGGAGGGGACCCTTGAACCGATAATATTCAGAAAGAGAGGAGAGCTCTTAGCAGGTCAAAGAAACAAAAGCCCCTTGAGCTGTAGCCTGATCCCCTGCTCACCTGCCCCTCTGGGAGGGACTGAGGGAAGAAAAACTGGGAGCCCATGTCAGGACTGGTGCCAACAGCTTTCTTAGGGCGTTAGAAAAAGCCTGCCTCCTGCAGGACTCTCTTTTTCTGCCTTCTTAGAATGTGAACATTTTCTCTTGGAAATCATAGAATTTTTTTTCCTCTTTCTCTTTGAAGCTCTATGATATACATATTCCTCAGAGGGGTGGCAAGAAAGACGTCTTTTGAGATGCTAATGGATGCCCTTACCTTGGAAGCTCCCTTACTTTGTAAATTAGGGTCAGGACCAAGATGGCAATAAAGATCTGAGAAAAGATTGGAGAGAGAAAGACAGGAAGGGGGGGGGGAGAGAAAACGAGGGGGAAAGGAGGGAGGGGAGGAGGCGGGGAGAGGGAAAGAGGGTAGAGGAAGAGAAAAGCAGAGAGAGGGAGAACAAGCATAAAAACAGACAGGGTAGTGACAGAGCAAAGAGAAGCAGACAGAAGGGGTAAGATGAGGCGAGAGAGGGGGGGACAAAGAGAAGAAGGAAAAGGAGAAGGGGGAAGAGAAGCAAAGAAAAGGGTAAATAAGAGGTAAAGAGAAGAGCAAGAAAACAGTCTAAGGGAGAAGGCAGAGAAAGAGGAAAGGGGATAAGGTAAGTGAGACAGAGAAAGATGGGAAGAGGAGGGGAAGGGGAAGAGAGAGACAGAGGCAAACAGAGATACAGAGAGACAGAGAGAGATAGAGAGAGGGGAAGTGAGAGAGAGGTGGCAGAGAGAGAAAGGAAGAAAGAGGATAGAAAGAGTGAAAAACTGGGAAAGGAGGAAGAGAGAGACAGGGAAGCAGAGAGAGAAAACAAGTGTGATAAGAGCTGCAGAAGGGCTTTGGAGGACAGAGACAAAAGACCGGCTTCTAGTTCTGCAGACCCCAGATTTCCCCAAATAAACTCATGGCTTAGATAGGAGGAGGAAGTTTTGGGAAGGACCCTCTCCCCCTCCTCCAGGAAGCCTTTCCTGCTGATCTACAGCCCACTTCCTCTTTTTCTTTCCTGAGCTCCTGAGGCTCTTAGGATCTCTGCCACTCCTTTCCATCAGAGACTGTCTTGTGCTATTCACTTTCGTGATCCCATTACCCTGCAATAATAATACCTAACATTTGCCTAGCACCTTGCGATCTGCAACCACCTTGGTGATGGTACAAGTAGTATGAGTACCTGCAGGGGTACAAACTGAAGCTTGGGGGGAGGAGGAAGTGACTTACTCAAGGTCAAATAGCTGGGAAAGGGCAAAGCCAGGATCCATAGCCTTTGGTCTTTGGATACCCAGTCCATGATTCTTTCCATAGTCCTCCATATGCATTTCATAAGGCAGTCTTATTAGCACACTTGGAAGTTGAAACATCAATAATTTACATTTATTAAAATTAATGAACTGAGTCGAGCTGAGAGCGCAGCTCTCATGGCTAGTTACCCAACTTTTTTCCTTACTAAGGCCCACAATTCTCTTCTCTGAAATGGAAACCCTCAACTCCATACAAACTGGCAGAGCTTCCCATGAGATGAGTGACAGATGGGGGCAGACAGAGAGGCAGAGAGATGGAGAAACAGAGAAACAGAAAGGGGGACAGACAAATGAGCCTGCTTTGCAGGTTTTGTTTTGCCTCTGTTCCTCTGACCTACAGTAGGTACAATAGAAATGGTCCTGGATGGTGAGTCAGAGGATCTGGGTTTAAACCCTAACTGCGTGACTGGGCAAATCATCTCAGCTTCAGTTTCCTCATTTTTAGAAAAAGGGGCTGACCTAGCTGACCTCTGAGGTCCCTATGAATCTATGAGTGTGAGGCATCCCTGGCTTGGGATTTTCCCCTAGGAACATGGGCCTGAGCTGGGGTCCTGCCACCCACTCTCCTGGCTTCCTCCTATAGGCTCAATGGTAAGCAGAGACAGGCAGCAGTGGGGGAGAATCCTCACAGATGCCCAGACTGGCAGAGCAGGAGGGACCTCAGAGAGCACACAGTCCAACTCCCTCACTGTGCAGATGGGAAGACTGTGCCCCAGACACAGAATGATATTAGAATAACAAAATAATGACAATCACTCCAGCTCCAGCTTCTATCAGGATTTAAGGCTGACACAATTATAAGGCCCAAACTTGAACAGGAGGAAGGGAGTAGGCTAGATAATAACTGGAAAATGGCACAAAGCCATCAATAATTCTCAGCTCCTCCCTAACCCCCCCGCCCCAGTCTTTTAGCACCAGTGTTCTTCCAGTGATGCTCTATGGCTGTGAGTCAGAGAGCACAACATCTCTCAAATGTCAAAATTGTGGGTCACCTAAGGGGCAATGGAGAGATATAGGATGGGGGTGTAAATAGCTGCTGCATATTGCATGGTATCATGGAAAAAGACTCAGCTCTGGAGTCAGACAACCTCAGTTCAAACTCTGCTTTCTACCTCCAGGAACACAGGCCTCCTTGCTATTCTCAAAAAAGACACTCCATCTCCAGACCCCAGGCTTCCGCACTAGCTTCCTCCCATGTCTGGAATGCTCTCTTTCCTTATCTCTCCCAGCTGACTGCCCTCCAATCCCAGCTAGAACCCCACCTTCCACAGTAAGCCTTTGCCAACTCCTTGAGGACAGTGACTGTCTTTTGCCTTTCTTTGTATCCCCAGGGCTTAGCACAATGCTTGGAATACAACAGGCACTTCATAAATGGTTCTTAATTGATTGACTACCTGAGTGACCAGGGCAAGTACCTTCACTTCTCTGGGCCTCACCTGCCTCATCAGGGGATTTGGACTAAAAGATCACTTGTGTCCTCTCTAGTTCTAGATCTCTGATTCTATCACCCATGATGACTACCTCTGTGTAAGCTGTGATGCATAAGACACTATCCAAGAGATATAGGACTGGAAAAAAAGGTGGGGTGGTCATCTAGCGGGAGCCAGGATTAACAGAGAGAAGACTCATGCGCTGCTCTGGTACTCACATAATGGGTACCAAATGACCGAGGGGAAGAGAACCAACTATGGATGAGTAGACAGAGTCAGCCTCAGAATCAGGTAGGCATGTGCATGCATTCAGGTTTTACTTCTAATATACTGGTTGTATGACCCTGGGCAAGTCACCTAACCTCTGTGTCCCAGGCAACTGTGTAAGGCAGAGAAAGAACTGACTTACAGTGATAGAAGGAATTTCCTCATTGGCAGATCCTCATACCAATGAAATCTAAGGTTCAGACATATTCCCCTTCCACTCAAAAAATGCCCTAGAAAAAGTACCCCAGCATCCTGGAGCAATTCCCCATGGACAAGAGTATTGTAGGATGAGAAGGTATGGATGGGTCAAAATCTATACCAGGAGAAAGCCCTATCATGGATGAGCTTAGAGATTCATTGAAGTAATAAAGTGATATGGTTTTCCAATCGCTTTTCTTATAAAAAATAATTCTCTGGAGTAGTAGTACCAGTGGTACTGTCTCCATTTTAAAGACAAGGAAATTGACTTGCTCAGGATCACATGACTAAGGAAGTGTGAGGCCTTAGACTAGAACCCAAAGCTTTCCTCCCAGTCAGAGAGCTCTCCAAATGCACTGTAATGTCTTCCCCCAAAACAAGCATCTTGTTTTTTTGTTTTTAATATTGTTTTTGGTGACACATGGAATTCTGTTGTCACAAAATCCTGGCAGGAAACTCCCCCTTCTTCCCCCTCCATCAGTGACGCCAGATTGTGTCTCTGAGTGCCTCACCCATCCCAGAAAGAGGAAAAGATAGACAGACAGAAGGGGGCAGAAAAGAAAGAGACAGAGAAAGAGAAACAAAAGGAGAGAGACACACATACAAAGAGATGGAAGAATGAGATGCATACCAGAGATGCAGTAGGGAGGTAGAGCAGCTCAGTGATTGGGGACCCAGGAGGGGACATTTGTAGTTGGACTGATCCTGCCAAAATGGGACCTTTTTTAAAGAGGAAGCTTTAAAATGACAGTGAATGTGATGCTTTTCACAAAAATTCACCTTCCCCAGAACTTCCAGAGGATAGAAAGCATGAAGTTTTATACCTCATGAAGCAGCACGTTGTAGTATAGAGTACTGGACCTGGAGTCAGGAAGACTGGGTTCAAATCCCACTGCAGGCCCTTACTAGTTGTGTTATCCTGAGCAAGTCACAAATCTCTCTGGCCTTCAGTTTCCTGATCTATAGAATGAGGGGAGTTAGATTGGACTTCCAAGATTTCTTCCAGCTTCAAATATTTCTTCCAGCTGCCAAGTCCTGGCAGAAATGAACAGAGTTTGATCCATACCTGATGCGATGGGGGAAGAGAAGGAAATAACTGATATTTATATAATGCTTTATGGTTTGCAAAGCACTGTATATGCATGCTTTCAACTGAGCCTCACCATAATCCTGTAAGGTGATACACTACAGATATTATCCCCATTTTACAAATGAGGGAAACTGAGGCTCAAAGAGGTTATGACTTACCTGTGGTCATATAGCAAATAACGTGTCTGAGGTAGGATTTGAAACCAGATTTTCCTGAATAAAGTCTAGTACACCCTTTTTTTTCTTTTGATGGAAGCAACTGAGGTTAAGTGACTTTCCCAGGGTCACACAGCTAGTAAATATCTGAGGCTGGTTTTGAACTCAGGTCCTCTTGACACTAGGGTGAGTGCTCAATCCACTACACTAGCAACTGCCCCTCAGCATACTTTCCTGTATGTCATACTGCCTCCGAAAAGGAGGGGATCATAGCTACTATAACCCTTCATTTGCTCTTTGCTTAGTTCTATACTGGGATAGGGGAGAGGCAGAATCATCCAAGGAATGAACAGAATCACAGATTTTCCAACCTATAAGGGACCCTGCACAGATCCAGTATAGCTTGGACCTGAACAACAACCCTCTCTTCAGTATCTTTGACAAGTGGTCAGTCATTCAGCCTCTGCTTGAAGACTTCTGGTGACAGGGAACTCACTACCCTGAGGCAGCCCATCCTGTTTTTTTGGACAGCTTTGATTACTGGGAAGTTTTTCCTTATGTTGTTATTTAGGCTTTTCACGCTCTGTGGTCACTGTACAGATTGCAGCTCTAATTACTGCAGCTAATAGGCAAGAGGAGTTAACGAACCATATTGATGTTACCCATATCGGTTCCTGGTATTGCCTCTGTAACACACAATGAACTTAGAGCATCAGGAGAGAGCTGAGTCCCTCCCAAATGGGAGGCACCTGCCACATTTACCTTAATGGAGGTTCATCCCCTCACACCTGGCCAACTCTAAAGGCATCTTAACTAGCCTTCTGCCTCTAGCCTATTCCCTCCAATCTATCCTGTACACACTGATAGAATCATTTTCTAATATACATCTATGACTGCATGGTCCCTTACTCCACAAACTTCAATGGCTCCCTATTGCCCACAGAATAAAGTTCAAACTTCTTAGTCTCCTATTCCAGTCCCTCCTTAATCTGGCTGTACCTCTATCTCCCATAAGAATTCTAATTTACTCTTTATACGAATTTATTAGATGGCTCATCATCCCCCCAAACAAGCCAGGTTCATTCCCATTTCTGGACCGTGGTTCAAGTTGTTCATCCCCAACTTGGAATCTTTATCCTAGTTCAGCACACTGCACTTAATGGGCATTTAATATGTTTGGTGATTTGAACAGGATTTTTCTCTTCCTTCTGAAATCCTCCCCATCCTCCTCCTCTAGGATACCTTCCCAAATACACCAGTACCCAGAAGACTTTCCCTTCTCTGAGCTTCTGTACACAGTGCTGACTATTTTATCTCCTACTTTATCTGGCTGAGGACACACACTCTATTGTGTTATCATTTGATTGCTCCTGTATACAAGGAGGAAAGACTGATTTTTATTTACCTGCATATACCCTATAGATCCTAACATGTGTTGGGTTTATGTTAGGACTTAGTGACTGTTGAATGAATGCAGTTGAATGAATGAATAAAAATGAATGGATGGGTAGGCCAATAGATTTACCAGTGACAGTTCAGGTCATGCCTTTGACTTGATATCACTTGGGGTTAGAGACTCTTGCTCTGACAGCCCTTGCTTCAGATTAACACTAGGTCGAAGTCCAACAATATCTCCTCTAGATATCCACTGCCCTAGATCTGTCTAATTCTAGAGCTTTGTCCCATTTCTGAACCAGGACTATTCCAGATCTTCCTGTTCATGTTAAATCCCAGAATCAGAGACTCTCAGAGCTGGGGAGGCTCTCACCCAATGCATACCTGACCTGGGATTCCTTCCTACGGTAGATTCACAGAGCTGGAATAGGGGACAGAGCAGAGAACTGAGCCTTAGGTATAAGAAGCCAAACAGCCAATAATTAGCAAAGTGGCCACAGGTAGCCAGGTTTTCTGTTCCCTAATCCAGTCCTGTCTTCTTTCTACCACAGGCAGCCCATTTTTGTTGCTGGACAGTTCCTGTCATTAGGAAGATTTCCTTCCCACTGGGATGAAATCTGCCTAGAGGCAACTCCCACCCCTTGACAACCCCTTAGAAAATTAAAAACAGAGATGTATCTCCAGTAAGTCTTCTCTTTTTCCAAGCTATACAGCCCTAGTTTTTCCAGCCAATACACATTTGTCATAGTCAGCAGTCTCCTAGTACTCCCTTCAGTGGGCCTGTCCCAGTCTATACATGTCCTTCCTAAGTTGTGGTCCCAAAACTGGGTTCAAGGCTCCAGCTGTGCATATCTTCTGACCAGGGCAGAGGAAAGCAGGCCTGTTAACTTTTCTAGAACAAAGCTTTTCCAAACTTTGCTCTACTGTTCCATTCAGCTCACCTCTCTCTTGCACTGCCAAAGTTCCCTTACCTTCTCCTCTTACCTGGCTAATTCTGAGCTTAGAAGATCCCCCTCTGACCCTGGTTCTTAGTACATGCTCTTGGCCTAAGCTGGGTGAAGTCAAGGGTTAATATAACTCACAGAAAGCTCAACTCTGTCCTGTATGGCCTTAGAAGAAATGCTGAATCATGGAAGCATATGCATGGATAGAACAGGGTCCTTTTCCAGAGTGTCTAGATCATGGATCCTGTGTCAATCTCACAAAAGGAATATATTATGGGCTCCAGGCTTCCTCCTACCAGGAAAGTGATGACTTCTAGCAAGATTCCTCATTAACCCTTATGCTATAACTCTAGTTGTTCTAAATTACAAATAGGGAAACTGAGGTAGAGATCTTGTGGGTTCAAGGCTTTGGGCACTTGGAGCACCAATTAATTGAGGCTGATCTGTTCAAGATTCTTAGTTTTCCCACCTGTAAAATGAAATAAAGACTGTCCCTCCTACTTCCCAGGGAGGGTGGCAGGGTGAAGATCACCAGAAAGAGAGACCCAAGGCAGTCTGACTCCTGTTTCTCTTTTCCTGGAAAGTTTTTAAGCCAGAACATCTCTTTTTTTCCTTAAGGGACTCAAATTTACCACCCCCACTCCAATCCCATAAATGTATTTAAACAGAAGGTTGCCTTTGAGCTGAGCTGCTGGACAGATGAAATAAATCAACTCTGATTATTAGATGTTAAAGGACCTTAGATCTCATCTGCTCATTACACTGCAGATGAAGAAAGTGAGGTTCAGAGAAGGGAAAGTCACACTGTACTACTGGGGTAGATCTGGGACCAGTACTATAGGTCACCTGAAATCTAGTTCAAGGGCTCTCACTTCTGCTTCATGCTGGAGGAAGGCAAAGGGTGAAGTTTGCTTCCTTCTCTCACTAATCAGTGGTCAAAAAGTCTTAGAATTTTGGTCCTTTCCATCCAGGGATCTGTGTTGTGAAAGGTTCCCAGTGGACATACACAGATGGTTTTCCTGTGGACCCCATTTGGAGGACCATGGCCAACAGGTGCTACAACTTAGGAAGGACATTGTCATGCAAAAATTTAGAGTTCAGTGGGTGGAGCACTGGACCTGGAGTCAGGAAGACCTGAGTTCAAATCCAGTCTCAGACATCACCTAGCTGTGTTATCCTAGGCAAGTCACTTAACTTCTGATTGTTTGATTAAAAAAAAAAAAAGAATCCATTGGAGAAGGAAATAGCAAACCACTCCAGTTTCTTTGCCAAGAAAACCCCACAGACAGTATGGTCCATGGGGTCACAAAGAGTTGGACATAACTTAACAACTTAACAACTGTCACATGCCTTCTGAGGCATGTGGCCAGCATGGAGAGGGGACTGGAATCCATGTCACTGATTGAAGGAACTGGGAATGATTAGCCTAGATCAGAAAACAGAGACGGGGAGGGCAGAGTACATGTAATCATTATCCCCAGGTATCTGATGGGCTGTCATGAAAAAGACTGATGAGTCCTGCTCAGTTTCAGAGAGAAAATGGAAGCACTAAGGGGAGGGAGGGAAGGGAGGAAACTGTAGAAAGGCAAGTTTTGCAAGGAAAAAATTCCTAACAATTAGAGCTGCCCAGGAGTGGAATGGGCTGCCTTGGGAGGTGATGACTTTCTGAATATGGAAGTTCTCCAAGCTAAATGACCATTTATCAGGGACATTGTAGAAGGTAGGCCTGTTAGGGTATAGGTTGGACTCTGAGTGATTTCCAGGGTCTCTGAGTGAGATGCTGTGTTTTGGAGATTTCAAAGGGGTGGCAAAAAAGGACATAGTCAATCCCAACACTCAGTTATGAACAGCATGCCATCCTAACTATATAGAGAGGACACTACCGATCCACTGTCTCTAAGTCATTTGAGTAAGCTGGGTATCTTTGAAGGATTGTGCTACCCTTTCCATGGTCCTGCCCCATTGGCTCATCATGAATAATGTTCACACTTACCAACCTGGCATTTTCTCCACTGTCTGGCCCCAATCACCTTCTCCAGGTCTCTCTCCTATTATCCCCCCCAAGCCCTCTTGCCAAATGGGGTAACTTATAGTCAGTCCCTCTACTCTTGTGTTGCCCTCTTCCACATCAAATCCCTTGCTCTTACCATCGCTTTGAGGTCTTGCTCAAATTGACTGCTTCTGCGAAGAAACCTTCTTCTTTGACCCCCATAGGTGGAAGTGATGGTGATGCCTCTATCTCTGTCTCTCCCCTGCTATCTCAAATCCCACCTCAAACACTTACTAACAATATGATCCTGAGTGTCACAACCTGTCTGGGCTTTAGTTTCTTTAGTTGTAAAATGAGATCACTACTGAGTCCCTTGCAGCTCGAAGCCCAAGGACCCAGATGTCATATCCCCATTTGTATTAGAGTTACTGCTGATCATCTCTTATCTCCTCTGACTAGAATGAGATTCCCCTGGGCAAGAACTAAAACAGGGTTGTATTTATCTTTCTATCTCCCAACCCTAAGCATAGGGCCTTGTGAACAGTAGACAGCATTTTTATAAATGCATTATGAAGGAAACTTCATTGACTGTGGGCATCATTTTCCTCTCTGGAACTCAGTGTCCTCTTCTGCAAAATAAGGGGGTTAGATTAGATAAACTCTATGGTCCTTTCCAACTCTGACATTCTATGAATATTTTCTGTGGCTATGAAAGCAGAATTAACTCATCCATGTGGGGTTAAAACCCAAAGACTTGGCTTCCTCAGCACCAAACTCTAATCAATGAGCAACTCGATGAGTAAGCAGCTGAGCTAAAGAGCCAGAGAAGCACGTGCCCCGGCCCCCCCTCCCCAGTGGTATACTCTGGACCCTCACCAGCCTCCCCACAATCAACCTTCTCAAGAGTTTGTGGGATCAACTCTGGGCTCTCTTATTTTTGGACTGTAATTCCTTTGAAGGCAAGGCCTGTGTCATGTCACTTTAACCCAACATATGCTCTTGAACAAAGGGTATGAAATAAATGGATCTCAGTTTCCACATTTGTTAAGAAAAGATTTATAGATTTCATAGATTTATAGTTGGAAGGGACCTTAAAATCAGTTCAACTTCCTCATTTTACAGATGAGGAAACTGAGGCTTGGAGAGACTGAATGACTTGCCCAAGGTCAAACAATAGCAGAGCATAAAAATTATTAGTATTCATATGGCTCTTTAAGGTTTGCCAAGGGCTATACAAGTATTATCTAATTTGTTTCCCATAACAACCCTAGGAGATAGGTAGACTATCCCTATTTTACAGATGAGGAAACTGAGACTGAGAAAGGCCATAAGCCTTTCCTTGGGCCATACAGCTAGTGTATGAGGTCAGATTTGAATTTAGGTCTTCTGACTCCAAATCTAGTACTCTATCCACTGTGCCACTGTCCATCTCAGATAGATTTGAAAGGATCTGAATCCAGGTCTTTGAACTCCAAAATCAACACTCTTTCTACTGCAACACTGTTCAACTGAGACCGCTCCTTCAATTGTTTCCTGCCCCACACCCTCATTCAGCCTGGTCAGCCTTCTGCTCGTTCACTCCCCCAACACCCAGCTCTCCTTCCTCCCTGCCTTCCATAGGCCCTCCTCCCTCCCTGCCCCCTCTCTTCCCCACCTTTCCTCCCTGACTTCCAAACAAGGATTAGACAGACTCCACGATCTCACAGAGTGCATCCACCTCTAAATCATGGGAGCCAATGAATTGAATTGGGGTCAGAGGGGCCCAGAGCCAAAGCAGGGAGAAGGCAATGTCCCAGCTCAGCCACAGCTGAGCTGACATCGTCCCTCCCCTCCAGAGCAGCCTCTAACCAACCTATTCAAAATCTGTAGAGAATACAGAGGATCATGGAAGTACATCTGCTCCCAAACCCCCAGGCAGCATGGAATCTGAACTCGGGTGCATCCATTAACTGCAGTATGCATGGTTTCCAGGAGTGTTTGCTTTTAAAAGCAAGGATCATTCCCTCCTAACCATTACCACTGATAAAATGCCACACAAACCAAAAATCCTTGTTCTTTCTGCTGTCTGAGGAAAAGCCTCAGAGAGGAACATTCACTGGACCTGAATCTCAGCTCCTCTTGGGGCCACAGCTCCTAATAGGCAAGGAAGGGGTGAGGAGAGAGGGATTTGGGTCTGACTGCTGGCCCAGGGCTAGTAGATGTCATGAATACTTATGGGTTGGGTTCCCATAGCCCTTCACCCCCAGGGAGCTAGAGCTTTGAAATGTGGTATATGGGACACAGCATCAGCCTGCAAACCAGGCCATTGAGGGGGGAGAGTGGGGGGGTAGGGCTAGAAAGAAGGAAAGCAGAGGATGGGCAGAGGGAGGGGACGATAAGGAGGTACAGCAGATCATGACAAAACAACTCCAGAGCACATCTGGGAGGGGATGACAGAACTTCCTGAAGAATCAGGGCTTCAAAACCAATCCTACTACCACTCTCTATCAGTATGACCTTGAATAAGTCAGCGTCCCTTTTCTGAGACTGTTTTCTCCTCTGCAAAGTGATATGGTTGGATTAGATGAGCCCAAAGGATCAACTCTAAATTTTGTGCTCCTATAAGATCACAGGGTCTTAGCCCTAGAGCTGGAAAGGAGCTAAAAAATCACCTTATTTCAACAAGAAGGCCCAGATGGTTAAGTGACTTGCTTGTGGTCAAATCACTAGTAGATAGTTGAAATTTGATGCTAGGGACTTTTCTAGGACTTTCTGCAAAGGCTGGGGAAGGAATCCTAGGCTAGAGTCAAGGGGTCCAAGTCCTGACTCTGACAACGACCCAGAGTATAACCTTGCACAAGTCACTGGCCCTTACTGGGCCTCAGTTTCCTCATCTGTAAAATAAAAAGGGTTGGATTTGATTGATCTAAAGTTCGTCTAAGGACCACTTACTTGCCTTCTTTGGCCTCAGTTTCTCAATCTAAAAAATGAAGGAGCTGATTTAATGGTTTTGAGAAATCCAGATTCTCCAATTCTCCAAAGGTCAATCACTCTGAAGCACCCTCTCCATTCCACAATTACTATGTGCTAGTCACAGTGCTCGCTCAGGTCACTAGGTGGCAAAGTGGATAGAACCTTGGGCGTGGAATCAGGAAGACTCCCCTTTATGATTTCAAATCCATCCTCAGACACTTACTAGCCATGTGACACTAGGCAAGTCATTTAACCCTGTTTGCCTCAGTTTCCTCATCTATAAAATGAGCCAGAGAAGGAAATGGCAAACCACTTCAGTATCTTTGCCAAGAAAACCCCAAATGGGATCACAGAGTCGGACATGACTGAAAAACAACTGAACCACAGCAAAGAATAGTGCTAAGTACTGGGGAAACAAAAATGAAAACCATTCCCTGCCCTCAAGGAGTATCTGCCTTTTCCTTTTCTTTTAACCAGACCTGTGATTTTATTGATATAAGAAGCTCTTGATGAGGAAGCATTGCAGATTGGCATCTGTTCTGCAAATGCCTGGGGCACAGAGGGGTCAAGTGAATTCCTTAGGGCCACACTGGCCTGTATAGATTAGAGCTGGGACTTGAACCCAGATCTCCCTTGCTCGGAGACCACTGCCCCCCATATGTCCAGCTGCCTCCCTCTGTTCTCTTCTCAGTGAGGCAGGGGCTCTGATGAGCCTGAAACCCTGGTACTTGCAAGGGAGGGGCTGGCCCAACGTGGGCCTGACCCAGGGAACATTCTTCTCCCCTCCCATGTCTCACTCCTGAACTGCTCCTCATCCTCACCAAATTCTCCGCAGTGTCTGCCCCATGCTGCAAGCGTCTCCTTATGTAACGATGATTACGGTAACAGATTATTATTTCATAGCCACAAGCTTCTCTATAGGATTCCTTGTCTTGTAACTGTCCTCCAGCTGTTTTCATATAAGGAAGCCTGGTCTCTCCCTCCAAACTGGGAGCTCCCTGCAGGTAGGACCTGACTGCTCTTTCCTTACCTCCTCTCAGAGCTCCCAAGAGATGGGACCAAGGACTTGGCCTGGATCTCCTCCTCCTCCCAACTCTGCTACAGAAAAGCCACTCCCAGTCCTGGGTACACAGAGGGCCAAATACATGAAAACTGCTGCTGTTAGTAGTAGAATTATGTAGTTCTTACCAAGACCCCAAGATCATTTGTGTTTTCAATCTGCTCCTAGATACCCTTCTAATAAAATCCCCAAATCCACTGCTTCCTTGGAGCTGAGACAACCAGGAGACCTCAGACAGAGACTTCTCAAACAGAGCTGAAGCAACTGAGAGATTCTCACGGGTCAGCCTGAAGTGTCTGTGATTGGGAATTGAAGCTAAAATGATTCTGAAGAGATTTTTTCCCTTTTGTATTTTGCCTGATGACATCCTTAACATCACTTTCCCCAAATAATTCCTTCAAATGTGGGGTAGCCTACTTATGTCTACAGTCAGTTTCTTGATTACCCTGGGACTCTTCTAATGACAACAGAAACAACTCCCATGTAAAAGGCAACACAAATTTAAAGCTAAAAGGGACCACAGAAATCATGTCTGACCTTTTTATTTTACAGATGGGGAAACTGAGGCCCCAAGGGGTGAAGAGATTTGCCTAAGATTACATAAACATCAAAGGTAGGTTTTGAACTCAGATCTTCTCACTCCAAATCAAGTACTCTGTTTACTATACAGGGCTGATACCCACTTTAAGATTTGCATCACTTCCAAGTTTGCAAAATACTTTTCTCATAATAGCATTATAAGTACTTAAAATTTTACTATTCTCAAGTTGCAAATTGCAAAACCAGGTTTCAGAGAGGCGGGGATATGCCCAGGATCCCACACAGTGAGTATTCATCAGAATGACATGTCTTTTAACTGTCCAGCATGCCTTCCTCTATACCCTTTTTGTTATTAGACCCCATACAGCCCTGGGAGCTCCAACCAACTTGATATCAAAAGCTCATAGCAGGTGGCTTGCTTCCAGATAATGAGAGGAGACACTTGATGATTTTATACTGTAACCAGAACCATAAAGAGGCTTCCCTGACCTGGTATTTCAGTTTAGTCAGTCAGTCAATAAACATTTATTAAGCACCTACTATGAGCCAGGTACTATGCTAAGGGGGAAGACTGCATGCCGAACAACTATGCATAAATTGCTTCCAGGATAAACTGGAAGCCTCTGGCAGACTGGGAAAGGGAGGAGTAACTGCTCAGCAGATGAAGAGCATAACCACAGAGTGGTTCCTAAGCTCTAAACATTTATCCATTCCCTTGCTGTAGAAACTGGATGGAGGCAAAAAACCAGGTGGGGTTGGAAACCCGGGAGAACTCACCAATTACAAAGTGTAGGGTCTATGTGTCCTCATGATCAGCGTCTGAAACCAGGCAGCATGTCATGGGTGGGGACAGGCATTCTGCTCATAGATATTGCAAGATTGGCCACAGGACAATTAAGGAAATGGTGTCAAAAGAAGGATGAATTTACTCTTTTTGGGTTCACCGTTAGATTGGTTCTAGGCTGGTTCAGGGAGTCTGGCCAGGTCCAATGACAGTAGACTCCTTCTGTGGCGATCTCTCTCTGGCTAAACCAGACCCAAAAGGGAGGATGCAAGATTGTGGGGTACCAATGACAATGAGCCCCAAAATATGGCTCCCTGATAGTTAATATACTCCTAGGGAAGAAAATATAGAGGGAAACAAAGGGATGGAGTGGGGTAGGTAAGAGAGAAAGGAAGACAGACTGTGTGTAGGGTAGTGGGTGGAAGGTATGTGTTGTAGAAACTATTTATGTTTTACATATTGGAGATGAGGATAGGAGTAAAGGCTTGGTAGAGATCGTGTGTTCGTGCCTGTATCTGCTTAAAGAGATGTGAGGGCATGTCTGTGCATACATGCTATAGAGAAGATGAACTACCCATCATGCAGCTCTTGAGTTGACAACACCTTTGGGCTATAAAGGAAGGGAGGGGCCTGTCAGCCTTCCCATACTTGGAGTTAAACCTACAAGACTGATAGTGCTGGAAACTCAGCCTCCACTGAAAAGTCATTCCATGGCCCTTGACTTTTGGGATGACCGCATCAGAATATCAAAGCCAAAAGGGCTTATGTCCCTCTTTGGAGAGGGACATGCTGAGCCCAGAGAAGGTCCAGGACTTGCCCCACCATAAGATTAGCAGCAGAGATGAGACTAGAACCCAGGTGAACTGACTTCAGGGCTGAGTCTTCAAGGACAGAAGAGACACAGCTGGATGAAGGAGAGAGGAAAGATGCCCACTCTCAGCATAGAGGACAGATGGCAGGTGGGGACAAGGAGACAGATTATGTTTTATGTCCTGCTTGTCTATAGGATTTGAATACCCTCTGGACAACTAATATTAGCAAACTGGCCTCTTCATCTTCTCTAAATCACCACCTGCCTCACTTTCTATCACAAGCCTTCTGACTCTTCCAAGCCTGAATATCTGCCTGGGGCCTCAGGACACTCTGATCTACCCCCTCATTTTTTTGATCCCTTTATTTTACAGATAGGGAAACTGAGGCCTGGTGAAGGGCTTGCCCAAAGTCAGGTAGCAAGCCAGAAGCAACATGATGACTAAAACTGTCACCCTCAAATTACAAGATAGAGAACTGAAAGAGATCCAGCCCAATGTCATTTTTACAGAGGGGGAAGCGGAGGCCTAGACAGGGAGTATGACTTGCCTGGTGTCACATGGAAAGTCACTGGCAGGGCTGGGCCTCCTGCTTCCTAATCCAGAGCTCTTCCTACCACACCATGACACAAGGCTCTTTCAGTCTTGAGTTCCTCCCCACAGTCACTCCCATTCTTCTCCTTGATTCTTCATAGTTTTTCTTCTCCTTCCTTTTATTTCACCCCCACCCCCCAAAAAAAGGGTTGCAAACCTCTTTCTCACTCTCCCATCTGTTTCTGAGGGCCCCAAATTACATTTCCCTCTTCTTCTCCCCTCCCTAAAGCAGTCAGAATTCAACCAAATCAGAGAAATTCAGTCTCAGACCTAAAAAGAATCTTAGTAACTATCCAGACTGAGACATACCTGAACAGGAGTCCTGACAAGCGGTCCAACAGTTCCCATGGAAAGACCACTAGGGAGAGGTAGTTCTTCAGAGAAGCCCATTCCGATGCGAGACCAGTTTAAGCTTCTGTGAATAGGAAATTGTTTTGCAGGTGGAGGTAAAATCCTTCTCTCTTCACCTTCTACCCAACAGAATGTAAATTCCCTGAGGTAAGGGACTGTTTCATTTTTGTTTTTGTATGCTCATTGCCTGGCACATAGTAGGTGCTTAATGCAAGCTTGTTGATTGATTAGTGTTGTTTCTGACCCAGAACAAGTCAAATCTATCTTCCACAAGACAGTTCCTCAAATACTGATGACAACTTTGATGTCCCTACTAAGTCACCTCTTCTGAAGGCTAACCATCCCCAGGTCTTTCACCTGATCCCTCACCACCCTGGCTGCTCTCTCCTATGGTCACACTCCAATTAGTCAATCACTGCCTGCAACTATGACCTCAAGAACAGGTACAGCTCAATAGTTAAATTCCCTTGCCCTCATTTAAACATCCCAGGGTCCTTTTAAAAACTCCAAGGCTAGAATTCCCTACTCTCATGTCATTAAACAGAAGCTGCCCTTCCCTCCTGTGTCTTCAGGCCCTTACAATCCTCTTGCTTGGGGTGTCTGGTCTTTCCCCCATTCCTCCTTGCCTTTTCCTATCTTTACAACATCACATGGAGTTTGCTTCCTAAACAGGGAGGAATCATGTTAAGGTAGAAAAGAACATCTGTGTTGAGACTTAAGGGCCCAGCCTTCTGCTCCCATCCCTGCCCCCCATTCCCTGGGTTGTTTGTTTGGGGTTTTTTGTTGTTGTTCAATTGTTTCAGCCTTGTCTAACTCTTCATGACCCCATTTGGGGTTTTCTTGGCAGAGATATTGGAGTGGTTTGCCATTTCCTTTCTCCAGCTCATTCTGCAGGTGAAGAAACTGAAGCAAGTAGGGTTAAATGACTGACAAGTGTCTAAGTGCAGATTTGAACTCTGGAAGTCTTCCTGACTCCAGCCCTGGCACTATCCGTTGCACCAACCTAGCTGCCCACAGCGTTGTTGTGAAGGTTTAATGGAGGAGGGGATGGTAAAGCACTTTCCACCCACTAAGATACCACACACTTTACATGGGACTGAGCCTTGTGGGCTAAACCATCCTCTGCCCACTCTTCTGCCCAAACGCTTGCATTGAGGTGAATTCAGGTTAAAATGACAGGGCTAGAGATGGGGTGAAGACTCCTGAAGGACCTGCTGGAGATGGGAGTGAGTTCGAGGATTAAGTCTTCCTGGACCTTTGTCTTTGGGTCACCTCTTCCCCCTTTTCCCCCACAAGTCCAGAGCTGAGGGAGGCCATTCTGAGACTCCTCCCTATTGTGCTAGCCCCAGGTCTGCAGCAATCCCTTATGTATCTTTCCTCAACACCTTTCTCCTCTTTCCAGACTTTTCATGCTGCACTTCAGGAATTCCTCACACCTCAATGATCCCAGACCAGGCACCTTCCAAGAAATCATCTCTGAGATTAACACTGACTCTAGGGATTGCACCTCCTGCCATGGGCCTCAGTTTTTAAGAAGGGAGAAGACAGGGCTTTTGAGGGAGGGAGCCAAGAAGAGAGGGCAAAGAATCCCTGACCCAGCCCAGAAGCCCCTCCTCCACTGTTTTCCTCCACATTCTCTGGCCTCAAGGGGATTGGGAAGGCAAAAGGTTAACAAGATACTTGTTCTCTGTTCTGCCATGGCCAAGGGGACATCTGACATGCATCTTGTCCTTGGTTTAACTGTTTACTATCCTCCCCAATTCCAAGGTGGTTGTTAGCTCAGTTAATTGGTCATAGGGGGTTTGGTGACCAAAAGAGACAGCTCTACACTGCACTAATGACCCAGATTTATCAGCTATAAGCTGAATGGCTGGGTCTCTTTCTGAGCCTAAAAATTCTAATTTAACAAAATAAACCATAACACCTCTAACAAGTCCTGAGTCCCTCATCATAAGATGCAGAGCAGGAAGGGCAACTTAGAAATCATCTACTCCCACTTCCTCATTTCTACAACTGAAAAAACTGAGGCCCAGAGGAGGCTTGGATTCCAAACCAGATCCATTGCTCTCATCTGCACTTGGCATCACAATGGCTTACCTCTCTATAGCCCTTCTGTTTATTAGGACCTGGGTGGCTGAACCTGGAGTCAAAATGACCTGACTTCAAATGCTCTGTGACCCTTGGCAAACCACTTAACCGCTACCTGCCTCAGTTTCCTCATCTGTAAAACAGGGGTAATAACACTACCAACTTCCCAGGGTTGTTCCGAGGATCAGATGAGGTTCATGTAAAGCACTTTGTGAACCTTTACAGCACTATGTAAATGTGAACTATTATGATTCCTAGAGTGCTTTACCACTTTTCATCATTACTGCTAATGAAAATTCTCATCTTCTTTCATAGAATTCAAATAGAAATGGTCCTAGGACACATCACTATCCTGTTATTTATTCTTTTATCTATTCTGTGGACTCTGGCACAGGTGGATTGGCTAATTTTACTCTTTGAGGTTGAATAAGTAAAGTCCTGGGGTGTAAGGTCATCTTCAGTGGGCTCAGTGAGTGATTTGGGTACTCCTCCCATGAGCAAATAGGGTGATGGGGATGGATCTCATCCTGCTCTCCCACGATTCTGATGTCCTCCATAAGGTCTCTATAGCAAGAAGGCTTTACCTTCCCTGCATTTTAGAGGTCACGAGCAGCTGGTATGGTGACATCAATTGAAAATGCTGTTTGGCAGTTTTTATGGATCCATGTTATGTCCTAGAAATATGTGGACGATTGTTCAATCTGTGATAATGTCACTGTTGTTATTCTGGGTTGTAGCTTGGATTTCATCAATGGGGGGCGGTTCTCAAGGAGGAAACTCCCTCTATCAGTATAGAATGGCATTGACTTGGCAAACCCAGAAAGTTACCTTAGAGTCACAAGAAGCTTAAGGACGTGCCCAGGGTCACACAGCTGGTATATGTCAGAGTATCACTATCATTAACATCACTCACATTTCCTATAGAGATTTAGGGTTTGCCCAGCTCTCTACTAGCTGGCAGCTAGGTGGCTCAGTGATAGAGCACTGGGCTTGAAATCAAGAAGACTCATTTTCATATGTTCAAATCCAGCTTCAGACACTTCCTAGCTGTGTGAGCCTGGGCAAGTCACTTAACCTGGTTTGCCTCAGCTTTCTCATCTGTAAAATAAGCTGAAAAAAGGAGATGGTAAACTACTCTAGTATCTTTGCCAGGAAAACTCCAAATGGGCATCACAAAGAGTAACAACTCTTTCCTATAACCCTGTGAGGAAGGTAGGACAAGGATAATTATCCTCATTTTACATGTGGGGAAATGGAGTTCCTTAGAGAGGAAGGGACTCCTACAAGGTGATATTTGGAGTTCCTGGCAGAACTAGGACTAGGGGGTCAGGTGTCCTGCCACTTAGCTCAAGGGTTTTGCTATTCTATCACCCAATTGACATAACAGCTGGTAGCACAGCAGGTAGAACACTGGGGCCCAGAGTCATAAAGCCATGAATTTAAATCCAGCCTCAGATACTTACTAGCTGTGTGAACCTGGGCAAGTCACTTAATCTCTGGTTGCCTCAATTTCTTAATTGTAAATTGTAAAATGCGGGTAAAAATAGCACCTACTTCTCTGGGCGGTTGTGAGGATTAAATGGGTTAGTATTTGCACAAAGCCTGGCATGTGATAGGCTTTATATAAACCCTTTTCCCCTTCTTCTTCCCTGTGACTCCTTGACTCCTGCAGAAGGGTTCTTTCCTGAAAGGCCCTCACCTTTATGTACAGTTTTCTGTACAGTTTAGAATTTGACAAAGTGCTTTACATATGTAGCAGGTGCATCATTTGATGCTCGTAACCACTCTGCAAGTCAGGTGCTAATGTTATCTCTGCCTTAAATGTGAAGGAACTGGGCTGAGAGGTTCGGTGTCTTTTAGCTATTAAACATCTGGGTCCAAAAATCTGGACTCAGGCCTTTCTTACTCAAGGTTCAGCCCTTTAATCTACTAAACCACCTAAGCTGACTACTTTAAAAATTAGCTACTTGTACCTCTAGACAAAGAGGTGAACTTTTGTGAACCTCTGGTCCCCAAATATTTTAGGAAATGGAACAGGGCCTACAAGATGTCAAAGGATGCAAAGATCATGGGATTTAGCATTTGAAGGGATGACAAGTTTGTAACTGGAAGGGACCTTAGGCATCATCTATCCCCCTAATTTTACAGATAAGAATACTGAGGTTAATGATTTGGAATTTTCACATTGTACAGAGGCCAAGAAAGAACAGTCATCTTAGCTTTTGCCTTTGTTGTCCTCCAAGGCCTTGCACATTTGAAGCATTTAACATGCCTCCTGAATTGCCAGATTGCTACCCTTCAATGAAGGGAGGATTTGAACTTTGTTCTCCTGACTCTCAAGTCACTGTTCTGCTCAGCATTCTACTCCTCAATCCTATCCTTGCAAAGAAGATAATAGTAGCAGCCAGGCAGATTAGTATGGGGAAAAATTTGGCCTGAGAGAAATGACCCAATTGAGCTTGGGGGATTAGCCCCCAAAGAGCTTGCTCAACAGGTATTTCCCATTGTCAGTTCTCAGTGAGACTCCCCAGCAACAAACAGCCTCCCAGCAGAGGCACCTTGGCCCAGAGAGGTACAGGCCCAGCCCCCCCAGGCCTGTACGCCACCGCACATCACAGGCCAACATGACCACCCAAGGCTATGTGTTGCCAACACTGTCTCCACAATACTCAGGGCAGGGTATCGATCAATATCAACTTGTTATACATACCAATGATTACACAGTTCAGACTTCTGTTTGAGCCTCCAGCTGTCTCTGACCTAGGTCTCGGAGAGAGAACAAGACCTAGAGAATCACATTAGAGGATCTCAGAACTGGAACAGAACACCGAAGCCATCTAGTTCAACTTGGGCCCACATGGGGAATACCCTTTGCTACAGCCCCCAACAGGTGGTCCTCCAGCCTCTGCCTGGAGACCTCCTTCCAGCGCTGCTCAGTTCATTCCACTTTCCCATCATTCTGATTGTTAAGAAGCTTTTCCTGCACAGAGCTGACACTTGCCTCACTGCAAACTCCACCTCCTGCTGCTGATTCTACTTTCTTGGGCCAAGCAGGATGAGATTAATCTCTTCCATAAGTCACCTTTCAAATATCTGAAGACAGCTTTCATATTCCCTCTAAATCTGATCTTCTCTATGAGGAATTCAGAGAAACAAGGGTAGACATATGGAAGCGTGCCAAGAGAAGAAATCAAAAGTAAGAAAACAATGTACAAGATGACTACAATGATGTAAACAATCATCTTAAAACAGTCAGACTCTGTAGTGTCCAATCTCAGTCCTGATAGAGAAATATAGTCCTTCCTCCTCTCAGTAGAGAAAATGTGGAAAGTGGTCACACACTCAGACATGCTTGTGATGGTCTTGGCTTGGTTTAACGTTTTGAGTTACAAGGAAGGACTTATTGCTGGTGGTGACAAGGAAATTAAGGTGAAATAACCATTGTATAACAAAAGACAATCATAAAACTTAAAAAATAAGCAAAGTAAAAAAAAGCTCTTCTCTAGGCTAAACACAGCCAGCTCCTTCTACCTAGAATCAACTTTGACTAGCCTATTTTCCACAGAATCCTAGGCCTTTCCTGGCCCCCAAAGCTGCTGGTGACTCCCTCATTCCTTCTCACTCAAATCACCTTGTATGTATTTTGCATATATGCAAATATACACTGTCTAGATTGTAAACTCCTTGAGGATAGGGACTGTCAATACTTCTTCCTTTTCATCCTTAATGTGTGATACAATGCCTGGGTCACAGTAAGTAATTAAAAAGTGCTCATTAATTGATACACTGAGGGATTGATAGTCTACTTTAACCCTGCCCCCTCTCGTTCCCAAAGGTTCAGAAAACAGGTGCCTTGCCCAAGGTCACATAGCTAATAAATAGTCAAAGCCAGGATTCAAACTCAGGTGTCCTGACTCCAAATGCAACATTCTTTTCGGAACACTACATTAACTACAACTTGAGAGTTGGCTTCACAGGAAATCTACTCCATTCTTTTCTGATATTCAGAGGAAACCGAGGAACAGACAGAGAAAGGGACCAGATCAAGGTCACACAGTGAGTTATGGCTGGGCCCCATGTCCCCTAAATCCCAGAACCTAGGGCTCTCTCCCTTCCATGAGAAACAGCCTCCTCTCCATCCCTCCCCCCACAATCCAATCTGGCAGAGCCGGGGAGAGGTGCCAACACTCAGTGCTGTTGGCTGGGGGTGGAAGCCAGGCAGCCTGAGATGTGTGGGAAGAGCATTTAAAAAAAATTTTTTTGTCGTCTTTAGCAAACCCGGGGCCCCCGTTTCCAAGCTGTGCTCCCAAGCTCTCGGCCGCATGACGCAGCCGTGGTGAGAGGGTCCGGGGGCGGGAGGGGAGAAGGGGCCCCTCCCCCAGCCAGCTGCTGGGGGTGGGGTGTTTAGGGGCACCCCTGGGAAGGCAGGCCTGAGCCAAAGCTTCCTCTAGGCCAGAGGGAGAGGTGGCTTGTGCCTCCAGAAGCAACCAGAGAGGCTAGATCAGGTCAGGGAATTACAGAGGGGCCGAGGACAGACACCTGTGAGGACAGGGCTCCCAAAATAGCTGGCATTCATCTCGCATTTTCTGGTTCCAAAGGCCTTCTACATCTGCTATCTCTTCTGATCCTCATAGCAGTCCTGTGAGGCAGGGACTGTGCTATTATCCCCATTTTACAGAGGAGGAAACTGAAGCCCTGAGAGGGATTGGATCTGCCCACATCCAAATGGGTAATGAGTGTCACAGCTCAGTAGAACCTGGGCCTCTGACTCTGCCTAGGTCTAGGCCTGCTGCCTCTCACAACTCCCTAGTAACTGGGTGAGGGGGAGGCTACATTTTAGAACAATCATAATAGGGAGCATTTATTAAGTACCTACTATGTGGCAGGCACTGGGCCAAGTATCTTACAGATATTATCTTATCGACCCTCACTACAACCCCAGCAGATAGGTGATTACTATTATTTTCATTTCATAGTTGAGGAAAGTGAGGTAGAAAAGAGGCTAAGTGACCTGTCCAAGGACACGTAGCTATTAAGTATATGAAGTGAGATTTGAACTCAGGTCTTCCTGATGCCAGGTCCTATTCACCACCATGCCCAGCTGCCTCTATCCAGTCCTGGAATAAGAATCAGGAGACCCCATTTCAGCTACTGATTTTAAGAATTAATATTGTCATCTCCATTACCAAGACAGTAATCTTCTTTAGGTCAGAAGACTATTCTACCACAGCAGAGCTGTGCTGAGGGTTAGGTATCCTCCAAAAATATTTGTTGGATTACTTGTAATTTGCATAATTTTGCTTGGAAAAGTACAGTTCCATATAGGTAAACTTTCCAAACAACCAAGGCTCACCCTTTTAAGCATCAAAACTTTTTTTTTTTAAAGAAATTTAAGACAAATGTTTGTAAATTCACTGACCTCTATCTTGGATACTCAGAGGATTCTTGATTTCCTTTCCGGTGCTATTTCTTCTAGATAGAAGTTACAGGATTAATGATGCTTACTATGGTACAGTTAGAAAAAAATCTGGATTTGGAGTCAGATAGCCTAGGTTCAAATCTCAGCTCTGTATCTGGTACTACTGGACAAGTCACTTGACTTTTTTCAGTCTCAGTTTCCTCGTATTCAAAATGAAAGGACTGAGCTACATGATCTCTGAGGTTCCTTCCAGCTCCACGTCTCTGCGCCTGCCTATCTTTGCCCCTTTCCAAGTGTCCATTAGAGAAATAGAGACTGGTTTTGGCAGTACCTAGGGCTGCCCAGCCCCGCCTCTGGCACAGATGGGTATTTGACAAGTTCTTTGCACAAGAGATTTCCAAGCTTCATTTTGCAACCTCGATTTATTTCAATTCAGTTGCATTTACAAAGAGCATCAAACTTTTAGGAAAAGAGAGAGAAATATAGTGTGACGTAATGAAAATAGCACTGGCTTGGGAGTCTGAGGCCCTAAAGTGTGTTCTTTCTTGCCACTGACTCAGTGTGATCTTGAACTTGTTCCTTTCTTTCTTTAGGGCTCAATTTCCCCAGCTGTAAAGTAGGGATTGATCATTCTTGCCTCACTCTGCTTCCTAGTTCTACCAGGAAGATTCAGTGTATAGCTAGTTATGGCTGCAACAAGTCCCTGTAACTTGAAAGTGCTGTACCCAAAATGTATAAAAGGTAAGAGACTGCAAACCACATGTAATCCATAAGAAGCTACATAAATGGGAGCTAAGGGGTGGATGAGAGGTGATGCCTCAAAAATCAGACAATGGCAAATCTCATCCTCCATACCAGGTCAGAAGTTGGAGCCTTGGGTGACAGACATGTTCCAAATTAGGTCAGGCAAGAAAAACCTGAGCATCTAAGTTGGATGGTACTGGAGGTTTAGACCAGGGTGGGGCAAGGGGATATAGCCCCACATGGACAAAGCACAAAAGGGGTATCAGCTTCTTGAACTTGCCCTGGGCAGAATAATGGTGGAAATCATAGTTGACATTTCTTTAGTGCTTTACAATTTACAAGGGTTTCATATATGCTACAAAGGAAAAGACTTTGCATATAAACCTCAAAGTTAGAGAAATGTGGCATTACATCAGCCCACTTGATCTGCACAACAATCCTATGTGGTTGGTAGTATGTACTGGTATTTTCCCGCCTTGGACCTGTAATTTCAATACTGTGGGGAACCCTCCAGTGTAGAAATTCCTTCCACCAGTGAAGAATGATGACCCATCTATAACTTACAGTCTTAAACAAGTTACCTGGAGACCTTGAAGGAACAAGTGACTTACAACTGTATGTTACCAGTGGGCCTTGAACCAAAGTCTTCCCAAATTCTTACCCACCATGCTATTCTCCTTCTAAGACCTCCTCTCCCCCAACCTATACCATCTTGAAGGCCCAGCTCAACATTCACCTCTAGGAACTGTACCCATTTCCAACCTCAACCACTTTAAGATTGATTAGTGTCTTTTATTAACTATGACAACTCACATTTAAAGAGCATTTTAAGGTTCTGTGCTCTGGAGACAACTGGGAAATTTGTTTTCTCTAGAACGGCCCTTCAAATACAGGGAGACAGAGATCATCTCCATTACCCACTCTCCCAATCTACCATCCCCACCAAGGTGGCTCTTATCCAGGCTAAACACCTGAAGCTCATAGGACTTGGTCTCCCCACCACTTCCTGCCAAGATCTCAGTAGGATCCCCAGTGTCTACATCCATTCATTCAACAAACACTTAAGATCCTTCTTTGTATAAGGCACTGTTAAGCATTAAGAATACAGAGAAATGAAAACAGTCCCTGCCCTCAGGGAGATTTCATTCTATGAAGGATCTTGTCAACATCTCTCCTGAAATGTGGTGTCCCAAATGGTCCTTGTTCCCTGTAGGGATATTTATCCATCACATTTTCTTTTGCCATCTCAGTGGCATGTGAAACACAAACTCCCTAAAGCAAGTTTTTCCAGAGGGCTCATTAGCTCCCAGCCCTCCCAGGTGTTGACTACATATAAAATAGGCTGTATAATATCATCTGACACCATCCAGCCCTCTCCCAGTTTCCACGCACATCACCCTGTTCCTCTGATCCCAATGGGAGACACAGGAAAGAATTCAGGACTCCCCAACCTAACCCCTAGAAGCCCACTCTCAGCTTAAAGACAATAAAGAAAGTAGACTCCTCTTAGACTACACCCCTAGTGAGAGTGGGAGCCCACTCTCAACCTAAAGACAACAAATGAAGGTAGACTCCTCTTGGACTATACCCATAGTTACAGGGACTGGTTAGTTTTTACCTTTTTCTGGGTCATAGCCTACCCCCAGCCCCCAAATTTGAGCCAGTACTTTGCAGATGTGTATCCTTGGTCCCTTAGGGGGACGGAGAAGGATGTGCACAGTCCTGGGCTTGGTGCAGATCATTCCTATTGCCAAACACACTAGCCTTCCTAAGGCAGGCCCAGGAGCATCATCTTTGCTCAAGGATGATGGCAACAGCAGCAAAACAAGATCCTGTCACTCTTTCAACTTCGCTTCCTTCCCACTCCAAACATACATACACACTGAGAACCACTCTATCTGTAGGTGCCCTCATAGCCTCCAGCTTAAATGAAAAACAGACAACTGCTTCCCTGGAAGAGAGTGGTTGTGGAGACTTGGCCTAAAGGGATCCTTTTGGGGAGTGGGGAGAACCCAAGTGTCTTAGGACACAGGTGGTCTTTGTAACTATGCACCACTCACTACAGATGCATCTTTCCCTCCCTCCCCTTTATCACATACACAGACTCAAAAGACACACATAAAAGTATACAGAGACAGACATACCACATATATGTGCCTAGGAATATAAAGGCATACATGTAAAGATAGGCAAAGACACACAGAGATGCAAATCACATATGTCCAGATACATGTATAAAAATATACCACCACATACACTCACAGAGACACACTGTGTCCAAATCACTAGTATTTCCAGCACCTGTTGGGAACAGATTGATCAGTCCCTCAGTGGCTGCTCAAGATGGATCACTGAGGCTGTCTCATCACCTGTGGAGAAGCCAGACCCTCAACCCCATGGCTCCCCTTAGGCTCTAAGGATAGCAACAGGTCACAATTTCAATAGAATCGATACCCAGGTCATTTTTTTTGCATCCAAAGGGCTTTGGCAACTTCAGTTCTGCCCTGTCCATGGTATCTACAGACCATACCCCTTTTCCACTCCTCTTCTGTAGTCTTAAACTCCCTTTGGTCCTAGTGCAGTCCCAGGCTCTGGAAATTCTTAGGCTCTGAAAGAGCTTAACCCACTCCCTCCCTCAACACACTGCTCGGCCCCTTCCTTGGCACCTTGTTTGGTTTGGGCAGCAAACACCATTGGATTTTCTGAGCCAGCCAATCTAAAGGAAGGAAGACTAGTTTCCAAACATGGGGAGGGTGCATGGAGAGGGCAATCTATTTATTCCTAAGAACCTCCAATACTGCACCCACTTTGGCCACTCAGGCCTAGGATATCTTCCTTAGGGTCTCAAATTCCCTCTCAGACCCGGAGCTTTAGGCCTACTCAGCAGCAGAAATCTCTGGCCAGACCTACTTAGAGCATCAGTGGTCACCCTTATCTGGGGTGCCCTGGGGGCCTAATCTTAGTAGAGTGGTCACCCGTAGGAGGGAGAGGGGAACTATCTAACCAGTCCTTCCCATGAAGCTTTGACTGGTGGAGCAGAGAGATGGGGAAACCTGCCTGTAGCTTTAAGTTGTGGGCTGCTGAGCTGAATTAGGCAGAAAGGGGATAGCTAGAGACCCAGAGAGGAGAAAGAGAGGGGCTTTCCCTTAGCCTTTTTCCAGCCTCCCTTGGGGGACATAGCAAAACCTGCCCCAGTTGTGGGAAGGGTTGCCCAGGTTGAAAGACTGGACATTCTGACTGAGGGGGTGAGCCTGGCCTGGACTCAGAAGCCGGAAGAAGGAGCTAGAGGGGACCCCACTCTGGAACGAAACCTTTCAGTGTCCAGTGCTCATTATCCTCCTCTTGCCCCATTTTCCTGAAGAAAGAGAGAGCAACTTTCCCAGGGTGGTTGAATGCCCCCTCCACCATATTAGCCAGTAGAACTCAATTTCGACAGCCTCTACCTCTCCATCACGCTTCATTGAAGGGTTCTCCCCTCCAATCCAATTCTTCTTCCTAATAATATTAATATTACAACAGTCTCTGGTTTTTGTTTAAAAAAAAATGCCCAACATAACAGAGAAAGCCAGGAGAGATGGAGAGAAAGGCATAGGACACAGAGGCGAAGCCCCACACGGCGAGTCACATGGCCAGGTAACACACGTCCCCCTCCCCCCTAGAAGCCTCCGGCACATCTGGACACATCTGGACATGCAGCACCCGGGCCCGTACCCCCCTCCCCCTCAGTCCAATTCTGCCTTTAAGGGAGGGACCCTGGCATCCAAGGCAGCCCTTTCAGGCCACGTGAGT
>CM053769.1:353288391-353335993 GCA_028658325.1 Potorous gilbertii
CCCCCGTGGGGCTCGGTGAATCAAGGAAGGGGGATGATAGCCCGGCACAGTGACCCTTCCTCCCGGGATGAGGAAGTGCTGCTAGGGGCCGCAGTGCGCTCCCCCTCCTCCAGGCTCTGTGAATTTATGAGGAGAGGGCTGCCCCAGTCAGTGACAACCCCCTTCACACAAGAGGGGCGCCGCTCTGGCCCCTATCTTCCCCACCCCCCGCCCGGGGATAAAGAGTAGACTGGCCAGGCTGGGGCTGCTCCTCTAGAATGAGGAGGGGGATGCCCCGCTGCATTGAAGCCTGCCTCCCCCACCCCGCCCCCGCCACCCCCCATCCTGGCCCCTTCCCCAGCCCCGGCCCGGCTCACCTGCGCTCTGCTCCCCTGGCCGCCTCCCCGGGCCATGCAGCGCACACGTCTCCGCGGTCCCAGCTCGGCCGCTGCGCTCCTGGTAGGGCTCCGGCTCCGGCTCCGATTCTGGTTCCGGGTCCTGTTTCTGCTTCTGGTCGGGCTCCAGCGCCGGCTCCGGCTCCGGCTCCGGCACCGGCCCCTAGACAGAGGCAACGGTGGCTCCGGCCCCCGCCCGCAGCGCCCCGCACGGCCCCATGCCCGGAGATGCTGCAGGAGACGCGGCCGCCCGAGATCCCCCGAGAATACGGCAGGAACGGCCGGGAGGGGCAGGTGGGGGAGAGCAGGGAGGGGACTGGAGAGGAGGGAGCGAGGCGCCGACCGGCTGCTCCCAAAACCAGGCACGGACCCGGGAGGGGTGGGACTAAGTGTGTAGGGGAGGAGGTGGGGGCGGGGGGCGGCCACAGAGGAAACAGTGAAGGGGGGGTAGGGGTGGGACGCAGAGAACTGGGGCAATGTGTGCCAGGAGGGAGGGGCCGGCGTGCGCTTAGTGGTGCAGCCGCCTAGAGCCGGTCTGCCCCGCCCCAGGCACGGAGGGGAGGCGAAAAGAGCACAGAGTTCCGACCATCAACCGAGTGGATCAAGAACCCATCGGGAGGAAGAGGGCCAAAGTTAAGACTCAGTAGGGGTGGAGGCATGCATGCAACGGTACTCTGTCTAGGTCTGAGTTCAGGGCCCTAGATGGTTAGTCTGTTGCCAAAGTACAAGGCCAAGGCTCAGTCTGGGGTTAGAAGCAAGGCTGGTCTAGGGTAGGGGTTTTTAACCTATGATCGGTGGATGTGAAATTGAATGAGAAAAAGAATTACGTCTTCATTTCAATATAGTTGGTTTGCATTTTAATCCTCTGTATTTTATTTTATTCATTTAAAAAAATATTATTCTGAGAAAGAGGCCACTGGTTTTACCAGACTCGAAGGAGACCATGACACAGAAAAGGTTAAGAATTTCTTGTCTAGGGCCAGAGTCAGGGCTCAGGCAGGGACTTGGGAATTGAATGTCCCTGCAAATAGTTACATCCCTAAGATTAATGTATGTTATGGAGTAGTCAGATCTCCACTAGGCAGGAGGCAGAGATTATGGGTGGCTGGTTGGATGCTGATGAGGAGGAGCAACTGCTCTGTGACTCTATGACTATAACTGATTATTTCCTTGGTCTCCCTCTAAGCTCTATCTGGTTGTGAAGACCCTTGTCCCAGGAATGCTGGGCCTCCTTGCTTCTGCTTCAGTCTGAGAGAAGTCTGGTGGAGAAATAATCAGAGAGGTCCTGAACTCCTGCCAGTGTCTGGCACATTACTCTGGATAGATCTAGACCTGAATATGAACCCCAGGCATCCCTCCTCCCCTCTGATAACAGATTGCCTAGCTTCCTTCAATGCTCACCTCAAGCTAACTCCTACAGGAAGCCTATCCTGATTCTCTCTCTCTCTGTCTCTTTCTCTCACATTCATCCTTTAGTTGCTAGTGACCTCCCCCTGGAAATTAGTCTGTATTTAATTTTTTAATGTACATGTTGTCTTACCCAGCCCACAATAGAATATAAGCTCCTTGAGGAAAGAGGCTAGTCAATTTGTCTTTGTAAACCTCAACTGCAGACATAGTACCTGGCAGAGAGTAAGTAGTGCTTAATAATTTGTTGAATAAATGGATGAATCTCTTTTTCCAGAGCCATTTCTACCACACTTAGTAAGTAAGTACTTAATAAATATTTGGGATGATAGGATCATACATTTAGAGCTGAAAAAGACCCTAGAGATGGAGTCAAATCCACTCATTTACTAATGGGAAACAGGCCTAGGGACTTGTCCAAGAACACATGAATAATGAGGATCAGAGGCTGAATTTTAACCTATATTTATTTAGAAGTCTGAGTTCTCACCCTGATTTTGCTAATAACTCACTGTGTACCTTGACCAATTCTCTTCCCCTCTCTAGATCTCAGTTTTTTCCTCTTCAGAATGAAGGGATTTGACTCAGTCAGGTTCCTGCTCTGAGGTTAGACAAACGTGAAGCAAGACACCAGTGAACAAAAAATGTTAGAACAAGTTTGCTTGGAGCTCTCCGTGGTCCTGACCGCTCTTGGGTAGGATCACCTCCTTTCTTTAACCCTATGAGACTAGATAGTCAGTCTGCCCCTTTTCTCCCGACTTACTTTGTAGCCATATAATGTCAGTTTCCTTTGCCTCACTTACCCCCAATACTTTTACCTACCCTCTTTTTCTGAGGCTTCTGCTTATCCTGCTGACCCACAGTCCAAGAGTAATTTTCAACATAAAATATTGTTTTCTGTATTCCTGCTCCCTAGCATTACGAGCAGTGTTTTCTTCACTCTTTACCATCCCTCCCTGCTCCCTCCCACAATCTGGAAGTCTCCCATAGACTCATTTATTTAGGGCTGAAAGGGATCTTAAGGACTATCAAGTCCCTCTCTGTCCTCATTTTGTACAGTGAGAAATTGAGAACAAAATAAGGGAAGGGTCACACAATAAGTTAGTAACTCAGCTAGATCTCCTGATGCCAACATTCTCATGCTCCACAGAATGCATTTACTGAAACTGTGCATTGTCTAGAACCCAGATCCAATCTCACCACCTCTTTGGAGTTTTCCCAGACCACTCCAGTCGAAGGTTATTTGAGCTATAAGAGTGACTTTGACAGTATCATTCACCTGGCCTTGAGCCTCAGTCTGATGTCTTTATTCTCTTCTTGTGTGTGGATCTTGTTCTCTGACCTAGACTGCAAACTTTGGAACATCACTTTTGGGGGCTCATTCAGCACTGAATCCCTAAACTCATCTCAGGATTCTGCACATGGATGGAAGGTGCTCAGGAATTACTGGATTCAAGCTTCTTTAGGACAGAGGACTGTTTAATTTTTGTGTTTGTTTCTTAAAAACCTAAAACAATTCTTGGCATATAGCAGGTTCTCAGTAAATATTTGTTGTTTAGAAAGAGTTCTAGTACTGGAATCAGAAAACCTGGGTTTAAATTCCCCTCCGATGCTTACAACCTGGGTGACCAAGTCATTTAGCTTCCCTGGCCTCAGTTTCTTCATTGGTAAGATGAAGGTGTTGGATTCAATTAAGTATTTTTAATGATTTGTGGTGTTGTGAAACTCTCTGGCAGTTTGGGGAACTTTATGGACTCCTATTCAGAATGTTTTAAAATGCCTAAAATAAAATATGTGGAATTACAAAGGAAAGCAATTATGTTGAAAAACAGCAATCAAAATATATATTTAAAAAACCAGTTTGATGGACCCCAGGTTAAGAACCCTTGGATTAGAAGGACTCTGAAATCTCTTCCACAATCATATGATTGTCCCTTCCAGCTCAAAGGTTTGGCTTGATTATTTATGTAGGCCTGGGGATCAAACTAGAAAAGTCTTATGGGATTAGAATGAAGGTGGACTTAATTCCAGAAGCTTCCTGGAAGTTTTTCTCCCCCTTTATTAAATCCCTATTGTGAACCTGATATTTTTTGACTGCCTCTTTTTCATCAAAGGAAATTAGGAAATAATGGAATGGGATAAATCTCATAACTGGGAGAGACCTGGTCTCTAGTCATCTGGTTCAATTTCTCAGTCAGTGCTGGAATCCCCACCACAGCATTACCAAAAGTGGTCATCTGGTCTTTGCTCAAATGTTCCCAAGACAGTTTGTTCCACTCTTGGGGAGCTCTGTCAGTAAATACCTTATGACAAGCTGAAACCTGCCTCCAGGTCAACTTTATGTCTTTCCCTACCTACTACCCTAAGTCTTAGTTTCATCCTCTAAGGTCCAGACAGAACAATGGTGATCTCCCTTACCCATGATGGTCTTGAAGTTAGATGAAGCCAGCTACAAGTATGACTAATAGTAGACTTTGATTTTGTGGTTCCCAATCACAGCATTATAGGACTGAGAATTGGAAGGGAATTTGGAAATCTCCAATCCAACCCCATTATTTTGTTTATAGGTCAGAGTGGATCTTTCTGGAACATAAGCAATAAGGAAAGGAGAGATAGGATGGTTCAGTTCCCACAAAGTCAGATCAAGACTCAGAAGAACTGACCTGTCCAAGGTCTCTTGACAAATAAGTGTCAGAACTGGGATTCAGGTGTACTAAAGCTCACCAGGACCCTTACTCACAGTCTTTCTAAGTAGGTTTTCTTAAAAGATGACAGTGCCTAAATAGATATTCCATAGGGTTATAGTGAAACTCTCTGAAGATTTGGAAGAGTAGAGGAAGGAGAATCATAGGATCACAGGTTCATAGATTTAGAATTGGAAGGGACCTCAGAGGCTATCAAGTCCAACCCTCTCATTTTACAAATGTTGCAACTGGGTAGTAGAACCAGACCTCTGATCCCAAATTAGAAGGAGAAAAATATTTCTAAGATGACCAAAAAGCCAAGCAAGTTACCAGTGAGGCATCAGCTATTTCCTGTCCCAGTATTCCACCCTAGCCCAACCACACCCACTCCACTCTTCCTCACATCCTTCACCCAGAAGTCCCTGTGGCCTGGCCCTAGGAAGAGGTCTGAAGGCCTCTTCCTCTTCACTACTCAACTATTCACCATGTGGGATTTTACCCATGGCTTCAAAGTTCTTCCTAAATTCTCTTTATAAACCTATCATTTCAAATGCTATGGGTGTCAGAATGGTCACTGGACTGGGGCTAAACCCAGCATTGATTCTGTTCTGTCTGACAACAGGAACTGGGCTCTTTCCAAAGACATATTGATACCCTGCTCTATAACCATCACAGAAATCAAAAGCATTGGCCAGAATCAGAAGGTCATGGAATAAAGACTTCATAGGTTTTAGAACTGAAAGAAACATTAGAGATTACATAGTCCACCTTTATAGTTGGGAAAGCTGAGGTTCACAAAGGTAAAAAGAACTCCCAGAATAAGCTTGATAGAGTGAAGAACTGGAATTGGGGGATTAGGAGATCTAGATTTGAGTCAGAAGTTGTCATCTTTCCCCTCTGTGAACATCAGATCAGAGTCAGTGAAGATCTGCTGTGAATCTGCCTCTTTCAACTTTAGTTTCCTTCTTTCTAAGAGACATGATAATATTCACATTTCCTAGCTCTTAAGGTGGTTGAGAAGAAAGTACCTGGAAAATTCTGAGGGATTATGGAAAGGGAAGATATTGTTATTACCATTACCATTAATAACTTATAAATAATAAAAATAATAAAAAACGATGATAATGATATCTATTTTCTTCCCCTGGTGTTAACAAGTAAAACAGAATTCCAAGCCCTCAACTGCAATCTGTTTTCTTCAGGCTTTAATTATCAACAATAACTGCCTAAGCCCAATGTTTACAAAGCATATTAACATGTATTATCTCAATTTATTACTACAACAGCACTATCAGGTAGGTAGGCTGTTTACATAATCTTTTATCTTCTATCTGAGGCAACTGAGGCTGGGACAAGAGAAAGTGACTTGATGTGAGTTAGTGGCAGATCAGGAACAAGAGAAGATGGAGCTAAGATGGCAAAAATAGCACTCAAGAGTCTAACCTAGCTCCTCCCACTCCCGAACTCCTCTGAAAAGATCTAGAAAATGCACCAGGATGGAGTCTGATGGGAAAAACTAAGAAAAAGTAGCAGTGAGTCATTCTTCCAGTTCAGGTCAGCACAGAGAGAAAGACAGATCTGTAAACACAGGAAACTTGGTCTGGCCAGGAGCACACTGAGTAGGGAGCTCTCTGCACAAATAGAGGCTTTGTTTAAAATCAAGCAGTTCAGGCCATGGGGAAAGGAGTCATCTGTCAGTTTTGTCACACACTTCCTACATCCAAGTCACACATCCAGGATGGACTAAGGATGGGACCTTCACCATAAGTTAACATTCTGGGGGAATGAATGGTAGCAGTCCCTAGGTTGTATACTGAGAGTAGCAAGTTCAGAGCCAGCAGCAACAGGGTGACTTGGACCCCAGATGGAGAGCAAGGTTGCAGTTCTAGCTTCCATCCCAGTCTGAAGCCTGAAAAGGAATAACTTGGGTGGGAACGCCAAACCAAAAGGAAGTTTTCAATTCTTTCATTCAGAACCAGCAGTGCTTCAGTCCAGCAAAAGTCTACTATTACTTAGGCCAAACACAAGTTAAAAACGTGTAGAGCTCAGCCTAGAGGGGAAGAAATCTGACCTTGCCCTGGATGAAACCACTTTGGGAGGGCTGAAAGCTTACAGGTACCCAGCTTGAACTGTTCCTAAGATCTTGAAAGCAGCACACAAACAACAATAACAATAACAAAAATAAACCCCATTCTCAATCTTTTTTTAGTGAAGCTCACAGAACTTGACCCTAACATCAAGTCCAAAGTCAGGGGAGTAGACTGGAAGAATGAGCAAATAAATAAAAAAGGAATCCTACATAAAAAAGCTATGATAGGGACAGCGATGCTCAAGACCCAAACCCAGAAGAAAAGAGAATGCTTCCAAAAGAGTTAAAGCAAGATCTCAGAGAAAAACACAGGTTGGGCACAAATTCAAGTAGAATACCTGAAAAAGATGAAGAAAGAGTTTAAAAATATTTTTAAAATGCAATGAGAGTGCCTGAGGAAAAAAATTAGAAAAGACATGAGAGATATGCAAGAAAGAAGTAGAAAGGCAATAAAAACTTGATACAAAAAGTACAATACCTTGCCCAAGTGACAAATTCCCTGAAAATTACAATTGATCAAATAAAATTCAACAAAAACCTATGAAGCAACAATAGAAATATTAATAAAAACAATGTTAATATAAAATGACTGAAAAAAATAGAAAAAAACTGTAAGACATCTTGAGCAAAAACAACTGACCTGGAAAAGAGATTAAGGAGAAAAAATTTAAGAATTATTGCACTATCTATATGCTATTGCCAAAGAAAGCGTAGATATCATATTTCAAGAATCATAAAAGAAAACTGTTCAGAAGTTTTAGAACTAAAAGGCAAAGTGGAAATAGAATCCACTGGTAACCTCCAGAAAAAAACTCCAAAGTGAAAAAGGCTAGGAACATCATAGCCAAAATCCTGAGCTTCTAAATCAAACAAAAAAAAAAATACTTCTAGGAGTAGAATTCAAGTCCTGAGGAGCCAAGAGTAAGGGTTCCACACTATTTAGCAATCATCACTATGAAGAAATGGAGAGCCTGAAATATGACAGTCCAGAAGGCAAAGGATATAGGTTTACAACTGAGAATAACTGACCCAGAAAACCTGAATATAATACTGCAGAGGAAAAATTGAATTTATAATGAAATAAAAGATTTCCAGGTATTCACAATGAAAAGAACAGAACTACATAGAAACGTTGAAATTCAGACACAGGTGTTAAGAAAAACATAAAAAGTTAAACACCAATGAACAATCATAAGGGACTAAATGAAGATAAACTGCTTACATTCAAATATGGAGAGATGATATATGTATCCACTCTGAATCCTATCATCATCAGGGATCATAGAGGGAATCCAATTAGACATCTCTTGATGATCTTAAGAGAAGAAAGGGAAAAGGGAGAAGAGGAATAAATTAAAAGGGGAACGGAAAGGAGGAGTAGGGGAAATTATTGCACATAAATTGAGTGTGAAAGTAGGCATCCATACAAACAGGGTGAGGGTGGGGGGAAGAAGCGGGTGGAGTGCATGACACTTGAACTTCACTGTCATCTAAACTAGTAGAGGGAAAACTATACACACCTTAGGGTATAGAAATGCATTTCATTCAAAGGGGAAATAGAGAAGGAGGAGAAGAAAGAAGGTAGGATTAGAAGGTAGAATTAAGGGAGGGACTGCTCTTGAGCAAAACAAACTTTGTCTAAGAATATACAAAAATACTTATAGCTCTTTTTGAGATTGCAAAGAATAGGAATTTGAGAGAGTGCCCACCAATTGGGGAACAGATGGAGAGGTTATGCTATATAAATGTAATAGAAGATTGTTGTACTTCTAGACATGATAAAGAAGGTGGTTTCAGAGAAACCTGGAAAGAGCAAGTAAAATGAATAGAACCAGGTGAACAATTTATACGACAACAATATGATAAATAAGCAACTTTGAAAGAATTAGGAACTCTTACCAACATTATGATCAATCATGACTCCAGAGGACTCATGTTGAAACATTGCAGAACAAGACATATACATATATATGTATTATGTATGTATATGTATATTTGTACATGACAATGCAAATATTTATTTTGCTTGATGACACGTTTGTAACAGTTTTATTTTTCATTCTCAGTTAGACAAGGTGAGGGTTAGAATAAGAAGGAGAGAAGGTGGATTTTTGCTAACTGAAAAAATGAACAAAACATAATTTTTAAAAATAATAATAAAAAAGGAACCAGGAAAGAAACATCTGATTCTGACCTTAATGTTCTTGCCACATCAGAGGCTTTTAGAAATTGTTTCCATTTTGTGGGAAGAATCATAAGAAGAGGAAATTCTCTCTGGGTCTTAAATAACCCTCCCTTCAGGTCATTTCTAGGAGGGGATCTGGCTGTTCCCTCTGTTCCTACATCACTCCACAAAACCCCATTTACTTCATTCCATTTTCTGTTAACTTGCTATGTGAGCTTGGGCAAGTCAGGTGCACATATGGGTCATAAGAAAGAGTGTTATTCAGGAGAACTGGGTTTGTATTCTAGACATGATAAAGAAGGTGGTTTCAGAGAAACCACCAGGACCAACACTAACTAGATGTGTGACTTTGGACAGGTTACTTCACCTCTCTAAAATTCAGTTTTCCCCTGTGAAAAAAAAAGAAGGTATTATGGCCTCTGAGGTTCCATCCAGCTCTAAAATAATATAAATTCTGATTCACTAGTTGTGTAAGCTTGGGTAAGTCGTTTTCCCTCCTTTAAGTCTCAGTTTCTTCATCTATAAATTGTGAATAACACTTGTTAGTACATACCTCACAAGACTGTTGTGGAGAAAACACTTTATCAGCCTCAAAATGCTATTATTATAATATAATGAGATAATAATATGTTCCTCCCGTGGCTACTATGAGGATGACTATCAAACAAGAGACTGTTGACTACCTACCATTTGCTCAGCTCTTTTCTATGCTGCCAGGGCTAGAAAAACATTTATCTCTCCCTTCAAAGATCTTACAGTCTACATGTCCTTAGAAAACAAAATATAGATATTTGAAATGTTTAATAACAAGAGTTGTCACCAAATTATCCCTTCTGTTTTAAATTTTTAAAAATATTTATTTGTTTGCTAGTATGCTTTAACTTGCATTCAGACTCCATTAGTTTTCTCTAAATGTGGGTAGTATTTTTCATCAAGAGTCTTTGGGAATTATTTTGGATCATTATATTGCTGAGAATAGTTGCCATTCCCAACTAATCATTGTATAATATTGCTGTTACTGTGTACAATGTTCTCCTTGTTCTGTTCACTTCACTTTGCATCAGTTCACATAAGTCTTTCCAGGTTTTTCTGAAATCAATTTGCTTTTCATTTCTTTTTTTTTAAGTTTTTATTTAGCATTTTATTTTTCCACAGTTACACATAAAAAACAATTTTTAACATTTTTAAAACTTTGAGTTCCAGATTCTCTCCTTCCCTCCATGCCCCCTCTCTACTGAGAAGGCAATGCTTGTTATTTCTTATAGTATAACGTTGTTCGAATGCAAAATGTACGCTTGCCAAAAAGACTATTTTATGGAGAACTTTGCATGGGGCAGGTGATCATATGGTGGCCAGAAGAAGTGATACAAGGACACTCTCAAGGTCTCTCTCAAGAACTTTGGATTTGACTGTGAGACACTGCAGGACCTCTCAGCATGGCATGCCCACATAAGAAAAGGTGCTGTGCTCTTTGAGCAAAACAGAATTGAGACAGCACAAAGTAAATGCAAGATGTGCAAATTTTGGATATCCACCCCAAATATTTACACGGACTATCTGTGCCCAACCTGTGGCAGAGCATTCCAAGCTCATACTGGTCTGATCAGCCACAGTCGGACACACCGAAATTTCACTTTACAATGGAGTTGTCATTTTGGTCCTCTTCGAAGATGAAGGACAACAACCAAACAATACAACAGTATTCCACAATCATATTACCATATATCATATACCACAATTTATTCAGTCCCAATTGATGGTCATTCTCTCAATTTCCAATTCTTTCCCTCCACAAAAAGAGCTGCTACAAGTATTTTTGCACAAATAGGTCCTTTACTCCCACCCCCTTTTTAAAAATCTCTTTGGGATACAGACCAATTAGTGGTATTGCTGGATCAAAGGGTATGCATGGTTTAATTGCCCTTTGCACATATAGATTATCCCTTCTAAAAGACTCAATGAGCAGGATAGACATTCAAGACTTCAGGACCTCAGACAAGAAAGAGATTCTTGGCAGCCAAGGAAAGAGTCACACAGATAATTATTGCTTGTCCTTTTTGAAGAGGACCAATGACATTTCAGGGTGATGTCTTGACTCCAACATGAATTGGATTTAAATGAGACAGAGTTGCATGAAGCTGTCAACATCATTCTCTCTTCCTGAGTCATCAACGTCCAGTGACAGGACAACAGTCAGGATGTAGCGGGTGACCTTGGTGTCTCCAATGTCCGACCAAATTCTAAGTGCTCCATAGCACCTATTTCAGCTGCCTTCATGGTCATTGGAACAAATTGTTCTCACCTGCCCATTTTGCTGGGGAAAGTCTTCACAAGCTTGGAATAGACACTCCCTTAACTCACCCATAGGTTTGAGGACTGTTGGTTATCCCCAATCTAGGTTAGTTCATTTGCTGAGATGGTTTCATTAGGGTATGGCCACTGTACTTTCTATGACTTCTTGGAGCTTGGAGTGAGAGTTGAGTGAAGGTGGACATCAAAGGTGAATGAAGAGCCCTGAAAAGGAATCAGCAGCCCTCATACTAGAGGTGCTCATCTTCTGGAACTTCCCATACACCCCTACAAAGACAATAGGATTTGAATGGATCGATTGATTACTTAGCTGTTTTTCTAGCTTACATAAATGAAAGCAAAGCAGCTATAGGCCTTCTTTAAAGAAGAATCTTGTCTATGATGTGTGTGCCACTTACACTGTCAGTGCAATTAGTGAGTGGGACCCTGTCCCCTCTATCATATATATATATATATATATATATGTATATATATATATATATATATATATATATATGTGTGTGTGTGTGTGTGTGTGTGTATATATATGTATATATATATATGTATATATATATACATATATATATACATATATATATACATATATATATATATATGTATATATAGGATACAGGGGAGGATTGAGGCTCTAGGAAAGCAAGCTCACAACAATGAGGCAGAGAGAGATAGAGAGAGACAGGCAGACAGACAGAGACAGAGACAGAGAGAGACAGAAAGAAATACAAGGTCTTTTGGGGAAAGAGGATACTAGTAACTGAAGGGCTTGGGAGAGGCTTCATATAGAAGATGTCACTTAAACTGAGTCTTGAGAGAAAGCAGGAATTTAAAAGGTAGAGATGAAAAGAGAGAGAATTCCATCATTGGGGACAGCCAGAGCAAAGGCAGAGGGACCACGATGGAAAGCCCTATGTACAGAACACAAGCAAGCTTGCAAGCCAGGATCACTGAGTGCCTGGGGGAGAGAGGAGTGGGTTGTAAGGAGACGAGAAGGGAAACAAGGGTCCAGGCTGTGAGGAGCTTTAAATACTCAAGGTAAGGGTTTGTAATTAATCCTGAGATAATAGGGATTTTATTGAATAGGGAGAAGGTGACATGTCAGACCTGGACTTTAGGAAAAATCCCTTCAGCAACTAGATGGAGGAGGGATTGGAGTAGGGAGAGACATAAGTAAGGGAGGCCAATTAGAAGGCTATTGAACTAGTTCAGGTGAAAGATGATGAAGGCCTGTGTCAGGGTGGTGGTTGTGGGAGGGATGAGGAAGAGAGAGAGATAAGAGATACTGCAAGACGAGACCTGGCAGCTTATTGTTGGAAAGGTGAGTGAGTAAGAGTTGAAAAGCTAAAAATGATACTGAGGTTATGAATCTGGGGGCCTGGGAGGATGGTGGTACCCTTAATAGGAATAGGGAAGTTGGTAGAGAGGTGGATTTTGGTTGGAAGTATGGTGAAGGGAAGAATATAATAAGCTCTCTTTTGTGAATGGAGGGAAGGTAATGTAGGAGAGGGATGATGAGATTTGGCAACTAATTGGATACAGGGTTAGAGAAAGGTAAAAAACTAAAGAAGACTCTGAGATTGTGAATCTGGGAGTCTGAAAGGATGGAGGTAACTTTAGCAGTGACTTCAGGTACCTACTGTGTGCCTGGCATTGTACTAGGTAATGTGAATACAAAGAATATAACAATTGCCATTTGGGGGGAGATTACATTCCGAATATTACAACATAAAAAGTGAATAAATGTAAATATACAAAAATTATTTAAATACAAGGTAATCTAGGAGGGAGGACACTAACTATTATTCTTCATTTTCAAAGAGGAACTATGACATCACAGGTGATGTCTTGGCTTGCACATGAATTGATTTAAGTGAGGCAGAGTTACACAAAAGTCATCAAGCCTCATTCTTTCTTCCTGAGTCATTGAAGTTTAGTGGCAGGACAAAAGTCAAGATGACTGACTATGGGTCAGGATGCAGTGAATGATCTTGACTGTTATGGGGACAGGGAAGTTCAGAAGAGGAGTAGGTTTAAGGGGAAAGATAATTTTTGGGGGTACATGTTGAGATTGACATGCCTATGAGATTTCTAGTTTGAAATATCCAATAGACAATTGATGCTGCTGGATTGCAGCTCAGGAGAGACCTGAATATACAGGTCTAGAAGTCATCTGCAAAAAGAGGAAAATTAAGCCCATGGGCAGTAATGAGGTCACCAGCCTGCTGGAGAAGACAGAAAAGGGTACACAGAGAGGATCTGGCCTTGGCAAGGAAGAGGAGCCATCTTACTGTCAGATTCTGTAGTAAAAAAAAAAAGTAAAAATTCGAGGATCCCATCAGGTTTTTGAGATGTAGAGAAGACAGAACTCAAGATGAATGAAATCTTTTCTTAGTAAAGGATGAGGTGAAAGATTCAGCTAAGAAACATAAGATCTGTAGGAACTGATGCAGGAGAAAGAAAGACAAACCAAATAAACAGTATACAATGATCACAATGATGTAAGTGAAAACAACACTAAAATTCATCCAGATTCAGATTGAAAGAAAAGATCAATTGATTCCAGGGACTGAAGAAATGAAAACTATTTCTCTAGTATGGATAAAGGATGCAGAATATTGCCAGGTGTCGTTGCTGTAAAGATTTGTTTTGCTTCACTCTGTATCTTTGCATTGACTGTTCCCCACAGCTGGATTCTCTCCTTTCTTCTCTCGACCGATGGAAATCTTGGACTTCCTTAAAGTCTCAATTCAAACACCAACTTCTTCATGAGCTCTTTCAGCTCCTTGTTTCGTTGTTCAGTTGTTTTTTCAGTCACATCCAACTCTTCTTTATGACCCCAAGGAAATCCCCATTGGCAAAGATATTGCAGTAGTTTGCCATTTTCTTCTCTAGCTCATTTTACAGAGGAGGAAACTGAGGCAAACAGGGTTAAGTGACTTGCCCAGGGTCACACAGTTGGTGTCTGAGGCTAGACGTGAACTAAAGTCTTTCTGGCTCCAGGCATAGTACCCTGTTCACTGTTACCTAGTTGCCCTCTTGGCTGGTTTTACCTTCTCCTTTGTATGTGTTTTGTGCACATTTACATGTGTGCATGTTTCCTCTCCTGTTAGAATATAAGCTTCTCAAGGAAAAGGACTATCTCACTTGTCCCTTTGTATTGCCAGCGCTTAGTATAGTATGTGGCACATAGGTGGTGATTAATAAATGTTTGTTAATCGGTAGGCTAACTAAGTTATCTTTCTTTGTCACAAGGGGTGGTTCTATGAAGGGGGCAATTTGGAGGAGTAGCATAGGTGAAATAAAAGTGTTTAATACATTTTAAAAATTAAATACAGCTTTCAAACAGATTTGCTGAGTATGGAGGCTCACATCCATGATCCCGCTCTAGGGTCTTGGAGGCTGAGGCTGGTGAGTTTCTTGAACTCCAGAGTTCTGAAATGCTCTAAGCTGACTGGGCATCTATTCTAAGTCCAGAACCATCATGGGGAGCCCTTGGGACCAAAGGACCACCCGCCAGCTTGAGGAGGTGATGAAATGGCCTAAATTAGAAACAGCAGGTCAAAACTCCTTTGTTAAACAATCTGTGAGTGGTAAACTGCACTTGAAGTCAGGGCAAGATAGGGAGGCCAGTCTCAAAAAAAAACCCACAAAAAAGCCAAATGAATAAATAAAACACATTGGCCTTTGTTTTGAGTGGAACTCATGGCCCCACAAACAAGGGACAATACAAGGAAATGTGTTGACCACTCATTCCCTGAGAAGGAAAGATCACACAGACTGAGAGAGGTCTGATAGGGGAATCTTTCTGACAATTATACTGTTCTCCCACACTGGACAAATTGAAAATGGACTTCAGCTCTTGGAATCTTGTAGTGGGGGCCCTAGCTCACTGTGCCCTGTCCCTGACCTATTTACACTTACATTGCATCCCTATTAATTCAGATACAAGATCAAATATGGCCTGGCCTCAAATCTCTCCTTGCAACACATCATCATTAACCTTCACATCTACACAGAGGCACTCCAGTTTATGAAGTAGCTTCCCAACTCATCTACTAAGGATGAGCTCCTCAGCCTGGCATTCAAGGACCTTTCCAATCTGGCTCCAAACTGCCTTTCCAGTCTTGTCTCCCATTATTTCCTTTCCCACCACAAATTAAGTCAAACTGAATTGCTTTCTGTCCCCTGTTCCTATCCTACTCTCCCTCATCTCTGTTTTTTTTTTTTTTGAGCACATTGTTTCTCTCCACCAACCATGCATAGAATGGACCCAATACAATCTGAAAATTTTTACTAAGCACCTACTATGTACACTGGGGATACGAAGACAAGATGAAAACCAATCATCATCCCCATCCTCCCACCCCCCCACCCCCAAAGAGCTGACATTTTCCTGTGGGGAGAATCTCATGGTAAAATATATTTACCTTATTATTTGAGGATGGGAGAACACTAACAATTTAAGGGGATCAGGGCAGGATTCTCAGAGGAAATAGCATAAAATGAACCTTGAAGAAAGTTAAGGGTTCTAAGAGACAGACAAGTGGAAGTGTATCTCAGGTATGTGCAAAGGTGCAGATAGGAGATGGAAAACTGAGGTCAGAATAGCGGGCAGGTCAGTTAGTGTGGAATGCAGAGTTTATAAAGGGAAATAATTTGAAATAAACCTCAAAAGGTAGGCTGAAACCAGATTGGAAAGGGCTTGAAATGCCAAGCTGATGGGGTAATATTTTATCCAAGAGCAGGTCATCTTAACTTTGGCTCCATGAACTTTTTGAGAACTATATTCCAACATAAGAATATGTATTTTGTTTTACTCAAAATCTTCATTTGGAGAAGAGATTCATAAGCTTCACCAGACTGTGGGGGCAGGGGGGAAAGCCAATGACACACAAAAAAAGTTAAGAGATCTTGTGAGAGACAATGTGGAGTTACTGAAAGTTGCCCCACCCATGCCATCTTGCTCACCCCACCCTACCTCTTTTTAAATTTTTTTCAGTTCCAAATTCTCTCCCTCCCCCACTCCTTGAGAAGGCAAGAAAAACAAAGCCCATTACAAATATGCATAATCATGCAAAATTAATCCCCTCATTAGCCATGTCAAAAAGAAGAGAAAAGGAAAGGAAAGAAAAGATGCTTCAATCTGTGCTCTGAGTCCATTAGCACTCTATCTGGAGGTGCATAGCAAGTTTCATCATGAGTCCTCTGGATTTGTGTCACCCACCTTTGAAGTCCATTTCCTCATTTAAGGTCCAGCCACGGTGTCACTTCTTTCATGATTCCTTCCCTGCTCCTCCCGTCCCTTCGCCCATGAAAGTTATCTTTTCCTAATGTACTTTTTCTCTATTTATTTGCTTTGTTCTCACTCTCAAGTCACTCTCTCCCCATTAGAGTATAGACTCTTTGAAATGAGGGTCTATGCCATATCTATTTCTGTATCTATATTAGGCTTTTAAAAAGTACTTAATGTTTACTGAAAAAATGAGTGAATAAATTGTTTTTCATCCATTATTTCACTTGATCCTTACAATAGCATTTAATCTTCTTGTAAGGAAGAGAGAGAAGGGAAAATTCATGGCCAAACAAGAGAGATCACAAAAGACCAAATAGACAATATAAAGCTCTTACACAAACAAAATAAATGTGACTAGAATAAGAAAAGCGTTGAATAGGGGGAAAAAAGATCTTTGCGTTAAAATATATAAAAAATTTAAACAAATAGGAAAAATCCAGATCAATAACCCAAGTTATTTAGACAATGGAAAGCAATTTGGAACTATGCCCAAAGGGCAAACTGTGCATACCCTTTGATTCCGCTGTATCTCAAAGAAATCATAAAAAAGGGAAAAGGACCTACATGTGCAAAAATATTTATAGCAGCTCTTTTCATGGTCACAAAATATTGGAAATTGAGGGGACATCCATCAATTGGGGAATGGCTGAATAAGCTATGGTGTGGGAATGTAATGGAATACTATTGTGCAACAATAAGTAGATTTCAGAAAATTCTGCAAAGATGTACAAATTGATGCAAAGTAAAATGAACAGGACCAGAAAAACATTGTACACTGTATCAGCAACATTATGTGATGAACATTTATAATCAGTTCTTCTCAGTCACACAATGATCCAAGACAAATACAAAGGAAGGAAAATGCTAACCATATCCAGATAAAAAACTGATGGACTCTAAATGCAGATTGAAGCACATTTTTTTAACTGACTTTATTCTTTCTCATGGTTTCCCTCCCTTTTTGATCTGTTTCTTCTTTCACAACTGTGACTAATACAGAAATATTTTTTACATGATAGCGCATATATAAAGTATATCAAATTGTCTACCATTTTTCAGAAGAGGGGCGGGTAGGAAGAAAGGGAGAACTCAAAATCTTATAAAAATGGATGCTGAAAATTTTCTTGACATGAAGTAAGGAAAAAATAAAGTACTATCCAACTTAAAAATCATATGAACAAAATTTCAAAAGAAGAATTGCAAATTACCAAAAATCATATGAAAGATTGCTTTAATTTACTACTACTAATAGCAATACCTAACATCTATAAAATTGGCAAAGATGATAAAAGATGGAAATAGTCAATAGGGCTGTGGAAAGATGAGCACACAGGTACATTGTTGATGGTGCTGTACATTTTTCTAACCATTCTAGAAAATATTTGGAATTATGTGAGAAGAATCACAGAATTATTCATACTCTTTGACCCACCCTACTAGGCATAATCTCCAAGGAGATAAAAGGTAGAAATGAAAGGTCTCATATGGACCAAAATCTTTATAACAACAGTTTCCATAACAGAAAAAATGAGAACAATGTGGGCACTCATCAACAGGGGAATGGTTCAATAAATTGGTATATGAATGTAATGGAATTATATTATGCCATAACAAATGACAAATATCTTAAGAATCTTGGTAAGGTTTATGTAAGTTTATGCCAAGAGAAGTAAGCAGAAATAGAGGAACAATATACATATGTATATATACATATAATATATATATATATATTATATATATATATATATATATAAATTATCATAGTAATGTAAACTCCAAGAACACCAAAAGGAAGCTAACTTCTGAGTAGTTGCAATGACCAATTTTAGTTCTAAGAATAGATCATGAAACATACCTATTTCCTCTAAGTAAAGAGGTAGAAGACAGCAGAGGCAGAATGTTGCACAAAACTGGCACAGTCATTGTTTTCATTTATTTTGCTTATTATTTTATTTTTATATGAGAGAAGTTTCAATGACATGAAGTAAAGAAATGACTAGGGATGGGTGGGGAAAGTAACAAGCAGAAACAACTATGATGTAAAAGACAATAGATATCAATAACACTTTTTTTAAAAGTCAAGGCAAGTATTATTATTCCAGTTTTATAGATGAGGAAACTAAATCCCAGGGAGTCTATGACTAGGCTACGTATGACCATAAAATATCAAAGCTAGATATTATACTGTCCAACACCATCATTTTAGAGGAAGAATCTGTGAAAGTGGAAAATGATGTCCCAAAGTGAGGGAGGTGTAAGGTCTGGTAGGATTGGGACAGATAGATCGAATTCAATACAAAAATTCAGTTCAGTTATTGAGTGCCTATAATGTGCCAAACACCATAGTGGTTTCACTATGTGAAACCTCTCTTCCTCTCCACCTCTCTCCCTTCAATGTGCTTCCTTTTCTGCCAGTCCCAGGAACATTTTCTTTCCTAAGCTTGGGTCTTCTCATCAGCCCTCTTAGCTTTGACCTCTACCGGGTCTGATCCCTGAGTAACCAAAGCTGTCCATGTCTGTGTGGCCCCCTCAGACTCATTCATTTCCTCACTCAGCTGTTTGAGGGACTTGGATGATACCTGTCACCTCCTTCTTCCCTTCGAAGGCCAGGCAGTCAGAGGTTTGTTCCACTGTTTCATCAACCACCCGTCTGCCCTTATAACTCATGTCCATGGTCTTCTGTCTAGCGGTTAGCACCTCCTCTCCACAAGTATCGTTGGCCCTTTGGGGGTCTGTCAGGGTGTCCATCCCTTGAATGCACCCCAGGTGATCAGAAAACATGGTAGGGGCTGTATCTATGCCATCTTCAGACAGACAGACAGGACAGGAGGCTCGAAGACTATGGGCCGGTTGAGATACTCTCTCGTCCTTGGATGGGGTTGCTACCCCTGACTATGGTCCCAAGGATCTCAACATCCTCAGATCAGCCTCTGATTCTTTTGCCCCTCCCAGAGCCCAGGCTCCATCCCTGGCTCCAGTGGCCACCCTGAAACCCAGTGGTGGATTACAGGCAGTAGAGGATTGGCCTTGGGTTTGTATGGAACAAAGTAAATAAGGAGAGGCTTCCCTTTAAGGAATGAAGTTTTAGCAGGCTTTGCTGGGCATGGTATAAGCCTGATCCTAGTATCCCAAAGACCACCCCTCACAATATTTTCTCCTTCTAATGCTTGAAACTACTAGGAAGCTTCCTAATTTATAGGTCTGACCTGTTACTTCTCTGTTAGTGGCTCCAGATTGCCCAGAGAGCAAAATACAAATTCCTTAGTCTTGTGATCAAGATTCACTGTGATTTGCAGCAATTCACCAGCCTAGTTTTCCTTTCCATAGCTGCTTTTCAAATAGTCTGTGTTTTAGCCAAATTATAACTTGTTGTCACTCCTTCTCCTCTTGCCCTCTCCCATCTGCACCTTTACTCATACTGTTCCTTGGTGCCCAGATTATTCTCCCTCTTTATCTCAGCCTATTGAAATGCCTCTTTTTGCTCATTGGTTGAAGGAAACAATTAAGCAAATTGTGGAAGATGAGGGCCTTGAAAAATTACTGTGACTCAAATGATGAATATGTTGAATACAAAGGAGCATGGAAAGTCTTGTGTGAATTGATACAAAATAAGAAGAACCAGAAAAAAACAATAGATATGGTGGTTAAAACAGTATAAATAGGAAAAACAAAAAAAAATTGCAACTGAATGTCGTACTTATTTTTTAATCATATTTCATTTTTTTCTAAATTATCAAAATCCTTCTTCTTTCCCCCTCACCTCCCCCACCCCAACAGAAAAAGAAAGAAAAATAAAGCCCAAAAAATAACAAGTATGCATAGCCAAACAAAACAAATCCTGCCTTAGCCATATGTGTGTATATATGTGTATATATATATTTATGTATATATATGCATATATATTTTTTTATTTACACTCTGAATCCATCACTTTTCTGTTAGGATGTGGGCAGCATATTTCATCAGGAATCCTCTGGAATTGAGATTCATCATTTCACTGATCAGAGTTCTAAAGTCTTTCAAAGTTGTTTGTTTTGTTTTTTAAAAAAATATTATTGTTATATAAATTGTTTTTCTGGCACTGCTTACATCACTCTGCATCAGTTCTGGTTTGTTTGTTTTTTCCTGAAACAGTCCCCTTCATCACTTCTTTCATCACAGTCCTATTCTATCATATTCACATATTGTAACATTTTCAGCCATCCTTTAATTGTTGCGTACCACCTCAATTCCAGTTCTTTGCCACTACAAAAATTACTGTTATAAATATTCTTGTACATATAGGCCCCTTTCTTCCTTCTTTGATCTCTTTAGGGTATGACTCTAGTAGAAGTGGTGTCACTGAGTCAAAGGATATGCTCCTAGTTTAAGAACTTTGGGGGTATAGTGCTTTCCAGAATGACTGGTTCATAGTTTCATAAACTGTGCACTAATGTACCTGCCTTCCCAAATCTCCTCCAGCATGTCATTTTCTATTTTTGTCAACTGTGCCAGTCTGATGGGCATGAGATGGAATGTCAAAGTTGTTTAAAATGTCATTTCTCCAATTATTAGTAATTCAGGTCATTTTTTCAAATAATGTTTGATAATTTGGATTTCTTCCTCTGAAGACTGCCTATTATAGCTTATGACCACTTATCAGTTGGGGAATGGTTCTTATTCTAATATATTTGAATCACTTCCCTATATTTCTTAGTAATGATACCTTAATCAGAGAAATTTGATGCAAAGATTTCTCCCGATCACCTGCTTGTCTTCTAATTTTAATTGTATTGGTTTTGTTTGTGCAAAATCTTTTTAACTTCATATAATCAACATTGTCCATTTTATCTTCGGTAATCCTCTTTATCCCTCATTTAGTCAGGCACTCCTTCCCTATCCAGAGATTTGACAGGTAATTTCTTTCTTGTTCTTCTGTTTACCTCTAAATTATGTACCCATTTGGAATATAGTTTCCCTAAGTCTTTTTTTCTTTTTAATCAAACAGTGAGTTTGATTAAACCCAATAGCTTTGGGTTTATCCAACATTAGGCTACTGTGTTTATTTGCTCTTGTGTACTGTGTACCTAATCTCTTCCACTGGTCAATCTGTCTATTTCTTACCCAGTACCAAATTGTTTTGATGATTACTACTTAGTATGAGATATGGTACTGCTATGCCTCCTTTCTCCTCACCTTTTTTCATTATTTCTCAAGATTCTTGACATTTGGTTCCTCCAGATAATTTTGTTATTATTTTTTCCTAGCTCTATAAGGTAATCCCTTAGTAGTTTGCCTGGTATGATACTGAAAAAGCGAATTAATTTAGTTGGAATGCCATATACATATGATGATCAAGTCTAACCCTAGAGAAGAGAGTAAGAAATATACTTCCCTCCTTTCTTTTCAGGACTGGGGACTACTATGGGTGTGAAACACCGCACAAATTGTCAGACTTAGTTAATGTATTGGTTCAATCTGATGAACTCTCCCCATCTTCACTTACTTTTTAAATCCTTGTTCCAAGAGATAGCTTTTCAGAGAAGGGAGGGAGCATATTTGGAAATGAAACTGTTAACAAAAGATACCAAAAACATTTTTAAAAAATTTATTTTTCCTCAAAGTTCAGCTCAGGTGCTTATTTCCTCCATGAAGCCCCCTCTTAACTTCTTTCCTAATCCTGATTCTCACCTCAACCCAGAGGTGACACCTACACTTTACAGCACTCTCTCTTACATCACTGCTATTAGCCTCCTTGCCTTGCTTCTGCTGGACTATGAGCTACCCGAAGCCACTGCCTGGGTCTTATACTACTTTACATTGCTCTCATGGCCTTGCTTAATAGTTAACAAATGTTGGTTTAGTAAATGAATGACTGGTTAACAAATATTAATTGATGTTGTGTTTCTTAACTCCATTTGCTCCTTTCTTAGACCTGATCAAAGTCACCATCCTTTCAGGGACTTTTACATCACTAAGGAGAAAAAACTACGTTGGTTTGTGATCATGTCTTTATTAAAAACATTTTACAGTTTCTGGAGCAAGGAGGGTCTGCACTGGGGAAAAGAGTGAAGTAGAACAAGCTTCATTGAAGTCCTCTGGAGCCTGGCTTTTGCGACTGCTCCTTCTACATTCTAGCCTCTTCTCTTGCCTGCTCCTAGGTCATATGAATGGGTCTATTTTTATGTAATTCAGAGGAACTCCCTCTCCCCCACAGTGGGATGAGGAGCTTCCTAGTAATCAGATTTCGAAAAAAAAGATTCATGGGCTACCTTGATTCACCAATTTTTTTTTTAAGGCAATGAGGATTAGGTAATGCTCCCAGAGTCACATAGCTAGTAAGTGTTTAAGGATGAATTTGAACTCATGTCTTCCTGACTCCAGGGCTGATACTCTATCTGTTGTGCCACTTAGCTGCCCCTATGGGCTACCTTGGGAGCCAAAGGTCTTCAAGAACATGCTTGTCAGAGAGGGCACTAGCAGGTTGCCCAGTGCCCAGTGCCTTGTAAACAGCAGGCACTTAATAAATGTTTGTTAAATTGGATGTAGTTCATGGGAACCTTTCCAAAGCTCCAGTGATGAGAAATGACTGACTTGACCCCATTACTTCCCTTGTCCTCATCTCACTGTAATAACTAAAATTGTTAGGAAGCTTTTCCTTGTAGCTAGCCTAACTCTGCCTCATCTGATCTTCCTACCCACCCCTTCTAATTCTGCCCTCTGGAGCCAAATCAAACAATTCCATATACATATACACACCTACATACACAGGCAGGTAAGCATATATAGAGCACATAAATGCAGACATTAACCAAGTGGCTCTACCAGTACATCAGATTCCTTCATTAGATACTAAAGTGTCTTATTGTCCTGCCTTGGAAAGGGTACTCAGCCACTTGCTTCCATGTGGTTGACATGCTTGATGGGTACCAGGGTAAAAAGGGGTCCATGATGCTCCGAAGGACTCTCCCCAGAAGCTGATTGCCCAGGTTAGGTCTGAGACTTGGCCCTAAGCTGGGCTCTCCATTCACCAAGAAATCACTGTTTTGCCCTTGGAGGCCTCATTATAGTGGCATCTTCTGGCATCTGTTTGAGCTTAATTACAGGTTAATTAGGAAACAGGGGACTGTGACTTTCTTCCAGCAATTTGGGATAAATTAACTGTGTCTTCCTGGGTTTGTGTTCTGAGAAGCAGAGATAGAGGTGTAGAGAAAGAGACCTACACAAAGTAAGATAAAAATAGAGAGACCCAAGCAAAGTGAGACAAAGAAACAGAGAATTAGGGAGACAAAAAGAGAGGAGGTGGCCTTGGAACTGAACCTTGAAGGATAGATAGGCAGGATTTTGATAGTCGCGTTGGGGGTTGGGGGTGGTAATCAGGACAAAGTTGTGGGGGCAGCAAAGCATTCTATGTGTTCAGGAAATGGTGAGTTTTCTAAATTTGCTTGGCCCGCTTGGAGATTATGGCTGACAGAGCAAATGGATTCGGATGTAGGAGGACCTTGAATGCCAGGCTAAGCAACTAAGTCTTTCTGCTGCCAGGCAGTGAGGAACCACGGCAGGTTCTTGAACACGAGAGTGATGTTCTTGGAGCTGCGGATGAGGAAGACGAGCCTGAGTGCCTGTAGCAGAGACTGGGGGGTATTTGTGCCATCGGTTTATTCTCCATTATCCAAACCGCTGCCTTCCCTGCTAGCCTTCCTCTTCCCTCCGCCCCCCACCCCCACCCCCAATCCCCACTCCGTAGTCCCAGGCAATCTGGAAGCCGCCCCAAATCGATCGTTGGGGCTGAAGGGAGCCCAGCTCCGGGCTCCGGGCTCCGGGCTCCGAGACTCCGGGCTCCGAGGCTCCGGGCTCCGAGGCCTCGGCAGCGAGCGCTCCCCGGCGCCTCTGGCTGGGTCGCTCCCCGCCCTGCTGCCCAGCCCTGCCTGGCTCCATGGAGCCTCCTCCCTGGGATGAATGAAAGGACTCATGAATATTCAGGCTGGGCAGGGCAGGGCCCTTTCAGCGAAATCCCATCACCGGGCTGGCGAGAAGGGAGGGAGCGCCGAGGACCGCGGCGTGCGGCGCTGCTAACGGGGGCTCCGCCAGAACCTGACACCGCACACGCCTAGAGCCCAAATAAAGTGCCTTTCACTGGGGAAATAATGAGGGGACGCGGATCCCCCCCGAGGGTTCCTATGGCAACGGCACCGCGGTGTCGGAGGAGGAGAAGGCCTGGGAGAGAGAAGAGCTGCGTAGGGTCTAAGAATAGAGCCGAGGACAGGGATGAGCAGGGCGGGGCAGGCTCTGTTTAATGAGACCCGTCAACCTGAAGCCCGGAGGGACCGAGGGGAGCAGGAGGCGGAGCCTGTGCAGGGGAGCCGGGGGCCGAGCCGCCGCCGGGCCGGAGTTGGCTTTCCTGGGCCTCAGTCACTCTCAGTGCTCCTACCTTGGGCACCCACTCCCCCCACCCCGGGGCTGTGGCACCCCTGTCTCCTCCCGCCCCACCCTGCCCCCGGTGGCCACCCTCCAATTCCCCTTGAGAATCTTCCGGAGATACTGGAATGATGGAGATGGAAGGCTCTCTGGAGACGCCTGGATTTTAAGGGAAATTGAGGTCTAAGAGGGAACAGGACTTGACTTATCTTATGACTAATAATGACTGGCTGTGCTGGGAAACAGAACCCACGATTCCCGTCAGGCCGCAGTTGTGTCCCCTGAACCACCAACATCCTTTCCTCCCTCTCTCTATCCCACCCCCTCCACATGGGAATTGTTTCTATTTCACTTGTCCCTATCTCGGGCTCTCTGGGACCCTGATGGGCCAGGATGGGGAAGGGGAGAATGGGAGTGTGGCTTGGCTCCCTTCAGGGCTTACTTGAGGACAAGCATGGTGGAAAGAGTCAAGTCTCACTTCTGATACTTACTATCACTGGACAAGACCCTTTCCCTTTCTATGGGCCTCAATTTCTTTATCCACAAAATAGAACTATTGGACTAGCTTACCTCTGAGGTCCTTTCCAGCACTAAATTTGTGATCTTATGATTACATATCCCACAGGGCTTTCCCCTTATTTACAAGGCTCTGGGTGAGGGACAAGCTTTTTCTTTCTCTCTCCAGTCTGTCTATCCATCTATCCACCCATCTACCTGGTTGGCCAGTCTGAGAGAGTAATGTGAATCTGGATCCCTCACTCTCCTTCCTCCACGGCTCCCTAACCTGGACTTTGACAAGAGGGGCTAAGAGTTTTCCCAAAAGGTCATTTAAAAGTGCCAGAAAAACGAAATTCACTGGCCTCTGCTAGGTCTCCTAGGGAAAGAAGATCCTATCTCCTTATTGCTCCCTTTCCATCATCCTTATCCTTCTGGCTTATAACATAAAAAGGAAAAAAATACTGTTCTACTTCTTTCTCACTGCCCACCTAAAAACTCACTTAAATGCTTGCTGAATGAATACCACCCACCATCCATTGGGACTATGGTCTTTAACCAGTTACTACATTCATTTGGCATGCGTATATTAAGCAGAACTCTGTGTTGGGCTCTAGGGGAGAAAATGTCTAGGCAACATTAAATACCCTGCCATCATGGACCTGCCAGTTTACTGGGAGATAAGACACAAAAATAATGAAAATATATATTATATGTCTAATGTATTAGGGAGCTACTAGGCTCACTGACTTTCAACACAGAAAGGGATGTTGGAGATGATACAAACCAAGCACTTCTTTTTTTAGAGATAAGTGAGAATTCAAACCCAGAGATGAGAAGTGACTTGTCTAAGATGAGACAGGTTATCATTGTCAGACCTGGGACTAGAACTAGGGCCTTGAGTCCAGTGTTCTTCCTTAGTTTTCTCTCCCTGGTTTAATAAAACTGCTGATCTTTAACAATATCTCCTAATTACAATGCCCTCCTCTGTCATCACCATCCTTTCTCTCTAACGAACAGACCATTAGCAAACAGAGCTGGCCCTGCAGCTTCTTTCCAAACTGCCTAAGCCTTTGGTAAAAAGGGATTTCGGTTTTTTGTTGTTGTTACTGTTGCTTCAGTCTTTTTAGACTCATTCTTAACAAAATAGTTGAGAAACCCTCTTCTCACAAATGCTTACTCTGTTATCCCTCTCTGCCCTTTTCTAACCACTGAAGTAAAGTTGGGATTACCAACTTCCTGGAGGGTAGTCGGGTCCTGCCAGGCGCTGTTTCTCCTCTGACTTCAGACGAGATGACAGCAGGGATCTAGGATGGACCAGGAGATATGGATCCAGGATCCAGGATCAGATTTGGATATAGCGGCACAATGCTGACAGGCAAGGAAACTCACCAAGAGCAGGGCAGACGTGTCCTGGATGTCAGAACCTTGGTCCATCATGGAGACTCAACAGCAGAAGCCCACAGCTGCCCGATGCCCAATAAAAAGGCCATTGTGTGTGATCTCCCTTCAGGATTGTGAGGCAAATGCAGAGTACTACAAAGGCTGAGCCAGTACATTCATTTATTTATCCATTCATTCAACAAGTATTTATTATCAATCCACAAACATGTATTAAGTGCCTACTGTGTGCCAGACACCGTGCTAGGGGCTATGGACATGCAGACAAAACAAGAAAGTCCCTGTCCTTTCCCCTTTCTTTTGGGGCGAAGCAACTTGTAAGAACAGATAAATACAAACAGTTCTCTTAACGCGGTCCCCAGACTCTCCTTCCCTCACGAGGGGCCCCGCCCCCTCCGGGACTCTGCAGGGCCCGCAGCTGGAGCGGCTTCAGAGCCTGGAGCTGAGGACTTGTGGCTCCGGGTGTTTCTGCGGCTGCCGTAGCCGCCCCTGCCAACCGCCCCCCGGGAGTTAAATTTGCATAATGCGAATTTATGTAAAGCAAGAGCTGTCTGCAAATATGAAATGTATACAAACACATAAAAAGTAATTCGGGGAGGCATTAACAAATGAAGGAATGATGTAAGCTTCGTGTAGGAAGTAGGATTCAAGATGAGCTTTGGAGGAAACTATGGGTTTCATAAAGAGGAATGGAGGAGAGAGTGCACTCCAGGCACTGTGCAAAGGTATGGAGGCAAGAGGTGGATTGTTCTGTACGGGAAAAATCAAATAAATTAGTTTGGTTGGAACGTAGAATATATGAAAGTGTATAATGTGCAATAAATAGGAAAAGTAGGCCAAGGCAAGATAATTAAGGGCTTTAAAATTCAAAGGAGTCTAGAGGCAAAAAAAAAAGGGGGGAGGGTACAAAAAAACTCGTAGAATTTCTTAAGCATGCAAGTTACCTGTGCTTTAGGAATAGTTCAGTTATGTGCATTTGTCATGCAACCAGTAGGCAATGAGTCCGAGGGAGGACAGATGTACCATAGTACCACAAATAGCCAATCAAAAGCCTGAAAACTTGGTGGGCTGAGTCAAAGGTCCAGTTGTTCAGACAAAGAAGAATACTTGATTTTGTGTTCTGGTGTCCAGCAGATCTGAACTTGTGCTATGTAGAGAGAAAACGTGTGCACTGAATAACTAGACGAATGAACCATGTCTCGAACTCACGTGGCTGCCACCAGGTGGTAGCGCATCCTCACAAGAGGGTCTTTGCCCAAAGAAATCTTAAAGCATACGGCACATGCTTCCCCAACCAACTATAGTCTTCTCTACAAAAATGTAACTTTGTACCTTACAGTTACATAGATTTGTAAACCTCACCCTATAAGAGATGAATAAAAAAAGGGAGCAAGCCTGAAAAGAAAGAGAAATCCCTAAACATACAGGGAATCCCTAAGGTCTTAGTGTACTTTTAATATTCAGTAGCTTAAAAAGCTTTTTAAACTTTAATAACTTAAAACCATGACTTTCGGGACACCAGAAATAATGTAGCCAGTCAATATTGACTGGTATTCATTTCTTCTTTAAAACAGCTAAGGGTGCAAACTTTTAAACTGGACTCATTTTTTAGAATCAGAGATCTTCCTGGGCTTTGTTGACTCAGTACTCCAGTTTTTGAGGCTACTGAGCAGGTGTGGGGCAAAAATTTGGACTCCACAAAAGTCTTCTGGTTTCCTCACACACACACACCCCTAGATCCTACCCTCCCAGTTAACCTCCAGTCTCAGCTCCCTTGCTTTGCCAAACTTATTGAAAAAACTACTTCCCCTCACCCACCTCTTCCTCTCCTCTCCCCATTGTTTAAAGCCTTGGCAATATGTTTCTGACCTCTTTCAGAAATCACCAAGGATCTTTTCATTGCCAAACCTAATGGCCTCTTCTCAATCCTCATTCTTCACCTCTCTGCAGCCTTAGACAGTGGTGCCCACCCTCTTTTCTTTTGAAGGCTCTCTCTTCTCCTGCTTTTCATGACACTGCCCTCTCCTGGTTCCCCTGCTTCCTTCTCCATGTCCTTCACTCATTCATTCATTGTTATACCCACCGGGTGTGCTCCAGCGTTCTGTCCTGGGTCCTCTTCTCCTACCTCTCTACTTTTCATCAATCACTTAACCTTTATGAAGCATATACTATGGACCAGATGCTATGCTAAGCTCTCTTTCTCACTTATTAGCCTGATGAGACGATCATCTCTATTCAAATGATTCCCAGTCTATATGTCCACACTTAAGTTCTCACCTGAACTCCTATCTTACATCATTACTTATTGGATACTTTGATAGTATTTTTTTCCAATTACACATAAGGAAAAATTTTAACATTCATTTTTTTCTGAGATTTTGAGTTCCAAATTTTTCTCTCTCCATCCTCTCCCCCCACCCTAAGATGGTAAGCAATTTGATATAGATTATATATGTGCAACCATGTAAAACCTATGTCCATAACATTCATGCTGTGAAATAAGAAACAGAATAAAAGGAAGAAACTACAAAAAAATAAAGTGAAAATAGTATGCTTTGATCTGTATTCATATTCCACTATTTCTTTCTTCAGATGTGGATAGCAGAGTCTTTTGAAATTGCCTTGGATTACTGTATTGTTGAGAAGAGTTAAGTCTTAGTAGACACATTATCTAGATTTTCCATAGGTAGCTCAAACTCAGTATGTCCCAAAGAGAGTTCATTATGTCCTCCTGCCCACCCTAAAGCCACCCTTCTATCAAGATTCCCTATTCCTATTGAGGGCAATGCCACCCTCCCAGGCCCCCCGGTTCACAACCTCAGGGTCATTCTCCACTTCTCAACTCTGGATCACTCACCTGTCCAATCAGCTGCCAGGTCCTGTCTTACAGTATCTCTTGTCTCTGTCTCCTCCTCATCCCTCCTACAACCACCACCCTGACATGGGCCCTCATCATCTTTCACCTGAACTAGTTCAACAGCCTCCTAATTGGATTCCCTTACTCAAGCCTCTCCTCACTCCAATCTTTTCTCTGTACAGCTGATGAAGGGATTTTTTCTATATTCTATATAGATGGAGGAAATGCAATTTGAAGTCTAAGTAGTTAAATATTTACTATAGTCTATATTTTTCTATATTCTAACCATGTCATCCTCTTCCTACTTGATAAACTTTCTATTATTTCCAGGATTAATTACAAACCTGGAGCAGTGATACAGGGCCAAGCCTAGTGTCAGACTTCCTCCACCTCAGTTACTAACTAGTTGTGTGATCCTGTGCAAGTCATTTAACTCTGTTTGCCTGTTTCTTCATCTGTAAAATAAGCTGGAGAAGGAAATAACAAACCAGAATCTTTGCTAAGAAAACCCTACAAGGGGTCATGAAGAGTCAGACATGACTGAAATGATTAAAGAAAATCAACAAATTATAAACCCCTGCCTTTGGTATTTAAAGCTCTTCACAACCCAGACCTTTATTTCCCTTCACGTCTCCTTGCACCCCACTGCCCTATTCCCCCATGCACTCAGCGATCCTGTCCTACTGGCCTTCTTGTGTCCATCTCGGCACTGCCTGACAAGACTCTTCCTTGAAGAAGTCATGTAGCTGTTCTGCTTTCATTTACGTAACTGCTCTGAATATCAAGGATTGGTGTCACCTGACTGCCTAACTCTGGACCTGAATCTTCAAGGGTAGAATCTCTCTTCTCAGTTCAGACACTGCTTCCCTCTTACTAAATACCTAAGTCCTAATAAAGCCTCATCTTGTCTTTTCATCATTTCTCTATTTTCCCTCTCCCAGTCAGAATGAAGTCCAGAAACAACTAAGTTTCTTCCCCTATGCCACACTGTAGTAAGGCCTTCAGGGCAGGAACTAGCTCTCTTAATTATTTTATGTCACCCACAGTGCTTACTTAGCACAGGGAACAACAGTACATAAGTCCTTAATAACACTGGCCAATTTGATTGTTTTAGAGACCGCTGTGTGGTGGAAAACTAGCCTAAGAGACAGAGGGCCTGGGTTCTAATCTCAGGTCTGCCACTAAGTCACTGTGGAACTTTGAGTATATCTCTCCCACCTCTCTGATCCTCAGGTTCCTTCAGTTTCTGATCTATCAGTAAAATGTGGCTGCTAGAGTGGATAATCCCCTCCTACTCCATCATTTTGTATACTAAGGTCCCTCTCAGCTCGGACAGTCTATATTTCCTATGTCCCAAGAGCCCTTCCAGAACTGATACTATGACTTTCCATCCTAAATCACTGCAACTCTTCCAAATCTCAGGTGTTATTGTAAATCTTTCCTATGTCCCCAATCCCCTATGAACCCTTTTCGACCATCACCCTCCATTCTCCCTGGGGAGACCTTTGTGAGACAGGAGGGAGGGTATTGATTTTCCCTTTATGGTTTGATTCTTGGATTTCTCAGGGACAGTTGCAATAGACAATATCTTGAATTCATATCCTCCACTTTTCTTAGGAAGACTCAAGCTCCCTCAGCCATATCATCCAATTTGTCCTCCTGTCAATGGAAAGGTTCAAATTCTAGGTTCATTTTATTTAGTTTTACAAGTAAAGAACTGGGAAGAGAGGGTGACTTTTACAAGACCACACAAGTGAGTCAGTAGTGGGAGAAAGACTATGTCAAACAGTTGGTATAGATTTGTTGTTTAACCATGTCCTATTCTTCATGACCCCATTTGGGGTTTTCTTGGCAAAGATACTGGAGTGATTTACTATTTTCCTTTCCAGTTCATTTTCCAGATAAGGAAATGAGGCAAACAGGGTTAAATGATATGCCCAGGGGCACTTAGTAAGTGGCTGAGGCCAGATTTGAACTCAGGAAGATGGGTCTTCCTGACCCTAGGACCAGTGTTATATCCACTTCCTCACCTACCTGCCCCTGGTAAAGATGAGCTAATATATAGAAGGATTTGCAGAATTTGAGTATCTGATGTGAAATAGATAACAAAAAAGCGAAACACATATTCTGATTAGAATCCCTAAGCAGGGCAAACAGCCTTAATTGATTAGACTTGGAAATAGAAGGGTAAACAGAAACACAATTTGTGAATTCATGCCCAGGTGAAGAATTTTAAAAAATATATCCCAGAAATGGTAAGGTTGGAGTTGTCTAAGGAACATCAACTCGCCCACCTCCAGCATGGTGAGGAGATGGAGGAAATGCAATTTGAAGTCTAAGTAGTTATTGAGGATGTGACATCTGGGCTGTGTGGGTGAGCTGCAACCACAACATGGGAATGTCGGCTGCAGTGATGAGTATAGGAAGTGTTGGGAAAATCCATGTGGGAAGAGGGGGCAGAGGGAGAGGGGAAGGACTTGGAGATAGAAAGGAGGAATAGAAAAGGGAGATAAGGGGGATGTTGGAGAGAGAAAGTGGAGAGATGAGAAAAAGAGGAAGAGGAAGGGGTGTAAGAAAGATGGGAGATGGAGGAAGCAAGGAAGTAGAGAAGAGGATGACTGAGGAAAAGAAGGGAAAGACAGAGGAAGCAATGGTGGAAGGTAGAAGCTCTCTGAGAATTAGTTACAAATCATGTGAAATAGGAAGGGGGCAGCAATAAACATTTATGTAACACTTACTATGATCCAGGCACCGTGCTAAGAACTTTACAAATAACTTATCTGATCCTCACAATAATCTGGTGAAAGGCAACCCTGTGAGACAGGTGCACTTTACAATGGAGAGAACTGAGGCTAACAGAGCTTGTGACTTATCCAGGGTCACACAACTAGTAAGACTGGATTTGAACTCAGGGCTTCCCAACTGCAGGTCCAGCTCTCTTCACTGCACCACCTAGCTGCTGTTATCCAAAGACAGAGGGGAATAGAAGAAAGAGCACTGAATTTGTAGTTGGAGGAGCTGGGTTCAAGTCTCAGCCTCTGCTTTGTTATTTGAGCAAGTTATGCCGTCTTCATGAAATTCAGATAGATCAGGAGGTCCCTTCTTCTGCTCTATGTCCTGTGAACCAGGTCTGCAGAAATGCTAACTGAAATCCTGGGCCTTCCTCATCCCATTCTGCAAAGTCCCTGATCATCTCATCTTCTATGAGACATGAGGACTGCAGAAAGCCTCCATGATGGACACATCCATTCCTGTCCAAAGTCTTCCTTCTGTCTAGTCACAGAATATTACAGATGATCTGTGGGGTCCAAAACTCTCCAATCTACAATAAAGGAAACTGAGGCAGAGCTCCGCGTCAATTGCATTTTATTAAAGGGTCCATGGCCCCCTCAGATCTTCCCCATAATCTGAAATGCTGCTTTTCCCCAGAGTCTTACTTTTATAGGGCTTGATACTTGGACACTTGAAAGAGGCAAAGTGAAACAGTCTTATCGGTTGGTAGACCTTGTTCATGACTTTCCAGGAGGGCCAGAAATGATGCATCAGCATGGGTGGTCACGGGATGGGCAAGAGGGTAACTAGAGATACAAAAATAAGTTGCAGGACTGTCTATAATTTAGGATAACCCACCCACACTGGTCTTGGCCCTGCACTTAGTAGCCAAAAGGAATTTTACTGGTCAGCATTCTTGAGTTAGGCAAGTGAATTTGATAACAGGTTAGTGAATAGTGAACTTAATGCTTGTCATTTAAAGTTTGTGATATATTATAAGAACATATCTAATTATCCCTAAATATATGTAAAATATGTATTTATGTATTAATGTATTCCTGTACTAATATTAGTTAACTGAAGTGACTAAATGTATATTACTAGATAAGTATATCACTAATAATTGCTAAGGATCATTACCCCATGGGATCACACTGAACTGATTAATCGTGATTGGAATAAAATAGGGGACTGATAAATCATTCCTCTCATTCCAAGCTCACCAGGTCCAACTCTCATTCTATAGCTGTGAAAACTAAGGTTCAGAGATGACTCATCCCAAACTATAGAGTTAGTGGCAGTGTTGGGAAAAGAACCCATGCTTCCCAGTCCCCAGGCCCAGACTTACACCCTAAAGAATAGCTAACCAATTCTTTTAATAAGCCTGTATTTTCAAATGACAGGGTCTCTCCATAGTGGCAGAATTTAATCTTCTCTTTTCCAAGGTAACCAGCCCTCTACTTCCTTTGACCTTTTCATACATATTCTGATGGGGCAGCTAGGTGGTGCAGTGGATAGAGCACCAGTGCAGGAGTCAGGAGAGACCTGAGTTCAAATCTCACCTCAGACACTCGACCTCACTAGCTGTGTGACCTTGCGCAAGTCACTTAACCCCAATTGCCTCATCTTGAGTCATCTCTAGTCATCCTGATGAGTATCTAGTCACTGGATTCAGATGGCTGTGGAGGAGAAGTGAGGCTGTTGACCTGCTCCTGTTGAGCCCTCCCTCACTCAAAACAAAGTCAAGCGCAAGTTATGTCATTATTTCTTCGATGGCATGCTCTTCTTTGGCAACAAAGGATGAACATACACACACACACGTGCACATACATTCTGATAGATCTTAACCTGCGTTGAGTTTTTAACACAATTTCTCCCTAACAACTAACCTCTAAGGCAAATGCAGACATAACTAACCTTGTTTGTATTCAGTTAAGAAAATCAAGACATAGAAAGGTCAAGAGAATTTCCTAAGGTCATCCAAAAAAGTGAATGACAAAATTTGAAACCAGTGCTCCTTCCATGAAACCAGCCTGATTATTCTGCCTTTCCAAGGTTTCAGGTAGACTCACGGAAAGGCTACATGTCCAGGGGTCAAAATGATCTCCAACTTGACCTGAGAGGAAGCTCCTGGCCTTAGCCCTGGTTAGGCTCCAGATGTGCAAGGTAAGGGCCCAGGAGAAAAGGTGGGAGAGGAGAACGGCAGTTAGGCTGGTTTGGGGGTAAAAAGACATGAAGGTCAAAGCCACAGCTGGGCTCCGAGCTGAAGTGTGTAAGTACAAAACCAGCCTTAAAGGTACATGTGGTGTTGCATAAAATTTGCATTCTAAGCCACTGATATGAACTAAAATAACCTAGATGGATGGGGCAGGTAGCCTAGGAGACAAACAGGGAGCAGCTTAAATGATCATTGTGACTTCATCCAAGATGAATAAGGGACAGACACATATTCTCTCTATCCCATTTAGATGGGATGACCAGCATGCATGGACACATGCAGACAATTAATATATGCACATACAAACTATTTGCACATACTCAAAAATATTATAGACTCTCAGAATGTCAGAGCTGGAATAGTCCTGAGACACCTCATTTTTACAGATGGGGAAACTGAACACATAAGGAAGGAGAGACTTGGGCAGGGCCACACAACAAATTAGTATACAAAGTTCAATTTAAAATCTGAGAGGGGAAATCCTAATGCGCTCAGATCCCTTTGGGTTTTACCTTGAAAACTGTCCCCTATACCCTAACTCACTGCTAGCCCTTGTTCCCACCCCCATCCCCCCAAAAAAAGAAAACTTGGCACACTCGATACCCTTCTGACTTTAATGAATTTGTAGTCAAGACTGGACTTATTTCTATCATAGGGACAGATTTAGTCACGACTCACCCACAGACATATGGTCACCAATCACTGTCCTATCCATTCATTCAGACTGGGCATTTCTCCACATGGTCTGTGCTCACATCAGAACACAGTAACTATCCTGACAGCTAGACCACTGATTCATCCCTTTTCTGGTTCCTAGGGATCTCATCTATTAAATGGACAATTCACCTATTGCCCATGATGACCAAACATAACAGCATCTGGTTGTGAAATTGGCTGATGCTAGCATCCCTGCTTTCCACTTTGTGGGGACTTCTTGCCTTGCCCTTTCTGGGGACACTCAGTTTAAATAGAAAAATAGAGTTGTTTTCAAGCTGTAAAGCTCATTCTCATATTACTCCCCTGCTCTGGAACCAAGAATTGTTCCCTATTGCCTGAGACATCAAAAATTGGTATTAAAAGTCCCCCACAGTTTGGTTTCTCGACAGCTTACTCCTCTAACATACTCAAGGGCCTCCATTTGACTGATGCTTAAAGGGATTCAGTGGCAGAATCTGTTTTCCCATCAAGGAAGAAACTTGGCACCATTGTATCCCTTTTGATAGAAATCATTATGGTCAGTAAGTCTGGAGGTCTAGATTTACCCACACCAGGTTAGAGATTGGGACTTAACCCACAGTAGCACCTGTCCATGGTTGTTTTTGAGTCCCTTGAAGAATCAGCCTGTGGCAAAGTCTATATTTCATAGGCTCTGGGCGTATCCTTGCTTTACAGTAGCTAATAAAAATAAAACAATAAAGAGGTTAGACAAGGCAGTTGGGTACAGCACATCTCTTGAGGAGCCAAAAGACCTAGACCTAGACTTGGGTCCTGGCACTATCTCAGAATAGCTGTGTCCTTGGGAAAGACAATTAACCTCTGGTACTTCTTTATAAAATGTGTAAGTACTTTCCCTGCCTCAATAGGGATATTGAGAGATAAATTAAATGAGATGATTATATTCTCCACCCAAAAGACATGACAAGAGGAAAAACAAATCAAAGTGAAGCCAATCTGTAACAAAATTAATTTCATTCTTCCTCATTTCAAGGCGCTTTGCAATGGGGGCCTTTAAAAACCTAACAATGTTGTGCTAATGCAGCAACTTCCAACCTCTGGCTCCCTCCAGAACTAACTGGACAGAAAGCCCAGAAGGGAGGTTGCATCATACTCCTGATTAGGCCTGCTAAGGAGAACAGAGGAGATAAATGAACACAACCATTTGGCACCGTTGACTATGGAGATCTACAAGGCAAAGCCTGCCTCATTGGGAGCTTAATAATGAAATAAGCCTCTTAAAGCCCCACAGTGACAACACACCATGACTGGGCAAATCTTTCAAGATGTCTCTGCGGGACTATACATTGAAAGTTATTTTTAAAAGCTTAAGACAGCTGTCATCAGTCTTACACATATGGATTTTGGTCCATGGTGGTGGAAATACAACCCTTGCCTCTCCAGTAGAATGGTTGGGGGCACACAACCAGAGCTGCTCCCCCCCCAACTAAGTCTGCATTCAGTAACTGTTTATTGGCAATATACTCTGCAGTGGTCAAATTGTACCTGGAATTGTATTCAGCTCTTAAAGCAAATTTTAGAAGGAACATCATCATACTGATTCACATGCAAAAAAAAAAAAAAAGGCAGCTACCAAGAAGTTTAAAGAACCAGGGATCTTTTGCTGTGGCTGCTGGCAAAGCTACAGTAGCACCATAGCCATGGCCATCTGCTGTCCTGTGGCAGGGTCCCCAAAGTCACCACAAATGTTTCCAAGCCTCAAAACTGCCACTTGGGGGTGTTTGACCAAGCACAAAGTCTGTGAGACGTGATTTGGGATGGGTATTTGCCCCTAGTGAGAGACAATATTATTTTTAAGGGTTTCCAAGAATAAGAGAAATCAAGTTCATAAAAAAGTCTAGTCTCAATCCTGCCTCTCTTTCCCACCTATCCAATAAAGACTTGACAAATAAAAAAAAATTGAATAATTAAAAAAAATATTGGAGATGTTTTGTCCAATGAAAAAAGCTGTTAGTCTGTGAAAGGAGGGCATTGCCACCATAGGATACTTCAGTGTAGTCTAGTTCAAGGAACTACCTCTGTGCTCTGGTGAAGAACCCTGGATTTGAAGTCACAGGACCTGGCTTCAAATCTACCTGTGTTACTTGGGACAAGTCATTTGCCTTCTGGACCTCAGGTTTCCCTACCTGCAGAATGAAGGACGTGGTTTCAATCACCACTAAAATTTCTTTCAATTCAAAATCTTCAGATCTACAACTATCAGACTTAGAGAATCTTATTTTGGGGAGATACCAGAGAGGTCATATTGTTCATCCAACAACTTGATTGATGGATAACTCTCCACTATAAAATCCTTGACCTTCTGAGGGCCCTTCCCATTCTGAGAGTTATGATTCATTTTACCTTTGGCTCACTACGTATACACTAAAAATAATGTTAATTGTTATGATTCACATTACCTTTAGCCCACCAAGCAGTTTTTATGACAAAGTACAACAACTCTTACTACTTGCTTGACACAGTATTATTTCCAATTTTCCAAAGCATGAGAAAGTGGTACAAATAGAAAGATCTTGGTTTAGTAAGCACTAGCACCAGGAAATACTTAAAGGTGAATTTGGTAGTGTGAAGGTTTGGCAGTCAAAGGACTGGGACTCTTAGGAACCTCCAGTCACCTTTCTCCTTTGGGTGGGGCCCTCTAGGCTGTCACTGAGCAACTATGCCCTATTTTTGACTCTTCCATCCTGCATCCAACATAGAAACAAGCACACAGCAGGAGAGTGGACAAGCCTGTAAATTGCATTTACAAAACTAAAGAACTAGAAGAGTTCAATGGAAAGAAGGCATTCAAAAACAAGATGAATAAGTCCAAAGACAGGATCTCTCAAAGGGTTGCAAGCAGATAGAGTCTGAAGCAAAAGCTTCTGAGAATCTCTGGGTGGAGAGGGTTCTCATCCTATCCTTCCAGCTGAGAGCCACCATCCACCAAGGCAGGCAATCCTAACATCCCTCTTCCCTTTAAAGCCTACACTACTTAACATGCATTGCATTTACTCCGCATTTTCTCCCTCCCCATCATGCAGTAGGGGCTGAATGTTTGACCAAAATCTGGTGGACTAAAGAGTACATAGCAGACTGTTGCACTGCAGGAACATTAAATAAAATATTTACAACAGGAGGATGGGAGGAAAATCATTGCTCATAGGTAGAGATCAGCTGTAGGGTAGACATTCTGCTAATGGAGTGCTACGGAATTGGCTTAAACAAGGCTTGGGAACAGTCATTATTTGTCACAAGGTAGCCGAGCAGGTCAGAAAAATAGTCCTTCTGTTGATTTTGTTAAAAACATAAACAAACCAGTTTTACAAAATACATCCTAAGCCTGTAAGGTTTGTGAATTTGTCTTTTTAAGGCATTCTCTCCTCACCAGCTTCACTTCTATAATAATCTGGTTTCTCAATACTAAGGGAAAAAAATTAAAAGACTGTAAGTTAAAATATTATTTAGAAATGCAGGCAGGGAAAATTGGATGTATTTCTAACTTAGTTCTTGTTTTATGTACTCCTTTCTATCCACAAAATGGAGCTAGAATAGATGATCTCTAAGGTTACAGTTTTAAAAACTTCATGTCATTTATCTGTTCTCTCAGTTTTCTCACTGGTAAAGTGAAGGAAAGGAAATTTTGGCTGTCATCCTGCTCCTTAGGGCTGAGTAGGGCCAGAAATTAGCTAGGGCTAAGAGACTCCCTTTAAGAGCTGCAAAAATGGAAATGGCAAATGTGACAATGTGCTAGTCTGGAGCAATGACATTACCTATGTAGCAACTCACACACAACAATTTTATTCTCAAGGAAAAGATTTAATACATCCAACCTTCTTCTAAAGAAATCTCCAAGGAAACAAGTGGAACTAAAAATCCTACCCAGTCAGGATTCTCATTCAAAAGCTGAAGCACCAGAATGTATGTTAAAGAAAGTGGCAGCAGGGGCTTGCTCTGTTGTACAACATGACAAGGTGAGCAGTTCAGGGCAGTCTCCTTTTAAGTATAACATTTTGCTTAGAGGTTATTGGTACAACCTTTGAGCTCTATCTACTCCACGAGGATGCTTCAATTAAATCAGAAAGACTGACAGTTACAGGGAAGAAATGAGGGGAAGAGGTCAGGGGAAAGGGCACTAAGGCCTAGGGAAGTTAGATAAAATTGTAAACTCTTCAGAGGTCCCAACATAGGCCATAAAGCTTCCATAATACATGGAAACAACTATTAGAGGAAGGAGGTTTGTTTTCTTCTTGCTGTTGATTTATAGCAACACCAAAAACCACTGTGGGAAGTCTTTCTTCACCAGGTAGTTCCAGAGAAGCATATCAGTTCACATGGCCAAGTTCCTATTCCAGAAGGATCAAAAAAGGGTATGTCTGGGGGCTGTATCAGACAATGCAGGTAGCTATTCCAGGTCTACCCTCTGGTTATGGCTTCCTATAGTAACTGTCCTGGACCCAGTGGAATTAGATGATCTGACCCCAGAACTAGTGGAATGTAATTTAAATAGAGCAAAAACTACTCTAATCCTCAGGCACTGGTGAACTGTCTTTCATACCTCATATACATCTAGGTTTCCTTTAGAGACATACTGTTTCTGAACATCAAACAACAATATTAAAATTAGGCAGGCACAGTAATCTTCTCACCTGTCACTACTCCCTCCCAGCTTTGAAGGACATCTAGGGAAAATAGTAATATCAAATACTAACAAAGGTAGAGTTTGTAGTTTCTGATAAAAAAAAAAAACCAACCTATCCCAAGGCAAACTCTTTCCCAAGAAAACTTGGTGGCTCTCCCTCCCAGTTCAATTTCTCTGTTCCTTTAGAAGGAATTAAGTTGTCACTCAGGCAGCTTCTTTGAAGATCTTACATAAGAGTTAGTTTTGGTGAAATTCAATCAGGTCAGTAAAGTACCAGGTTTTGGCAGGAGGTAGGAAGGAGCCATAGCAGAAGCCCCAGGGACTCAGATTATTAGACATGGACAACCCATTTCAAACCCATGAAATGGGACTAGAGACAAGAGAACTCTGGCTCCCCCTCATAGTTCAAAAGGACACCCAGCAGAAATGAGCTTCCAATTCAAGATGACTGGACTCTCGGGAAGAGGAGAATCATTTGCTTATGGTCTCAGAGTTAGCCTGTCACTTCCAAGTTAACACCTTCTGGAAGCTCCACCACTACTGGGGCACAATCATCTGGCTCTGCCTCAAAGTCCCATTTGAATTTCTTCGTCAGATGGGCCTTGAACTTCTCTGCCTTCCGCCTCAGTGTCTCGTCAACAGTAGTGCTGCAAATGTAGGAAAAGAAAACCTGAAGGGAATAAAAGAAAAAAATCATTTCTTAGAAATGAGATCCAGCAGAAATGGGGATGTGGAAATTTCCCTACTGGGCTGTTCTCTTCTTATAACTGGTGGATCACATGCTACTGGCTGTTGTCCAGGGCACCTGCTGTATTCTATCCAACAAGAGAGAAGAGAAGGAAGAAGAGAAGGAGAAAGAGGAACATAATTTGGATAGAAAATAAATATCCAAGGTACAGACACCCCACACTAAGGTCTCACCTATGTGCTTTGTAGTGGCATAGCCAACTTATAGATGCCTTGCCATCAAAGGAACAATGTCTTTGTCGGAGAAGTCAGTGGCAAAGTTCTGAAGGCCATACGCACATCAAACACAATCAGTGGTGCAGGTATAGGGAGGTAAGATTTTGGATCAATATAAAGAATTTCCTAACAATGGAACAATTGCTCCATGAGAGTGATTAATGATTCAAGCAGAGGCGGAAATATCCCACTTGGGGATGTTAAAGAGGGGAGTCATGCTTCAGGGATAAGGCTTGAACTTTGGTCCCTTCCAACTGGAAAATTACAAATTTCGTTTCCCAATTATCAATGTAAAAAAAGTGATGATCTTTCTTTTTCCACTTTATTTCAGCTTGCATAGTTCTTTTGTTTGTTTTAGGAGATGAGGAAAAAACATATTATGATATTTCCTAGCCCCCTTCCTGCTCTTTCTATCAACTGCCACAGGTACCAGGTAAAGTCATGCAGGCCTGAGCAAACATCTCCCTTCCTCCACCTCTAGTCAACAAATCTCTTTATATCCCATTCCCGAGTCTGTACCATTAGGTATAGCAACAGAACCAAAGTGAAGGGTTATTGGTCTTTGCTTTGAATGATTTCATTCTGAGGAAGCTAGGTCAAGGGTTACAGACAGAGGGGGAGAAGCATGGAAAATTAAAGACAAGAGCATAAAGAGCAGTCAAAACAAATGCCAGATCAATAATGAATTTAGAGGGAAGAGTGTGGTTCCCAGAGCTGGAGGGCAATAGAGAAAGTGAGCTGCTAATCTGAAGGCATCTAATGAACTGAGTGGAACACTCAAGAGTCTCCTTTTACAAGCAGCTCAGTTTACAGGGGCCTCATCCACTTCCAGCTCCCCTCAGGTCCCTCCTGAGCTCCCAGTGTGACACTAGCTCTCTCCAGTTTCTTGGCCTTAAACAGCAAATGAACATTCATTGGCAATGCTAGAGAGACGGAGACACTAATAGCTCTGAAGACAGCAGGGATGGGCAAAATGCAGCCCCAGGAGGGGTGAGGTTGGGGTGGGGGTGAGGCCTTGAACTACCCTACAAGTATAATCAGCAGCCTGAAACTGGTAGCAACTAATAACAAGAGGATGGAATAAACTGGCTCCCCATCCACCTGACCCAAGGCAATGTTAACTAAAGACTGGAAGAAAATACAAGTCAACACATTCTTCTGTTCTAATGCCAATAATCCCAGATATTTAAAAATAATTTCATCTTCCCTTTTCTCATTTGATTCTCATGACAAATCCTTAAGGCCCAGAAAGAGAGGAATTAACATATTCACTTAACAGATGAGGAAACTGTAGCTCAGAGCAGTTGATTAAGCAATTTATCCAAGGCCACACAACCAGTTAAGAGATAGAACTGAAACTAGTGAGTTTCACTTAAGCTACTAAAGAAAAAATAAAAAACTTTTACAAACTTTTTTTAAATTTTGAAGATAACATGTTTAAAATTTTTTCCAGCAATAGAAAGTGGGAAATATAAATATACACAACATTTTCAAATATCTTTTGTAGATATAAATAAAATCACTTTCTTAGCTTAGAAACATAAATATATATACTCTGTATAATTTGATTTGTTATAAAAGTTTGGCATATTTAGGATGTGAACAAAGAAGGAAGGGCCTCAATGGAAAACATAGTGGCTGCAGCAGAGCTCTTTATCAGAACTTGATTTCTTCTATATAGGAACTCTCTCCACTAACAGATCAAAGCATAATTTATACCCCTAAGACAGCTGCCTGAGTCTAAGCGGTTAATGACTTACAGGCCTGCTTACAAAGCCAGTCAGAGATGGGACTGGAATGCAGGCATTCTTAGTCCAAGACCAGCACTGTCCACTGTACCATAACGTTCCATTGTCCCACACAAATCTCCACACTCATAGCTCCCCAATTTTGCAAATAGGGGTGAGGAAAGTGGCTTCTCATATTTCTTCTTTGGGGCCAAGCCTGGTCATAACCAGGTTCAACTGCTTTGTTGCTGTGGCTCTCTCAATTGTTGTAGTCACTGTACAGTGTTTTTTCTGGTTCTGCTTACTTTACTTTATGTCAGTTCAACTAAATCTTCCCATGGTTCTCTGCACTAATCATATTCACTGCTTCTTAAAGCACCTATTACATTCATGTACCACAACTTAATATTCCCCAAGCGACAATCACCCACTTTGTGTCCAGTTCTTTGCTACTATAAAGAGCTTTGTTGTAAATATTTTGGTGTGTGTGGCTTTTGTTGTTGTCATTGTTGACCTCTCTGGAGAATATGCCTGTCAGGGGGATCTCTGAGTCAAAGGGTGTGGACATTTTAGTCACTTTCTTTATATAATTTCAAGTTGTTTTCCAAAAATGATTGAACTCTCTTGCACATCAACACAACGCATTGGGAAAACAGTCTTCTTACGACCCCTCTGACAATGGCTATTCGAATCTTTTGTCCTAACTGTCCCCAATACAAATCTTAAGTTCAAAGTCTGGTTATTTAGGCACAAGCAAAATAGGGGTGAGGAGTGTCAAAAATGATTTTGTCAGAGGGTTACTGTGGCTGCTGTTTGCACAGAAAGATTCATTTACTATGACTTTCATAACAAGTCAGGCTTAAACCACTTTATTTAGAATCTTTAGATTCCTTCAAAGCTCAATTCAAACGCTGCTGCTTCCTCCAAGCGGTCTTTCCTGATCCCCATACCACCATACTCAGTCACTGGTGTCCCCACCAATGACTTTTCATCTTTCTTATATATACTTATTTGTATACATATTGTCTTGTTCGACAGAATGTAAGCTCCTTCAGGGTGGGAATTTTTTCATAATTGTCTTTATATCCACCTACCACAGTGCTTGCACACAGTAGGCCCTTAATAAATGCTTGCTGCTTGACTGAGCAATAGGAAAGCCGAGAGACTATGCAATGAAAAGTAATTTTTTAACTGACTGGAACTTTTGACTAAGCTTCATTCTCCCAACTGCTAGATAACCAGGCTTTGATTATGAAGAGCTCCTACTTAAATTCCACAATGAAGCTGCATGCTGGATGCTGGAGTGAGGGCATTAAATGTGAGTCTAGCATGCCAGGAGGTCACAACTGCTAGACAAGATTAAATTTGATAAGAATGAATTTGAATTCAATTTAAATTCTGATTTTAATTCTAAATCATGAAGAATGATTTAAATAATGTTTTAGCATTCTTATGATACGATACAACCCTGAAAGGCTCTTAGCATTTTTTCTACTATTCAGATAAAGATGCACATATTTAAAACAACAATTTATTCTGAATTTTCTTCAGATTAATTCTGTAACTATGTCTGAAAATTGAATGAATCACTGAATTTGGAGTTGGGTCTACAGAGGTCACCAGGTATAACCCTCACCTAAACAGGAATCTCCTCTACAACATCCGCTAGTGGTTGTCCATAAGAACGTAAACTTCTTGAGGGCTGGGTCTGGTTCCTTTTTTTATCTTGTATCCCTAATACCTAGCACAATGCCTTGAACATAATAGGCAATTAGTAAATGCTTGCTTGAATAGGTTGCTTTCTGCTGGAAAACCTCCAGTAACAGCACGCATACCCTCAGGAGGCAGTCTATTCCGCTGCAGACCAGTATCAAGTGTTAAGAAATTTCTCCCTTGCCCTGAATAAAATCTGACTGTCTACAACTACTACCAATTGTTACTAGCTCTGCTCTATGAGTCTAGGCCGGACAAATCTAGTTTCTCTTCCCTATGATATCACTTCATATTCTTGAAGATCTAGATCACATTTTTCTCTTATCTACTCATCTTCTCATCCTCCCCCCTCCCTCAAAGTCTCCTTTAATCCAGATTAAACATAATCAGCTACTTAAACTATTCCTTGCAAGGTCTTTTTCAAGTCCCTTCACCATCCCTGGTCTCCATCCTCTAGATAGGTTCCACCAGAAGAGAACTATTCCCAAACCAGGGAAGAGTACAAGAAATTTTAAACTCTTTTGGATATTACTAAGGTGGTATTAGTTTTTTTGATTTGTCATATCACACTTAACTCACACTGAGTATGTAGTTTACTAAAATCCTAAGATCTTTTGTTTTCTATTTTTTTTTCCTAGTGGGAAAAATTTATTTATTCAACAAGAACTACTGGGAAAAGTGGAAAGCAATCTGGTAGCCCAGCATATAACAATGAATTCCAAAGGGATAAACAATCTAAATACAGAAAGTTACACTACAAAAATATTTTTTAAGAAAGAATGGTGTTATAGTTTTGACAAATGTGGATGGGGGTGACGTTCCTAACATCTTTTAAACATGGTCTCTTGGCTAGGTAGTCTCTTCCCATGCTGTCTGAGGCAGTGTGATATAGTGGAAAGAGTGTTAGTGTTGGAGGTAGGCTAAAAACTGAGTTTAAGTCTGCTTTCTCACATCTGCTAGCTTTGTGACTACATAAAAATCACTTAACCTCTCTGAGACAGCTTCCTAACCTTTAAAAAAGGTACCACTGGGTAAATCATCAAAGCCCTCAAGGCTGATGGTATCCAATGAGATTGTGTAGTAGCACATATATTGTTATTAACTCTATGTAGTTGATTTTTAAAACTTGAATGTAGACCTTTTTATCCCTACAGTTTCTTCTCTTTGGATTGAGTGCATGGTTCCAGAGTCAATCCAGTTCACCAAATAATTTATTAAGTGTAGACTTCTCTGGATTCCACTTTTGCCCTTCAATTTATTAGCTACACTCCTCCCCCCTCCTTCAGGTAATTCATAAATTTGACAAACATACTATCTGTGCTTTCATCAAAGTCTCTGATAAAAATGTAGAACATAACAGGGCTATGGTCAGGCATGTTTAAGATGTGGATGGCCTGTATAAAAAGGTACAGAGGAAGAAGGATAAACTGCTGAGTTTAGGTAACACAAAGTAAATCATTCTGGGTAGAATACTGAGTGCAGAAAAGAGTCATGGGAACTAAGTCTGAAAAAGTAGGTGAAAGCTAGGATCTAATGTCAAGCTGAAAAGTCTGTATTTGTCTTAAAGGCAATAGGGAGTCAAATAAAGATTCTTGAGGAGGCAAATCAAGAGGATAAGACTCGTGTTTTAGGGAAATTATTTTGGCAGTTAGGTAGAGTATGGAAGAAGAACCTGAAAGCAGAGAGGTCAAGAAGGAGACCATTGTGACAATGTAGGCATGAGGTGATTGAGGGCTTGGGTAATGGTGAGTGTAGAGGAGATAGATATAAGAGATGCTGTGGAAGCAGGAAGGAAGTTTGGCGAGTGACAATATGGGGTGAGGGAAAGGTTAAGAGTCAAGAATGACTCCCAGCTTATGCAGCTGATGAACTAGAAAGATGGTGGGTGCCCTCAACAGAAATCATTTCAGGATGTTGAGTTGGAAAAGCCTATAAAACTCCCAAGCATAGATGTCCAGCAAACAGAGATGGGGAATTAGAGCTCAGAAGAGACATTAGGGTTGGATATATAGCTTTTTGGAAGTCATTCCTTCACATCCCAACAGCCACCAAATGTAAACAAAATTTTAATGAGTACCTACTATATGCAAAGGGCAGGTAAGGTGTTTCAGTGGATAGAGTACTAGGCCTGGAGTCAGGAAGACCTGAATTCAAATGGGGCCTCAGATACTAATTAGCTGTGTGACCCTGGGCAAGTCACTCAAACCTGTTTACCTCAGTTTCTTCATCTATAAAATTAGCTGGAGAAGTAAATAGTATCTTTTCCAAGAAAACCAATGGGTCATGAAGAGTCAGGCACAACTGAAATGAATGAATAACAACCAACTATATGCAAGCCCCCATGCTAGAGCCACTGAAGCATAAGGCCAGGAAATATTACATTTTTTTCCAAGACTATATTACTATGTATTATTTTTCATTTAAAAATATAATATCTTATAAACACCAAAATGAAAAAAGTGGGGGAGGGAGTCATTTATTGTTTTCCAAATAAATACATCAAATTTCCTCAAAGTCAAAGGCTATAAGAAATGATGAACAAGAACACTTCAGAGAGTCCTGCAAGACTTATATGATCCGATGCTGAGCAAAAAGAGCAGAACCAGGAGAACTTTGTGCGCAGCAAGGACCGCAGTGTGCGAGAGTTTTTTCTGGTAGACTTGGAACTTCATCGCAATGCAAGCAATTAAAAAAAATTCCCAATGTTCTTCTAAGGCAAAATGCCTTCCACATCCAGAGAAAGAACTATGGAATTCAATCGCAGAATGTAGCAGATCATATGTGTGTGTGTGTGTGTGTGTGTGTGTGTGTATTGCATTTTGGTTTGTTAAATGATTTCTCCCACTCATTTTACTTCTTCAACACAGCATGACTATAGTGAAAATGGTACTTAATAGACATGTACATGTAGAACCTATCTAATTTGTATGCCGTCTCAGAGAGGGAGGGGAAAATAATAATCTAAGTTATATGGCAGTTATTGTAGAACACAAAAAATAAATAAAATTAATTTAAAAAAATAAAAGTCAAAGGGAGAAATTTTTCCAACCATCAGCTTTCTAAATCCCACCTGGGAATCTAGAAATCCAGCTGGGCTCTTTCTGCTTCATAAATCACTGCTGGCAAAAATAAGATCCTGCAATTAGAACTCAGCTGTCTGTTGTGCTGACTATGCCCTAGAGAGCCAATGACAAGTTGGCTTTCATATGGTTAAACTAACTCTATAATGTTTTTTATTGTATGGGGAGGAGTTCTCAAGGTGACTGAAGTCAAAACCATATATATGCGTGTACACACACACACACACACACACACACACACACACACACACACAAGCTATGGCATCTATGAGAATGCTTGTTCC
>CM053769.1:353336493-353480145 GCA_028658325.1 Potorous gilbertii
TTCCTTCCTTTAGTCAAATGTGATGAGAGTAAACTTCATGGTTTTTTTTTTTCCCTCTCTCAGCTCTCTTTTTCCCTCCATTAAGGAGACTCCTGCCTGCCTCTTCTATGAGAGATAATTTATCCCATTCCATTTCACCCTCTCTCCTCCCACTTCGATCTTCACTGATTTTCAATGGAGGTCTTTATGCATTGACTAGATGGCCATTTGGTGATATTGTAAAGGATATTCTTGTTTGGGTACAGGTTGGACAAAATGACCCCCTGAGGACTCTTCCAATTCTGTAAGGTTAAGTGATTTGCCACAGGTTAAATGGCAAAGTTAGAAAGAGAATCTCACCTAGACATCTTGAGAGTCTCAAATCCCATGAGTTTTCTACATTGTTGTGGGTCATAAAATTCACTGGGAGTTCAAACAGTGCTAGGCTAGGAAAAAAGAGACTAAATACAGACCAGGAATGGGGAGCAAGAGAAAAAGGGAAGGAGACTGGACAAAAAGACCTCTAAGATCCTTTCCAACTCTAGAGCTCTAGGGACAAAGGGTCAGAGGAGGAAGACATAGGTACAGAACAGGGTCTAAAAGTGATTTTCAGTCCCCTGTGGCAACTCATGGGAGTGTCTAGGTGGTGAAGTGGGATAGAGCACTGACCTGGAATCAGGAAGCCTTACCTTCCCTGAGTTCAAATCTGACTTTGGACATTTACTTAGCTGTGTGATCCTGGGCAAGTCACTTCACCCTGTTTGCCTCAGTTTCTCATTTGCAAAATGAGTTGGAGAAGAATATGGCAAACCCGTCCAGTATCTTTGCCAAGAAAACTATGCAAGGGGTCATTAAGAGCTGGACAGGACTGATCAACAACCAAAGAGCAGCTCATGAGCACTGATTCTGAGATAAGCAAAAGGAGATGAGCAATAAGAGTCTGAAGCGCCCTAGTCCAGAGGAGCAGCACCTCAAACAGAAACCCCAATAAGTCACAGGTTTTGCTTCGTTCTTTCAGGTAAAATCAAGATCAAACTCAGCACCATCCTTCTTTTTCTCCTCAAATGAATCCTTTTGAAGGTCGCTTTACTCCTACACACTTGCATTTTCCAAAATCAAAGAAAACATAGAATTGGAAGCATCAGAACTGAAAGACCCCTTAGAGGTCATTGAATCCAAAGCTACCGTTTTTACAGATGGAGAAACTGAGGACCAGAGAAAGAAAGGGAGCTGTTAATAAAACGAACCTCCATATTCTACATTGTAAATCTATAAAATCCCTCCAGTTCCTCTTTATATTTCCCCAAATGCCTCATAACTGTCTTGTCCTGCCTGGAAGATCATTATGAAAAGAAATGATGAGGAGGAATGAAACATTAAGGCTGACTATCTGCTGGAGGAGCCGAGAATAGTTATCCAGCCAGTGGTGAAGCACAGGGGACCTTATATAATTCACTACCAGGAATATTACTTTCCTGCCTCATGCATTTCATTACTCACATTCTCTTTGGTATGGAAATGTGTTTTCTCCCTTTCATAAATTTGGTATTAACTCTGATGAGGCTGTAAAGAAAAGGATGTCATATTTGGAAGAAAATTTAAATTGATCTTCTCTGAAATTCTTGCTAATGAACTTAGCTTGAGAAAGATTCCATCTGGGGTAACAAAGCCTTGGCCCAAAGCCACAGAACTCTGATGGACTGTCATTCTCCTGGCCTTTAACTCAACTCAACAAACTTTGGTCAACCAGTCCCCTACTCTAGTTAATCACTGGAGTAATAAAATAAAACATGCGATAACCCTTGAACTTAGAGAGTTTACGGACTAGGTAGGGTAGAGATGGATAGAACATTTATACAAATGACCATAGGACAGTGTCGTAGAGAGGTCATCCTTTATGGGGACACAGAACACCTGGTCCATCAAGGAACCATTTGTTGCACATATCCTTTGGCAAGAGATCAGAGCACAGGTGATTCATCTGAAGGGGTAAGGCACAAGCTCATGTTCATGCATGCTCCATAGAATACAGTGTGTTTGGCTCTCACTGATCAGTCCAATACAAGTTTGGAAGGCTCTACCTACCATAGGTTGGGCATGAGTAATGTTAGAATATTTGGGAGGGCGATATCTCCGGATCTGCACAGCTCACATTTCCTTTGTGTTACTGTGAGTCTGCTTTGCTCATAGAGCACTGCACCCTCTTTGATGTGGGCATGCCATGCTAGGTGGTCCTGTGCCAGCATCTCTCATGTCTTACCCTAAAGTTCTTCAAAGAGACCTTGAGAGTGTCTTTGTATTGCTTCTTCTGACCACCATGTGAGTGCTTGCCTCCTTTGAGTCCTTTATAAAATAGTCTTATAAGCAAATGTACATTTGGCATTTTGGCTATGTGGTCAGCCCATCAGAGTTACACTCTCTTCAGTAGCTTGAATGCTTGGCAGTTCAGCTCAAGAAAGGACCTCAGTGTCTGGTACTTTATCTTGCCATATGATCTTCAAAATCTTTCCAAGACAATTCAAATGGAAGTGATTCATTTTCCTGGCATATTGTTGGTGTACTATCCAGGTTTCACAGGTATGTAACAATGAAGTCAGCACAAGGCTCTATAGAACTTCACTTTGGTAGGCAGTCTAATACTTCTCTCCCACACCCTTTGGAGTCTCCCAAACACTGAACTAACTCTGGCTATACATGTGTCAACCTCATCATTTATGTGTACATCTCTGGAAAGTATACTGCCAAGATAAGTGAACTTATCTACATCATTCAAAATTTCTCCATTTTCTATGAACAATGGTTCCATGTACATATGGATGGTGCAGTGCTGGCTGGTGAGGGACCTCTTAGTAAAGTGCTTTGCAAACCTTAAAGTTCTAGATATATGTGAACTCTCTTGTTTTCAAATCACCCACATTTCCCCATCTATCTTTCCCGATTCTTCTCTAAGAAAGCCATCCCTAATGACAAAGAATAACAAAGGGTGTGGGTGAGTAAAAGTCCAGTCAAGCTAACCAGTCACATCCAACATTCCACCCCTAGTTCCCCTACCCATTCTAAGAAGTCAGGAGGTGTCTTCTTATGTTTTTGAAGCCCTGCATCGTCCCTATAACTTCACAATATTCAGTTTTGATTGTTTTGTTCATGTTGTGTTACATTGTTGTCACTGTACACTGTACATTGTTTTCCCCAGTACTGTTTAACTTCACTTTGCACCAATTCATATGTCTTCCCACACTTTTCTATATTCATGTTTATCGTGTCTTACAAAGTAGTAGTAATATTCCATTACATTAGTGAACCACAACTTGCTTGGCTGCCCCCTAGTCTTTGAGCATTTGTTTCTAGTTCTCTGCTCTAATGAAAAGTGCTTCCATGAAGACGTCAGTGTATACAGGGCTTTTCTTTTTATAATTTGCTTCTTGGGACATTTGCCTAGTAGTGGGATCTCTGGGTAGAGGACAATGGAAGTTTTAATCACTTTCTAAGGATAATTCTAAATCTTTTTTCTAGAGTGGGTGGAACAATTCACAGTTCCACCAATAACGTATCAGTGTACCTAACTTTCCAAAATCCTTCCAACAGTGACTATTATTTTAGCCACATTTTATATATGAGGAAAGTGAGACTCGGAAGCGGTGATTTGCTAAGGGTGATATAGCTGGTGAGCGTTAAAGGTAGGGCTTGGACCCAAGTCCTCTGACTTCAAATTCTATATTCTTTTCACTAGAACATTTGCTGTCCAATTCGGCCACAGCCCCTGAAACTTTTTTTTTTTTAATTTATAGTTTACAGATTCTTCCAGTCACCCAGATTCACAATTTCCTGGCTCCTCTTTCTCCTTCATCCTCTAATATCTAGTCGGGGTCAAGTCTCATGAATTCTTCATCTATACACATTGGAGTCCTTTACTCTCCACTCCCACTGCCATTTCTCTCTCTTTTCTATGTCATTAAAAAAAATTCTTAATTTAATACACATCTAAGTTAACGTTTCCACATACAAAGTAGAACAGAAAAACAGAATCTTTTCGCAAACTACAAATGTGTATTGTGTACGCCTTGCTTTTCCTTTGTGGAAGCATATTAAAAGTGTCATTTTTAGTTTCTCTGTAAATATTTCTCTAGTCTAAAAACCCCTTCCAGACTTATCTCTGTTGGAAAATGTGTAGAACAAATGCCATTCTTAGGGATATGGATTAACTGGCAAATAAGTTTTGAACAAAGAATACTTCTAGTCTTGTTAAAACCATTGCCTTCCAGTTTCCCCCCACCCCAAAGAGAAGTCCTTTCATTCTCATTCAGCATGATCATTGTTATATTGATTACAGGGGAGGAGATCCTCTCAATACCTGACAGGAATGGTGAAGGAACTTAGTGGTTATTGAGATAGTCTTGAAGTGGAATGTTAGCACAAATTATATTTTAACATATTATGACATTTTCTTTGATCAAGAGTCCCGTGTATGTTACCTCAAATTGTCTTGAAGTACAGAGATATCTGAAGGCATAATGGGACTATGCCACCTTGAACCTTTCTTTCTGAACCAGAACGTGCTTAGATTTAGAATGTTGAATTCTTAAAAATTGTTTCTGGCAGATTTGTACTTAGAACAACCCTTTTTTCTTTGACAACTTTTAAGAATATAATTAATTCAGTATGTCACTTTCAAATCTGTCCAGCTTGTCTGTGTTTCTTTCTGGTCATCCCTTACATTCACTTCTCTGTGTTAAAAATGTTTCACTGATCCTTTTTTCTTTGACATCCCTATTGATAACTTTTTCCTTCACCTCCCCGCACTGGAAAAAAGAAAAAAAAAATACCCTTGTAACAAATTTCTGTAGTCAAGCAAAACAAATTCTTGCTTTAGCTGTGTATAAAAATATGTATAAATGTTTCTATGTTGAGTCCATTATCTCTGTATTATTTACTGTTCAGTTGTTTTCCATTGTGTATGAGCTCATTTGTTGTTTTCTTGGCAAACATACTATTTTTTTTGCCATTTCCTTCTCCAGCTCATTTGAAACATAAACTGAGGCAAACAGGGTTAAGTTACTTATTCAGGGTCACACAGCTAGTAAGTGTCTGAAGTCACATCTGAACTCAGGTCTTCCTGACTTCTAGCCCCAGAACTCTATCCAATGCACGATCCAGGGGCTCATATAGGTTTTAAGGGTTTCAAAAGTTACTTGGAATTATCATCTCATTTTTATCTTCAAAACAACCCTTGAAAGCAGGTGCTAGTTTTAATTCCCTTTATAGGAAACTGAAGGACATTAAATGACTTGCTCAGGGTCACGCAGCAAGTATCTGAGACTAGATTTTAACTTCAGCACTTGATCCAATCACTGTCCCAACAGAGCTGCCTCCAAATAGATTATTTAACAATTTTTAAAAATTTTAATTTTAACCTTCTGCTCACTTATTTTTAAAATAATTTTCAAACCAAGAAACAAATGTCAATTGTTTGCAGAACCAAGTGCATAGTCCCCAATATTAATTCAACAAATGAACCAAACCTGAATTTTAAAAAAGCTTATGTTGAATTTTTTAAAATTAAAGTTTTAAAGTATATTTAATGTAGCATTTTCTATATTCCACCTAGGTGATTTCCCAAGCACTGAAGCCTCAGTCTTTCAAAGTCATTTTCAGTTATGATTAATTTATTATTCTATTTAATTTTTGTTTTAATTACTATTTTGCATAAACCTAGCATACAAGTCACAGTCCCCTTAATGCCTCAGTAGCAGGTCTTGGTTAAGTTGCTGTCACCTGGTCCTCCTTCTGAGCATGAGGCACTTCTAGGTCACTGGGGCTGGACTGGACCTAGGGTGAGCCGCCACAGCATAAGATTTCAGGAATCCAGGATCCCCTCTATGCCATGAGGAAGCATTGTAACATCTTAGGCCTAGAGTTGGAAGAGAACTTCAAGGTCATCTAGTCCAATCCCTTCACTTAACAGATGATGAGAGGTTAAATGAATTGCTTAGAACTGCATGGGTAGTGGAACAGTCATAATTTTTTTTGGCAAGGCAATTGAGGGTAAGTGACTTGCCCAAGGTCACATAGCTATTAAACGTCAACCATCTGAAGCCAGATTTGAACCCAAGTGCTCTATTCACTATGTACCTAGTTGCCCCAATAGGGCCATAATTTAAGCACCCTTCCCCTTATACCATGCTGCAAAGAAAAAGAAAAAAACAGCAAATAAAACCATTTGGACATCAAAATGTTTTGTTTTTGTCATTTTTGATGGTAATCTTTTAAAAATGTATCACATGCCCTTCTATAGAGTACCATAAACCGAATTTAGCCCTTCCTTTTTGACTTGGGTTCATCATGGTTGTCAATATGATTCGGGCTGCTTGGACCCACACTTATGTATGTTGTGCTCTAAGAGGGTTTGTGTTTGCCTTCCAGAGTTTTTGCCTACCCCTCTGCAGCAGTTCATAGATGAATCACTTCTGGCAGTGCTTGATTGAAGCAGTCACTGAGGGTTGGAAAACCAAAAAAAAACCTGGCTTTCTAAAATTATGTGCAAAATAATAGGAATTGAGTGAAGTGTATGTGTCTGTTCATCCCCTCCTTTCTCCCAACTCCAATCCCTCCACTGAACATGAGCCGTACTTAGTTCACGCATTTTAGAGCACTGAGGTGGGAAGCTTAGGGGCCTTCTGTCTCCTGTTCCGGGGCTTTGAATAAGGAGGCCTCCAGTTAAGTGAAATCCTGCTGATAATCTAACACTGGCTGCCAGCGTGTTTGAGGAGTTAGTTACACCTCACCAAAAGGGCTTCCAATCTCTCGCCAGGCTGTTAGAAATACTACTGTTTGTTGATTCAGATGCCTGCGTTGCTTGTACCCTTGGAGTCACAGACGGAGGCGGTGGGGCCACATCTGGTTCAGAATCAAACACATTTATTTCACTTTTATTGAGTACAAGAACAGAGAGCACACACGCATACAGCACGGAGCACTGGCGGGCAAGGGACTGGGAGGCACAAGGGAGCGGGGGTTAGCAAGGGAACAAGAAGGAGGCTGTCGTGGTCGAGTGGTCAAAGGTGCTTCTGAAAAAATAATTTATTTATAGTGTCGTTATTCATGCAATTGCAGGCCAGTCTTGGAATGTGCTTGCAGGATTCGGCATTTTAACAGGCACTGACACTTCCTGCACCCTCAACCTGAAGGGATCCAGAGAAATAAAACAGAAGGCTTCACAGAATCTTAGAAATGGAGGAGTCTCAGAGGGTCACCAGATTCAGCCCCGTCCCTGCCCCTCAATTTTCATGATGAGGACCTAAGGCTCAGAGATGAAGTAGGTCTTTGCCCAATGTGACACAGTGAGCTGGGGGCAGAGTCAAGCATGGGACTAGGTCTCCTGACCCTCAATTCCTCCCCTGCTTCTAAGAGAGAGGAACAAAGAAATGGAGGCAGGGAGGTGGAGTGAGAGGCAGTCTATGTATAATGTTTTCCATGGAGAGGATGGGTGGCAAAGAGCCAATGGCTTTATTTTACAGCTTCACTGCCTCTAAAAGACCTGCTCCCTTGGTTCTACCTCTTTGAGGAAGAAAGAGGTGGGACTGTCTGGAGTTCTCCAGTGAATGGATACACCCTGTAACTTCCAGTGATCACCCTAGAGCCCCTCCAGAAATAGTATTTATTGAACATACATGGGAGGCAGAAGGTCTGTGGGAGGTAGCTTGGGCCAGGGAGATTTCTTGGGAATGGAGGTCTGGACCACAGACAAAGGGGTCTTTCACACTTCCTCTCAGTAGAACCCTCTGATCTCATTTTACCTAGAGTGCTTGGGGATAGGGTAGGGGTACAAACCTGGTATCTAAATTAAGCTAAGCAAAGAAGCACACCCAGCACCTCTTGGTTAGAGTTGGGATTGGGGGGAATCTGCTCAAACCTGGGTAACTCTAAAGGAATGTTGATATAGTACTGCCCTATCTCTCATACTACCCCCTATTTGTCGGGGAGAATAAAGAAGCAGTTCCTGTTCAGGTCAGGGTTAAAACTTGATCACCTCTGAGATCTTTTCCGGCTCTGAGATTCTGTGAAGGTGGATAAATAGAATTTAAATGTGTTTGGGGAGTGGAGTGAGGGGAGATGTTTAAAGTGCAGTGGGGGCATTTCTCCCCTAATGCCCTACCCTGTGGCAGCCCACTTGGAGGGGATCGCCCAATTCTGGCCCTGACTCCGTAGAGCCTCAGCCAGCAGTCAAGGGAAAGTCTAAACATCATGTGATGATGGGTATGGCCCAGGAAGACTGAGGCTTTCCTCCAAAGGCTCTGTGGACCTTCTAGGGGGCTCCCTTGTTCCCCAGCTTTGAGTTCAGATGTAGAGAGAAGTGAGGGGACCAGCATCTCTTCCAGGAAGCCAACGACCTGGGTTTCTTTTTATTCCCAGCATAAATAGGATTTAGAGCATGGAGGGTAAAGATTTAGTCCAGCCTTCTCATTTTACAGATCAGAAAACTGAGGCCCAGAGTAGTTAAATAAATTGTCCAAGGTCACTGGGTCATATTTGGGCTTTGGGAACAAGAGTCTGAGATTGAACTTTAAAGTCCTCTATGATCCATGACAACTCTTGTCCTGAGTCTGGGTCCCCCCAGACCTTGCTGCTGCTCTGGCTCATCCTTTGGCACATGAGGAGGAGGGAGACAGGGCCAGGGCAAGCCCTACCAAGCTCTTGGAATCAGGGCCAATGGCCAGCCATGAATGTGGTCACGGAGGAAAAGGGATGTGGCCATTAAAAGGGAGTTCAGACCTCGGCCTATACCCTAGGGAAGGAATCTGTGGTCCCAGGGTAGGTAAGCCCCAAGGCCTCCCTACTAGAATTCAGCTAGGCTGGTAGTGGGGGTGGGGTGGGGGTGGGGACAGAGAATAGTGAGACCTTTTGACCGGCACATTTTGGACAATGGCTCTGCTGCCTTCTTGCCAAACCCCTTCCTCTCCCCCCCAAGACCTGCCCCCTCACTACCCAGCAACCCACCAAAGACGAACACCACACATTGTTTCACGACACCAATCCCTTCAGCCACTGAGGAAGAACCTGCGCACAGACTCTAGGCCTCCTGCGGGGGGATTTCAGTGTGACCTAAGAACCTCAGAATACATCAACCAAAGAATTATAATTTAAAAATTTCGGCATCATACTTACCAGCACTGTTTATTTTAATATTTTTCCCTGTTATATATAATATACATAACTTAAAAGCACATCTGTATGAATCCCCGTGATGCGCTGCACCATTATAGTAAGAAGCCACAGACATGCAGCAGCCACTTTTCCTCTCTCCAGGTTTGTCTCTCCAGTATTCTTTGCTTCCAAGGATGAGTCGCTTACAATTCCTTAGGCAGCCCTGGGTGAAACACAGGAGGTGAGGGGGCGACAAGGAGAGGAGAGAGGAAGGGAGTGGGGCAGTGGTGGTGAGAGAACACGTCGAGACTAGCGTTGAGTTTGGGGAGGGAGAAGAGAGGGGTATGGATACTAGGGAGCCCAGTTTCAGGCCCAGAAAGAAAGAACTTCCTTTTGTCAGTGGGGATCTTCTTTCCTTCCTTCAAACACTTTTCTTGCTGGAGCTTCTATGACGCTTGCTTTGTTGCAAAGCATTTCCCCTGATACACAAGGGTGATGGATGTTGGAAAAGGAGTGGATCACACATGGGAGATGGGGTACGCAGAGCCTGCGGCTTGCTGTGCAGCTGCGATGTCACGAGGGGTCTGGCTTTTATTTCTGTATATCGTGGTAGTATTTTTTTTCTTCCTTTTCCTTTTTTCTTAAAAATTCCATCTTTTTTTTTTTTTTGTTTGCAAAGGCGAACGTAGGTGGTTGGTTGATTTGCTTTAGCCGTTGGTTTGATTTCTTTCCCCCCAACTTCTGTAGCAGTGCAAGGCTGTGTTCTGTTTGCTGTGTGTGTGTGTGTATATATATATATGTATATACCTATATATATCTATACATATATATGCTCTTCCTTTGTAGTCTCTCAGCAGGGACGGAACATTGCAGCTGGGTTGTCTGTGTCTAGTCACGGAATCCAGTGTGAAGGCCCTCTCCTCAACTGCTCTTCAAGTTGGTTTGAATAGAGATGCCAACTTCTCTGCACAGGGGTCAAGATTCCTGGAAATCCAGTGTGAGGGAAAAGAGAAGATAGAGATCAGAGGAGAAAAGGAAAAAGAAAGAAAGAAAGGAAGGAAGGAAGAAAGGAAGGAAAGAAAGAAAGAAAAAAGGCAAGGAAGAAAAGAAAGAGGGAAAGAAGGAAGAAAAGAAATGAGGGAAGGAAGGAAAGAAAGGAAGAAAGAAAGAAAGAGAAAAGGAGAAAGGAAGGAAGGAAGAAGAAAGAAAAAAAAAAGAAAAAATGAGTTAATGATTTCTGGCTTTGCGCTTGCCACATCTCAGGCCTTCTCCTTCCTGGCTGAGCAAAGAAACCCAGGTGGCTTCTATGCTCCATTTGTAACCAGTCTCTGGGATCACAGAGAAGCACATGATGCTTTCTCAGCCTTTTTTGTGTCATGGCCCTCTTTGGCAGTCTGGTGAAGTTAATGAAACTCTTCCCAGAATCATATTTCAGGGAAAGGGAAGATAATAAGCATTTCTATAGCATCTAGTATGTGCCAGGAACTAGTACTGAGCATTTTTACAAACATCATCTCATTTGATTCTCACAACCTACCTGAGAGATAAGTGCTATTATTGCCCCCATTTTTACAGCTAAGAAAACAAGGCAAACAGAAGTTAAGTGACTTGACCAATGTCACAAGTTAGTACACGTCTGAGGCTGGATTTGAATTCAGGTCGTCCTGACTTAGGCCTGGTGCTCTATCCACTGTGCCATCAGTTGTTTTCTGATGCATAGAATAAAATACATAGGATTATGAAAGAAGCCAATTATACTGAAATACAACTATCACAATACATATTTTTTTAAGTTCATGGATGTAAGGTGAAGAACCCATGTTGTAAAAGAAAAAGAATTGAGCTAGGAGTCAGGAAGCCTAGTACTAGGGATTATGTGACCTAGTAACAAATCCCTTTATCATTCTTGGCTTGTAAAATGAGGTTCCTCCCCTTCTAAATCCTCAGGTCAAGAACCTAAACATAAACCACCATGTGCCCTTGGGCAAGTCAGTTTATTCGAGATACTTCAGAAGGTGCCTCATTTGTAAAACGGGGATAATTATACTTTTGCTACCTACTTTGTAGGATTATAGATTCCCATGGGAAAGACCTCAAAGGGACCCTGCAGGAAATATTTAGTCCAACCTCTTCACACCACACATTAGGAAACCAGTTAAGTGACGCGCCCATGAGCAATAAGCATGGGAGGCAGGATTTGAACTCAGATTCTCTAAATCCAGAGCAAGTGCTCCTGAAGAAGATGATTTGCTAACCTTTGGGCATTATAGAAATGTGAATTATATTATCAATATAAACCACTGTTATCATCATCACCCCAAAATGTCAAATATATAATCAAGTATAGGATTTGGAGATAAAAGTGACCTCAGAGACTATCTGGTCCAATCCCTTATAACAGCGAACAACTGAGTCCCACATTGCATCAGACTTGTCCAAGGTCACACACACACACACACACACACACACACACGAGACTAAAAAGGGCCTCCAGACTCTCCTATTTCAAAGCTCTCAACACTATCCCACCCTACTCCTGGTGTCTAGTTGCCCATTGTGATCAGAACTTCACTTCTTGTAGAATGTAGCAGGAAAACATGGTATTCATGCTGTAGATGGTCTTTGTGCCCCATTCTGCTGCTGGCCAGGGGTATGGGCATGGTAACACACTCCTCCAATGAGGGCAGAGACTTGTCTGGCAACTAATCCCTCTGCCTTAATGTACCCAAAGGAAAAAAGTGTAGGAGCATCAGAGGTTGAAAGGCTTCAAATACTGAGTTTGGAGGAAACAGGTCACCAGCAGGAACCACACTCTCCTTGGTGCTCCCAGCAGTATCTACAGTAGATTAGAGTCTGGGTAGGTACCTATAAGGGAGAATGAGGGAAGGGAGGGAGCCAAGACCAGCTCTATCATCCAGAGATGGGAGGAGAAGAGAAAGCTTCCCTTTCTTCCAGCATTAACAGAACAAACTAGGATCATAGGATTTAGAACTAAGAAGGCTCTTAGAGATCACAGGAGCATAGATTTAAAACTGGAAGGGAAAATTAGAAGTGCTCTGGTTCAGCCATCTCATTTGACAGGTGAGGAACTAAGGCCAAGAGGAATCAAATGGCTTGTCCAGGGTTCTTCAGCAAATAAGTGTCAGAGGCAGGATTTGAAGGTAGCTTCTCCTTACTGCAAATCCAGTGTTCTATCCACTATACCAGAGGTGTTAAACCAATATTAAAATGTAACTGGGAAGTGTTTTAATGAAATAAATAGAAACATAATATATCAAAATGTTAACTTATGGTTAACTATTTGTTTGATAACACTAGGCCATCCGGTTCAAATCCCAGCCCCACTCCCATTTTATAGAGGAGGAAACAGACCTGGAAAAAAAGTGACTTGTCCAGAGTCATACAGGTATTAAGTAGCAAGTCCTGGGTTCTCTGATGACTACTGACCCAATATCCTTTCCACTGTCCTTTGATCCTTCTCTAAAAATGACTTAGGATTCTGGCCTCCATGCAAATTGTTCTGTCCAATCATGGAGGGTTATGAACAAACAAACAACATTTCATCCCATGAGCTCTTTAGGCTGGGGGTTGATTCTTGGGGTGGGGGACTGCCAGGGGCTGGAATAAAGAATAAAGAGAAGGAAGCTTCTGCTTCTGAAGGGCATTGCTGCCAGAAAGTGGGATCTAAAAGAGAAAGATGGCACAGCGTGGGGTGCTAGTATGAAAGAATTAAAGAAGGTGGATGACAGAGCCCAAGGAGGAGGAGAAGAAAGATGGGTTTGGATGCCAAAGAAAGAGCAGAGGCAGCTAGAAGCAGAAGCAACTGTCAAAGATCTACAGGTGGGAGCAGCAGGGGTGGGAGGATGCCAGAATGGAGAGCCTTGTTGGAAAGAACTTGTACATGTGTTTGTTGAGGGGGAGGGGAGCGGTGAATGGAACAGAAAAAAGGGGATGTTAGATGAGGGAGATACAGCAGAAAAGATAGTTCAGGGATGAGAGGAATGACTGCAGACCTGGAAGGGACCTCAGAATCAGGACGCGGAGCTGGAAAAGACCTCAGAGGTCATCAAGTCCAGTTCTCTCATTTTACATATGAGGAAACTGAGGCACAGGACTTGCCTAGATGAATTAGTAGCAGAACTGGGACTAGAACCTAGGATACCTCATAGGCTAGTCCTTCTGCTTTCTGTTTTTCTTTCTTCCTCCTTTCCTTCCCTTTCCTTTTTGTGTCTGAAAATGCATATTTAATTCTATACCTGTAAAGATTTTTCTACATAGTGCAACAACATGTTGCTACCCAGACCAAAAAGCCTATCCAGGGAAAGAAAAACTTGAGTGAGATAGCAGGCAATTTCCCCAGAGCTGAAGTGATCCATGTATCCCAGGATATGGGACACCTGTGAGCACCCCTAAATTGAGGAACAGTGGATAGAATGCTGGGCCAGAAGTCAGGAACATATCTTCCTGAGTTCAAATCTGGACTCAGACACTTACCAAGTCTATGACCTTGGGCACATCACTTACTCCTGTTTGCCTCAGTTTCCTCATCTATAAAATGAGCTGGAGAAAGGAAATGGCAATCACTCCACTATCTCTGCCAAGAAAATCCCAAGTGGGGTCACAGAGAGTCAGACACAACTGAACAACAACAAACCTGTGCATGAGTGATAAGGGACAGAGGAAGGGCCTTAGAGGGTCTCTAGATAGCATTCATTACCTGTGGCTTCTTGTCCCTTTCTTCGGGGGATGGGTCTGTTTCTCTGTATACAACGGCTTTGGTTACCAGCATGTCTGGGTGTTGCAGTTTGGCCTCCTTGATGGCCAAAGCCAATGCCTGGGACATAAGGATAGGACACTGTATGATACAAACGACCCCTAGTTTGAACCCAGAGACCCACACCCCAGGAGGCACATGGGGAGGGGGAGGAGAGGAGAAGAGTAGATCCCTAAATGAACCCCATACACTGAAACCAGGACTGAGATTTAGGGATTAGGGCACATGTCTTTGAGGCGGAAGCCAGGTCACCAACCAAACCCCAAGACTTTGGCCCACCGGGACTTTTCTACGCTGATTAGCTACCTGAGGGTAGGGACCACCACATCCCCTCCCCTCAACTAGGCCAAAACTCAACACAGGGCTATGCCCTGCAGGTACCCATTAAATGACAGTTCTGCACCTTATTGAATGTATGTCTTATTTCCCCAGGGGATCAAAGAGCTTTGGGAGAAAAAAACACTAGAAATGTGCTGGAGTCAACTTGAACTGGTTTTGGAAAACTGATTGTTAAAATAGTTTACACACCAGAAATTGACAAGTGCTACCAATCAGGGGCTGATTTATTATTTTGCTTAGCAATGGAGAAAATGTTAATAATGCAAACTAAACTTTAAAAGCATGTTGTGTACAACACCTCCCCCCACAAGAACTGGTTATTAAACATTTACCATCACACTTCTAGAAAAGACTAAGGATGGGTAATACTTCTTAGTTTTGTCCACAGGACCTCAGCCTATTTCTGATTACCTAATGAGCTCCATATACAAAGATTCAATGAAGTGGAAACTGCTTGGAGAGTTTTCCTCTTCATGATCTGAGACGTGCTTTGAAGGAAACTTATGGTACATCTTGTGAATTCTTTTAATGGGGGAAATGGTTTGGTACTTTTGTTCAAATTTTAGGTAAGTTACTTCCTGGCACTGAAAAGTGATCTCAGGAACATTAATTTAGAACTAGAAAGCACCAGAGACACCTCTTTTTACAGAGCAGGAAATTAGCCCAGAGAAGGAAAAAAATTTATTTTATGTCACATATAAAGTCAGTAGAAAAGCTAATATCTGAACGAATTCAGTTCACTGGACTTCCTGTTAGGTCAGGGATCTTTCTACTAAGCCATTTCAGTTTTTGAGTCATTGCTTCTGGGGATTCAGGACCAGGTCACTGGATAAAGAATGGGTACAAGGGGTGAGTAGAGGAAAAGGGGAGTGATCAATACCACTAAACACTGTCAGTCACGGTGGTAACAGGTCTATGGTTGGTGAAAGGCAGATCTCAGCTTTGTACTGATGTTTCACCCTTCTGACTCCCTGCTCCCAAATCAGAGTTTAGAACATGCCCTTGTCTTCCCCAGTTCACTGCCCTCCTCTTCTCCAGACTGGCCAGATGTCCTGTGGTTAAGGGGTAGTCAGGGTCCTAGGCAGAACAAAGAGCATACCTGGTCTTGATCTACGTCTTCATCTCCTGTGATGATGATGCGTTTCTCTATTCTGGTCTCGGAAAATCCTCCTTTCACAGTCTGAAGGGAGACATGGAAAAAGTCAGAAATTGTCTTGTCCAAATGATACCTTCATTCACAGGTCAGAAGGTTAAGCTACTCACTGGGGAAGGTATTTAGCTAAAGCAAAAAAAGGAGCAAGTGGAAGAGATGAGATCTGAACCCAGGGATATTTCTAAAGTTCAGTTTACTGGCACTTCCATGGGAAATCTGTTCATGATCACCTCAAATCTATCTATGGTCTCTTGACTGAGTCCAAGTTTTACAGAACAAATCCTTTTATTAAGGATATTTGTTCTGTGAAGTTTGGATTCATCAAAGGGCTTCACTTGAGGACATGTGGCCCCCAGGCCTCAGGTTCCCCACCCTTGGGCTAGGGGAATACCACCTCTGCCTGGCACAGGGGCATGAAAAGGGAGAGTGTTTGGGACCATAGAGTTGGGGTGATTATGGACAGACAGTAGTGCCTGCCTTCCATGGCCCTCTAGTCTTGTTTAGCCTAATCTAGTCTAGCACCTCCATGTGGCCCTCTAGTTCCATCTAGCCTAATCTAGTCTAGCACTTCACATTTCTAATTTTGCCCATAAAGAGCAGGGACTTGCCCAAGGTCATAAGAAGAGCGTGGGGCAGACCTTGGCCTAAACTGAGATCTTTAGTAGCCTTCCCCAGGAGTCCCAGGATCCCAGATGTAGATGTAGAGATATAGATGTAAGTTTCCTTAGAGAACATCTAGACCAAGGTCCTCATTTTACAGATGAAGAATCCAGAGAGGTTAAGCAACTTGCTCAAGGTCATCCAAGTGGTATGTAGCAGAGCCAGGGTTCCAACCCAGGCCTTTGATTTCAAATCAAGAGTTCTTTCTACCGTACCACACTATCTCAAGGACCATAAAAAACCTCTGTATGCCACAGATACCCTCTCCCATCTCCTAAATGGTACTCACTTTGGTAACATGGGTGGTAGTGGAAGTGGAAAGGGTCTCTGCAGTGGCCCCATAGGCACCAGCAAGGACATCTTTCCCGATGATCTGCAAGAAACACAAGCCCCATCCCATTCTCAGGCATTAGGTGGAGAAGGCATGCCCTCTCATAAAGATGCCTTCCCACAAGGGGACACCCTCTGGGACAAGTGATCTTTGTAGTATGAGGTTGGTGTTATGGCATATACTTTAAGAATCACTGGTTTAAGTTCAAAAGGAAGAGAGAGCCCGGAGGCCTCTCTCTCCCCTACCATCCCCAGCCCAACTAGGGGGAATGATAAAGATAGAAGAATGAGATAGACGATGCCCTCTTCCCATTAGGACCGGATGAAACTCCCAGCATCCTAGAATCTTAGAAGAGGGAAGGTATCTTCAGGATCACGCACTGCAACACTTTATTTCAAGGGTCAGAAAACAGGTGTGGAAGTCACTTGACCTATTCAAGGGGTGACACTAGAACCAAGGTCTCCTGGCTCCTAGTTTAGAACTTTTCAGAAACACACCATGTATGGAGAGGTTCATGATGCTGTCTTGGACACACCCCTGGAACTACAAAGTCAGTGGCAGCCATGGTCTGGAAGGTTGTGCTTAAATCCAGGGCCTAATTTCAGTATAAAGGAGAACTGGAATAGTCAAAAGATCTGAGACCATGCCATAAAATAAACAGTTAACAGCACTGGGAAATGCTTGGTCTGGAAAAGAGACAACTAGTGGTAAGAAGAACCACTTCAAGTTTTTGAAAATCCAACCACAGGCGAAATTATATTTGTTTCACTCGGGCATAGAGGTAATGGATGGAAACTATACAGAGTTATACATTCTGCCTTAATAGAAGGAAAAAGTTCCTAATGAACAGATACACAGGGAACTGGAAATGATTCCAACTCCAGAAGTGACTCTAGTAACTGGAACTGGCAGTCCACTCCATTCCCCCAGGCTTTAGGCTTCAAGGAATTGGATGGAAGATGGATCACTTACTGGAGAAAGGGAACGGATTTCTGTGGCCACCGTCTGTGGGCCTGGAATCATGGCTGCTGCTCCCTTCCCAGACCTCAGACTGTTCTCCTTAAGAAACAACAACAGTTAGATCTCAGCGTGGGCAGGCACCCAGGGCCCTCCTCCACAGGCACCCATACACTTTAGCACAGGAACACTTCCACAGTCACAGAGTTTCTTATTAATTACTAATTAACAAATAATTAATGAAGTCATGGTAGTATTAAATCTCCGGGGTGCATGATACAGTCCCTCATTTATCATTCAACAAGAATTTATTAATCACTAATCATGTGCCAAGCACTGTGCTAAATGCTGGGGATGAAAGGAGGCTGCATTCTACTGGAGGAACATTTAAGACCTACAAATCAACGCAAAATATATACAAACTAAGTGGAAAGTAATTTGGAATAGAGATCTGAGTTCTAAGGTCCTGGCTCTGTCACTAATTTACAAAATGAACCTATCTGCCAGGTTACTTCTCTCTTCTGAACCCCCAGCTTCCCAGTCTATTAAATGAGAGGACTGGACTCAATGAGTTCTGGGATTCTTTTCAGTTCTGAAATCCTGAGTCTATGCTGGAGGGGATGGCAGCTATCTCTGACAGCCCCTCTTTGCAGGCAGGATTTCCCCTACAATGTCCCTAACAAGGGGCTGTCCAGCTTTAACCTGAACATTACTGGCAATGGCAAGCTCACTACCCTCCAAAGTATCCCATTCCATTGTAAAATAGTTCTCATTATTCAGACAGTTAGTTTCCTTATATTGAACTATGGTCTCTTTCCCTTTAACTTCAATGCACTGAACCTTCTGGGGACTACTGGAACAAGAGCCAAGTGGCTGGAGAGAATGTGGGGAAGAAAATCGTTTGAACCTCTTTATGTTATAAAGGAATTAGGAACTCTAAATCAGGAATTAGGTTGAATTAAATTGACTTTCTTTTTCTCTGCAGTTTAAGAGAAAGTAGTAAATAACAAGAAAACAAGGAATTGCTTTAAAAATTAAAAAGAAACACATTTTTCAAGGGATAAAAACCAGCCTTGATATAAGTTTGTGCCAATCACCGATAATTTCTCCATCTTCCTCTTCATTCCTGGATCATTGACGATCAAAATCGCTTATACACAAAGCCTGCTGGCCAGCCTCCCTACCACAAATCTCACCCCTGTCCAGTCTATTGTCCACCCAAATGTCAGTCATCTTCTTCAAGCTCAGATCTGACCATGTCACCCTCTACTCAATCAACTCCAGTGGTTCCCTATCCACCTCTAGGATTAAATACAAAATCCTGTGTTTGGCTTTTAATACCCTTCATAACCTGGCCCTCCTCCAAGCTTCCCAAGCTTTTTATGCCTGATGCCCTCCCACCCCAGCCCATCTACATATTCTGCAACCTTGTGATCTTGACCTCCTTGAACAAGACATTTCAGCTCCAAGTATTTTCACCCATTGTTCCCCATGTCCAAAATTCTCTTTCTCCTACTCTCTGTTTCCTGGCTTCTTTCAAGTCCCAGCTAAAATCCCACTTTTTACATGATCTCTTTTCTAATATCCCTTAATTCTATGCCTTCACTTTGTAGATTATTTCAAGTAATCCTGTAATATAATTTGTTTGTACATAGTTGCTTGCCTATTGTCTCTCTCATTAGTCTGGAGGCTCCTTCTTTGGATCCCCAGTGCTTAGCATAGAGCCTGGCACATAGTAGGGACTTAAAAAATGTTTATCAACTGCCTGACTGAGTACAATGATAAGGATTCAAACAGATGTTCCTGGGTAAGTTTGAGTTGCATAGAAAAAGCATCTTGGCTCATCAGAGGATACCTCAAGCCCAGAGCCACACATCTGCCAAAGTTCAACCAATTTCAGAGACTCAAGGTTTGACCACGTGCCTTATAATGTGAGGGGGACGTTGAGGAGAGGGACCTGAGAGGAACATTTCCATGTCCAGCACTGACTGTCACCTCCCCCCTCCAATCCCCACTAGAGAGCACAGGGCTACATAAGCTTACCACGGTAGTGCAGGTGGCTTCCGTGGTGACAGAGTGGGAAGTTATCACCTCTTTCCCCACAGTTGTGCCCCCATCCACCTGCTGACAAGAGGGAAGTTTAGGGGATACTGTGAGCTGACTGGAAATACAGACATGAATACAAATTCATGATGAAATCACAGGAGGTCAAGATCTGGGAAGGGAATCCACCATTCTCTTGGTTTTACTGGCATTGGGGCAAGCCAGTTTTACTGGCATTACTTGAGACGCCTCTTGAGAGACTTCCCAAGAGCAGGGGCCAGGATGGGAAACTGGAGGAAGGGTAAGTCACCTGAGCTGTGTCCATGGTACTGATTCTAGCCTGCAACACGGCCTCAGGTTCAATCTTCTTTCTGATGGCTATGCTGCTGACAGTCATTGTCTCGGTCTTCACAGGCTGGGGGTTAAAAGGGATGGAGGGCAACCTTCAGCACCCCAGAATGGCATGGCCCAGACTGCCGGGGGCTGTGGGACATAGCGCTTCACTGGCCTCCAGGATGTGGCAGCTCTCCATGCGGTTGGAAAGCCAGCCCACCCTGGGAGACAACCCACTTGTTCAGCAGAGGTTTTAGACAAAACTTGAGTTTAAGGAGGAGGGAAGTCATCCTAGTTATGGCCTGGAGGGCACAAGAAGTCATGCTTGTCATAACACACTATGAATCAGAATGGGCCATACATAAAGGGGATGAGAGGAGGTTGATATAGCAGTAACAGCCAATAAAAACACATCACATTCACATCATGTTTTTTCATGCACAAGAACACACATAAATGGATGCAAAGTGAACAAGAAAATGATGCATACAACAATATAAACAGGAAGCACAACAATATGAACCATCAAGATCAAGCCTGGCCTTGAAGAGGAGATATGAGAATGTTATTTCCCACCCTTTTTTGCAGATGTGGGGGGCTATGGCTGCAGAACACTGAATACAGCATTAGGCTTGCTTGACATGCTGATTAGTGTTCAGGTGTTCTTCCTAACCTCCTTTAAAAAAAAATAAGGGATGCCTCTCCAGAAAGAGGAAGAGGGAGGGATATAGTTGGAAATGTAGATAATATAAAAGCAAGAGGTAGCAGTTAAGTTTTTTTTTCAAGTTTGTTTACCAGGCATTTCCTTTCCTATGGGAAAAGGTAGGCATTGTTTCAATTTAACAGATGTGGAAACTGAGGTTCAAAAAAGCTATGCCTGGGTCACATAGGTAAGAAGTGTTTAAGTCTGAACTTGAAATCAGGTCTCCTAACACCACGCTGATTCCCAAAGGGCTTGGTGGGAAACAGGGCCCAGAGACAAAATTGTCCTTGGTGCTGCAGACTGCAGATCAGACTATCTCAGAACCGATTGGGTCCATGCCTCATTCTAACTGTGGCCCAAGGAAGTGGTGAAGAACACAACTGTGTCAAAGGTCTTAGACCAGAGCCTCAGCTCCGCTCTCTACAACTTCTCTATAAAATGAAGAGTTTGGACTAGATTTCTAAATTTCTTTCCTGCTCTACAACCTATAATCCTGCCAGAGGATCACACAAAGGAATGAATGGCAAGGCTGAGGCTAGAAATCAGCTCCTCTTAACATTTCTTACCCCCAACGCCCCATTCAGGGCTCTGTACAATCGCCTACATGTCTTGTAAGATCCATTCTAAACTGCTGAAGCTCAGAAGGAGCTTGGAGATCATTTACTCCAGTTCTCCTCTTTGGGCAAATCCTGGGATCAGAGAATAAGAGGTGCAAGGGACCTTAAATAATGATGATCACCATAATATTGTCTCTAGCATTTATAGAATGCTCTAAGCTTTTCAAAGTGCATCACCAATTGTATTCTCACATTTTATTACTCACAATAACCCTGGGAGGCAGGTGCTATTATCATTCCTGTTTTACAGATGAAACAGAGACTGACAGAGACTAAGAGACTTGCCCAGACTCACACAGCTGGTAAGCATCTGAGGCAACATTTGAACTCAGGTCTTTTTGATTCTGAGACCAATGTTCTATCCACTAGAGATCAACTTGTCCAACAATGGGGGGAAACTGAGGTCCCCAGAAGGAAAAGAATCTGTCCAAGGTCTCCTCGTCTAGTCTTTTCCCCTAGCTCCAACCTGTCCTAAGTCTCCTCCACGTGTTATTAACCAAGATACTCCTAAGCCCTAAAACTGCCCCGCACAGCTAAATTCTCCCATCCCATGCTACAGTTCTTTCCTTCCCAATGGAACATGCCTTCTACCAATGGGTTTAAATACCAAAGTCAGAGGGAGTGCTGAATAACCCCAAGAACTCAAGAAATCCAGGGGCTGGAGAGTCACCACTGGGTTTCTCAGCCACCTTTTCCAGGAAGCCTACCCTGGACTAATTCCTGCCCTCCACACACCTTGATTTGGCCTTCCTTTACTTCATCTGTACCGAGTCAAATCACTCAATTGCCTTGAAACCCTTCCCAGGCTGTTTCCTGGCTTATCTCCCCAGTGAGACCATGAGCATTTCCCCTATTACCCTTCAGAACCCAGTTTAATAATGAACTCACAGTAGCCACTCATTTGCACTAGCCAACAGAGAAATAATAACAGATAGTGCAACCCAGGAGAGAAAGCAAAGACCAGCCCATTCAGATCCTTCCCATCACCCCCACACCCAACTCATTTATCCTCCTATTTCTGAGTAGAAGTAAGAGTATCTCATTCATTAATACCGTGCTATATGGTTAAAGAACACCTTATGCATGCTGTCCCCTTTAATCCTACGAACCATTCTATGACAGAGGCAGAGCAGAGGGGAGGGGGCCAAGGAGGCAGACCTCTGATTTCATAGGCAGGGAGAATTCTCTCCAACACAGATCAGCAACTCTTTGGTAATGTAATCTTATAGAGCAGCCTGGGACACCAGCTCACAGCAAACATGTTCAAGAAAGAACTCAAAATCAGGTCTTCTTGACTCCAAAGTCAGCCTTCTCCCCATGATGCCCTGTTTCCTCTCCTTATTTTATAGAGGAAACAGAGCCTCAGAAAAGTTAAATGATTTGCTCAAGGTCACATTGCTTCTAAGTGTCAGAAATGGTCTGAACTCAGATCCTTCAATTCTAAGCCTATCTACTTTCATTTCCCTAGACCTTTATCCATGAGCTGAAAACCAAGTCCATTCTCCAGGAAGCCTTTCCTCAAGGCATGTTTTCTCCAGTCCAAGGAACATGATTCTTGGACATGGAATAAGAAGCAACCAGACCCTGCAACAGATAAGCCTACTGATGACCACCATGCCCAGCAGAGTAGAGCCTTGGTTAAGAAATCCTTAGACAACCCCACCTCCCATCCAGTCATGGTCAGACCTGTGTTGTCAAGACCAATGCAACAAGATGAAACAATATTGAGTTAGTGGGGCATTCTTGACAAGCCTTTAACTTAGCAGACATGCTAACACAAACCCATGCAGTGGAGGGGGCTGGATCAGTCATGCAACATAAGACAATGCCCCAAGAGGAAGAAGCATCTCTGGGCTGCCCAGCCATCTCCACAGTGGTCCCAGGGCCCAGGGAACATGCAGTACCAAGACAAAGGTCACGGTGAGAGACAATGAGAGGACTCATGATGAACATGGATGCTTATGGCTCCCCACCATACCTCAAAGTGGGGCAGATCAGGGGCAGGGCAGATCTCTTGTTCTAGGGCTTCACTTGCTGCCTTAGATTCTTCGTCCTGGCTGGGGGTTGCCTTGTCAAGGTCCCGTGGGAACACTGGCCCCTCAGCCTCGGAGTCACTCCGATCTCGGTCAAGTTCAGGCAGACTACGGGAGAAGTCCTCAAAGGCAGTGCCATGATAATCACCAATCACTGTGAAGTCCACCTCTGCCTCTAGGCTGGATGTGGAGCTGACAGTGATGCTGGAACACTTGCGTTCAATGGCTAGGTGGTTGTCCTTCAAGAAGACTGAGTCTCGCTCCTGGTCCTGGTCCTCATCTCCTGGGTCGCTCTCTGGGGCTTTGGGACGTGGGGGTTTGATTTTCTCTTCTGAGCCCTCCCTCAGCCCTGCTCTCTAAACACCAGGTGAAAGTCAAGGAACACAGAGGAGAGAAACAAAAATCAAGAGGGTGAATATCAGAGCACATATGAATGTTCAAAAGATGGAGATTGGCGCAAGCCAGGAAAACCATAACCTTCCCAAGAGCTCCATGGATAGGCTGCAAAGTCCTGCTCAGGCATCTAAGGCAGAAGCGAGTAAAAAGCAAACAGCCCAGCCTATACGTTCACCCTGGACGAGAGATCCCATCCAAGGTTTGGCTCTTGGAGCTCACTAGAAGCAGCTTTGCACAAGGGACGCAGAGGGCAGCTGAGATGCCAGGCCCTGACATGAAGTAAGTCCAATCTTGCAAAACGGCAAAGGAGTCTGCAGGAAGGGAAGAGGCAAGGAGGCTGGAGCCAGCTCTGAATAACAGAGAGGAAGCAAATTTGACTTGTCAATTCCACTGGGCCCATCATGGAGCATGGGCCACTATTACCCACCATGCCCTAGCATGCAATTTCTTTAATCTCCTCCTTCTCCTTGGGGTAGGAACCCTTGTTGTCTACTCTAGGCATGAAGCAAAATGAAGCTGGGTTACCTTCAGCTGAGAGCCACAAGGAGAATGAGGTGCACTGCCAAGCTCGACCCTCAGCCCCCTTGGAGGGTGGAGACCATGGGCCATCAGTGTAATTGACAAGCACGGTGGGAAAACAGGCCCCTCTTGCCTATCATACATACCTCTCAACTGGCCCAACCCATCAGAGGCTAAAGTCCACACAGACAGTTCTACCTGCTTCAGAATTTCCTTCTATTCCAAGTCTGCTTTTAGATAACAAAAATAGCAACAGAACATTTATGGTTTATTTGGTCTCGGACATTTGGAAGTTCCTAATTCATCCCAAAGGAACAGTTTCTTCAGAGAATGAGGCCCTCAAGCCCACCCTGTAAATGGGGTTGGATGGACTGAGCCCTCGTCTATGAAGTTTCTGCAAGGTTGAGAGGTATGAGAGATCTGATTCCAAGCTGGAGACAGGCAGACAGGAGTGGGGGAGCTGAGGCTAAAGCATGTACAGTTGTGGCCTAGTAAAAGGGGTGGGCAGGTAGTGAGGATGGATGGCAGAGACCTGGGCAGCCTGAGGCCCAGCTGAAGGGTTCTTCTCCTTTGGAGCAACTTTAGCTGCTGAGCCTGACAAGTCCTTTTCTTCCCAAGCTGGTTCCCAAGTTTTGCTCTGAATTAGAGAAAAGGGTTAGTCTTAAGGAGGCAGAAAGGGAGCTTGACATTGAGTTGGAGGAGCAACTGAATGGGTAGAGGCTGCAGTGCAATCATCCTGTCTCAGGTAGGAAAGGGGAGCAGGGGCGGGAGAAGGGACAATCATTAAAGAAGCCAAGCGGGACAGGAGGAACATGATTAAAGCAAGGGGTACTAGAATGACGATGGATCATGGTTGGTCGTGAGACCACCCTGGCCTCTGTTCCAGGCTAGGAAGATTGTGCCTATGCCAGAAGCTAGTGGTACTTCTGGCCCAACCAAAGGGAGGATGTCATTGGAGCAACTGTTTGTATTCAAGTATAAGCTTTATGAAAAACAAAAACTGAGATGACCAAGCACCCTCTGCTCTTGGTGATGGGTGTGGAGGTGTAGGAACATGCCCCAGGAAGAAACTCAAAAACATGCAGTCAGTTTCCATAGGGAGGTGGGAAGGAGAGCAAGGTGTTGGAGGAGAGAGGCTGGTTACCCTGGCTTCTGCCAATATGGCGTTGGAGCCAGAATCCATGGATGCACGTTTCAGCTCTTCATCTCTTTCCTGGTGCAGTTCAGTGACAGAGGGCACAGCTCTATTAGGATCTGTAGATGATCCAGGTTTAGCCATAAAGTGACTGGTATCTGATGTTGACCCAGTAAGCTCTGTGGCTTTGGGGCTAGAGAGATGGTTGGGAGGATGAAGTTGAACAAAACCTAGTTCCAAGAGTTTGTTACGCTGCTGTTCCACCTGCCCTGGGAAGGGTTCAGATGATTGCTCACTTGGAAGGGTCCTGGAATCTCCTATATTTGTCCAGAGGTTATCTGCACTATGAGTGTCACCTCGTTCAAATATCTTAATTTTATTGGCCACAGAGGTCTTGCTAATGTCTTCCTGAGAGCCCTCATGATCACTAGCTTGGAAAGATATCCCCTGCTTGGGTTCCCTTCCCAAGGCAGTGAGCACCAGGCCTCCTGCTTTGGTCTGCTTGGCTCCATCTTTTGGTTTCTCATTGGTAGTGAGTAGCTCTTCTGTCTTAGCTACATCAGGGACTACTGAGTCCTTGGTCCCCAGACTTTCCTTTGGGAAACGGCTAGTCTTTGGAAAGACGATGGGATATTCTGTGTCAGAGGGCCCATCACTAGACCGCTGCTCTCTTTCTGGAGGTGGTGGGTCCGGACAATCTTCCCAAGCTTTCAGGGCCTCAGAATTCCCTGGGGAAGCTGGGGCAGAGTTGCTCATCATGATCCCCTCCATCTGAAGAAATACAGTAGAGGCTTTATTTTCATTCAGCTCAGTGTCTCCCTCTAGAGCATAAAATGACCTTCTCTCTTGGAAAAGGAAACGGTCCTCTTTTTGTCTGTCTGGTCCATTCACACCTCCTTGTGGGACACTCCTTGGACCTATGTTTGGGAACTCACTTTCTCCTTCTTTGCTTGGTGAATGGTTCTCTAATTCATCTGAGGGGCTCTTTTGAGTCTTTTCTATAGAATTTTCTGTCTTGGGCATTTCTTCCTCTATGTATTTGCCACCTGTTGAGTCAAAAAACTCTCCTTTCCTCTCCTGAAAGCTCTTCTCATTATTAGTTGGTTTATGATTTAGGGATGTTTTCTTACTCAGTTGTTCTAAAAGGACTTTCAGTTCACCTAATCCAACATCTATGGTTGGGGGCTCATCTCCTTCTGATGACATACAAGTATTGCTGCCAAGACTTGAGACTGTTTGATCTAAAGAATTAAGCTCAGGAGCCACTGTTGACTCATCTTCCAATTTCACTTGGCCTTTTTTATCCTCCTGGATGGCACCCAGATTTTCTACCTTCCCATCTTCAGGGACAAGGGGAGTCAGGTCTTCTTGTCCTTTGTCTGCAAAACTTAAGTAGAAGCTCCTTTCGGCTGGGGAGGTCTCTGTCTCATCACTAGAATCTGCTCTGGTTGAGTCCCCTGAAGATGCTTTCACACCTTCCCTCTCCAAGGCTGGGGATTCAGAGAGGGGATCCCAAGGTTTCACCTCAGGTACTTCCTGTTGAGTCCCTAGCCCTGTTACTGAAGGTTGTCTGCAGGCATGGAATTCTTCAAGCTCCTTTCTGAGTTCTGTTTGTCCCTCAAGTTGGTTGGCAGAAGTTCTGCATTCCCCAACGGTTGCCTCCCTGCTTCTGAGCCTGGGCTGGGAGGTATCTGGGATTTTCTGCATTACTGCATGACTAGTCAAGAGTGAAGTCCTTTCTGGGCCTTCCTGAGCCCACACCCCATCTTCCCACACAGACTCAAAGTCCTCGGGACTTGCAATCATCCTTCCTCTCTGGCAGGTCTCCTCTTGCCCCTTCATTCTGACCAATTCTTCAGTGGCTATTTCAACTCTGAATTTATCCACCCGGACATCCACCTTGGAGACCCCCTTGCTGGAGAGGTCATCTGATTGGACTGTGACTGGGGGTTCCTCTGGTTGTGGGGTGCTCAGCTTCCTGAGCACAAGCTCTTCAGGCTGAGAGCACTCTCTTTCTATAAACACCCAGTGCTCCGAACCCTGCATTTCAATTGGAGCAAGAAAAGTTAGCATGGGGCTGAAATCAGAGCCTATAACTTCCAGTCAGTGGAAGAAAAAATTGATATGACCAAAGGGTAGATCATGGCACTTCCCTTGGGTTATGGCAGAGAAAGGAAAGAAACATAATACCCACTAGTGCCTTCTTATATCTTCTACTGAGGGCTTCCTTTCATTATGACCTCCCCCAAATTCTATAAAATGGGACAGGCTATGCGGCTTTTATAGATTGGGAAACTGATTAACAGACTGTTGGAAAAAATCTTAGCTTTCTAATCTAGTTCCATCTCTTGATCTTAGAAGATGAAAAAAATTGGCTCACAAATGTCAAGTGATTTTCCTAAGGTTAATTTCCTAGCTTGTTAGGACAGAATCAGGACTAGAACCTCTTATCTCCTGATTCCTGAACCTGGGAGTTCTATCATCATAGTAATAGCAAACTATTATATAATATCTACTAGATACTAGGCATGATTGAACCTCACCATAACCCTGGGAGGTAGGTGTTCTTATTATTCCAGTTATACAGATGAGAAAACCAAGATAAATAGAGGTAAAGTGCCTTGCCCAAGGTCCCACAGCTAGTAAGTTCTGTATTTGGACTCATGTCTTTGTGACTTCAGGACTAGTACTCTACTCACTTCACCATCTAGCTGCCCCTGCCTTTGTACTCTACGAAGTACTGAGATGTCCAGGTGCCAAGAAAGTTAGCAGAATAGCTATAATGAGAAACAGCAAGAATCATCACCAGAACAACATCACATCTTTGTGGACTGATGAGGCTAGGAAATGATGTCCATGGACAACCAGATTTTGAAGAAAACTAAGCCTAAAGATCACAGCTTCTTGATGAATCAGCTTGTTTCCATACTCAGTCTAAACCTTAAAATCGTACTTGATTCTGGTCTTGGCTTACCTTCTCTTTTCACTGTTTTTCTTGGAGAATGTGGCTCACTCTTGTCTATAATCTCCTCCCCTATGGCACATAGGCACACCTGCTCTATTAGGAGGGAAAAGTCCTACTGAGTCCTGTAGGCATGTGAAGTGGAAGGGAGGTGGGAAGAGCCTCTAACATGGTTTCTCTGACAGGAGGGAGAATGGTCATGTTCTCCTGCAGCAGACTATGCTACTCGCTCTTGGTTTGACCCTTCGAGCTGTCAGCAATATGGAAGGGAGAGATCTGAAGAGTATTTTTAAAACAACATAATCCTTATTGAAAAGCTTGATTTTCAAAACAGCTTAAACATAGTCTTACTGAAAGGGCAAGTCACTGAAATTAAGTTCTAAATTATGTGTACTTCCCACTTCCTGAGATGATTCTACCTAGCCTGAATGGGCCATGTACTCTGAGCTGTCAGAATCCAAGACCCGTCACATCTCAGTACCTCAAGTGATCAAGAGCAATCATCTGGAGTGCAAAAAGGGCCAAGGCTAGGAATATTGTATCATCTCTAGCCATAACAGAGGTCTTTTCTATGCAAAGTCTATTGGTCAGCACCACTGATCAGGTCCACTGGGCCAAACAGCTGGCCCTGTACCTGAGGAAAGTTACCCATGAACAGTATGGAAATGTCAGGGCTAGTGAAAAGATCATATCCCAAGCTAGGGAGGACCTCCCTAGCCACAGACAAACAAGAAATCCCCTTGGTTTGGAAGGGTTGTTCCCTGGGTCACACAGCACAGAAGGGATAAAGAAAGGAAGAAGAAGGCTGTCAATTAAGTAAGGATTTGGACTCTTTATCATGACGCTCATGTAGTAGTAAGCCAAACTCTGGAAGTACTGGCTAGAAGATTAGCTTTAAGCACAAATTCAAGATCAAGTTTGGGAGGAAGGAATCCCAGGCCTGTTGTTAAGTTGTTTTTTCAGTCACGTCCAACTCTTTGTGACCCCATTTGGGGTTTTCTTGGCAGGGATACTAGATAATGGTTTGCCATTTCCTTCTTCAATTCATTTCATAGATAAGGAATTGAGGCAAACAGGGTGAAGTGATTTCCCCAGGGTCTCACAGCTAGTAAGCATCTGAGGACAGATTTGATCTCATGAAGATGCTTCTTCCTGACTCCAGGCCCAGCACTCTGTGCCACCTAGCTGCCCTGCATCCAAGACCTACAACCTGCCATTTACATAAGACCACTTGAGCAAAGGATTCGAAAGTTCAGAGACATCAGGTGTCTATTCCCCAAAGAGACACAGTTGAAGACAAGACAAATTGGACAGTTTTGTTCTAGACAAGGTGGTATTGGGATCAAAAGGATCCATCCTTGGGGAGGGATAGTCCAACCTCACAAGGGGAAAACATCCACCCAGGTGAAGAAAAAAGAATGGATTCTCTTTGGGTTCTGCTGTGGGATGGCAAGATGTATCCAGGAGAATTTAGCTAGAAATGCTTACATTTCAGTCAGTCTCACCTTGGCATCATCAGGGATCAAGAGAAAGTCCCCTTCTATATTGTCTTTTCACTCTACTATAAGCCTGGCCTTGGTTAATATAGCATCAAAACTGTGACAGTGGCTAGGGACAAGGCTTTTAACAGCAGATTCTATAGGGGAGGAAGAGCACTTAAAGGTAGGGAGAATCCTAAAAAACCTGAATTATGGAGACATGAGTCCAGCGCAATACTCAGGCAGCAGGAGCCAGCACAGGCATGTGGGGAACATGTTGCCCTTTACCATGGAAGAATCCTGGATTGGCTTATACGAATCACTCAATCCATCCCCCTGCCCCTAAGCTCATCTCATTCTCATCATCAGCTAAGAAATCCTTTAAATAGAAAATTTTATCATTAAGGCCACTCCTGGGATTTTTCCAGTGCAGACTTGATTGGAAACAAGACTCCCTCACTCAGAGAAAAGGAATATCAATGGAAAAATCCTGAGGTAGCTAACTGGCAAAGGAGACAGAGAACTAGACTTGGGAGTCAGAAAGATCTGACTTCAATCCCTGACTCATATACTTATTAGCTGTATGACCCTAAGTGAGCCACTTAACTTCTTTTTGTTTGAATTTTCTCAGCTGTAAAATGAAGAGGGGTTGGACTTGATGGACTACAAGTTCTAGTGCAAGTGTCTAGTCCAATCCTTATCTAAGCAGGAATGCTCTCTACAAGATCTTTCAAAAGTGGTCTTCCAATTAATATATGAAGACCTCTAGTGACAGAGAATTCACTACTTCCCCATCTTTGCTGCTAACACTATCAGTTTTGGGTTTTCTTTGGTGGGGGAAGCCCTCACTGCTGCCTGCTCTTGACAATGGCCAGGGCTGCTGGAGAATAAAGCTACCCCCTCTGACCTTCCCCCATGGAGGGTTTGGTCAGTGGGCTGTTGGCCAAGAGGAGCACATCTTGTAAGGAAGCGCCTTGCTGCTCTCTACTCCACTGAGGGAATGCTACCCACTGGGGAGCTCTGTAACCAAGCCCAGGGGTGAGGGTTAGATGGAAAAGAATGGGAGAAAAGGGACACCCAGGCTTTCTATCCACCTTTGACCTCAGGCACAGAAGCCCAGCAGACTCATTCTCTGACTAGGTTGGGGGATGGTAGGGAAGGGTACTCTTTTAACAGGGAATCAGACAGGCCCCAAAGGAATTCAATCCAGACCAGAGCTAGAAGAGGAAAGGGGATAGAAAGACCATTATAATCTAGATCAGGAGCTTCTAAGAGCCTACAGAAATAAAGACAAGTCCTCAGGGACAGTGGCCATCATGGCATCCTGAGGATCTTAGTCAACACAGAATTCAGCTTTGAGCAAATCCTGCCTGTTTTACCAGACTCTGGAAAAGGAAGTCTGTCCACTCCCTCAGTCCATCCCCAGGAGCCAATCTGTCCTCTAAGAGGAGGGGACATTGAAGGTGCCCTTTCCTTAAAGGCCAGGCTTGAAGGCCTTCTCCTTCCCTTCTGGAATCTGGCTGTGAAGAGGAGAGTGGCACCTTCCCTAAATGGACACATGGACAGGTCCCCCCACCCATCACGCCTGAGAAGGTAACAGATGAGTGAAGAGACTCCAGGAAAAATGGAAAATCCCCCAAGTGACAGAGGATAGGCAGTAACCTCAGGAGACGACGCAAGACTTTTCTGGATGAATGACTCCAAGCCTAAGGCAATTCCCGGCTCCAGCTGGGAGGCGTCCTCTGTACTCTGGCTCTGCAGGGAAGGAAGGTCCAGGGCCCAGGCAGAGGGAGAGCAAGGGCACAGGGAAAGGGAAGAGGGAAGGAGAGATGAGAGGGAGAGACATAGAAAAAAGAGAGAAAGACGGACATACATTCCATGAACAGTTAGCCATTCCTCACATGGCCATGGTTCAAATCCAACAGTATGAAGTGTTTTGTTTGGAAATTCCAGGGAAGAATATTCATAGCTGACAATTATACAATACTTTATGGTTCACAAACAAAGCACTTTGAATCTTTACCTCATTTGATCCCTACAACAACTCTGTGAGGCAGAACTACATACTTACTATTTTCATTTTACAAATGAGGAAGTTAAAGCTCATTATACCTAATATTAATGTAAGGCTTTAGGTTTACAAACATGCTTTACAAATATTATTACTGTTTATTCTCTTATCATTCCTGGGAGGTATGTACTATACCCATTATTACAGGCAGGGAACTGAGTTAAATGATCTGTTCATAGACAAGGCAGCTAGTGTTGAAGGAAGACTTGCTGAACCCAAATCTTTCCTGACTCCAAGTCCAGACTCTGAGCAGGATGTAGTTGAGGAGGAGGAAGTCAGAGTGCCTAGTTCAGACCCAGAAGTGATTGGTAGGATTAAGTTAGTTGGAGTGGAAACCCTTATGAAGGTCCCAAGATCCATGCCTGATATCTATTAGAATAGCCCCAAGATCAAAGATTACATGGATAATCCAGCCAGCTTTGTTCCTATTCAATTATAAAAAAGGGGAAGGGTTCAGATCTCTTTCAAACAGCTTTCCTTACTGGTTTTTTTTTTCTTTTCTGGGAACAAAATTGGATTGATGGCATAGTTCAGTGAAAATGTTATTACTCAGGCTCAGTTAAAAGTTCAGGAAATTAACTCAGCTCCCTCCATTTTGGTTTCCTATCCTTGCTCCTCCCTCACGGATCACAAGAGCTGGAGACAATGAGATCATGATTGAGGGTAGGACCTAGACTCCTGAAATCCCGGGACACACTCCTTGTAAACCCACCCTCTGAATCCCTCTGGAGACCCTTCCAGGCCCATTCAAATGCCAGTAGTGCTCCTGGAGCCACTGCCCACTGCTATCTGAGATGTTTCCTCCCTATGACTCAGCTATAGCATCCTTCCTTTAACACTCACCTTGAACAACTCGAGCACCTCCCAGATACCCCTCCCCGTTAAAGCTAAGAAAGCAGATTGCCTCCCTTCTTGTCAAAGGATATTTGGCTCTCTGGGGACGGCCAAGGCTGAGATCATCCTCTACTCCCTACTCCATGATTATCATACATATCCAAGCTGCTCCAGGAGTCTAGCTGGTACTATCACAGCCTCAGTCCCACTCATAATCCCGGAGGGAACAGGGCTGCTGACAGGCCATCTCAAGAGTGGAGCCAGAACCAGGCCCTGCCCAGCACCAAGAACATAGTGCCACAGCTCACCCGAAACAACTGTCACTGAGAGCAGGGTGGACACAGGTGTGACAAGTCCAGTTGCCATTTTACTGTTCACACCTCTAGGACCAGATTTCCATTCAAATCATCATGAGGGCTTTCATCGCAACAACTATCATACCACCATCCAATCAGCTCCTTTGCCAAGAAGGCTGTCTCTGATAGAGATATTGAGCACTGCTTAGAAGGGCTCGGTACTACCTACCTCTTGCAATGTTGGTTCTAAACATTAGGGTTTACTTCTGGGGCTAAAGATACCCCAGAACATTCCAAGTTACACCAGTAACTTATCACAGAGCTTTGAGCATTAACTTCACACTATATTACTCCTCTTGGGGGAAAATCTTAAACCCTACTGTTCAAAGAAAGACAGCAAATGTTCTGTAATATGGCATAATAATACCAATTAACATTTCTCTAGTCCTTTATAGTTTACAAATCACTTTTCTCACAATCACCCTGTAAATTAGGTTGTCCAAATTGCTATCACTTTACAAATGGGGAAACCAAGTCCTAGAGAGAGGAAGAGCCTTTCCCAAGGTCAGACAGATAATAAGTATTAGAGGTGGAACTCAATCTTCTATTCTAATTTCCAGTCCAATCTTCTATTCTAATTTCCAGTCCAATATTCTGTTGAGGTTGAGGAATGATGAGTTATTTTAAAATTCTGCTTAATAGAGACATACTACATATCCCATACGTGGATCAGTAACCTTTAAGGAATTAAAACAGCTACATTAACTGCACACAAAATCTAGATAGAGCAAGATTTAATCTTCCTTCAGGTATTTAGACATCTTTAAGAGAAACGCATGAGCCAGATAAACCCAGGATAGGTTTAAACACAGAAACCTAAACAGGAAGACAGTATACTTTGAACATGGAGTTGGAAAGCTACATATACATTACATATTCAAGGCTACAACACTTATTAGTTGCCCTTGGGCAAGTCTCTTCATCTGAGCTTCCATTAAAAAATGAATATAACAACATTTGTATTATCTACCTCTGAGAACTGTTATGATGTTCAATTGTCATGAGGGCTAAAACTATACAATTTACTGTTCACACCTCTAGGACCAGATTTCCATTCAAATCAATCATAAGGGCCTTTATCACAACAACTCTCATACCACCATCCAATCAGCCCCTTTGCCCAAGAAGGCTCTCTCTGATAGAGATATTGAGAATTGCTTAGAAGGGCTCAGCATGACCTACCTCTTGTAATGTTGGTTCTAAGCATTAGGGTTTACCTCGGGCTGAAGATACCCCAGAACATTCCAAGTTAACATCACAGAGCTATACAAATGGAAGCTGTTATTATTTTTGGTTATTGAAAGTCAACTATGTTTGTATAATGATACATAGTAATCTTGCTAGATTTTAGAGAGAAAATGCCTTTTATATAACAAATATAGGTAAATATTTTTTAGAATTTGTTATAAAAAATGCTTAGAATATCACCTTGGAGTTATAAGTATGGGTTATAAAAATCCGATCTTTTTCTCCTTTTTAATAGAGAAATTTATACTTGTGCTCTGAAAAGTTAGGATATATGGGTAACTCCCCACCTCATAGACTTGTAGCACATTCTTACTGGCTATTTTTATCATGAATTTTTTACAATAACAGGCGTTAAAGAGTTTATTGGCTATGTTAGTTAATAGAGTTTTCTTGCTAAGTAGAATGTTTGAACAACAGAGGACTTATTGTACTTCTTCTTGGCCCTAAAATTGCTTCTTTCAAGCTTCAACAACTCTCCCCCACACCAACTCTAGAATCTCATGTTCCGACATCAAGTAAATGAATATAAGGTCCCTGACTCTATCCTACTATGGGGCAGAGAATAAATGCAATAACAAATATGTAAATCAAACCCAATTCCCACACCCCACCCTTCTTTATGAAGCCTAAGGCTATAGGACTCACCTCATTAGCTTTCTCAGGGGTCCCTTTAGGGGTTCCTTCTTCATGCTTGGGGGAGGATGAGGCTGGTGAGGAAGGCAGCCTCCGCTCACGTTCCCAGTCACGATCCCTATGGATCAGTTTGCTATTGGGCTCCTTCAGTGTCCTCTTGAGTTCATTGATGCTTGCCTGGTGTTTCAGCAGTACATCCTCTGGTTTATCTAAGAACTTGGGATGAAGAAAGTGAGTTAAAAAAGAAAATATCCTCTGAACCACACTAATTTTCCATCCCAAAAGCAAGAAACAAGGGACAGGGAAGACTGGAAAAGTCAGAAGCTATAAGTCTCTGTGCCTATCCCCTGAGATGCTCATGCTCTCTGAGTATGTGTGAGGAGGAAATAAGGAAGGATTCATGTGAACTGTGCTCCATGCTTGGAATATTGTCTATTTTCATCCTTTCCTTCAAGTCTTAGCTCTTCCTCTATGAAGCATTCCCTGATCCTCTCAATTGAAAAGGATACCTCCTTTCTCAAACAGAACTTACTTCTGTAGTTACACTTTCCCATGATTATAACAGATACTTGCACAGCCATACCTCAGTTAGATTGTAAACTCCTTGAGGAAATGGTCTATGCCATTTTTCAAATATGCATCCTCTGTGCCACGTGCTTCTAAGAGCCTTTTAAATCAAGTTATCAGAAGTAGGGAATGCCAACTCCAGCACTGAGGCCTGAGCCCAGTAGTTCGGGAAAGAAAAGGCCAAGGCATCTGACCACAGGCTGGTTTCAGTGAGGTGGAAAGCAGTTACCTGCCTGCTACAGGGTGGAACCTGGGGAAGAGAAGCAATTTACATTTATTTTCCATATCCTCAGGAGGTCTCATTCATCACAATCCTACTTCACTGGTTCCAAAAAAAAAAAAAAGTCAGCAGATTCCTTTGAGAAACAATCACAAGATCACAGACCTAGGGATCTGGCCTGAAAATATAGCTAGAAAAAGCCTCTAGAGTTAGCCTCTGGAGCCACGGAAATATACAATCAAGGAAGATAATAGTGATTAGTCTATGTTTAGGTGGCACTTTATAATAATAAAAAAGTGCTTCATATACAGTACTTACACAGTACTGAATCTGGTCCACACAACAAAGGGAGGACTTATTACTACCACCATTAATGGTCTCCTTTTACAGATGAGTAATCAGACTCAAATAACAGAAAAGTAAAATGACTTGGCCAAAGTCACATAGGATGGAAATGAAAATCAAACACAGAACTTCTGACTCCAACTCCAGATCACAATCTATAAACACTGACTCTTCAGCTACTAGAAGTAGAAAGGAAAAGTGGGCTCCCTGGGAACAAAAGTGACCTGCCTCAATGCTTCTGCCTTTCCACAGTGAGCCTGCTGCCTCCATCCCAGAGTTGGCACATTTGACAGTAATGGGGAATCCTCGGAAAATAAAACGCCTTGGTCATACTCATATCTCCTAGCTCTTCCCTCTACCATGGGACAGGACTCCTATACCAGGCAGGGTAATGTATAGTAGGGATCTGGCAGCCAGCTGAACCCATGGGGCTTTGGGTACCTGAGGCCTCTGTAGGAGAATGGGGATCATATATTCCCTCCCCTTCTAGCATCTTCAAACTTAACCTTTCCCAAGACAGCCAAAAGACAAACATACTTTGGCAATGAACACACTATGAAGGGACTGGGTTTGGATGACAAGCAGGAGAACAGCTGGTTTTGGTTGGGAAAATAGGAAGAGGAATGAGAAAAGGATAAAATGAAAGAAGGAAGAAAAAGAGAAAGGAAGAAGAAAGATAAAGAAAAACAAGGAAAATAAGGAAAATAAGAAAAAGAAAGAGGAAGAAGAGAGAGAAAGAAATAGATAAAACAAAGGAAGAGGGAGAGAACTGTACTGAGGAATAAACTTATAAGGCCAGAAAGCAGGCAGACAGCACAATGGGCCCCCTTTCCCAGGAAAATGGATGACTTCCCAATGTGAGGGCAAAGATGAGGGCCAGCGATGGCAGGTGGGGATGTCCTGAAATGAGAAGACATGGGCCTGAGAGGAAGGCAGAATGGCACATGGCGGATGGTAGGGGCAGACAGCGGACCAGAAGGAGCAGATGAGAATGATGCAGTCAGTACCTCCTGTTTGTGTCTCGGCGTGGTTTCCTGCTCCGGCTAGCAGTACATGGTGAGGGAGGAACCAGCAGGGTCAGTAGAGGGATTACATTAGAGTCTAATGATTAGGCACATCTAGATTGAGGTCCAGTGGGATGGTGAGACAGGCAGGGGAAGGGAACTACATCACTGGAAAGAACCTTAAGCTGGGGCTACCAGCAATGTTACTGGGTGGATCGAGTGAGAAGCATGTTCATTTACTCATAAACGTTATGTCAGTATGCACATACAGCTGTGGTATGTGTGTATGTTCAAGAGGCATGTATATATACAGATGTGTGTGCTTGAAGAGCTAGGTTGTTTCATATATGTGTGTATATTGTGAACACACTATGTTCTCTGTCTGAATCAAAGTATGCGTGTATGCATGTGAAGTCTCACTACAAACTAACAGACGTAGGCTCTTAGGCACCCACAAGCATAGGCCTCTTCTCTGAGTCAACCAGAGAAAGGTCACATCCTTAGGCCACTGCGGAAGGGCTTGGTATTAAGTCACAGGACAACACAGATCTCCTGCCTTGATAAATAGTCTTGCCTCATGGCTGCCCCCAAAGGGTATCACCCTCCTTGGCCACCAGCTTCAGTTTGTGGCTGCTTTGGGGAAAATGCAATAATACACCTGTTTGGAATGGTGGCAGCAGGCAGATGTGGCCTCTGAGGACCCTTCCCTGAAAGGCTGTGCCCATGTGGGCACAGTTCCAGGCAAGGCCTATTCAAGTCTGAGAAAGCCATGCCTATGGTCCCAGTAATCCAGCTATGGGTATCAGACAACAGTGATGCCATCACAGAATCTGTGTGGGCAGGTCAGGGTTGTATGACAAGGTGCCATTTCTAGTTTAACCTTTATAGCCTTTTTTAAAAAATGCAAATAGTGCTAATTATATGGTTTTATTTCAAGTTTTAGTCCTTATTTGTATATATTTATTAAGCTTGACATTAAAGTTTAGAACCAAAAATAGCAACTTTCTCAAAATATATTACATTTAAGCTATTGTAAGCATATAAATATAATGGTTTAGGTGTGTTTTCTTGGCAGAGATGTCAATGTGTTAGGTGTGTAGAGAGGCCTCTTCATGCATGGGGTTATGGATGTCAATATCTGGAAGTATGGCCATGCAGAGAATATGCCAGGAAAATGGGGGCCTACATACTTTGTGAATTTTGTATATGGGCACATGACAGCCCCTCTCCTTTCTCAAGGGCACAGATCTGTATGGGAACAATCATATACATGGACTACCCTCAAGCAAAGCTGTACCTTGATGGAGGGAGGGAACTAGTTCATCCTGCCTTTCATGAGGAAACAGAAAAGGCAGAAGCTGGGGTGCACACACGTCACACCCGAGATACGAGCTAAGACCATTGGCCTCCACAAATCAAAGTTGAGGATACTTGGATACCTAGTATGTATTTCAAGTACTCCTATCTGTAGGGATGGGGAAGCCCAAGGGTCTCTGGCACTCAGGGGTGGAGAAAAAGGCTCAAAAGTCTCATACCTTCAGTTCCTTAATCTTGGTGGGGGTCCGGAGCTCTCCATCCTCTGTCTCTGACTTTCTCCTACCACCACCATAGTCTCTGTCTTCTTCAGACTTCTCAGCCTCTGACCCCACATCATGATTTTCACTGACAGAGGCTGGACGAGAAAATTCTGCTGGAGGATGATGGCAGGGAGGTAAAGAAGGGAGAATGCACCAGGACAAAAGGTCAGGACTCCTAAAGCTCCCAGGTAAGGGGGCTAGGCACACCCTAAAGACACCCTGCCCACTGCCCACTCCATTAATCTAGTCAATTCTGGAACTCAACTGGGTTGTCTTACCCAGGCCAGGATAGTTATCTTGTTAATGGCCCTGCCCCTCCCTTTCTACCTTTTTTCTCAGGGAATAATAATCAATTCAACCTTAGTACAGCTTTTGGGAAGGGCGGGACAGCTTACTGCCCCAAAACTCCATTCAGAATCACATGCCTGTGATTCTGACTGCCTAGATGAGGCATTATAAATTTGAGGTCCATGAACTTTCTGAATTTTTTTTTTATTTATAACCATTTTTCAATATGGTTTCCTTTGAAATCCCATGGTTTTTTTTTATTTCATGCATTTTAAAGATAATCCTAAGAAGGGGTCTGGGTGTGCTGGTGCACACCTGTAATCTCTGCCAGTGGGCAGGGCTGAGGCGGGAAGTTGAGCTCAGGTTTGTGCCCTCACCTGGGCACCAATATAGTAAGACCCTAGCCTAGAGGAGCATGGGGCAAGGAGGGATGAACCAGTCTAGGTTAGAAAAGGAGCAGGTCAAATTTTCTAGGCCAGTCAGCAGGGGATGACTCCTGTGAGTGACTATGGTAAGCCCAGGAAGATTAGATAAAGAATCCTAGTCACCAAAAAACGGGGAGAAGGCTATAGGTTTCACCAACTCGCCAAAGGGGTCCATGACACAAGATAGCTCAAAAAGCCCTTTGTTGTGGTTGTTCAGTCATATCCAATTTCATGATCCCACCTGGAATTTTCTTGGCAAATATACTGGGGTGGTTTGCCTTTTCCTTCTCTAGCTCATCTTACAGATGAGGAAACTGAGGCAAACAGGAATGAGTGACTGTCTCGAAGCTCTGTGACTGAGGCCACATTTGAACTCAGGTCTTTCTGATTCCAGTCCCAGTATTCTACCCCCTTTGCCACTGAGCCGCCCCAAGAACCCCTAGCCTAGACCAAAGTTCCTTTCTTTGGGCACCACACCCAGTTATCTCTCTCATGCCCACCCACATTATTCCTGTCCAACTCTACCCTCCCCAGTGTGCCAGCCTATATCTTTCCAGGTTGATCATACATTGCTCACTATGATACACTCTATGTTCCAGCTAAATGAGCCTATTTGCTGTAAAAAAGATTTATATCTTCATGCCTCTGCACAGGCCATCCTCAATGCCAGGAATGCCCTTTTCTCACTTTTGCCTCTTAGAACCACTAGATCCCTTCAAGATTCAGTATCTTGGGTGTCAATCACCTGATAATCAGTCCCAGAGTTTTCTTTGGAACAGAGAGTCCCCAGGGGTGACCAAAGAGCTTCCCCAGCCCAAAAAACTATAATGTACTCTAATGCATACATGAGGAGCAATGGGATCCTTCTTGGGTTAGGCTGGTACCACCAACTAACTACCCACCCCTCATTCAGATGCCCAACTGCCTCCCAAGTTTGGTGCATACCTCCATCGAGGCTTCGAGACATGGTGTACCGTTTGCTGGAAGAACGCTCAAAGAAGGGCGCAGGTCTGTCAATGAGGGCACTGGCCTGTCGGGTTTGTGCCTGTGTCCTCCCACTGTAGCGGAACTTGGAGCCCATCACCAGGAAGCCCTTGGGTGGTGGTTCAGGAGATACCAGCCTGTATTGGGAGCATGGGTTAGGGTTGGGAGGGTACAAGGGTAGGAAGAAGAGCCCAAAGTTACAAAGAGACAAGTATTTCTATCATGTTATATTCTAATTACCTCTGCCTGTATATATAAAATCCTAAAAAGTTCCATAAAAGGATCATACCTTATCTAAATTTTGTCTTTCATGCAATAAAGAGCTCAGTGCTCTGTATCCAGCAGACACTTAATCCTAAAACCTCTCGACTGGAGCAAAATTTAGCAGAATTGTTTAGCTTAGCTTTTCCAAAGCCCATCTGAGGGAAATGATGCTCCCAGAATACAATTTTAAGGCTAATAATTTCCTGTCAAATATTAAACATGAAATTATGTGAATATCCAAAAATATAACTTGATGGAAACTAGGTCAAATTTCTTCTACTTCACCCCAGAATTTTCCTGAGTCTTCCAAGGTCACATAGGGGAGAACTACATTCTGAAGCCCTTATAACCAGCTTGTAAAGGTGCATGAATATATTTTTAAGCTCTGCCACTACCCAGTGTTCTGCAGCCAAATGAGTCTATTAAGCACTGACTTAATCTAGCCTCTTCATTTAGAAGGAAGGAAAGTGAGGTCCAAAGTGGGAAAAGGAATATGCCCAAGGTCAACAGCAGAGGCAGGAAATGAACCTGGACCTCCCAACTCCCAGGTTCAGCTGGCTTTGTCTCCCTGAATCAATGTAAGGGACACTTGCATTTGGCCTGTAGATCCTTCCATCCCTTAAGGCAAAGGGAAGGACAGAGGCCCTTTCCTGGATCCATCAAAGTCTTGGTTTTCATCTGCCCCATCCTGCCTCTACCCTGCCTAGTGATATCCTGCTCACCTGAAGAACGTGTGATGTTCAATGCAGACCTTCCAAAGTCTCTTGGCTGACCGGTGGTTGGGGAGCTTAAAGCCGATGGTACTCTCAAACTGCTCATACTAGGACAGCAGAGGAGGCAGGATGAGTGTCATGGCCCTGACCCACTCTCCCGACCCTTTTCTCCCCTTATCAGACCCTCTTTCTCCCACATCTTCTCTCTCCACTTAGCCACACTCTGACCCCATGTGTCTGGGACCTACTTTCTCTAGGGAATCTTCTCTACTATTCCTTTCAGGGAAAAGAACTGGGAAAGTTTAGCCTAGAGAAGAAAATGGGGGAAAGGATGGGGAAACCAATCATTGTCTTCAAGTATCTGAAGGACCCTCACAGGAAAGGTGGGGTTACACTTCTGCTTGGTCCCAAAGGGAAGCATACAATGTGTAAGCTGCAGAAAGGCAGATTTCAGAGGGACTCTAACAACTTGAGCTGGGTCAAAAGCGGGGAGGACTCAGAATAGTGAGTTCTCCAGCAATAAAGATACTCACATACAGGTCAAATGGCCACTTACTAGGAAAGCTGGGGAGAAAATTCTGGCTCAGGTAAGGGTTAGAGTATCTGCCCTCTGAGGTCCCTTCTAGGTCAGATTTCATGAAATAAAGTCAAGGGTAGAGAAGCTCACCTCCCCTGGACGTATTTTGATGTAGAAATTACTCCTTTTATATGAGATCTTAAGGATCTTGGGCCAGGCAAATCGGTTGATCCGCAGACGGTCTCTGTAGATCAGCAGGCCATTAGCACAGACTCCAAGCATGATGTCAATACCTTCTGAGTCCTAGGAGAGGAGAGGAGAAGAGAAATGAGAAAGAGAAATAAGGTAAGAGAGGTAAGGAAGGAGGAGTAAAGTGAGACCAGCCATCAGACCCTGGGCCACATAGGGTGCTGTATATAGGGTGCTTTGGGTATATGATATAGGGTACTTTGGGTATAAGTTATGCCTGGAGAATCCAGCCTCAGCCTATCTGCCCCAGAGATACTTAGAAAGGTAAGGGCAGCTTGTTGGGGAATCCTCCTGTCCTTAATTCTATTGGAGGGGGCCCAAGGTACCAGACAGAAGGTATCTCTGGCTCTAAAGGAGCAAGGCCAAAGTTCACAGGGCACACCATGTGGCAGGCATCTGGTCCATAAGCAGTGCCTGGGAAGATGCCTGTATGCAGAAGAACCATTGTACCTCAAAATTCGAAGACCTGGGTTTATTATCCATTCAGGGCATATAGGTCAAGCAAGAAGAAACCCTAAGCATACCCTGAAGCCGATTCCAACCGAAGAAGGCTAAGTCCAGCTCAGTAAAAAGTCCAGCCTAATCCTACCTTGGTCAGGTGCTAAGACTAGTCCCAATCCCCTTTCTTTCTCATTCAGACAATTATACTACCCTCCAAAACACTCTCTCTGCTCCTAGCTACTAAGCCATCCTTATTGAGTTTTCTAAAGCCCAGCTCTTTTCACATCATTGCTCAAAATCTTTCAATTGTTTCCAATTGCCCACAGAATCAAATCCAAATTCCTTGGCTTGGTATTCTAGCTGCAATATAGATTTCCAGTCACATCTCCCACTAAATTCCCTTCATGGCTCCTGAATTCCAGAGGGGTTCCCTCTGAAGCAAATTCTCCATGTTTCAGTCTCAGAGCCTTTGCTCATGATATTCTCCTCCCTGTCTCCCTCTCTGCTTATCTAAATCTTACTCAAATGTCTTCCCCTTCAGAAAACCTCCTCTGGTCTCATTAAGCTCAACAAATCTCCCTGAAATCTGCAACTTTAACTGTCTATACCATTCACCTGCACCACAGAGGGCAGAAACCAAATCTTAGCTTTCTCTGTGAAGGGGGAGGTTAACTCCTTCCTGATGACTGTACTGGTCAGGCAAGTTCTGGGATGCTAATTCCTAAGCCCTAAATAGTGAGTACCTCATTACTCAGCCTTCAGTGGGTACCTTGGCATGATGTAGGTCCACTCCATACATAGACAGCTTCTTGGCATTCTCAAGGAAGTGGATTTCAGCTTCTCCAGGAGTCATGCCCCTGTCAGGAAAGAGGGCTAGCAGTGAGCAGGGAAAGGCCAAGGCCTGAGAGAAGTGACAATACAGGCCACACCTTGAACGTCGTGCTCAGCTCAGGGGCGACAGTTCACAAACTACAATGACAGTCTGAATGAAGCATATCCAGAAAAGAATAACTAAGGTGGGCAGTACCCTGGAGGCCATGTCTTACAAAGAATGGTTGAAGGAATAAAAGAAAATCTATTTTGGAAAAGAAAAAACCTCAGGGACCCCAGGAAAGCTGTCTTCAAATATCTGAAGGGCTATCACACATAAGAAACATCACATTTGTACTGCTTGGTCACAGGGGACGGTTCTAAGAGCAATGTATATACCTTAAAAGGAAAAAACCTCACCCAGTGGAAGGAATTAAGCCTTTATAATCAGGACTGCTTACACAACACTAGCAACAATGTGAGAAGAATAACAAAAAATTCCAAACGAATGCAGTGTAATTATGACAATCGGGCTTGGCCCTAAAGATGAGATGAGAATACTCCACCCACCCTCCCTCCCTTTTCTGCAGAGGCATGTGTAGAATATTGACTTGTTGGTTAGTTTTAAGATTTTTTTTCCTTTATTCTTCTTTGTTATAAGGAATGGCTTTGTGAGAGGAGGGGTAAGAGAGAAGAATACACGAGAAAATGAGTATGACGGAAAAACAAAAGATATCAATCATTTTTTCCAAAAAATAGATATGTTGCATGTTTCACTTTTTTTGTTATCACCAATAATGTTGCTATGAATACCTTGGTAGATATAGGCTTTTGCTTGTTGTCAATAACTTTCTAAGTCCCAAAAATGGATTCTCTGAGTCACAGGGTAAGAATATTTATTAATGTTCTTGCCTAATTGCAAACTGTTTTCTAGAAGGGTTAAACTAATTTACAGATCCTCCAGTAGTGTCTTTGAATACCTGTCTTCCCATCACCTCTCCAACAATGAGTTTTTACATTTTTTTAAAGTATATTTATGAGCTTAGTAGTTGTGAAGGGACATTTTAGGGTTTTATTTCCAAGATTATTTGAATTTTTTTGAGCTGATAACTGGTAATTTGTGTTTCTTCTTTTGAAAACTGCTCCTAATCCTTGGAATATTTATTTGTCTATTGAGGAATACTGTTTTTGTGAATTTGGATATCAGATTTTTATCAGCTATTAAATAAAAGATTTCTTTTAATCAATCTGTATCTGATTCTCTGCTTGTGGCTACAACAATTTGTATAAAAATGCTTTCAATTTTTATGACTGTTTACTTAGATCTTGAGAATCTCTTCTATCCTATATATGGTTACTAATTTTTCCCCTCTCCACAACTCTTTCCTCTCCCATAATTTTGGAATAGTGTGACTTTTTATATTTACTTTAATCATTTGGAATTTTTTGTGGTATAGACATAAGATGATAATCAACATGTACTTTTTGCCAGACTGCTTCCCTTTTATTCAAGAGGTTCTCTTTGATCTGAGTCACTTCGGTGAATGCCGTCCAAGAGGCTGGGGGCTGGCAATTCCCTTACAATTCATGTTCTTGGATTTATCAGATACTAGACTACTATTGGCATTGTTTCTAGGTCTGGCTATTTTAGCATCTATTAACTTTTTTTTTTTTTTACCATTTATTAACTTTTCTGCTTTTGAAATCCAGCATGAGAGAGCTATTATAATTACTGCTTTCCCATAGGATCTAATAGCACTAAGTTTCCCTTACTCATTCCTTTTTGTAATTCTAGGGTTAGGGATTAAATCTAAGACTTCATTGGTATAGTGAACTCCCAGATTAGGGAATTCCCTCTATCAGTGTAGATTGGCAGCTTCTCTGCAATTTACAGTTTTAAGAGTTAGTTGCCTAGAGCACTTTGAGAGACTAAGTCATTTTGACTTTTATAAATATACAAATTAAAAATAAAGGACATATGAAGAAAACATGGTATCTGCATCCTGAGTATGAACTGATAAGTAGAAGTATGTATGTACAGAATAAGTTTCTATATATATATATATATATATATATATATATATACCTATTTGTGTCTAATGATAGCCATCTCTAGAGTGAGGTAGGGGAGAGGAAAGAAAAAAGGGGGAAAAAAGAAATTTATATGATACCTTTATTATATATTTAAAAGGGAACAGCAAGTGGCACATAATGGATTTCAATTTCATGTGCAATTATCTTTTTTATTATGCTGTGTTATGGAAATACTTATTTTATTTCATAAATTAAAAATAATTTTTTTTAAAAATAGAAAAAAAGTTAAATAATCCTGTAGTTGTATTCATCCAATTCTTTACAAATGTCCAGCGATTGAAAAATTGCTAAATAAATTACGGTATATGAATGTAATGGAATATTCTTACACCATAAGAAATGATGAGCTTAAAGAATTCAATGGGAGAAGCAAAAGGTGACATATTTGAAACATGGTAGAAAATGCAGATTAGTCTTCTAAGCCATGCTTAAACACAGCTTTTTGTTTTTTGAGACAATCAGGGATAAGTGACATAACTAGTAAGTGTCTAAGGCCATATTGGAAGTCAAGTCCTCCTGACTCCAGGGCTAGTGCTCTATCCACTGTGCCAACTAACTTTTCCTTAAATATGATTTTGGCAGATGTAGAAGAGACTGTGACAACTATAGAAACTGATGAAGAGGTATATAAATCACTCAAGCAGAAAAGTCCAATGCCATCTTGTCCATGGTGATGGTATTTTTGAGTAGCATCTCCATTGGGACTTGGCTGAAGCTAAGAATTTCCTCTTCAAAGATAATGTTGAAAGGAGAAGTTTGTAATACTTTTTTTTCCTCTACTCTTTACCACACTGCCAAAGGGGTCTACAGAGCAAAAAAAGGTTCAGACCTATGATCTATTCTAGAGTGAATTCCTGCATAAGGTAAGGAATTAGATTGGCACAAGCTCAGAGCTTGATGTCAATCATCTTCCTAGTCCTAGGAGAAGATAGGAGAAATGGGAAAGGGAGTAAGGGAGATAGAGGAGGTAAGAGAAATGAGTAATTAGAGAGAAACACAGAGTATAGTGCAGAAAGCACTGAACTTGGGAGTCAGAGGGCCAGCTTGGATGCTTACTGGTTGGCAATCCCTTGCCCTCTCCGGAGGTCACTCCTAACTCAGATGTCTGACTATTCTACAACCTTCCCCACAAGGTCACAGAGCTGGTAAGTGATGGGGCAAAAGCAGAGAGCACAGCTCCCCGGGCTCCCAGATGAGAGAGTGGGTTATGGCAGCTTACCTGTATGTCTTGTGCAGCTCCATGATTCTCTCCTCCAGCTCTTTGGTCTGGTTGGGGGCAAACCGGAGCTCACTGACATAGTTGCCCACATGTTCCTCGGCATCAAAGTCCCCCAGCTCAGCCTGGACGGCATAGGAGCCCAGCAACGCATGCGTGACAAAGGAGCAGGGCAGCCGGCCAGTGATGATATCTGCCCTCAGCTGAAGGCACAGGTAGTATCTGTGGGTAGCAGGAAGAATGTGCTATGGAGGTGTGATGTCCTTGCACAGAGATTCAGAACAGGGGGAGCTCTAAGTAACAAAGTCATGGCATGGGGTATTCTAGGGTGAAGGCAGCCTTCCAGGTGCCCCCAGGATAATCCCAGACATAGCCAGATGGACTCTCAGAGCCAAGAAAGGTCAAGTCCATTTAAGTCCAGACAGAAGGCCATGTCTTTACTCACTACCCAGGACCTCCTAACTACCTCAGGGACGCAGAATGTTATAGCTGGAGCAGACCAGAGACAATATCTTCCCTGAACTTTTCATTTCTAGGTGAGACCCAGAGAGGGAAAGAGATTTACTCAAGGTCTGATAGCAATTAGTGGTAGCCCAGAGCACCGTTTTCCTGACACTTTCTACCACAGCCCATCTCTAGTCTCTCTTAATCACCTCCAATCAGTTTATTTCCTATTCTTCACATTAGCTCATCTGTACCAGGACTTCCTCTTTCTTACTGCTTGCCTCTGATCAGAGGTCCCTGATAGTTCTTTACCCAGAAGGGCTTAGTTCCTGGAAGACGTCAATAAATCAAAATTTGTCAATGAATTAAATGGGAAAATGACCACCAAGCGATTTGCAAACCTTCAAGTACTATATTGATGTCAACATGACACAGTGGCCAGAGCGTTGGACTTAGAGTTGGAATGGTCTGGATTCAAATTCTGTCCCAGACCCTTACAAGCTTTGTATCTGAACAAATTACTTACCCTAGATTTCTTCAGCTGCAAATCAAAGATAATAGCACCTGTTTCACAGAGTTGTTTTGAGGATCAAGAGAGATAATGTAACTAAATGGCTTGGCAAAACTTAAGAGTGCTGCATCAATGTCATCTCTCCAAGCTCTATACGTGAGGCGCTAATAATAGCAAAAATAGCTAGCATTTACATCGTGTATTAAGATTGGCAAAGTGCTTTCCACATGGTATCTCACTTGTTGACCACAACAGCCTGGGAAGCAGATGCTATTGCTGTCCTCATGTACAGATGAGGACACTAACTGAGGCTGAAAAGGCTTACGTGACTTGCCCAGAATCACTCAGTTAACAAAGATCAAGGTCGTACTTCACCCACTATGTCAACCAGCTGTCCCCAAGATACAAGCGCCATAGTTTTGGGGCCCAAACTCCTCTGCTGCTATCCTCAGGTTGGGGCAAGTGACTCTGAAGGTGGTATGACAAAGTCAAAGTTATGGTGGTTACTCTCATATGGGATAACGAGCTAACACAGAATTAACTCCAGTCTCCTTTGTGATACTGTCTCGCCAACAGGGGACCCTGTAGGTGCCAAGGACCCAGATAGGAACGTGGATGGCTCAGTGTAGCCCCTCTGCTCAAAATGACTCACAGCCCACAGCTCTGACCCTGTTAAAGGGTCAGTAAATGAACCTGAGGGGTAGTCGTCAGCACAGTTCAAACGCTGGCTGAGTACTAGAAGCTGGACTTGTATCTTTGAAACCTAAAGTTCAGGGTCAGACACTCACTTAGCTGTATGACTGAGCAAATCAATTAACCTCAGAGTCTTATTTTCCTTATCTGTGAGGAGGGTTTGGACTCAAGGACTGCTAAGGTCTCTTCCAGTTCTAAATGGATGATCCTATGGGTCCATATGGTTCCGAGGCCAGAAGGGACTGAGAAAGAGCTTAGGCAAGCCTGGCTAACTCATTTACAAATGGGGAAACTGAGGCCTAGAATGATCAAGGAGCAATGAGGCTATGGCTAGATGATTTATTCCCCAGGAACTCCAATTCCCTTGATGTCCCTCTGGCCCTTATTCTGCTTCCCATCTCCTGCCAAGGTAAATGAGTCATTATCTAAAGGCACACAACAGCACCAGACTTGATGTTAGAGGAACTGGGTTTAAGTTTTGACTTACACACTTAATAGCTGTATGAACTTGGACAAGTCCCTTCCTCTCCCTGGCTGCTATGTTAACTCCACTCTAAAATAAGGAGGTTAAACCAGATGTTCTTTAGGGTCCTTTCTAGCTCTGACATTCTGAGACTATGAGTTCCCCTGTGATGAGCACCCCTCACTTAAACAGTCTGCCTCTGTCCATCTTGCTCTCATCTGGACAGTCAATTTTCCTTGAGCATTTCTACCTCCACAAACTGACACATCCACAATTGGTTCCCATGTAAGAACAATGACACTCATGGTCACAAGACCACGGGGCCACATGCATCCCCTCCCACACATATCCATCCATCCAGGCTGTGGGCTCATGTATGTAAACAAAGGTTTGCTCCTAGCCAGTTGTCTCTGGGACTGCCCAAGAAAGACCACCTGACCTCTCACCTTGTGATGTCTTCTGTGAGCTGGGCTGGGTCCGGAGGATAGAATTTGACTGTGAAGGCAAAATTCCAGGGGCCACCTGCAGAGAGGAGACAAGCAGAAATCAGCAATGTCCCCATTACTGTGCCCTCATGTGTATCGTGCCACAGCAACCTAATTAGGAAGGCAGGGTAGGACTTTGTTATTCCCATTTTACAGATGTGAGAACTGAGAACAAGAGGTATTTGTTCAACATCATGCAGGAATAAACTGGAGTATATCAAGAAAGGGGAGATCAGTATGGGGAGGGGACTAAAAATCAAGCTGAAGGAGGACCAGATGAAGGAACCAAGGATGTCCATTCCTGGAAAAGAGAAGGCTTAAGTGAAATGGAACTGTTGTCTGATAGTATATGATGTGCTGTCATAGGGAAGAGACATACATGGCTCCTGAGAGCAGTGTGACAAAGCTTCATGGAAACATATTTCAATCCAATATAAGGAAGATCATTCTAATGATCAAAACTGTCCAATCATGAAACTGACTACTTCAGAGGATATTGAGTTTCACATCACTAGAGATGTACAGTCAGAGCCTACCTGAGTACCTGTTAATATGGCATACTATTAGAGAAATAGTATTAGACTTGGAGTTAGGAGATCTGGGTTTGAATCCCAGCTTTGATACCTACTTGCTATATGAAATTAGGCAAATCAGTTCCCCTCCTGAGCCCCTCACCTGTAAAAATATCACTTGTATTATATACTTTACTGGGTTACTTGTGGTGAAAATGCTTTGTAAACCTTAGAGTGCTACAGAAATGTGAATGAATAATATTATTATTATTAGAAATACCATAGAAGGAATGCTTGAGGATGGAGTAGATAACTTTTAAGATTCCTTCCAATTTTAAGACTCAAGGAATCCTGTCTCCTTCATGAAACCATCTCTAATAGCTGCATCTCCCCTCAGTGACTCCCTCTCACACCTCAGGCTTAGAAATGAATTCTCTGCTGTTGTGTCTTGTACTCCAGCCCAAGCATTTTTGAACTGTGATGTTTTCTTAGCTAGGATGGGGTGTCTCCGAAGTAGTTAGGAGCCCCAAGTAGGACCAATAGACAGGCTGAAATAAATCTCTTTGGACCACAGAAACCAAAAAGAACAATCCTTCCAAACTCCCCCAACCCCCATCCATGAGTGATAGCTAACATCTCCTGCCTGTCTCCCAGTTGTCATGGAAACAAGCTCAGCTACAGCTCCTCAGCCAAAGGAGTGGGGAGCTAGGGGGCTTATTTCTCCACAAAATGAGAAGCTAGAGGTGGGGAGAAAAGAGGGCACAGGAATTTTTCCACCAAGCCCACCCATCCCCTCTCACTCAGTAGGGCCTCCCTCGCCCCATCTGTCCAAAGACAGGCTGGCCTAGCCCCTACAATATGGCTACTCCCTCTGGACTAAGGGGGTTCTGGCTCCCAGCTCTTTCCCAGACTACAGATTCATAGAATATTCAGAAGGGGCTTTAGAGATCACCTATTCCAGTAATTACAGAAAAACTAAGTCTCAGAGAGGGGACATGATTCGTCCAGTCACACAGACAAATAGCTGAGATAGGAACTGAATGCGTATCTTCTAACCCTAATTTTGAGGCTCTTTTTACCATCAGCCTCTATCCTGTGCCATGTAGTGGAACAGCCCTAGCCAGAAGTGGGGAACTGGTGGCTTCATGGCCACACGTGGCCCTCTAGGCCCTCAAGTGCAGCCCTTTGATGAAATCTAAACTCCATAATTCAGTCAAAGGGCCATACTTGAGGATCTAGAAGACCACATGTGGCCTTGAGGCTGCCGATTCCCCTCCCCTGTGGATGGAGAATGAGAAGACCTGAGTTTTCATCCTAATTTCCACAATTTGTCATGTGACCTTGGGTAAATGTCTTACCATCTTTGGGCCTTTCTCTTCTGTAAAATAAGAAAGTAGGCCAGATGATGATGTCTAAGCCTCTGGCAGTCTGTGCTTTAAGGATGACTTTGATTTCTCCCTGGTGGAACTAGAGTGTCGCCTGCCTCCACGCATAACAAAGACAATAACAAGAGTTCTCACTTGCATCGTGTTTTAAAATCTGCAAATCACTTTCCTCCCCGTAATCCAATGAGGCAAGAAGCAAGTATGATTATTTGAGTTTTATAGATGAGAGAGCCAAGTCTCAGAAAAGGGAACTGATTTGTCCAGGACCATTTCTATTAGGAAGGAGGGATGGAACTAGGATCTGAACTCAGAACTGACCCCCAGACTAGTGCTCTTTTCATATGTGGCCTCTGAGTCTGTGTTACAAACAACACTTGACCAACCAGAATCCAGGTCAAAAGTGCCTTCAATTAACCAGGAATGTTTCCTTGCATTCCTCTATGTCTAATTGTGGAGAACTGACAAGAAAACAGGCCTAGATGAAAGAGGGACCCTTGAAGGAAACTAGGATTCACAGAATACCAGAGCTAGAATTATAGTTCTAGAGCTGGAAGTGACCTTCGAAGTCATCAAGTTTAACCTCTCATTTTGTAGCTGAGGAAACTGAGATCAAAGGAGGCTAAGTCACCTCCCCAAAGTGACAGATGCAGTAAGTACCAGAGCCATAATTTGAACTCAAGTCCTGATTCCAAAACCAGTGCTCTTTCCAGCTAGAAAGACCCTTAGAAGTTGGTTACATTCAATCGTCTTATTTTACAGAGGAGGAAATTAAGGTAGAGAGAAAAGACTTGCCTAGGGTCACACAGCCAGTTAGCTGGACAGTCAGGACTTGAGTATTCATCTCTTAGCCTCAGGGTAGAGGCTCTATCAGGAACTTCCAGGGGAGTAAGGGGAGATGAGTGAATGGGAAGGGTTCCTAGGCTGTGATGACCATTATCCCCTTCTTCTATATAGCGTGAGACAAGGAGAGTTCCCATTCAGAATGATCCCAAAGCCCTGCTAGATTCTCTAGTTCCAGAAAGACTGACTGGTCTGGGCCCCTGTAGCATCCCTGTTGACTCAAAGGGTCTGAGCAGCAGGAGGAACTTTGGTAACCACCTCTTCCATCCTGGATACTCTGCTCCCTTGAATTCTACAACTCAAATTTCTTTGGTTCTCTAACTACCTATGTGGTTGCTCTCTGTTGCCCATCATCCATCTCCCTCTCTTAATCCCTAACCATTAGTTCTCCGAAGATTCAGTTCTAAGCTCTCTTCCCTTCTCTTTCGACACTTTCTCTTTTCCTTAATGATTCCCATATATTCAACTAATGGCTCTACATGGATGACATCCAAATCTGTATCATAAACTATAGATTCTTAGAGTGAGAAGGAACCTTAGAGGCCACAAATCTAGCCTTCATGTCTTTTCTCAACTACAGAGTCATCCCAACCAGTTTGCTGGATAGGTCCTCTAAGATATCCCCCATTGGTATCATAAGCTCAACATATTCAAAACAGAACTCATTTCCCCCCACTAACCTCCCGCCAAAACCCTGCTCCTCTTCCAAATGTTCCCATTTCTGTGAAGGGTTCCAAGATCCTTAGTCACATAGATGAACAACCTTGGAATTACCCTTCACACTTGCCTCTTCCTAACTTTACCCAATCTATCACTCACATCCAATTGGGCACCAAGTCTTACTGAGCCTACCTTCATATCTATTCATTTCTTTCCACTCATACTCTCTTAAGCCCTCATTGCCTCTCCTTGGTATTACAGTACCATTAGTACAAATGATGAATACATTATTTGAAGTTAAAGTTATGTGAAATATGGTAAATAGTTCCAGTCCAATGGAACTATGCAGTGCAAATTATCACCAGCATAGCATATAATATATAATAATGACTGTTCATTAGCATCTCTGTTTGCTCTCCTTTGTAATCTACTCTCTGCATAGCTGCCAAAAGGCCATCCTGATCATATCACTCCTCTGCTCAAAAATCTTCAATGGCTCCCTATTGCCTCTAGGATAAAATGCAAACTGTTCAGCCTGGCTTTTAAAGCCTTCTATAATCTGGCTCCACCCACCATTCCCACTTCTCCTTACTTTCCTTCAGGAACTTAGGTTCCAGTCAAACTGAATGATGAGCTGTGATCCAGACTTAAGTATCCCATCATATCCCACCTCTGGACCTTTGCAGAAGATGTTCTGCATGTACTCCTTCCTCATCTCTGCCTTTTAAGATTGTTATTACCCTCCAGGGCTACCTCTCTATAAAGCCTACCCTGATGCCCTGCCGTTGTTAATTCTTGCCCCTCTTCCCACCTGCCCCACCCCACTGCAAATTATCTTTCACTTACTTATCTGGGTATACATCATATCCCTCAAGTGGAAGATAGCCTCATTTTTAGGACAGAGACTATTGCGTTAGCATCTTTATATCCCCAACACCCAAGACAATGTGTTGAATTCAATAATATCCTGAGATGACATTTCTACTCTGAACAGCTCTTGTTTTCACAAAGTTTTTCTTTACATTGAGCCTAATCCCATCTCTCTGCAACTTCTACTGAAGGTCTAGCTCTGCCATTAAATGAGCTATGTGATGCTGAGTAAATCCTTGTTTCCCTCTAGGGCTCAGATCTCCAGTCCCTATCTTAGGACCTGTTCCTTTAGGGGGATGGTCCAATGACCAAGTGAGATAATGATTGTGAAGTTCCTTTAAATGCCTAGGTATCTGGCTGGGTGGGAATTGCCAAGAGCCTATATTTCATCTATTCAAGGGACCAAGGATAAACCCTGCCCCTCCTTTGAGCCTCCCCACACATCTTCCCCTGGGATCTGGTGGCTAGAGTCAGGAAGACACAAATAGTAATCACAACTGTGAATGTGAATGGGATGAACTCTCCCATAAAATGGAAGCGGATAGCAGAATGGATTAAAAATCATAATCCTACAATATGTTGTTTACGAGAGTCAGGAAAACCTGAGTTCATATTCTGAAGTTTCAGATCTGAAATTTAGCAGTTGTATAACTATAGGCAAGTCACTTACAACCTCTCTGAGATTCACTTTCCTCATCTTTAAAATGGGGATATTGATACCTGTTGTACCTATGTTAAAAGATGGTTGTGAGGATCAAATGCGAAAGTATATAGAAAGATTTGCAAATTTTAAATGGCAGTATCACTGTCATTTATCATCATCATCATCATCACCACCAACAACACTCCGCCTACCCCACCACAAATCTTTGGTCTTTGTACTACTCACTACGTATCTGCTTCTTGATTTCCTTGGAAGGGTCCAGCCAGTTCTAAAAAAGAAAAAAGAGATGCTCAGAGAGAACAATAAAGGAGTTGGGGCTGGGATGAAAAAGAAGAAGTGGAACTAAGAAGGAGCCAGGGCAAGGAGAAAGAGGCAGCTATCACTTGTAAATCATAAAACTTGACCTGCTGGTCCTACTGTGAGACCTTTTTCTCAAGGATGCTATAAAATCCCTTTATCTGATCATAACCTCCAATCATTCATTCCTTCCTTCTGACTTATTTTTCCTAAACCAGTTTACCCTCACTATGATCTCAATGCTTTCACCCCTCAGTACTTTCTTAGGTCAACAACCTTAGGGATAAAGGGACCTGACTTTCATTTACCTTCCTTCCCAAACTCAACCTTATAATTAACCAGTTCAACTATACATTGTCCTCTACTCTTGAATCCCTCACCCCACTTGCCCTGTCACCACTGATGTCTTGCCAAAACCCTGGATTACTCCCATCTTCTACTTCTGTCCTTTCTACTCATATGCCCTTGAACAGAGCTGAAGGAAATTCTAAGGCTTGCAGATTGAATTCACTAACAATTTATGTTAATACCAGTTGAGCCCTTGCTAGTACAAGGCAATCCATTTACCACCACCCCCAATTGCTTCTCTTTCTCTTATCACCACAACTATTTCTCTCTCTTTAAGCCTCCCACAGTATCCCTCATTTCTCAACTGAGGATCTCATCTCATTCTTTAATAAGAAAATAGAGAGCACTTGCCATGAGTTTCCCTTTTGTCCTTTCTACATCCCTCATCCTATCTACCTTTACTCTAGGCTCGAATGAAAAGGCGTTTCTTCTTACAAAGATCAAACCCTCTAACTGTACTATAAATCCTAACATCTCCCATTTTCTCTGGCTGACTGCCCCCATAATCATGCCATTTCTCTAAATCTTCAATTTCTACTATCTGTTGATTCCTTCCTTATTGTTTACAAACACACCCAAATCCTCTATTCTTAAAAAAAATTAAACACTATCATCTCCTCAAGCTATCATCCTTTACCTTTCCTCCTTTTCTCGGCCAAATTTCTAGAAAAAACTCCCTTGACTCCTCATATCTGCTTCCTTTTTAACTCTCATCTCAACCTCTTGAAATCTGGCTTCTGACTTCATCACAACTGAAACTGTTCCCCAAGGTTATCAATGATCCCCTTATTGCCCAATTTAATAGCCTCTTTGTAGTCTCCATCCCTCTGGACTTCTCTGCTACATATGACACTGCTGACTACCATCTCTTCCTGCACACCTTCTTCATTCTGGCATTTTGTGACCCTATTCCCTCTTAAAATCTCCCCCCACCCCAATCTGGCAACCATTCTTTTTCAGTTTCCTTTGCTGGATCAATATTTGTCTTATACCTTAATGGTGTGTATCCCCTACGGCCTTATCCCTGGCTCTCTTTTGTTCTCTTTCTATATTCACTCACATGGTAACCTCCTCATTCCCAAGGGTTTAATTATCATCACTAAATATACGAATTCCAAATCTACATATCAGGTCCCTCTATCCCCCATAAACTCAAGTCCTACATCACCAACTGCCCAATTTTGAACTGGATATCCCATATAAAGGAGAACTCACTAATTTTCCTCCCCAAACTCCCTTATTTCCGTGTAACAGTTAGCAGAATGCCTGGCACTTGACAAATGCTTACTGGCTTGACTTTATTATAGGACACTATCACCCTTTCAGCCACCCAGGGTCTCAATTGTGGGGTGATCTTTAACACCTCACTGTCTCTCCGACGTATCCAATGGACAATCAAGTCTTGATGTCCACATACCATCTCTTCCATCCATCTATCCCCTTCTTGCTATTCATATAAACCACCACTCTAGTTTAGACCCTTATGATTTGACATCTGGACTACTGCAATAGCTTCTTAATTGGTCTCCAAGCTCTTAGGTCTCTTCCCTTCCAACTCACCTTCCACACAGCTGCCAAAGTGACTTTCCCTCAGCAAGGTTATGATCATGTCATTCCCCATTCCAACTCCAGTGGCTGTAAGATCAAATTTCACAAGCTGGTCCTAACCTACCTTTCCAGCCTTATTGTACAGTACTCCCCTTTACGCATGCTATGATCTAGCCAAACTTATCTTCTTGGTATTTGTTATACAGAATACTCCATTTTCCATCTACTTGTCTTTGAGCCAGATGTAATTCACACTCATAATGCACTCCCCACTCATCTCTGCCTCTTAAGATTCCTACTTTCCTTAAAAACTCAGCTTAAGTGTCACCTTCTACATGAAGCCTTTTCTGATCAACCTCTCAGTTGTGAGTATGTTTTCTCTCCCCACAAAGTTACTTGTATTTATTTTGTTTATACTTACATAAGCATATGTTGCCTCCATGTATAAAATATAAACTTCTTGAGTTTAAAGACTATCTCATTTTTTTTCCTTTTTATCTCCAGTTCTAAGTGCAGTACCTGGCACATAGAAGGTATTTAAAAATGCTCGTTGACTGACTAGCATGGTCCCTGGCATACAGCAAGCATTTAATAAATTCTTGTTGATTGATTTTTTTTTAAAGTGACTCACTGGTCATATCAATCATTCTTAATGGCTCTGTCTGTAATTGTGAGGAAGAAAACAACCATGTTAATGGTCTATATGTCCAGTTTTGGGGGAATGGCTAAACAAATTGTGGTGCATCAATGTACTGTAAAATTATTATTCAAAACAAAAATATCGTTCAAAACTTACAAAAAAGTAATAAACATAAAGAATATAAAGAGACATGGAAAGAGCTAACTGAAGGAAGAACTAGAATATATAGAAAGATTATACATATAAGACGTATATATACACACACATATACATATACACACACATACATGTATACACATAGACACATAAACTCTTTCTGGCCTTTGCTCAGGTTGCTACCTATACAACCTTTTACTGGCTGAATCCTATACACCCTTTAAAGTCTAACTCAAGTACCATCTTTTCCAAGAATCAATCAATAACTGCTTACTATGTGCCAGGCACTATGCCAAGTGCTTAGGAGACAGAGACTAAAATGAAATGATTCTTGCCCCTCAGGGATGTACATTTTATCCTGGAGGACAACATGAGCGCATAAGTTTATATAAGATATATACAAAATGAATACAATGGGGGAGGGTGGGGAGGTGCCAGCAGCTGGGGGAATTGAGAAAAGCCTCCAGCAGGAGTTGATACTTGGGAACACAGAATTCCAAATGATCAAGTGGAGGAGAAAGTGAATTCCAGGCAGAGCTGGGAGATGGAATGTTACGTATGAGGAACAACATGAAGTCCGGTTTGGCTAGAACAGAGAACGAAGTGTAATAAGCCTAGAAAAGTTTTATTATTAACAGAACGGGGCAGGAAGCTGAAGGAGGAGAGGAAGACCTGGGATCATTAGGAATGTGGTTCATACTGGAAGCCTGAAACTTACTTATCTCCCTCTTCTCCTCCTCCCGTGCCCCACCCTTCAGCATCGAACAACATTCCAACTGCGGAAAGCATCTGCCCTTACCCAGTCTCAGAAAGCTTGGCTCCAGTGGCTTAAAGCCCTGTTCCTCTCTACTATCAAATAACTACCCCTTCTCTAGCCCTTTTCGGAGGCCCTCCTAGCTGAAAGTGATCTCCCCTCTTTTTAGCTCCAGAGCTCCTTAGGCCTCCTTTATCATGCCTTATTGTGCATAATAGATTCTTTGTCTGCCTTATCTCCCTCCAGTAGTCAATGCCTCCCCCCACCACCTCCCTTCCCAGTGAAGTCAGAGAATAGATCTGTTTCATCTATCCTTTCCTCCCAGTCCAAGACTAGAGTAAAACACAGGGTCTTACACATAGTAGGCACTCCAGATATGTCTGCTAAGTGAGTGAATGAATGAAGTATTTGGGGAATGGAAATGAAGGACAAAGGGAAGACAGTCAGGGAGGGGCTGGTAGCCAGAGGAGGGAGAGGACAGACAGAACTCAAGTAATCAGGAAGCTTCCTAGGTCTGATTTTTAATTGCAGTACCTTCTGGCTGTCCGGGTCACAGAAGGTTAGCCCAAAGTAATCCTTCTCCAGGAGGTTGAGGTGTTCGCAGACCATGTCAAAAAGGACCTGCCCTCGACCATGTTTCTGTGAATAGACACAAACAGCATAAAGGAGTCAGCAAAGTAGGGCACCCAGGTGGTGGGTGGGGGCAGCTATTTCCAGAGTCCCCTGGGCATGGGCTACTGCCAACCAGCTCAAGCCGGTGCCATAGGGGTGAGCAGTATGACGACATTGCACACCCTGCCCATAGTATGAGAAAGAGTAGTCACCGTCCTCCACTTCAGTCCCAAATCCCGAGTGGCCCTCAGAACAAACAGTAGCACCAGAGGCCTCCTTCTCATGATCTTCACCCAACCCTTGGTCCAGTCTCCAGGCTCCCCGGAATATTCTGAGCTCCCCGACAAAGCCCCTTGGGGGTTCATCCAATTGGCAGCCCACATAGCTCTGGAAAGGGCAAAGCTCCACCTTCCTTTGGAACAGACAGGAAAAGAGGAAAATGTACTCACTCTCCTCTAGATGGCACAATGGATAAAGTGATAGTTCTGGAGTCAGGAGTTCTGAGTTCAAATCCAGCTTCAGACCCTTACTAGCAATGTGACCCTGGGCAAGTCACTTAACCTCTGCCTGCCTCGGTTTCCTCAAACTATAAAATGGGGATGAATAGTAACACCTACCTCCTAGGGTTGTTGTGACAATCAGCCATCAAGAAGAAATTTGTAAAGTGCCTGGCACATAGGAAGGGCTTAGGAAATGCTAATTCCCTTCCCTTCCCCTATCTGGCTTTCAGTGTCCCCATCTGTACAATGAAGAGGTTGGATGAGGTGATCTCTAAGATCCCTTCCAGATCTGACACTGAATCACCAGAGTGACTGGAACTGACTTCCCCCCGCCCCAGGGGTCCAGGCCTAGCCTACCTCCACCTCACACTCATAGTCTGAGGCATCCAGCAGAGTCACATGGCAAATAGCACTCTTGAATTTCTTGGCAATCTTCTGGGGAGACTTCTGGGTCTTGCTGGGTGTTGTTCGGTCAGAGAGGCCATCGGTCTCAACATAATCCTTTTCCTCCATGTCGAGGCCCTGCAGATCAGTAGCAACATAAAGTACTTGTTATCGTAGCTTCCTGCGACCTTTGGGGAAAGAGGCTTTCCTATCTCTCAGAGAGAAAGTAAGCTGGCAGAGGGCAGGAACTGCTCCATTTTTGTCTTTGTATTACCAGCACCTTAGCACAACACCAAGAACATCGTGTATGCTCAATACATGTCCTTGGATTAACTGATGGACAAGGAGATAATCCATGGACTGGGAGCCAGGGGTCCTAGAGTCTATTCCTGACTCCACTGATGATCCATGAATCCATGAAGAGACCCTCCTAGGTTTCTGTTTCTATCGTTGTAAAATGGTGATAGTAATTCTATCTCAGTCTCCCTCCCAGGACTGCAGAAATGGGAGTACTTGGCAAACAGAGACCTGGCCAAGAGGGAGCCAGACTTTCCATCAGGCTGTGAACTCCAGGACAGCAGGGGCTGCTTTGCTCATCTCTGTCTCCACTCAAACCCAGAGCACTGTAGGTAATGAGTCAACAGGATGGATTCGAGCAATTATATATCTGAAGGGAAAAGGCTGAACAACTCACAAAATCAGAGACTCATAGGATCTTTGACTAGGAAGAGGACATCTAGATTGGTCCTGGGACCCAGAGCAACCCTTCTACAGCTCTCCTCCACTAGTGGTCTTGAATCACCTTTTGAAGTTCAGATTCCCAGCATCTCTCAAGGTAGCCTGCCCCATTGCTGGATATCTCTGACATTTGTCAAGTTCTTCCTTCTATGGGGCTAAAAATGTGGGCCCAGAACTCTTCCACTTTGCTTCTAACTCTGCCTCTGGAGCTAAACTGAACACACCTGATCCTTCTTCCACATTCCTAGCTGTTTGTGTTATTATATCTCTCTAGACTTGTCCTGCTTAGCCTCAGAAGGCAGAACTAAAAGTACTGGGAGAGAAGAGAGGCCACTCCAAAGGATTTGGATCAGCTCAGCCTAAGGAAGAATGTTCCAAACCTTAGCTGTCTAATGACAGGGTTAGGTGATCTTGGGAAAAAGTGGACTCCCTCATCACAGAATATCTTCAAGCCCAGGATGCATGACTACTTCTCAGGAACTCTCCAAAAGGCAATCCTACTCTTAGAGACTCTTTCCTACTCAGAGATTTCATTCTAAAATTTAATAATTCTTCTATGAGTTATAGTTTTTATAAAGGAAAACATCCAGAACTAAAACATGTGCTAATGGTACATTCTCCGTCTGTTCACCCCTGAGGTCGGAAGCCCATACTTTGGAATCTTTTGGGTCAAAGCCTGACAAGCTTTTGTACCAGGTGGCAGGTACACAGAGTGTGGGCTAAGGTCTCAACTGACTCATTATGTGACTTCAAATGCCTCTAACGCCCGTTTGTCTCCTTAGCCCAGGGATCCTCAACCTTCATTGCTAATATGGATCCTCTGGCATTCTGCTGAGGCCTTGGAACTCCTATAATGTTTATAAATATATAAAATGAAACACCTAAAATTACAAAGGAAATCAATTATACTGAGACACAGTTATTAAACTATTTTTCTAAAAGCTTTTGGATCCCCACTCCTTAAGCAAATGTGAGCACTGAAGGACAGAGACCCATGCATTCTCCTTCTGTCTCACCTTTGGTGAAATCAGATTGGAGATTATATGGACCCAAAGAACTGAACTGGGCAGAATGTCTTCTGGGTGTACAAGGAAAGAAAATGGCCTTGGAGAAAGGAAACCCAGACTCTCTGTCTCTATGACCTTTCCTTCTCTGAACCTTAGTTTCTTCTTCTGTAAAATGTGGACCTAATCCAAATCAGAGCTCTAAGGTTCCATCAAGCTGACATGTTTCTTTTAAAGAGTTCTGAACTAGCAATCAGTGCACCTGGGTGTACTCTGACACTAGCTGTGTGTGTGGACAAGTAATTTAACTTCTCTGAGGCTCAGCTTCCTCATTTGTAAACAGGGACAATAATGTTTGTGGTATCAACCTCACGTGGCTGTGATGAGATATAAATGGAAATGTACATAAAGTGCCTTAGATAACTTTAAAATTTTATATAAATCAGGTATTATTATTAGTGTTAGTCTCAACAACAACTCCCTGTGTGACCATAGATCACACAGTCCCTTCCACTCTCTGGGTCTCAGTTTCCTTATTTGGAAAACTGATGATCTCTAAGGTCCCTCCCAGCTCTGATCTTCTAGGAATTTGGCTTATTTTCATTGAATTAGACTGATTTGAATTGTTTCCAGTGAATAGTTCATTAAGCCAGAGCAGGCAGGTTTTAGGAGAACTGGTACCCTATTGGTACACAGTGCAGGAAAACTGTATTCTCAGCATCCCTGCTTACCACAAGGTTTGGAAGAAGGACTTGTGACCAGTCCCAGGTCCACAGTGAGGCCCCTTTGGCAACACCGGACACTCACCTGCTCCGTGTGCCTGGGATCAGGCTGGGTGCCCTGCTTCTCGTTGGAGTTAGCCTCAGGATGGCCAGCAGGGCCTGTGAAGGCTGCGGTGGCAGGGGCCTGAGAGGCAGAGGCTTCAAGCTGCTGTGGGGGTTGGGGTGGAGGGTCTTCCGGTGCTTTCTTCACCTCCGCATCAGGGCCTGTCTCCATTGTCATGGTGACCAGCGAGCCTGGGCAGGCATAAATGAGGGTGCAAGATAGGAGCAAGAGGCATAGGAATGATGGCATTGGAGGGGTGGGAGGGGCAAGAGTCACAGATGGAGGGAGGGAAAGAGACAGATGGAGGCAGATGGAGAATCACAGGGAGGGACAGAAAAGACCAAGGGAAGAGAAAGACACAGAAACAGGTTAGCAGAGGACAGACCCTCAGCCCCACCAGCCAGACCCCTAGCCAAAGGCCTCTGGGACAGGATGCTTTTCTAGTTTGTGGTGACAGGCTCTCCCATAGTGGGCAACCCCAGAAACCCCACGCTGAGAGTCAGAGGACCTGGGTTCTACCACTCCCAGCTCTGCCACTGACTTACTAAGTGACCTTGGCCAAGTTATTTTCCCCTCTGGGTAAATTCTCTCTTTAACTGGAGAATAAAAATTTCTTTATGAAGCAGCTATGTAAAAAGTCAGCAATTATTGTTCCTTGACCCCAGGGGACCAAAATTTAGAGGGCCTCAGCACAGGTATACCTGTGCTGAGGTATTCCTTCAGTCAATCAGCCAACAAGGACTTCTTGAGCATTTATAACTTAGCAAAGCACTAAGGACACAATGAAAGGCAACAACACTGTACTATCCCTACCCTCAAGGAGCTTACATTTTAATGAGAGAGATGACATATAAATAATCTGATACAGACAAGATATACAGAGACTTAATGAAGGTACTCTCAAGAGGAAGCCACTAGCAACAGGGATTAGGAAAGGCCTGTAGCAAAAGGTAAGATTTAGGTTTCTTGTTATTAACAACTGATGGGTCACATCCATAGCAGACAACCCTATAACCTCACAGTCCTCCACAGGCCCCACATTAGAAGGCCATGACAGCACAAGTGTCTCTCTTCTTTACCCAGGCCCTGGCCACCACCCCAGAGCCACAGCACTCCTATCCCAGGGCTCAAGGCTCACCTTTCCCCATTATCATGGTTCTTTCCCAGCTATGCAACACATGGGGTTAACTTAACTCTCCAGGGAATAGATGGGCCATCAATCCCTGGGTGTGGCTACAACCCATAAGTGCAAGAGGTAGTTTTTATACACAGACCAATCCTCAATTTTCCCAGAGTCTGCCCCTGACTGCAATCAACTGAATTTGATACAGTTGCTAGTAACAGCTCTGTGCCTATGGGGGATCAGAGAGGGGTGGTGGTGATACTGGAAAAGGGACATGATAATATTAGATAAAGTGACAGATATACCCAGCAGTCCCATTTGGTCCTATCTGCTGACTCTTGCAGACCCTAAATGACACTCTAAGAATCCAGTTCCTTCTCCACTGCAGCAAAAAAGGTAAGGGTAACAGGGGTGGGGAACCTGTGGCCTTCTAGGCCCTTGGGTGCAACATTTTGACAGAGTTCAAGTTTTACAGAATCAATCCTTTCATTAAGGGGAAGTTTTTTGTGAAGTTTGGATTCAGTCAAAGGGATACACTTGAGGACCTGGAGGGTCACATATGGCCTCAAGGCCACAGGTTCCCCACCTCTGGATAGCAGCTCTATACCAGCAGTTCGGTCCCCTCTATTCATCTTTGGATTCCCCAAGCTCTAAGTTTGCACCCACCAGTCCAAATAAAAGGCCCATCTCTCATCCTCATCCAAAAAGCCTTCATACTAAAGTCTGGTTTCAGGCTCATTCTCATTGTGCAGGTGGCCTGTTTTCCATACGGACAGAACTGCTTCTCACACTTCTCTTTGACCTTCACTTCTCCTAGGGCTTGCAGCTGGGCACACATACTGACCCAACAGCATTTTCCACCATCTTGCTATGGGATACCCTCCTGTTCAATGAAAGATGGACAAGGTCTCTGATATGACCACACTTCCCTGCCCCATCCATACACATATGCCCTAAATGGCACATTAATCACAACTACACACCCTTTAGAATGGCACATAAGTGATTATGAAATGGTGCTTCAACCGGATGGAAGTCAACCTTTCATTCATTATCTTATGACCTGGAACCCCCAATTAAGCATACAATGTGGAACTCTTGGTCAACAACCCCATGACCTAGATTAGAATCTTCAGTAACGTCAAGTTTGAAACCTAGAACTTATGGCTAACTTGGGATCATTTCTTTATACTTCCCTGTGAGCAGAGAGAACCAGATTAGCAGGGAGCTGAGGAAACCATCAAATTTATCCTGTAGAGATTTAATAATATGTAAATAAATTAGTAACTCCCAGACGCAGGCTACTCAATCTCCTGTACCTGTCCAAGTTCCACTCTAGATAGGATGGGAAAAATTCATCCATATATATTCAACAGGTATTTTACTAAGCTACTACTATGTTCTAACCACAAAAAATACAATAAACTTCAATCCCTGTCCTCAAACAGGTATTTGTATTCTGTTCACAAAAACAACCTCGATGCCCTGAATAACCCACAGTCTCTCTACTCCAGTTTATGGCACAAAAGTGGCCTCAGTTAAAGAAATATTTTCCAGACTGTAAACTCCCTGACGATAAGGATTAGAGATTCTTTACCTCTGCCTCTTCTACTTACACCCACCACCAAGCCCTGCAGAAAATTCTTGTTGTTCCATTGTTTTTCAGTAGTGTCTGATCCTTTGTGGACCCATTTGGGGTTTTCTTGGCAAATATACTGGAGCAGTTTGTCATTTCCTTCTCCAGCTCATTTTAGAGATGAGGAAACTGAGGCAGATATGGTTAAGTGACTTGCCCAGGGTCACACAGTAAGTGTCTGAGGGGCTACATCTACTGTTTCACTTAGCTGCCCCTGCAGAAAGTAGGTGATCTACTAGTGCAGAGACAAGGATCCACATTTCAAATCAAAACAAGTCTGAAATTTCCCCGAAACAGCAGAAAATTGGCCAAGATGACAAAAGAGGAGAGTAGTCAGTGTTGGTCAGGCCATGTAAAGTCTGCTAACGGGCACTTGGTAGAGTTGTGAATTGATCTAACCACTGAGGAAACAATTTAGAAATATTCTCAAAAAATGATTAAAATGTCCATACTCTTTAATCCAGATATTCCACGGCTAGACATATGCCTCAGTGAGGAAAAAGATAAAAAGACAGGTCTCATATTCACCAAAATACTTACAAAAGCATGTTCTGTAATAGCAAAGAACTAGGAAAAAAAAACCCAGAGACTAGGCAAACCAATTGTGGTATATGGACTTAATGGCACATTACGGAGCTATGAGAAATGGTAGTTATGGAGGAATGCAGGAAGACTTGTAAGAACTGATGCAGAGTGAAGTAAGCAGAACTAGGGCAAAAATGGACACAATGACTACAAGATACATGAAAAACACAAAAGCACAATTGAAGCCCAATGCTGTGAAACTATAATGACTAAACTTGGCTCCAAAGAAGAGAAGAAGAGGCCTCTCTCTCTCTCTCTGTCCCTGGCAGGGGGATGGGGCAGCAGAGAACCATGATGTGGAACACAGACAACATCCGTCTTTTTCAGTGTATGGGTTAATTGTACTGAACTGTTTTGTTCCCCCTCCCCTGCCATTTGTATTCTTTGTTTTAAGGGATACCTATCTGAGACAAAGAGGTGGTGTATACTGGGAAATGTGGGTGATGTAAAAACAAAAGAGATACTAATAACTATTTATTTAAAAAATAATGGTTCCCATTTTTATGGTGCTTTATATATGTAATCTTCTTGGCTCCCCTTGACAGCTCTGTGATGTTAGATGGTACCACCATTATTCTTTTTTTAAGATGAAGAAACTGTAGCCCAGGTAGAAGAAAAGATTTGCTCAGAGTGGGACATCTAGCGAATAACTAAACTGAGACAGAAAGTCAGATCTCCAAACTCCAAGGTCACTATTCTCATGACAAGACACTGCATTGACCATGTGGTGTGGCACAGAGAAGTAGCAGAGGCTGATGGCGAGAGCTCTGGACTTAAAGCCAGCACACCAGCATTCAAGCTTGCCTCCTCCAAGAACTCACTGGTAACTCTGGACAAGCCATTTCTCCCTCCGATTCTAAATTCTGTGCTCTTTTGTCTAGATCCACAATTGGGAAAAGTAGATATTGTAATACACATGACAAGGGCTGCCTCCTCTCAGGCCTCATCTGCTGAGATGGAAAGCAAACAGAACTTAATATCTTTCCCCCAAACTCACACCTCTTCCGACCCCTCTCCCCTCCATTTCTGCTGAAGATACCAGCATCCTCCCAAGTCTCCATCTTTCAGCCTTACCTTTTACTTACTGTGACAATGGCCTTCTCTTGCTCGACACTGCTTTAAGTCTCTCTATACTCCAATCCATCTCCCACATGGTTGACAAAGTGGTTTACTTGAAGTGCATGTCAGACCAGATTACTCCCCTACTCAATAAACTGCTCTGACTCCCTACCACCTCCTGGATAAAACAAAGTTCCTCTGTCTTTAAATCCTTCACAATAGGCCTCCAACCAAAGAAGGTCAAATAGGCTTTCTTCCTCTTCTTCATCCACAGCACCCCATCTCCCATTTCCATGTTTTTTGCACTGATCACTCCCATCCCTAAAATGTATTTCCTCTACCTCCAATTCATAGAATTTCCTTCTTCCTTCCTTCAGGTCCCAACTCAAGCTTCATTTTCTATAGGAAGCCTCCTCTGATTCCCCTCTCTCCCTATTTTATTTTGTTTTTTAAATTAAATTAAATTTTTATATGTGTTTATTGTGTAAATGCTTATACACACACAAGAGGACATGTTTTTATCCTTGATAGAATATGTTAGGAGAACAGGGATGATTTCATTTTTATCTTTGTAGCCTGAAATGTTAGCTAATTATAGCTAACATTTATATAGATAGCACTTGAAGTTTTGTAAAGAGCTTTCTACTTGAGTGTATAGATATATACATAATCTCCTAACTTCTTGGAGCACATTTACAAATGCATATTGATTGAAGAGGGATGCTCTCTCCCCACTCCCCTGCAAATGGTTCATTTTATCAACGAAGAGGGGACAGGGATGACATATGCTACTCATTGCTTTAAGTTGGGCAGAAATGTTAGCTCACATGCTAACCCCTCAGGTCAGTACAGAGTAGCAAACCAGATACCCAGCAGGCATTTGTTAGGGTTTGGTGAAACACCAAGTTCTCAAACATGGTTCTGGAGATGACGCATTTGGTCAGAGAATTCAGAACTCAAAAGGATCTTAGAAATCATCATCTACCTCCCTCATTTCATAAATTTCCTAAGACTCAGAGAGAAGTAAGGTGCTCAAGGTCACCTGGGGAATAGAAAGCAGCAGAGCTGAGGGTCAAACACATACCTGCTGCTCATCCATCTCACATGTATCACAAGAGTGACCATCATACGAACTGTATTTAACACTGCCAACTTCACCCTCAAGTAATTAATAACAATAAGTCACATTTACATAGCTCTTCAAGGTTTATAAATTACTTTATTTGGGCCTCATAATAATCCTGTGATACAGGTGCTATTAATATCATACTCATTTTACAAATGAGGAAACTAAGATTCAAAAGTAAGGTGATTTGTTCAGGTTCACATAATTAGTATCTGAGACAGAATTCAAACTCAGGTCCAGCCTTCTATACGCAACACTGCACGGATCACTAACTCTCAGAACCTCTGTTCCTTCATTTGGGAGGTAAGGGTTTTGTAAACATTAGAACTCTATAGAAATATGGCTTACTATTATTACTTGAGTCTTGATACATGGAAAGAAGACTAGGCTGGGAGTCTGGAGTCCTGGGTTCTAGTCCCAAAGTTTGACTATTACCTCACTGTGTAAATGGAGCATTTCTCCAGGCCTTGATTTCTTCTTCTGTAAAATGGGGACAAGCATTCTCACACTTCCTGCCTCCCAGGGGTGTCTGGAGACACTGAATGGGAAACTTGGAAAAAAAAATATAACAAGTTCTACGAAAACCAAGGATGATACTTCAGTGACTGGTAGACTCAAGTCTGCCAGGCAAAAGGGCTCAGGATTGGGCCTGGGCACCGTGTAGCACCCATCTATTCCTGGGGCCCACAGTACCCATGGGGAGGAGGTTGGCACACACTGGTTCTAGTTCAGGCTCCATCTGTCCATGGGCACACACAGCCTCCTCTGTTATCTCTGGCTCAGGACTAAGGACACTGAGCTCTCCCACTGACCTCCTCTGGGGGATACCCTTGGCTTCTTTAGGCCCCTATCACTGACCCTTTGCAGGGGACACACTCTAGGAGGGGTGTGAAGCTGGTTCAATCCAACCTGAAATCCAGGAGGCTGTAGGAAAATTTGCCTATCCCAGAGACCTTCCTCTTTTAGAGAGGGAGAGAGACAGAGAAAGAGAGGGGGTGGGGAGAGAGGGGGGAAGGAGAAGAGAGAGACAGACAGAGACAGAGAGAGAGAGAGAGAAGCTCAATAGAGGAAACCTAAGATTGAACTCAAAGTTGCCATATGGTGGGAGAGTGCTGAGGGCAGAGTCTGAAGTCTGCAAGAAAAACAGACTGGTTAAGAGAAGCCTGACTGACTGGCAAAGCCCAAATGGCAAAACTACAGCACGCCAGAGCATAACGATTATTTTGTCCAACTCCACCAGAAATAGAACTGAAATCCTAGGCTACCAATTCCAACTCCAATGCTCTTTCCACAACCGTATCGATGGTCTAAATCTGTACTACCTGAGAGACTCCATCAGTCCTTCTCATTCTGTGCTCCCTGACACCCTATGTGGGGTCCCTAAGCACACCACCTCCCCCACCACCAAAGACCAAGATCAATGCCCAGCCAGAGAGGAGCCAAGGCAAGCCCCAGGTGGTCAGTTCAGAGTCATAATCTAGAAACCAAAGTAAGAGAGAAGGAAGGAAGAAGGGGGATTGAAAAGGCCCCAAACCCAAAGAAAGAAGGGGAAGATGAAAAGGGAAAGGACTCTAAGAGGGTTTAGGTCTGCAGACCCACATGAACAAAACTCTCAGGACTTAGCCAAATTACTCTTTGAGTTTCTGGACCTTTATCATGAAGGAAAACGCCAGAAAGGACAAGACCTCAGGAGCTCAGCACCCAGCCAGGCTTCATTCCAGATCCCAGTCTCCATTAGTGGAGTAAGGACCCTGTCCAATCCTTCCCACCTCCAGCAACTCTAACCCAAAGCACTCAAGAAATAGATGAGAGGATTAGGATACAGAAAAGAGACAGCAAAGGGCAGAAAAAAATTAGGCAAAATTCTACCCCCCTCCCCGACAGTCTGCAAACTCCAACCTCCCCACCAAGCTCCCTCCAGGTCTGCAGGCCCACCAGGATCCCATTTGCTTATTCATAGCAAGTTACCTCCCCAGCTAGGCCATCATTCCTACCTGGGGCTGGGCCATCCCCATCCTGGGAGGGGAGGGGAAAGACCTCTCGACTCAGGTCTCCTCCAGGGTTGAGGGCTGCCCCTCTCAAGAGCAGGGGAGTGGGGAGCTCCCTCTGCAGAGCAGGCTCAGCTCTAGACACCCCCGCTTGCTCCCCGTTCACTCGTTCCCCCACTGGCGGGGAGGGTGATTGATGCTGACTGCAGTCGCAGCAGCTCAGCCTGTTCAGGGAGCTGGGCGATGTGCCCGCAGCCCACAGCCCTGGGGGCCTGGTGCTGGACACGCTGCCAACCTTCCCCCCTCCCTCCCAGCTCCGCAGGCACTGGATCGCCTAACCCAGCCCAAAGGGAAGCTGGCCGCGTGCAGGCTGCATCAGCTCTGTGCTCTGACTTTCCACCCTCCTTCAGACCTCTGCCTCTCTATCTATTCCTCTACAATTCTCCTTTATCTCCTTCTGCCTCTCTCCATCTCTGAATCTCTAAATCTCTCAAAAATCATTTGGAAAGGGCTCCGGCAGCACGCAGCCTAGTTCAACTGCTCCTTGTCTCTCTCCATTGTACCAATGTCTCTCCTTCATGTGTCTGCCCTCCCATCCCAGAAAACCCGACAATCTAGAGGAAGAAGTTACTTTAAAAGTCACCCAGTCCAGCCTGCACTTCTTTCTCTGCTGCTCTCTCTTCATGCTCTTTCTTCATTTCTGAAGTTCTGCAACAGTCCTGCAGGAAGGGGTGGGAGAAGCCTTGACTCATTCTTTATGAGTCACCCTCATTGCTACTACAATCCCACCTGGGACTTGAGGCTCTGGGTGCCCCTAGCACCCATCCCACTCCCTCCAACTCCTTCCCACCTAAGCAATCCAGACTTACAGCCTTCAAATACCCTTGACACCTAGGAAGGGGGATAACAGCTGGAGTCAAACTGGGCCCCAGGCCCCTACAAGTCAGGTACAACCTTGCTTCTGGAGCCTACTCTGAAAGGACCACTACCCTCCTCCCCTTAGCTGACCCATCTTTCAAGGCCTTGTCCAAGTTCCACATGCCCTAGGAAGGAAGCCTTTCCCAACTAGCCTTTAATCATCTCCTTCCTGAGTTGTTATGGCCCTAACTGTACCACCAAGGTGTTATTGGATAGGGTGATACTTGGGTCACTTTGTGAGGCTGACTGGGTAGACATCATCCTCTCTATTTTATAGAGGTGGAAACTGGGACCCAGAGAGAAGAGACTTCACCAAGATCACACAGCAGTGGAATACTGGTGGTCTCTTGACTACCAATTCATTATACTATGCTGAGAATAACAAGGGTGGTGTTCAGGCAGGGCTAGAAGAGTTCTTTTTATCATTACCAGCCTCCTCACTCCCAACAATGTCTTGGGTTCCATTATCCGGGTTCAACAACTAGGAGCTGGGTAAGTCCAACAGAAGGCACTGCATGAGGGGAGGGGAGGATGAGGATGTGTGGGATACAAGCCAGGTGTGTATTCAAGGTGTGTTTACAGTGAAGACAGAAATGTTTTCATGAGTAAACAGAGAAACAAGGCTGGGTTGGACCTCTCTCCACCCCCTCCCAATATGCTTCCAGGCTTTTGCTCGTGCTATTCCCTGTCTTTCATCTTCTGTGTCACTTCTGTGAACCCCTGAACTCCACTTCCTTCTCCTTTTCCTCATTCTTTTCCTTTCTTCTACTCTAGGAAGGCTTCCCTGATCACCATCCCCTTCAAGGAGTAAGCCCACCTCCCTCAGAATCACTACAGAGCACTGAATTTGTTATTTCTTGAAGTGATATAAAGTGCAGAAACATAGATTCAGAGGCACAAGGTATTCATATGATCATCCCTGGCCGTACAAGTTCACACCCTCAAAGTCATCCTTAACTCTTCCCACTCTCTCACTCCACATTCACTCAGTTATATCCACCCTTGTTCAGAGTCTCATCAACTGGTCTTCTATCATAGCCTGCCTCCAGTCTCTCCCCTTTCCAATCTTCCACAGAGATCAGAGAACCATCAATTCAGAGTAGTAAGGAAGGAACCTTGGAGGTCATCTGGTCCAAGCCCTTCTTTTATTTTTTTCTTCAATTTATTTATTTTTAGTTTTCAACATTCACTTCCATCAGTTTTCAATTTTCTCTCCCCTCCCCCCTTCCCAAGACAGCATGAAATCTGATATGGGCTCTGCACATACATTCCTATTAAGCACATTTTCACATTAGTCATGTTGCATAGAAGAATTATAACGAAAGGGAGAAACTATGAGGAAAAAAAAGTGAAACAAAATTAAAAAAAAAAAGGGCTAAGTCTATCCAAGTCAGTCATAGAACACTGTGGCTGTTTCTGTGAATAATGTTCTCCTGGTTCTGCTCACTTTACATATCTTTTCCAGAATTTTCTGAAGTTTGCCTGTTCATCATTTCTTATAGCACAATAGTATTCCATTACATTCACATAACACAGCTTGTTCAACCATTCCCCAACTGATGAGTATTGCCTCAATTTCCAATTCTTTGTCACCACAAAACGAGCTGCTATAAATCATTTTTTGTTCATGTGGGTCCTTTTCCCACTTTTATGATCCCTTTGGGATACAGCCCTAGAAGCGGTATTGCTGGGTCAAAGGGTATGCACATTTTTATCCAAACCCTTCTTTTTTAAGCAACAAAGAGACTGAAGCTCAGAGGAATCCGTGTGTAAGGTCACACCTGTTAAGTGTCAGAGGTGGGAGCTGACCCCAGTTCATGGGAATTCAATTCTAGCCCTTTTGCTGGTACATACGCCCCTAAAAAGTCTAAAGCACAATGCTGACCGGGTTCCTTCCTTACTAAATAAGCCTTCAGAAGCTTCTCATTTCTGACAGGATAAAATATAAACTCTTTGGCCTATAGCATAAGCCCCCTTCACAGTAGGGTTCTCACTCATCATTCCTGTCTTACTTCACAGTCCTCTCTCCTTCACAGACTCATGTTCCAGCCAAGATGAACTACCAGCAAACTCCACCTCCTGCCTGTCACCTTTGTGCACTGGCAGAAACCTAGAACACATGCCCTCTTCCACAGAATTTTTCAGGGTTGAAAAAGGCCACACATTCTAACACATACTCAAGAAAAATTCCCAATGTTATTGTTCTGTTATATCTGCCTCTTTGTAACCTCATTTGAGGTTTTCTTGGCAAAGATACTGGAGTGGTTTGCCATTTCCTTCTCCAGTTCATTTTACACATAAGGAAACTGAGGCAAACAGGGTGAAGCGCTTGCTCAGGGGCTCGCAATGTCTGAAGCCAGATTCAAACTCAGGAAGATGAGTCTTCCTGACTCCAGGCCTGGAGCTCTGTGCCCTATGGCACCCACCACCTAGCTGCCCCCACTAACACATATCCAACGAGTGGCCATTATTCAGATTGAAGACCTTCAAGGATGAGAGACCCATTACTCCCTGAAGCAGTTCATTCCACTTCTTAATAGCTCTAATCTTTAGTTAAGTTGGGTTTTTTTCCCTTTGTTTTTGACATCAAACCTAAGTTGTTCTCAAAATCCTTACCTTTCTTCAAGGCTCAACCCAAGCTCCTGAAACATCCCCTGGTCCTGCCCCTATTTACCCTCAACTTTCCTTATATTATACTTACCTGCATATGCTCATGAGCAGCTAGGTGGTACATTGGATAAAGTGCCTGATCTGGAGTCAGGAAGATTCATCTTCCTGAGGCCAAACCTTGTCTCTGACACTTCCTAGTTGTGTGACCCTAGGCAAGTCACTTAACTCTGTCTCAGTTTTCTCATCTGTAAAATGAGCTGGAGAAGGAAATTGCAAATCACTTTAGTATCTGCCAAGAAAACCCCAAATGGCATCAGGAGGAGTCAGTCACAACTGAAATGTCTGAACAACAACAAAAATACCTATTTGTGACCATGTTATAACATTAAAGTATAATGGAAACTCTTGGTGGGCAGAGGATGAGTTGTTTTAGTTTTTGAATCCAGTGTTGCATACAGGGGGAAGAAGAGGGACTTGACCTATCATTTCACTGGTATGGGAACTCCCCTTTGAGGAAATCTTCTCTACTAATAAAGGTTGGCCCCTGCATTTGTATAGAGAGTAGCCTAGAGCAGGAGAAAATAAGCGACTTGCCCAGTGAGTAGCCAAAAAGTGGGCTCTTAATAAAAATGCTTGTTGACTGCCAGCCCGTATGTGGCAGCGATGAGACCAGGACCCAGGTCTCCTAGGCCAATCTTCCATCCAATATTCCACACTAACCCTATGCCTAGCATGGAGCAGGCAATGCAGAAAATGTTTATAAAATGGCGTTGAGGAAGTGGTCTTCGGTAAGTGCCTTTGTTTCTCTGGGTCTCAGGAAAATAAAGGGTTTGACCTAGATGAGAGATAAAACACCTTCACAGATTTATGAGCAGGGAGGGTCCTCAAGCATTGTTTCAATCCAATTCATTCTCTAAAGGAATCATTACTGAAAAGCACTACCAACAAAAAGTTATCCAACCACTGCTTAGAGACTCTCAACAAGGGGTAATTGGTTGATCTTCTTCAGTCACGTCCAACTCGTCAGGATCCCATCTGGGGTATTCTTGGCAAAGATACTGGAATGGTTTGCCATGTTACAGATGAGGAAACTGAGGTGAACAAGTCAAGTGACTTGCCCAGGGTCACACAGCTAGTAAGTGTCTGAAGCCAGATTTGAACTCAGGGAGATGAGTCTTCCTGACTCTAAGCCTAATGGTCTACCTCCCAAAACAAGCCATTCCTATTTCAGATAGCTCTAACAGGCAGGGAATTTTTGGTTGGTTGTTTTTTTCCCGACATCAAGCCTAAATTTGTCTTCTTTTCAATTTCCACTGCTTACTCTGATATGTGTAGCAAGGTAAATCCCTCTTTCACATGGCAGCCCTTCAGATATCTGAAGATGACCATCATGTTCCCCTAAACCTTCTTTTCTTCCAGGTAAGAATCCCTAGTTCTTGCAAATGATCCTCACGTGATAAGGATTCAAGGCCCTTTTACAAGTCTGGTTGCTCCTCAGGTTATCAGGTCTTTCTGAGACTGTGGCAGACCTGAACACAAAATCCAGAGGTAGTGAGAGCAGAGTAAAGAATGACTATCACCTCCTGATAGCTGGAAGCTATGTCTTTCTCAACCCAGCCCAAGAATGCATAGACTTTTTTGGCTGCCATATTATACTGCTGACTCATTGAGAATTGCAGTCCATTAAGACTCCCAGATCTCTTCCAGATAAACCACAAAGTGCTGATTAACTAACCCTCCTTGCTCGGTACTCGGGAAGAGGAGTTTTTTCAAAGCCCTCCAGAATTTCATCTCATTCAACTCAATCCAATGCTCTAGTCTCTCGAGATCTTTTTGGATCTCTATTATCCAGTATATTAGCTAATCCTCCAAGCAAACTGAGCATGGTATCCATGCCTTTATCCAGCCTTCTTCCCCTGCTCTGGAAAATTACCTAATGTTTATTTTGTAAATGTTCTGCATTTGCTTATAAACGTACATGTTGTTCCCCCTCTCTCCCACTCAATAGATGTAAGCTATTTCATGACAGGAACAATTTTGACTTTGTCTTCATGTGCCCTGCACCTAAGCACTTAATAAATGCTTGCTGAATGAATGAGAACAATAATTTTTAAACAGATGTCACCATATTGAATACTCAAGTCTCCAAATTCAGTGGAATGAATAGATCTCAAGATAACGGAGACCAAGTGGTAAACAGAAAGCCACATGGGAAGAGAATGAAGTCCCTCTCATCTCCATGGTCCCATCTGCTCCTGGAAGTGTCCCTCCTCACATGTTCTGAGCCTAGAGAACAGGACTTTATGGCACAACTGCTTCATTCAATACAAAAAGCAGCTATTTTATCCACAATAGTCCACAGAACATTAAATACAAGAGTAATAGGTTAGCAACTTGTCCCATGACTATTTCTCTCTGATGCCATCAAATAAGATAAAAATGAGATGATAACAAAAACACATAATAGATTTGTGATTTCCCTGGGGAAAGCATTCCACCTACCCAGGTAGATCACTTCTCCTACACACTTCAACTTAGTGCAGTAACTGGCATGGTAAATATTTATTGATTGACTGACCTTCGTAAAACAGTTTCATGAATTGTTCTGGTAGAAAGATTTATGAATGTTCTGAGAGAAAAAATTCTAGTAGTGGCCAATCGAGGGCAGCTAGGTGGTATAGTTGATAGTATCAGGCCTGGAGGCAAGAAGATTCCTCTTCCCTAGTTCAAATCCAGCCTCAGACACTTGCTCGGTATGTAACCCTGGGCAAGTCCCCTAACCCTGTTTGCCTCAGTTTCCCCATCTGTAAAATGAGCTGGAGAAGGAAATGGTGAACCACTCTAGAATCCCTACCAAGAAAACCCCACATGGGATCAGGAAGGACTGGAAAAACAACTAAACAACAAAGTGGTCAACCTTTTTTTCTACTGGTATGCCTGTCTGGATTTAGATTGATTCTCAAAGGAAAGGGTGTACACAGAAAGCATCCCCTTCCCAGCTGAGCACCATGTTCCAAAGACTACATTCTACTGGTATTACTTTCAGGAACCCAGGGTCACCTCACATTCCTACACTGCTTGATAGTTACACAAAGTATTTCCATACTGGATTCTCACAATAGTTCTGAGATGCAAAGCAGAGACAGTGACCCTTACTTTTCAGAAGGTAATGGAGGCTAAAACAGGGTAAGAGACTTGCCTAAGGTCACACAGCTAAGAGTTGGCATTACAATCCAACACTCTCAATGTCACTCTTTCTCTGACTCAAATTTTTAGGCCAGTCATAGCCAAGTGTTCAACTTCAGGAACCTTAATATTTCTCTACCTTCTGCTTGCCTGCCCCATGGTAATGTCTACAGACTCCCTATACACTACACAGTTTTGAAGCCAGCTCCACAAGTGAATGGGAGTTCCCAAACCAAGGACTGGACCCTGCGTACAAATGGAGGCTGTGGCTCCAGCCAGAGTTGATCTTCTTTCCTTCTCCCTACTTCAGGACAGCATCCCTCTGTGAGCTGCTACCATAGCCCTGCCTGACTTAAACAATGCATTGACATCCAGTCACTTTCCACTTGACTTGGACTGTACATGGCCTTCAGCATCACTTCTTCATCTAAATCTGCACTGGAAAAGCTCGGTTCTTCTCCATGCTTTTATAAGGAGAGAGGTGGCAGACCATAGGTGCAGAACAAGTCGCCCCTTATGATGATACACAGGTAATTTCAAAGGTTCATAGGATAGTCTACCTAGAGCAGGGGAATGACATCTTTATTTCAATACAATTGTTTTCCTTTCAATCCCACACATTTTATTTTATGCACTTCAAAACATTAGATGGAGTTCATAGGCTTTATTAGACTGTCAAAGGGGTCCCATCATTCAGAATCTATCTAGTCTAATAGCAACTCATTTTACAGATGAGGAAAACAAAGCCCAAAGAAATTAAGTGACCTTACTCAAGGTCACACAGGTTGTAGTAAGCATTAAAGGCTGTGATTTGAACCCAGGACCTCTGACTTTGAATATTCTTTCTACTATAAAACAGTGCCTCCCTCTATTTTGGTTTGTTTTGTTTCATTGTAGTTTTTAAAAAATTTCTTTGTTATAAGGGAAAGTTGTGGTGGTTAAGGGGGAGATTTACGGGAAATTGATCTTCCCCTCTCTGTGCTTCAGTTTCTTCCTCTGTCAAATGGTAGTGTTGGGAGGGAATGGTATGGCCTAGGCTGGAGGCTCTCAAGTCCTTTTTAGCTTTAGATGTCATGATTCTCAGTGGAAGAATAAAGGTTAAAATAAACTGAGATTGAAATAAAGGTCTTTAAATGACAGGTCCAGTGTTGGGTTTTTTTCCACAGTACAATTCTGGTCCTTGAAGGATAGATTTCATCTCTTTAATGATGGTAGTGGTAGCAGGAGGGGGCAGAGGACAAAGAAAGGGAAGAAGGGGAAAGTTAGTGGAAAGGGCCCCAGGCTTTTTTTCCCTGCTCAGGAACAGGGGTTTTAGTCCTGCTCTGCCACTGCCTCATTATGTGACCTTGGGGAAATACCTTCTCTGGGCCTCAGTTTCCTCCTCTATAAAATGGGGAGGTTAGACTGGACAGTTGACTTGAGATTTTCCTAATTCTAACCAAGGGTTTCTCACCAGCCATGAGTCCCCAAAACATAGTCCAGGGACCAGGCTGAGGCTAAGCAGAAAAGCTATGGGGCCCTTTGACTAAACCTAATTCACACTCAAAGGAAGTTGTCTTCAAGGTCAAAGGCCATTGGGCACAGACAGGAACCATTTTAAACAGATAACTGGTAGGATATCAAGGGACTAAGGAACCCTTACTCTCCCCTCCTCCATCTTTGATGAGTCACAGCCCAAAGCTTGGAACAGATTCAGCACAACTCTAAGGCTGTTTGAATTAGATGACAGGGTGTGGAACCTGTTCCAGGAGCTGACTGTCAGTCACCTGGACACAGGCACCTAAGAATCTGTGGTTTGAATTGGAGATGGCATGGCTTATTACCTGGCCAGATTAAAAATTCAGCCAGTCCTCAAAGAGCTAGGCCCAACCTAGCTTAGAGTCCAGCCAGACACCAAGTCATATAGCTCATCCTAAAACAGACCAACCCAAAATTTGGCTATCTCCAAATAGGCTGGCCCCAAAAAATCACCTCAATGCCTAGCTCATCTTTGTCACTTCCACAGAACCTAGGACAAGGCCTCAAACATAGTAGGTACTCGGTGAACATGGGCTGACGGTATGAGTCACACAAAATTAGGTCCTACATCTCCTCCTCCCCCACCGTTCTTTTCTTTCGGTCCACTTCTCTGCCACACCCACTAGATTCTGGAGGGAAGAGAAAAAAAACACCTTAGTCACCCTGAGGCCAGAGGTGGAACTGCCACTACCAACCAGCCTTCCTATCTCCTAGCAACAGGGCATCCCCTAGGGCCCTATGGGGATTGCCTACTGGTTATGTGCCCTCCTCCTTTCTCCCAACCTCCCTCATAGCTTCCATCTGGGGAGGAGGAGCTCTTGGGAGGGACCACCCTACCCTGCTCCCTCTCACTTGTCACCAGTAACCTCCTGACCCTCAACTAACTGGACAGAAAGAGACAAGTGACTGAATCATACAGAAAACGCAGTATAATTCCCATCTGGCCCCGCAATCAATTATCCTATCAACAAACAACAAACACCTGCTATGCACTGGGACCTGTAAAGAATACAGAGACACCATAAAACCACGAGAAGTTAGAGCTGGAAAAGCCTTTAGTGATTCTTTAGTTCAATCTTTCATTTCAAAAAGGGGGAAACTTGCCTGTGGTAATAGAAATGTCAGGATGCTTTTGCCTTAAATTATTTCAGGGGTTCTTAGCCTCGGGTCCAAGGGCAGATTTCAAGAGGGTCTATGAATTTGGCTTTTTAATATTTTGATAGCTCTATTTCAACCTAACTAGTTTCTTCTATAATCCTGTGTATTTTATGCATTTAAAAAAGTACTCTGAGAAGGGATCCATAGGATTCGCCACAGGGCCAAAGGAGACTATGACCCAAACAAGATTAAGACCATAAGTAATACTGGGCAAGGGACCCATCAGAAAGAAGACAATGAGGCCATGAAGCAAGACAAGGCAGTTTAGCCACAAGATCAGAGATCTACAGCTGGAAGAAACTTAGCAATCACAAGATCCAACCCCATCAGTTTACATACAAAAACACTGTTTAGTCCCAGAGAAGTCTGATTTGTCCAAGGTAACATGGGTAATAAATGGTAAAGTTTAAAAAGGTGTTAACATATATTATCTCATATGAATCTCACAACAATCCTGGAAGGTTAGTGTTATCTCCATTTTACAGGTATGGAAACTGAGGAGCTCAGAGGTTAAATGACTTGCCCAGGGTCTCCCACCTTATGAGTTACCACACCCAGGTCCCAGCTCCAAATCAAAAACCTTACTACTGCATCACCTGTTTGTTCTGCTTAGCTCAAGTCAAAGCTCATATAGTTAACTCCATGTAGGCAAAGTCCAGGGAGCCCTCTCTAGAGGGATTACCTGTCCACCCATCTGACCATCTTCTTTTCAACCCCTGTCCCTGTCACGTTCTCCATTCTCATGTACTCCATTTTCAACAAACTGGACCACCAGCCCCCACATCCAACCCTGCCTCTGCAAAGATGAACCCTTTGCCTGAACTCAATAACCCTGCCCCATCTCTACTTGTTGTCTTCTGTCTCCTCCTTAAGATTCAGTTCAATGCCACCACCTCCATGAAGCCTTCCCTGACCTCCTCAGTTGGAATCCATCTTTCCCCTTCTCCCTCTCACCTTGGATTTCTCAGGTCCAATGTTTCTGACCCCCTTTCTTCATTTAATGATGTTCTCATTTGCCTTACAGTTATTTGGGCACTTATGTCCCACCCCCTAAACCTCACTGAACAGCGAGTTTCTCAAGACTAGCTCAGTATATGGGATATAGTAGGTACAGTTCAAATTGAACTGCACTGAATGGAATGGAATTGGTGAATTGAACTGCCAAGCACTTACTGACACCCTGTGGGCACAGGCTGACTAAGCTGTGATTACCCTTGGGAAGCTCATGGTCTGTCTGGTAGGAGGCCAAGGATCCACATGAGGCTGGTCCCGCAATGGGTACCACTCACAGATAAATGAGATCATGTCTGAGCCCATGGAGACTCTGAGAAAGAGGGCCTGCAAACTCACAGCTCTGTGATTAGGGGTAAATTATAGTCCACCCTCCCCCATGATGCCCAGCTCATAAAACTTCCCGCTGGTCTTGGACATTCTGCTCAGGGTGACTGAAACTCCTTAGGAGAGGGGAAGACTGAGGGGAAGAGATGGGAGGAGGGGAGACAAAGATGGGAAGAGGAGGTACAGAGATGGGAGGAGGGAGGACAGAGACTGAGGGGAAGAGATGGGAGGAGGGGGAACAGAGATGGGAGGAGTGGGAACAGATTGAGGGGAAGAGATGGGAGGAGGGGGGACAGAGACTGAGGGGAAGAGATGGGAGGAGGGGGAACAGAGATGGGAGGAGTGGGGACAGAGACTGAGGGGAAGAAATGGGAGGAGGGGGAACAGAGATGGGAGGAGTGGGAACAGAGATTGAGGGGAAGAGATGGGAGGAGGGAAAATTGGAGGCGAGGCCAAGACCATGGCCAGACTTGAGCTTCCTGGTCAGTACAGGGCAAGTAGATAATGGTGGCTACTCTGGAAGAACCCAGCTCAAGAGGGAGAGGATGGTATCACCATTGTCATAACAACTAATATTAATCTAGTGTTTTGTTAAATGATTTACATATTATCTTATTTAGTAGTCTCCGAGTAGCACTATCTTTCCTCCAAACTCCCCATACCTTACTACTTTAGCCAAGGAGGGCTACCTGAAGTTCACAGGACGCCCTTGCTCAGCCACCTGGCAGGGCACAAGTCATTTGCCATGCAAACCTGGTCAGGCTGTCAGGAGACAACAGGGAGCAGAAGCCCTGGTCCAGAAGTTAGAAAGGAGCCGGAAACAAGGGACATTACAGGGCAGAACCTCCATCTGCCCTTCATACAATACACAAATAGCATATGCCTTCATATGCATGTACCCAAGCATGACTCACACGTATAAGACACAGCAGTACTTGCATGCAAATATAAAATTCAGATTATTATATACACATGCATGTGCACAGCACAAATCATCAGCAGCATTGTTTATCCTTACAGAGTACTTTAAGGACTTCCACCACCCTGTGAAGTAGGTAGTGCAGGGATAATGAAACACGTCTGACAATTGGGGGAAACTAAGTGGACATCCCAGAATTTCAGAGTTAGGAGAGACCTCGCTGACCATCTCATCCAACTCAGACTAGAAAAAGAAAGGTCAAAGCTAACAAGTCTATCTCCAAAGTACCTGGAACACAGTATATGCTTAATAAATGTTTGTTGAATGACTAATACAGGAATATGTCTTGCATGATTTCACATGTGTAATGGGGATCACATTGTTCACCTTCTCAATGGTGGGGAAAGAATTGGAGGGAGAGAATGTGGAACTCAAAATGTAAAAACTGAGTGTTAAAATCAATCAATTAATAAAAAAAGAAAAAAATGTTGATTTTTTTTTAAAGCTCTCAGCTCCTGATTTTGTAGAGGGACTGTTGTTCTACTTCAGATAGTTCTAACTATTGGGAAGGTCTTCCAGATGCATAGATCCTAAACAATTTCCCTCCCCCCCTCCCCGGAGCAGAACAAGTCCCATGCTTCTTCCCCAGATACCAGTCCATCACTGCCTCACAGGCAGGCTCTTACTGCCAAATTCCACAAGGACCCTGAACACATATGGGAGCAGCCAGAGAGAAAAAGATGATTCTAGGACTAAAAGGGCCCATGGAGGGGAGTACAGCCCAACCTCTCTCCCAGGGGACACATCCCTTCTACACCCCCCTGACAAGGGGGTGGGTCAGTCTCCCCTTAAAGAAGACCGCTAAGGTGACAGTAAAGTCACTATCTCTCAAGGCTGCTCGTTCCACTGTGATTAGAATGGTGCTCACTAAATTCTGTCTTTCCTGACATAGAGATGAAATCTGCTTCCTTCTACCTTCTCCCTTTGCCTTGTTCTGCCCTCAAGAGTCAAAGAGATAAAGGCTATTGTCTCTTCCATGTGACAGCCCTGTTGGTGTTGCTTGTCCTTCATTCCTGAAGAGGACCATTACCTCAGGAAGGTGATGCCATGACATGCAAGTGAATTGGATTTAAGTTACGGAGGGCTGTGCAAGCTCACTGGCCTCACTTTCTCCTCTGGAGCCATCTGGGTCCAGTGGCCAGATATAGATCAGGACATTTGGAGATGGCCCCAGATAGAGTGGTAGATCTTGACCTTTTTAAGCTAAGATTTTTTAACAGGTCTCAATTTAACTGAGGCAACGTCCATTAAGGCTAAGTCATCTCTGAGATAAGCCCTGCTCAACATATTCCACATCTCCATCTCTGAACCATTTTTGGTATATAGAAAAAAAATTAATTGTCATATCCAGTCTTATGAGGATCCCAAAGCATTTTTCTCAGGTGAGCTCACAGACAATCTCCTTCCCTTCTCCCCGCAACAAAGTCACCAGCTGCAAAATCTTTCCCTCTCTGTCAGTTGCAGGGAGGGTGGGAGAAGAAAAGCTAGAAAAGAGGCTCCAAAGGCAATAACTGTAGAATATCTCATGGGGAGAGGCCAACAAGAACCCCCATCAGCTTCCCCAAACAATAATAGTATTGATGCATATTTGGATGGGCTTTAAAATCATAGAGCAGGAATTAGCTATCCCAGTTCTACAGAGGAAAAGGGAAGGGACTCAACAATGGTCAGAAAACTGAGCTCATATTGGAAGAGCCAGGATTCAGACTCAGGTCTCTCTGCTCTGCTCAAGCAATTCCACCCCAGTCCAGTCCTGCTCCAAGGCACAGGAGTAAAGAAATAAGCCCAACACCAGTGTTTTCAGGGCCTGGCTTAGCTCATCTGGAGGCCCAAATGAGGCAAGACAGGCAATGAAGGTTGGATGCTGCTCAAAGGACCAACTTAGGGGAAGGCTTTCCCCCAAGAAGGCCTCTCCCAAGAAAAAGACGAGTCAAACACTGCCTCGGCCCTTATGGCACACAAGGCCCTGTACCGGGTAGGGAGGGAAAACATAAAGCTAAGGTCCAGTTCTTGTTCTCCTGATGAGGAAATCATGTGGAAAAGGAATGGACCAGGGCAGAGAGAGTGCTAGACTTGGCAGAATTTCAAGTTTTGGCTCTGCTGCTAGCTTTGTGATCTCGGACAACCTCCCAACCTTTCTCCTCTGTAAAATGAGAGCTGTAGAATAGAGAACATTTCACACTAACATAGATCACTTAAAAGTTTGCTGTTTTCCTTACGGCAATCCTGTAAGAAAGGTATTATTTTTAAGTATTAGTATAATCATTAATGATGACAGAATGCAGAATAGTAAATGTAGACAGGACGGCCTGGGTTCAAATCCAGTCTCTGACTCTTACGAGCTAGCCATTTGGCAAGTCTGAGCCTCAGAACTCTCATCTAGAACATGGGTGGGGTACCTGTAGTGCCCTCTCCTGAAGAATGGTGGTAAGGCTGAAATGAGTTAATCTGTAGAAAGCACTTTGGGGGAAGCAAGGTAGTAGAGTGGATAGAGCACTGGTCCTGGAGTCAGGAGGACCAGAATTCAAATCCAGCTTCAGATACTTACTAGCTGTGGGACCCTGAGCAATGCCAAATGCCTTAAAAAAAAAAAAAAAAAAAAAGCACTCTGCAAAGTGATCCTACCTGTGTGACCTTGGTCAAGTTACTTAACCCCTAAGGCCTTGTCTAAAATGAGGGAGTTGGACTAGCTAGCCTCTGATGCTCCCTACAGCTCGGATCTTTAATGGGTTAAATGTTAGCTATAATTATTCTTATCCCCATTTTACAGACAGGGAAACTGAGGCTCATAGAGGTTAAATGATTTCTCCAAGGTCCCACAACCAAGTGAGTACAAGAGCTGGGATCTAAACCTGTCTTTCCAGACTAGATTCAGGGCTCTTTCCACTCTACCACTGTCGCTCTCTAAGGTTCTTCACCGCTTTCAGGTCTGTAGTGGCATAATTCTGTTCATAAAGGGAGAAGATATTTTAGTGCAAAAAGCAGTCTGGAGTCAGATAATCTGGATTTGAATTCTGGCTCAACTTTTATATCCTATGTAGTCTTGGGTCAATCTCATTCATTCAGTTTCCTCATGTGTAAAATGAGGTTACCAAAAAGGTCTAATAATAATAGCTGACATTTATATAGTACGTTAAGGTTGGCAAAGCCCTTAACAAAGATTGTCTCACTTGATCCTCATAGCAACTCTGGGAAGTAGGTTCCATTATTGTCCCATTTTCCAGATAAGAAAATCAAGGCAGATAGCGGTAAAGAGATTTTCATAGGGTCACACAACTAGTAAAGAAACGTCTGAGGCTGGATTTGAACTCAGGCCTTCCTGGTATTCCAGGTCTAACGTTCTATCCATTGTTCCACCTGTCTACCCTGACAAACAGAAAGGACCCATATAGTTCCAAAATATTTAGAGTACCAATTTTTGTGGTAACAAAAAAACTGGAAACAGTGTATGCCTGTGAATTGGAGAAAGGCCAAACAAATTTTAGTATAAGAATGCAAGGGAATATTATTACCCTAGTAAATGACTGATATAAGAAATTTGGAGAAAGATAGGAAGACTTCATGAACTGATACAGAGTTAAACAAATAGAACCAAAAAAACCATACAAAATGTCTTCAGAAACAGAAATGGAAAGAACATTTTCAAAGAAAGCACATGCTGTATAATTGCAATGACCAATCTTGGCCCCAGAACAGAAGTAAGGGAATGAACTCCCTACTTTCCATGGAGAAGCGGGGAGCTATGAGTTTGGGGTGCTGCATACATTGTCACAGACACATGAGAGTCCATTGGTTTTTCTTAACTTTCTCATAGTTACAAGGGAAGACTCCCTGTGGCAGGAAGAATATCTGAAAATGACAGGTAAAAAGAAAAGGTATCAATGGAACTCTTTGTTAAATATAGACTGTAGCATTATTCTGGCTAAGCAGGTTTTGTATTTTTACTTTTCTAATAATAAGTACCATTTGAAAGTTTGCCATTGTATAATTGTCTCTTAATTTAAGAAATGGTTGGTGGCTACATTTCTGTCATGGATCCAAATTAACTAACTTCTCCGCCTACCCCCCCCAACCCCGCCACCCGCCACTACCATCCCCATTTTGTAGGTAAAACTTATCCTTTTCTTTATGCCTCCCCACCCTCCAACTTCCAAGTAAATGAAGGATAGCTTTGTTGGTGTGTGTGTGTGTGTGTGTGTGTGTGTGTGTGTGTGTGTATGTGTGTGTGCGCGCGTGCGTGTGTTCGTCCTTTGTTGTCAAAGAAGACCATCAGAGAAATAATGACATGACTTGCACTTGACTTTGTTCTCAGTTAGGGAGGGCTGTGCAGATCACCAGCCTCACTTCTCCTCCAGAGACATCTGAATCCTCTATTCATCAGGATGAAGCAATTAGGGTTAAGTTACTTGTCCAAGGTCACACAGTTAGTGAGTGTCAATCAAGTGTCTGAGGTGAGATTTGAACTCAGATCCTCCTGACTCCTGCACTAGTGCTCTATCCACTGCACCACCTAGCTGCCCCAGTTTTGCAGGTCTAGGAGCAAACTGAATGATGGGCTTCATGAACAAAAATTGTGATGTAAGAAAGGTACCTAATACAGCTGTGCAGAGGACTAAATCTGAGTGAGAAAGGTTTAAGAATCACCACCTTATCTCTTGAGGGGGTTAGAATAGATAATCCACACCAATCTGAAATTCTATCAGAATGGGGAAAGAGACAATTCTACTAGAGCAGTCTGGGAAGGCTTCCTTGAGCAGAGGGTCATGACCATGGCTTTAAAAGATGGGTAGATTTTAAGTACCTTAACTTAAGCCCGTTGAGTATTTACTGAATGAGTGAATGAATGAGCTCTTTGAAAGAGAGGAAAAGCTGCAATGTGTATATTTGGGGAACCGAATTCAATCCTTCCCTCCCTCCCCCTACTCCCCATCAGCAGGAATCTTCTCGGCCTCAGGAAAATTCGGGCAATAGGAAGGGCCTTCCACTCATTAAAGCCAATTCCCCACCAGGAGCCAATCAGAGCCACAGGAACAGGCAGGAACCCCGGTTCCCGTGGCAACGCAGACAATGGCACCTTCTCAGTACAGGCTCCTGCTAAAAGCATTAGCGGAAAACATTAGAGCCCGGGCTGCCTTCTCTCTGCTCTGGGGGCCCTTCCCCTGGTTCATCTCAGAACACACATGGCAGCTCCCAGTTCCAAACTTCCTCCACTAAGGAGGTGGGCTTTCTGGGGGGGAGGGGAAGGTAAGAAAAGGGAACTCCCACTCCCATCAGCCCTAAGGTAGGTGGGGTGAGATGAGAATGAAGCCTTATAATGTTGTCACAAGACAACAACCATTTCTGACTCTCCAACTTCCCCAAGGGAAAACAGGGGCCAAGAGGAGAGGCAGGCATTCACCCTAGAACAGGCTTATGAGGGGCAGTCACATCTCCACGTTAGGGATGACACCACAGACATACCATACCAGAGACCTGGTATGGTAATTAGGAGATATAGATTCAAGTCTCCGCTCAAGTAATTACTAGCTGAATAACCCTGGGTAAATCCCTTCCTTGTCTGGGTCTCAATTTCCCTATCCTCTTGTAAAATATTGCTTTTGTTAAGTCATGCCCACCTTTTCATGACCTTGTGGACCATACTGTCGATGGGGTTTTCTTAGTAAAGATAATGGCACGGTTTGCCATTTCCCTCTCCAGTTCATTTTACAGATAAAGAAACTGAGGCAAAGAGGGTTAAGTGACTTGTCCATGGTCACACAGCTAAGTGTTTGAGGCCCTATTCCAACTCAATCTTCCTGACTCCAGGTCCTGCATTCTATCCACTTTGCCAAAATAAGGAAGCTTAAAATGATGGTTTCTAAGGGTCTCTGATGGAATGAATTAGCCCCACGAGGGCTGGTCATCCTGAACACTTCATCAGTAGTTAAAGCTACCATTCATACTCAGGCCCCTTCTGAAAGGCTCTTGCTTTTACACTACACCCTGAGTGACAGACAAAACTCAATGAGCCAGAACTCTTTCTCTTAGATCTCCAGAGCCTGGATGAGCCCAGTTCTGATACCAGGATGGACAGGGAGTGTTCCTACTATGAATGTGCATAGGATACCCTAGCCAAAAAGCCTCTCCCAGTGAAACCCATAACTAGGAGTTTTTACAAATGGGATAAGAACCAGAAACTGCCTTCAGTTTGCAAGAGGTCCACAAAAAAGTAGGAAAAGAGAAAAGAGAGGGATCATTTCAGCTGGCCATCTGGTGACTTCCCAATTTAACTAAGGATTCTCACTAAATAAATACTTAAGCTCTGTTTTTTTTTCCTGATGAAGGATCTCAAGTGTTACCAGTGTCCAAGAAATCTGGTGACTCAGTTACCCTGCCCTAAGTTAAGGATCTGCCTCTAGTAACTTCACCTGACAGAAGAAGGTAGGAGGGTAACTTCAGGCATTTGACAAAGATTCTCTACATGAGTGGGAAACAAAAAGGTTTCATCCTAACTCTCAATTACCCAGAAAGTTCAGTCTCCCAGAGTCTTTCCCCAACAAGTGTTTGAGCTGATGTGATTCCCCATCTATTTTGCCCCCAAAATCAGTATCCCCCAGATCAATGCAGAACTGATTCTGAGCCCCACTCCAATGACACACAAGGCTTTAAAGCCTGAGATCCCATGGCCCCAACTTGTTCCGAAGGATAATCCAGATCCCATTTCCTCCAGGAAATGCCCTTGGAATACCACAGGCATCTTTGTCCCTTTGAATTCAGTATGTCCTAGCTTTACTAGTTAACTCCTGTTTAGTTGCCTAATTGGACTCATGCCTGCAACTTATCCCTCTAGTCAAAAGAGGAAACTAAGTGGCCTAGAACTGGATGACCCATCACCCTTTCCTTTGGAATTTTCTGTTCTGTTCCCACCCCCTCCCAGCTCCACCCTTACTTGAGGGCGGGCCTGTCACCACCAGCTACCATAGTCCTCCCAAGAGGAAGTGCCCAAAGACAGAGAGCTTGGCATGTCTCAACCTGTTGTGTAGGTATACTGGGGTGAATGTAAGGTCGCAGCCTCAGTCTTTCCTCTACCACCACTTCCATCACCATCCAGGTCCAAAACTAGTTTCCCCAAGGAAGAAAAGGGTTTCCCCTCTTAGCCATAGGGTATCAGGTTCTCCTAGACCATAAACAATTTTCCTCCTCAGCCCTCTCCTTGTCCTTATCTGACACCAGGGCATAGCATGCAAGACCTGGAACACTGTGTCATTATCACTTAAAAAAATGCTGCAGTATTATAGTCTGAAGACCTGGATTTGAATTTTGGCTTTATTTACCACTTGCATGGGATCTTCAGTAATCTCTTCTTGGGGACTCTGGAGAGTCCCATATATCTCTGCTATTTTGCCATCCTATGATTCCCACCTAAGTGACCTTTTAATTGCCTGGGAGAAATGACTCAGGTTCTTTGGAGTTTTTCCTTGCATTTTCAGGGGTCCCGGGAAGAAGAAAACAAGTGGGTCTTGGGGAAAGTGAGCTCAAAAAACCAGCCTTTCCAGCCTGCCAGGAGCCAACCAGCTCAAATGAAAATCCACACACTTATCCTTGTCAAAGTCCTTTTCTATCCACTTCATCATTTAATCCCTGCAAACACCTCTGTGATAAAGTCTTTTACCCTGAGCCTCAGTTTCTCCATCTACAAAATGAGATGGTTGGAATAGATGAGCCCTTTGAGTCGGACAACCTGTGTTCCAGATGACAGGCTATGATTCTAGTCTCACTTTACAGATGAAGAAATTGAGTCTGAGAGGTAAGAAATGACATTCCCAAGGTCACAATGAGTGACAGCCTTATAACTGCCGGTCCGGTGCTCTTTACCTTACACGACATCACCTACTCTTTAGGAAGAGATCCAGAATCACTGATCAGAAAAACAGATAAGAAATGAGATAGGGAAAGTAATTGAGGCTGCCAGGTCCTGCCTCAGTCTTCTTCAGTATTTCCTGAGAGAGTCATGGGTCCCTGTGGGCATGTGTGGCTTCACTGAGTCCTGAAAATGCCCCAAGGCAGGGTAGGGAAGGGAGCCCAGGTATGAGGTTGTCAAACCAGTCCTGACAAAACAGGACAGCAGCCAATAGGCCAGAGGGTTGCCTGCCCAGTAAGCCGTAGGAAGAAGATAGAGAAGAGGGGAGAGGGCAGGGGACCTAATAAAAAACTGTCTCTCCCTGGCCACCTACGGCCCAGCTCCAACAAGCCAGGCACAGCAAGAAAGGAGAGAGAGGCCTGGCCAAACCCAGGCTGGAGTATTTCTTCAGACCAGAAACCATATCGCTGTCCAGGAAAAATCCCAGGACACAGGGTCTGGACGACTCAGAATTATTTAACTCTACTTGTTCTTGAATCTAAGCTCCCTCAATTTACTTCTACCTTGGTCTCTGAATCCTAGAGCCATAGTGGTAGGTAGTCGCAAGGAACTTGGGAGACCAAGATCATTTTACAGGAAGGAACTGAGGCCTGGAAAAATTAAGAGAAATTATCCAACATCATATGGTGAGATAGACAGTGGCAGAGCCAAGACTCCAGAACCAGCCTCCTGGTTCCTTTACCGGGTATTTATTCTGCTGCACCACCCAGTCTTTCTCCTATCCTACCCCATACAGAGTGCCAGATTTCACAAGCATAGCTCTGATTCTACTTTCTTCATTCAAAAACCTTTAGTGACTGCCCAAGAACCAAAATCCTAACCCAGGGATTCCAAATAACAAATGTAATACCAAAGCCTTCCATATCCAGCAGAAGGGCAGACCTCACCCCAACCCCACCTTTGGGCTGCAAAGGCAATTTGCTACTGCCACTGAAGAAATTGGACAGATGGGAAAGAACACAAGAATTAAGCTTTTACATAGTCCCCACTATGTGCTACCAGGGGTGAGAAACCTAGGGCCTCCCTCTAGGTCCTCAAGTATAGCCCTTTGACTGAATCCAAACCTCACAGAATATGGACTCAGTCAAATGGCAGGACTTGAGGACCTAGAGAGTCATGTATGACCTCAAGGCCACAGGTTCTCCATCCCACTTTTTACAGGGGTTCTCCCATATCTTGATCCTCATAACAACCCTATAATGTAGGTGATGTTACTATCCCCATTTTTACAGTTGAGGAAACTGAGACTATGAGAAATTAAGTGATTTGCCCAGAATCAAACAGCTATTGTTTAGGCTGAATTTGAACTCAGGTCTTCCTGAGTTCTTGGACTCCAGCTCAGTGTGCCACCTGGCTACCCCTGGGAGGACAGAAAGCAGTGGGGGATCAGACCTTCGCTTCAAACATCTGGAAAGCCACCTGGAACTGTCCTGCTCTGTTTTGATAATTGGGCCTTTCCCAAATGGAAACTCTGTATCCCTAGGAAGGACACAGTGTCCACCATTCTGTTATATGCTACACCTCTTGCCCAGTAACCAAACAACTTTCCCAGGGCAATTTAGTGTCTACTTAGGACTAGGAAACAACAACAGATTTCCTGTGGTCTGTCTGTGAAATCACCTCAGTTCTAGTTTCTGTATAAATAAATAGCTCACATTTTTCTTGCAACTTTAAAGCATTTTCCTCCCAAATCATCCTATGTAGTAGATAATGATAGTAACGGCAATAATGATGATATTTATATAGTACTTTAAAGTCTGCAAAGCACTTTACATATATTTTCATTTGATCCTTAAAATACCCTGCGAAGGAAACTTTATATTATTCTCCCCATTTTCTAGACAAGAAAACTGAGATTTTCTAGAGAGGTTACTAAATTGCCCAGGATTACACAGCTACTAAGTGTATGAGATTAGATTTGAACCCAGGGCTTCCTGACTTCAGTCCAGTGTTCTAGTCACTACAAGCATTACTATCTCCATTTTATAACTGGGCATGCTACCCACTTAACAAGAAAGAGAACTGCTCAATCTCACATCTTACATCAGTTAAAGCTCCTACTTAACTCTAGGAGTATGCCCCTAATTGCATCACATCATCTCTTACCCTTTCTGTGCCTCAGTTTTCTTATCTGTAAAATGGGGACAATTTCACACTCTATCATTGTGCTGCTGGGACATTTAAAAAAAAACTCTCATCAAACACCTCTGGTGACAGATTTAGAGGAGAGAGAGAAAACGCTGAGCAGTGGGAAGCTTAGGAAAGGCTGCCGCAGAGGTCAGGAAGCATTAGATTTGGCCAGAAAAGTCCAGAAAGGAGAGGAGGATGCTCCACTCTCAGCAACACAGATACCTCAAAGTGGGGCACTGGCTCAAATACACCTTTGTCTTCCTTTGGAACACTTCCATACCTTGCTTTGGAAAGACTTTATCTCTGACGCTGCTTCCGTGAAGCCTTGGCAGCTACCACCATACCTCACCAGGAGGGCAGGGAGAAGAAGGCCCAAAGTCCTTGTCAGTGGCACCTAAGCCCCCAGCAGAAGTCACCTGCCTAGTTGTAGTGAAAAGCAACCTACCCATTTGCAGGAGGAAAAACAAGGCCTAGGCCAGGTAAACTACTCCATTACCAAGAAAGAGGGGCAGTAGGTGGCACAGTGGATAGAGGACCAGGACTGGAGTCAGGAACACCTGAGTTCAAATCCAGCCTCAGATACTTATTAGCTGTGTGACCCTGATAAAGTCATTTAACCCTGTTTGTCTCAGTTTCCTCATCTCATAAAATGAGCTAGAGAAGGAAATGGCGAAACACTCAGTATCTTTGCCAAGAAAAAACCTAAATGAGTTCATGAAGAGTCAAATATGACTGAAAAACAACTGAACAACACCAAGAAGAAATCAGTTTGGAATGCTACAGAAATGCTTTAGGGGATTGGGGAGGTCAGGACTTGTGTCCATGTACATGTTTGCATGTACACACACATATACACACACACACTTGTTATGCATACACGCATATACACATATACTTGTTATGCATAGACAAAAAAGTAGAACCATGAGATCCAAGTGAAAGAGCAAGAAGGGACTCTAGAAGATGGCATATCAATCCTCCTTTGTCCTTAGTTCTCAAAAAGGACCATGACATCAGGAAGATGATGCCATGACTTGCAAATGAATTGGATTTAAGTGAGGGAGGCTGTGCAAAGTCACCAGCTTCACTCTCTCCTCCAGGGCCATCTGGGTCCAATGGCAAGGTATACAGCAAGATGACTGGAGATGCCTCTCCTCCCACCCTCATTTTACAGATGAGCAAACAGAGGCCTAGAGGGAAAATGATTTGCTTGGGCTCCTATAGGTCAGAGACATAGACAACATAAGAACCTCAGGTCTCCTGGCTCTCAGCCTGATGATCTTTGCCCTCTACGCTGTTTCCTCATGCAGATGGGGAGGAATGCAACCTCACAGGATCACAGAATTCAAGCTGGAATTTCTAGAGTAGAGGCATAACAGGGTCAAACTTTCACTTAAGGAAGATCATTGTGGCACCACATAAGGATGGATTAGAGAAGGGAGAGCTGGAGGCAGGAGATTGGTTATGAGATGATTACGATAGTCCAGTGATATCTTGAATTAGGGCGGTGTCTATCCACTAGAGATAAGAGGGTGTGTTCCTGAAGTTGTAGAGGTAGAAACAAGATCTGGTAACTGATTAAATACATAGAGTAAGAAAGAGGAATGAAGAGGTCCCTGAGGTTTTGAACCTGGGTAACCAGAAAGATGGTGGTACCCTTGACAAAAGGGAGGAGAGATGAAATCTCCCAGGGACAGGGCGATGTCAAAGCCCAGTTCTGCCAGCTTCTCAACCACCACACAGGCCTGAGAGGCCTCAAAGAGTCCTAGCTCTGTGTCTACCATACAAGCAGAGTTGTTAGGCATGGGACTTGCCCCCGAATAACAAGGCTTTTCTCAGTTTCTGAGTTCCCACTCACAAAGGTCTGACAACTTCCCTAAGCAGCATGAGATCTAGATTCTAGTGAGATGCTCCCTTGGCCACCAGTCCTTAAAAATCACAGAATCTCAGACTTGGAGGTTCTTGGAGACCACCTAACTCCACACTTGGATAGAGGAAGAGAATTTGGCCCAAAGTAGGGAAAGGATTTGTCCAAGGTCACACAGGGAGTCAGTATCATGGTGAAAAGAGTGTTAGGGAAGTGGAAACAGAAGTAGATGGCCCCTGATTCAAGAACAACTGAACAAACTGCAGTACTTTAATGGAGTGGAATGTTACTGTTCTGTAAGAAATGAAGACCAGAATGCATACCAAGAAGCACAGAAAGACGTATATGGACTGATGCAAAGTGAAGCAAACAGAGCCAGGAAAACAAGACACAAAGGCCATAACCACGCAAACAGAACAACCACACAACAACTGAAACAAAAACAAATTATAAATTAAATTATGAAGACCAATCTTTATTCCAAAGAAGACATGAGAAGACAAGCATGCCCCACAAAGGTAGGGAGAGGATTTATGCAATCCTGTCCAGTTTTTTAAGATGTGTTGTTTGGGGCAGCTAGGTGGTGCAGTGGTAGAGCTCTGGACCCAGAGTTCAAATCGGGCCCCAGACACTTACTAGCTGTGTCAACCTCGGCAAGTCACCTAACCCCAATAAAAAAAAAAAAAAGATGTGTTGATCCATTTTGCATAACTATTTCCCTTTTCTTCCTCTTTATTAAAATAAGGGATGGCTGGGTCAGAGAAGGAAGGGTAGGTAACATAAAAAAAAAGATACCACTAAAATTCTTTTTTTTTCCTTTTAAAAACTAAATTCAGAGATAGAAAACTTTGATAATTCTAGCTCTATGCACTTACTTGGTGTAACCCTAGGCTAGCTGTTAAATCTCTCTGTGTCCATTTTCTCATGTGGGTTTGAACCTTGGCTCTCCCACTTCCCTACTGCATGACCTGGGGCAAGTCATTTCCCTTCTCAGAGCTGCAGGTTCCTCATCTGTTAAGTGGGGCTAGTACTACTTAACACTACTTATCCTACAAGCTCTTCTGAGGAAAGTTCATTAGCAATGGTGACCTCTAGACTCAAACTAGGATCTCTTGATCCTCGTTCAGGCTTCTTACAACCATAATGTTACTCCTGGAAGTCTGCTCCCAGGGGCCAGGGCCTTTTGTGTCTTTATTTGGAACCTCAGAGCAAAGTGACTCCCTAAAGCTTTCTCTGTGTCTGAGCTTTGGGTTCACCTCAGAGCCCTAGGAGGAGAAAAACAGACAAGTGCTGAATATCAGCAGAGATGAGAAAAGACAGCTGGAATCCAAGGAACACTTATCCCTGACCCCCAGCTCCCTGAGGGATGGGGATGTTGCTCAAGTACCTGAAGAGGCAGAACATTGGGTCAATTCCCTGGCCCTGACATCATCATCACCACTATCAGTACCATCGTAAATAGCATTTATATTGAGCTTCAAGGTTTGCCAAGCACTTTACGGATATCTCATTTCATGCCTGCAACAACTTTGGGAAGTAGATGATGTTATTATTCATTTTGTGCCTGGACTTGGCTTGGCTCTATCATCAACCTAATATTCTTCATGAGTAAATTATTTTGCCTCCCTTGGCCTTAGTTCCCAACCTGTGAATTGGGGATAATCTATGCCTTGTGTTCGGTGACTGAGACACAAGAGTTTGTGCTATTGAGGAAGCCTGGAGCTCCTGGTTCACATAATTCCATTCACCCAAACAACCATTTATTAAGCTCCTACTCTGCGTAAAGTTGTAGGCCAGGGTCTGAGATGATAATGCTTCATATCTTTCGAAAGGTCTTAGACATCCAAGTCCTCTATCTGATTCTCTACAATAACCTTACCAAGAAGGCAGGACAGGTTTCATTCATTGTCCCCCTACTATCTTTCCTCAGGAAAAAGGCCTGGAGGACAAGGACTTAACCAAGTTCACCAAGGGAGTTCCAGGTTGCAGAACCAGCGCCAGGTAGTCTTGCCAAGGTGACCCTGATACATGTCCTAGAATATTTTATAGATGAGAAAACTGAGGTCCAGTGAGTGACTTGTACTAGAAGGCATAGCAAGTTAGGAGCAGAGTCAGCACTAGGGTCCAGATCTCCTGAAGAGAAGTCTGGGGCTCTCCCTATCTCCAGAAGCTTATTTTGTGAATCTGAAGACAGGGAGTGGAGTGGACTACAGTCAGGCTCCTGGATGGATCTAACAGAAGGAGAAACTCTTATACTCTCATAGCACATCAAATTCAACTCAACCTAGAGTGATCTCCTCCATTACATTTCTGGCAAGGAGTCATTCAGCTTCCTAATGTTCTTCATGAGAAAAATCATTTTGCCTCCGTTGGCCTTAATTTCTCAATCTTAAATGGCAGCTTGGGAGGCAGACCCTTCAAGTGGCTTCTGGGACAATACTTAAGCTACTGCTTCTCTCCCAGGGCTGGTAGGAGGGAATAAGCATTTATTAAATACCTACTATGTGCCAAGCTAAGCACTTTAATTTAATTTGAGCCTTACAACAACCCTGTGTGGTAAGAGATATTCTCATTTTCTATTTGGGGAAATTGAGGCAGAAAACAATTAAGTGACTTGCCTAGGAATAGTAAGTATCTGAGGTTGGATTTGAACTCAAGTCTTCCTGACTCTAGGCCCAGTGTTTTAACTAATGCACCACCTCAATGCTGAGTTTCCTTCTACTTCCCTCTCTCCCCTTTCCTCCCCCTACTACTATCTCAAATCCTCCCCCATCCTCCAAGGTCCAGCTAATTTCCTATCTCTCCCAGTTCTCCTTCTTTCCACAGTACTTAGAAGGCATCCAACACCTTCTCTACAGGCCTAGCTCACCTTGTTTTCCTGACTGCTGGACAAGGACAGTCTCCTTCTCATTCTCCAGGACCCCAAACAGTTAGGAACTAAGTGCTTGCCGAATAAATTAGAATTTTAGGGATGGGAGGACCTAGAGCCAATCAGTTTCTATCTCCAGACTCTCCTAGAGCACCAGAGGTGATCACACAGATCTAGCCTCTCCCGCAGACCTCAAGACTTTTTCTTGATCTCCTCCCCATTCCCACTAAGTAGCAAATCCTGTCCCATTCCTAAAAAAAATCCAATGAAAACTTAGTATGTCAGCCCCCTGATCTAAAAGGTAGAGAATCTGGGCACTACTACTAGCTAGATATCCTCAGGCATGTCTCTTGCCCTCTCTGAACCTATTAGGATTCCTCTGGATAAAACAAGGGGTATTGTCAAGATAGTCTCTGAGGGACCTTTCATTTCTAACATGCCATAATTCTATGATTCAGACTCTCTAGGTCCAACCATCAACCTCTGACGATGTTACATGAAGGCACCACAGAACACCAAGAGACAACTCCACAACTTCTCCCCCCTCCCTCACCCCCCACCTTTTCCAATCTCTGGTTTCTGAAAGCTAAAATGACTGGTAGTCTCCTCCTTCTCTTCTACTATTACCCTAACCAGGCCATGATGGAAAGAGACTAATGAGAGAGTTGCCTTACCCAGGTTTCCAAAAAATTGTGGGAAAATAATCCCTGCCCTGCTTCCCTCACCACCACCGTGTCTGTGGAAACGTGAGCTATAACAGTAATGACACTAATCTAACCTGCAGGACTAGGTCAACCTTCCTAAGAAATATAGGCCCAGTTCAAGAGTGGCCTTCTGAAAACAGTTCCTTGGTTCAAAGGAGGGATTCCTCTTTCAGGTATTGCATCTAACAGGCCAGGCAGACGTTAGCTACCTAAAGAGAGACAGTCCTTGCAACATTAGCCATGTCCTTACAGCTAAGACCCTGCAGAAAGAGACCTATGCAGTCAAGAAACCTACCTTTTGCCTGATAACTCTGTTTTGGCCTTCTCCACTCTCTTCACCGAAGGCTTCTCATCATCCTATCTGACAGAGCCCCAGGGGCTGGTCCACTATCAGGTGGTCTATCAGTCTATCAGGTGGGACTGGCTCTAAGGTAGGCAGATGAGTAGGAGTCAAGGAAAAAGGGACCAGGCCTGGAGAGAGCAGCAGGTCAGAGCCAGACAAAACTAGAAGATTCAAACTCTTTCCAGCCCAGAGCAGTCTGCAATGCCAGCCTCTTTCCTTCAGTGGAGTACTGTAGGGAGAGTGACTCAAAGCAGTCAAAGGACCTCAGTTTGAAACCTGACTCCTGGCTTCTTAGGCCTCAGTCTATGAAATGAGGAAATCGGACTTGATGATGATAATGACAATAACAACAGACAACATTTAAAGAGGCCTTTAAGGCTGGTAAAGACACTTAACAAATATCTCCTCTATCCCCACACAAACCTTGAAGGGCAGGTGGTACTATTATCCCCATTTTACACATGAGGAAACTAAGGCACAGGGAGGTTAAGTGACTTATCCAGGATCACAGAGCTGCTAAGTATCTAAAGCTGGATTCGATCTCAGGTCTTCCTTTGTCCAGGTCCTGAGCCTGGACGACCTTTAAAGTCCCAGCTCTATATCTATGTTCCTTCTCCCCACCTTCTTTTGCCCCCAGTCCCTCTGTCCTTCACTCTCTAAATCAAGCTTTTGTTTGGGAGAAACTCTGCCCTAGCTTTGGATTAACAATTAACTTCCTTAACTCAGGCTAGTTTCTATTCCAGGTGTGGCCTGTTCCTGCTCCTGCAGAATACAAGTATGGGGGAAAAGGGGAAAGGCAAAAGAAATCAAGCAGCTCCCATCCCCTTTCCTCCAGAGGTGGCAGAGAGACACAAAACAGGCCTTCCCTCCTGGTCTAATGGATCTGGGCCTCACCTAGGCTGTCCCATGGCTGTTGAAAGAGTCCAAAAGACAATTACCTAGAGACCCTTCACAACTTGGCATCTGAAACCTCCATCATCCAGTCCCACCCTATTTGCCACCCCCCTACACACACACACACACACACACACACACACACACACACACACACACGCACGAGAGAAACTCTGAATGTTGCCAGCCTACCTCCCCCTTTCTTAGTCATTCCCCTCTCCACCTCCTTTAGGAAGACTCAGGAAGTCAATGCTGGACTTTTCAGAACAACTCTAGCCCTTAGTCTGTTGCAGGTCCCTGAAGTCCCAGCCTCCCAGGGACAGTACACAGCATGATACCATGGAGTAGAGATCAGAAGACCTAAAGAGGTGTAGGACTCCTGGGATAGTTTCATTTCCATCCATTTCTGAGCTTCTAACTCCTCACCCTTTGGCAGACTAGTGAAATCTATGAAGCCCTTTTCAGAATAATTCTTTAGATGCAAAAAATAAAATACACAGGATTACAAAGGAAACCAATTATAAGGAAAAACAGTTATCAAAATATTCTTTAAAAAAAAAACCACAAGTCTGCTGATTAAAAACTCTTATAGATGGTCCCTAAGGTCCCTTTTCTAATACTCCCAGGATATTCCTGCCTGGTCCCTCTCCTTTCCTTTGCAATTTTCTAGTCCTTTGGGCTAGAACGGGCCATATAAAAGAAGGAAAGAGCAAGTATATTTTTTGGAATGGTTCAAAGTATAAAGAGATGAGTGAGGCTTGAAAAGCAGTTGTTAAGGGAAGGGATACCAAAAATCCTTCATTCCTCATACTCTGCCTCTGATGGGCTTGTCTTCTATCCAGCCTCCCTGCCTCCCTTCCCTTCCTTGAGTTCTAACTTAGCCGAGATTCTTCTCAATTTCAGAGAGCAATGTGGGCAAGACCCTCACTGAACTCAGTGTAGCAAAGCCAAGAAGACATAAGCACAGGAAAAAGTCATCCATAACCATATGTGTTAATACACATAGACACAGAGAGAAGTCAAACAAGGTTTGATATTAGGACAAAGGGGGCAGGGGGAGGACACAGGAAGCCTTCATCTTTTACCCGCTGCGCACAGCAGAGAACCTGGGACTTAAATGCTTAATATTTTATAGATCATAGCTCACAGGATGTAGAGTTAGAAGGTAACACAGAGACATCCAATCCAAACTCTTATATTATATTATATTACATAGTTATATAATTGAAACACAAGGCCCAGAGAAGGAAAATAACTTGTGGAATTCAACTGAGAAGGCAGAGATAGTATCTAAGCTGGGATTTAAATGATGGACAGAATGTCAATGGGCAAATATTGAGGGAAGGGGATGACCTAGAAGGTTGGAATCAGCCTATCCCAATTCCCTCTCCCCCCAACCCATTCTTTGCTAATACTCCCCTCCCAGATAATTATTTTGCCTGGATTTTGTATTTATCTGTCTTCATCCTGATAGTCTCTTCTCCGCCCCTCCCCCCCTCACCCACCCCCATTAATCTAAGCTCCTTAAGGACCTTTTTCTGTCTTTGTATACCTAGCACCAAAAACAGTTTTTGGTGCACAGGAGTCAGGTGTTGTTGAATTTAGGACTTGTGGTTGTCAGAAGACTAAGGAAGATAAGGCTAGAAAGGGAGATTGAGTCAATGTATAGGACTTTGAATACAGATCTAATAAATTTGAACTTTACTGGGAGGACCACAGAGAGGTAGGAATAATAGCTCATATTCCCATAAAGTCTATAAATCAATACAGTCATTTGCCTACAACAACTTTTCTGAGATAAGCAGAATGAATGTCATTCTCCCCAGTTTAAAGATGAGGAGACTACATCTCAAGAGCCTAAACCCAACTCGTCTAGACTCTAAGACCATTGAGCTTTCTATCATGCCAGGCTTTCTCATTTCAAAAACAGGTTTTTGAGTAAGGGGAGTGATATGATCCACAAAAGCTTTTTAGGGGTCCCTCCTACATAAGGGAGTAGCTACTACTGCTATGGGAGGGAAAAGATAGCCAATTCAGGGAGGCCAATTTCCTTTTGTCTCATACTCCAGAGTGAAGATAACCTTTCATAGTACTAGGACCTGCTAGAGGATCTCAAAGCACTCCACAGACTCCACCTCTTTCCATCACTAGGAATTTGTTTTGTAGGTGGAGTGATCATTTGCCCAGTTGTGAGAGGAGAAAAAAAAAAATCACTGATATTAGAGTCAAAAACCCAAAGACTGAAGTACTGGGAAGAGTCCTAGGCTACGAGCCAGGAGACATATCTGGAATCTGCCACTGACTTCCTGAGTGACTTTGAACAACTCTCTTCCCCTGGCTGGGTCTCCATTTCCCCATCCATAAAGTGAGAGAGTTAGATTAAGAGGTAGGATGCTGCCCTGGAAAGAACAATGGGTCTTGAATCTACAGGACCTCGGTTAAAATCCTGACTCTGCCTTTACTACCTGGGTGACCCCTGGGCAAGTCACTAAACCCCCTCTGTAAAATGAGAGGGTTGGACTAGATAACCTACCAGGTCTCTTCCACCTCTAACACTAATGACCTGATGACTGGATTCAGCTCTATTATATCCCCTTGGTTCATTACTTAAAAATGTAATTAAAAAAAAAGGAACAAATAAAAACAACCAAAAAGAATGTATTTAGGAAAGAAATGCTTCACTAAAACTTTTCATCCCCAACCCCTTTAAGAGCTTCTTACAGTAATACCAAAGGGCTTTCAATTCCTGCCCTGAGCAACCCAACCTTACTCGACCCCACAACCAGCTCAGGCCTCCAGCCCAGACTATTCTCCACTGTCGCCGCCTCCCCCCCCCCCTCAGATTTCTAATCCTAAAGAAAGAAAAGGAGAAAGGGTCAATCACAAGCAGTTTTCTGTCATAAGGAAGGATTAGATTTATTCCCGATGAACAAGAGGAAAACCAAGACCAGTTTGTAAAAAGGGGGTGTGTGTGGAACAGTGAGGGAATGATAATTATGGGGAGGTGAATTTACAAACTCTTATTTCTATAGCTTTTCTCCCCATATGTTGGTACCTTGGAAAGAATATTAGATTTGGAGGAAAAAAAACCAAAACATATACCTGCCTTTTGAATTTAGCCTCTGCTATTAGATGCTGAGACTTTAGCAGAAAAAAGCGAAGATTGCTCCTAGCTATAAATTCTATAAAACCTCCAAAATCTACTACAAAGGCAGGCAGCACAGGCATCACTTTCCCCACACTATATAGAAGGGAAAACCAAGATTTGGAGGGAGCCTGGAGGCCTAAAGTCATGGAGGCCTTAAGATAATTGGTCAGTAAGTCTGAGAAGGATCTGGAACCCCAGGTGAGAGTATCTGAATTTAGAACTGCAAGAGATCTTTAAAGATCTGGTCCAACTCTTTCATTTGACTGAGGAAATGCAGGCACTGAGGGAAAGGATGTCTCTAGAAATACCCAGATGGCAGAACTAAAATTCAAACCCAGTTCCTTGAGCCCAAATCAAAGGTTCCCACCTCCTACCTCCCCACCAACACACAGTATATTCCTCTTATTTCAACCAGAAGAAAAAGAATGAAAATAAGAGATGTCAAAAAAAAAATCCCAAAGCCCAGAATGGGCAACCCTGAGAGATAATGAGTGAGCTCCCTGTCACTATAGGTCTCCAAGGAAGAGATTCCATAACCGCTTTGTCAGAATGTTACACATAAGGACTGACTGCATCAGACAGACTATTGGATTCACTTTGTGGCACCGTGAAAACAAAGAAAACTGGACTGCCAGTCAAGGAACCTGGATTTGTGTGACCTTAGGCAAGTCTCTCTAGGTCTCAGTTTCTTCATGTGTAAAAAGAGAGGCCTGGAATTGATGACTCCTAAAGTCCCTTCAAGCTCTGAGTGTATGGCTATATGATTACCTCTGAGGTCCCTCGTAGCGCTGAGATGCCATAATTCTAGGCAAGAGGGAGCGAGGGTAGAAGAGGGAAAGGAGCACTGTTCTCATGTGAGTAACAGAACAGGAAGATTTGGCCCAAACACTGACAGGACAAAACGTCTCTTCTTTTTCATTCCTTCCTGGGGCCTTGAATATTCCTGAGGCCAGGGAAAGATGGGAGACTGAAAACAGCCTCAAAGAGATGCTCTCCTATTTTAAATGAAGACATTCATGAGGAGAGTTACCTCAGCTCCAATCTCCCTCCCCCTCAGGCCTGGCAGAGGAGGCAACTGCAGAATTGATAACAGAACAACCTCCCCATTCACCAGCCTGGGGTGAGAGGGAAGGGACAGAGGCTTCCCTTTCAGCAGGGGCCCTGTTCCCTCTCCGGCCAGGGGACCCAAAAGGACAAAGGCCAGGTACCCACACACCCAGCACCCTCACAGGGCCCCACAACCATTCATAGGAATTCTCTAACACCTCCTGAAAGTAACACCAGACACTGGCTGTAAACAGAACAAGCCAAACAAACTAGCTATGCCAGTGGACCAGCATCTCCCTGTCTATGGAACCTCTGCTGCTACATGAGGGGGCTGGACTCAACATTCTAGACCTGACGTCCTATAATTCTTTGATACTAAAATGTGGGGGCACAGCCTCTGTGCATAGTGAGAAATGAAAGCTCAGTGAGGGTGGGAGGGAGTATTCAGGGATGCCTTCCGAGAGGGAACTTGACTAGGGCCAGCCATCCTTCACAGGAGTTGGAGCTCATCTTTGACAGACGGCACCAAGGACAGCTCAGTTTGATTTCACAAGGGCTGACACCCCTTCCACAGATTAGGCTCAGTTCTGAGGCCCGGACAGAGCAAATCACACAAGAGCCAAGCCTTGGGGAGGCTCAATTTTGGAGAATCAATCAATCAATAATTTGCTTATAAGCAATAAAATGCTTAATGAGGCATTTACTATATGCTAGGCTCTGTGTAAAGCCCCAGGGGTACAAAGAAAAAGTAAAAATCATCCCTGCCCTCAAGGAGCTAATATGTTAACGGCCAAGACAGAAGATACGTAAATGACCATAAACAAGATACATACACAGACTATTCATACATACGTTCAAAGTAAGTATTCAAAGTAACCTAAAAGGGGAAAACACTGGAAGCTGGGAGGGGAGAGCTGGGGGACTGGGAAAGGCATCTAGCCTAGAGCTGAGACTTAAAGGAAACCTGAGATTCTAAGAGAAGAGGAAGAATATGCCAGATATGCAGACAGCCAGTGCATAGGGAAAAGAGATGGGAGAGAGAGGATCTGGCATGAGGAACACCAAGTAGCCTAGTATGGCTGGAAGGAGAGATAGTAAAATAAAAGAATATTGGAAAGAAAGGAAGGGGCCAGGTTGTAAAGTGTTTTATATGCCAAAAAAAGAGAAGTGTTTATAGGGAGCCACAAGTTCATGGAATAGTAAAGGAATATGGTCAGACCTGTACTTTAAGAAAATCAATTTGGCAACTGAGATAAACTGAAGAAGTGAAAGGCTTGAGGTAGGGAGACCAGTTTAATTAGAAGGTTATTTCAATAGTCCAAAGAGAGATTAGAGTCTGAACTAAGTAGAGGGGAATGATTCCCAAAGAGAAAACCAGGAAAGCACACAGACCAGATAGTCATAGAAAACCAAGGTCTGGAATCCAGACTGTGGATCGTAGGATCTAAAAGGTGAAAAATCAAAGACACTCAGGTAGCTGCCATTTCACTTTGAATTGTACAAAAAAAGGAAGACAGGATATTCTCCCCATTTTAAAGAGGAAAAGTGACTTGCCCCATCAGATAGCTATGTGTGCTGAAACCAGGATAGGAACCTTGGTCTTCTAACTCCAAGTCCAATGGCTCTGGGAGAAGAGTCTGAAGGTTTCCAGGAAAAGGGGATAGCTTAAATAGGCTTTGAAGGAAGGGTAGGAATGAGGAAATGGGAAATAATAATGTATCTTCATCTCTGTTGGAGTCTCCCCTTGCCGAAGAGATCTGACCTGAGTCCCCCTACACTCTCATCCTTCCTTCTTTTAGGCAGACCTAACTGGACCACTGGTCTCCCAGACATTCAGAAACATCAAATAGATTTAGATCTAGAAGGGACCTTAGAGGCCATCTAATGCAGCCATCTCATTTTACAGATGAGGAAACTAAGGCTTAGCCTCTATTAAGTGACTCACTCAAGGTTACATAGTCAGAATGTCAGAAGTAGGATTTCAAGTCAGATCTTTCTAACTCCAAGAACAGTGCTCTGCACATTAGACCATGCTGCCTACTGGATGGAAACCTCTTCCTTGAACTGTCCCTCCAACCTAACTCAAGACCCAAAAGCATTTGGGTAAGGGTGGAGAGGTAATATATTACAGGGATTTCTGTCCTACCCTTTCATGAGGATTAATGGCAAGAAAGTGGCAGGCAGGTATACCTTGAGGTAGATGGCTAGAAGGAAGGACTAGAAACCTAGCCTTAGGATCTGGTCCTCAGGGCTTTGGGTCCTAGGGCTAATCACAGGTGGGTGAGAAGGGAGGCCTAGAATGTGTGAGAGGGATAACCTAGACACTGGCTGAGAGCAGTCACTGAGAAGAAAGAGAAGTAGCTTTACCCTTGACAAACAAAAGCTACTATGGAATGAATCCTAAAATCAGAATGTTACAGCATCCAAAGGCCATTAGTGATTAGTTAGTCTAACCCTCATTTAAAGGACTTGATGCAATAGAAAAAATCCTTAATACAGTCAGAGGTCCTGGGTTTGAATCCTGGCTACCATGTGACATCAAACAAGTCAATTAACCAGCCTAGACCTCACTTTGCTCTTCTGCAAGATGAAAGAGTTAAATGAAATAATCTCTGATGTTCCTTCAGACTCTAGTCTAGAACTACTCCAGTCTAGTCTATAACTAGGATTCCTTGAGTTTTAGTTTCTTCATTTGTAAAATGGGACAAAATAACCTCTAAGGTCCCTTCCTGCTTTAAATCTAGAATCAATCTCCCAACTCCCAGTCCAATGCCCTTCCAATGCTTCTCCCAACAAAACCAGCAGACATCATAAGAACAGAGACTCTACTCTCAGAGTCACACTAGTCCAACCAGTTCCTAAGCATGAATCCTCTCTACAATATCCCCAATAAGTGGTCTTCCAGATTCCATTTAAAGACATCTCGTAATGAGGCACTTCCTGCCTTATATACCCCAGATTTCTTGGTTGGACAGCACTGTCTTCTTATGAACCGTTGCCTTCTTGTGACTTCTACCCATTGAATTGTCTTTTTGGCGCTAAACAAGAACTGATCTAGTCCTTCCTCCCCATGACATCCCATTAGATACTTGAAAACAGCTATCATGTCTTCTCTTCTTCAGGCTAAACAGCCTCAGTTTCTTTAAAACTCTTTATAGTGTCACGGGTTTGAGTCCCCTCGATATACTGGCTGCCTTCCTCTAGGTGAGTTCGTTGAACAAAGTGCCTCCTTTAACATGGTCCCAGAACTTGATGTGACACTTCAAATAGAATCTGACCAGGGTAAAGGACAAAAAGCCCATAACCTCCCTTGTTCAGGAAATGCATCTATTAATACAGTCCAAGCTCTTGAGCTCCTATAAAACTCTGCCTATCTTTTCCAACAGAGATTTTTATCTAGTCAGACTACCTTTATTCTCTATATACTTGATTTTTTGAACCTAATTTAGGATTTTACATTTATCCCTATTCAATTCCATCTTATTAAATTATTCTAACCCAGGGATTCTTAAATTTTTTCTTTTTTGAATGAACGTTTTCAGCAATCTAGGGAAGCCTATGGATGCCATTCTCAGAATCATGCTTTTAAACACATAAAGTAAAACACATAGGATTGAAAGGAAGTCAATTATACTGAAATACATTTATGAAAATATATTTTTAAAAAAACGAGTTCACATACTCCAGATTAAGAACTCCTTGTCTAACCTGTCAATTTTTTTTTTAGACTCTGACTCTGCTGTCCAGTGCCTCAGCTCTCTGTCCTAACTTCCTATCATCTGCTAATCTGCAAATGTGTGTTATCTCTGCTCCTGTGTACTCAGCCCTATGCTAGTTGCTAGTGAGAAGTCCAAGAGGTGAACAGCATCCCGGAATTCCTCATCATATAATATATGACCCTAAGTGCCAGTTAGTAAATGCAGTTCAAATAATAGATGCCCAGAAGTGCTTACTTCTTTGTGGGATAGTAGAGATTTCATGGAGCAGATAGAATATGAGCTATGGAAAGTTTACTTGAAGGAAAAACTAATTCTGCCCTGGGCTCCACAAAGAGGGGGTGGCCCAAGTCAAGCCACCCCAGACCCTCAGGTCACAATAAATGTCAGGGTCCTGGGAGAGTAAAAGGCCCAAAAATGACTTCAGGAACTCTATTAGGTTAAGGTGACTGAGGTATTCTGATATATACGTGCCCTGATCACAATCTACACCCAGATACAGACCACAACTGGAACTCTACAGCACAGATCCCTTTGGGAAACAAAGCATTCCAGTATCAGAAATGGGCAGATCTGAAGAGATCAGTCCAACTCTCTCTGACTCAGACTCAGAAAGGAAAAAGATTTGGTCAAGGTCAAAGACCTAACAGTAGCAGAGCTAGGACTAGTGCCCAAATCATTATCTCCTTAACTTTTTGGTGCCTCAGTTTCTTCAACTATAAAAGAAAGAAGTTGGACCAGAGGGGTTAAGGTCCTTCCTGCTCTAAATCTAGGAACCTGTATAATAACCTAGGAAAGCATAGCATAGGAAAGGTCACCAGGCCTTGCTTAATGCTCATCCATTCTTAATGCCATCTATGGAGTTTTTTCTTTTCCTTCCAGAGTACCTCCTTGTCCAGATGAACACTTAAATGGTTACAGAAAGAATACACTACAATAGAAACACCCGTACACAGAAATCCCTCACCTAGAGAAGAGAATTCCATTCTAGCAGTCTCAAGGGCCCCTGATGGTTGGGTCCTGAATTCTTCCCAGGCACCTTCCCTAACCTGAGGCCAATTCAGTACAAATGTAGCCAACAAGAGGCAAAATGCCTCCCCTTACATAAACCTAATACACACGCAGATGTCACCTCTCTCCTGGCATTTCATACACACAAAGATCCACCATATACAGATATATATCCCTTATGCACAAAGACACATATGCATTCAAAGATACACCACTCACATCCCTTTCAACGTGGAAAAGGGCAGGGAGAGGATTCTGGGGATGGGAGGAAAGGGAACACTGGCCCTTTAAGAGGGCGAGTCCCACTAGGACCAGGAAAGGTGACCGCAGCTTCAGAGCAAGAACCTGGGGCCAAGAGCTAAAGGAGTCCCCCAACCCAAAATCCCAGTTCTTGCGCCTTGGGAGGGAGGAAGGGGGTGTCGAGTAGTCCCCTGCTCTGGCTGAGAGGCGGGGCCCCTCCGTGGGCGGAGCCCCCGCAGGTGTAGGAGTAGGAAAGCTCCCCCCCCCATTTCCCTACCCCACCCACATAAATGATTTCCCCCAGGGCCGGCAGCACCCGGCCCGAAGCCTGCGCCGCTAGTCCCCGCCCCCGAGCGTCTGCGGGGTCTCCCAGAGGGGGCTCTGCAGCCACCTCCACCAGCCCCTCCCACACAACCCCCCAAATTCACAAGCCGCCAAGCCCGCTAAGCCTTCCCAACGTACAGCCCACCCCAAACCTCCAACGCCCACCCCCACCAAGCACACTGGAACCGTCGGCTGGGTCTCCCACAGGGGCCCTGAGGCTGCCTCCCCCAAAGCCTCCCCAAAGCTCCAGACCCACACAGTTCCCAACCTCCTCCTACAGCCACCGCCCTCCCAATGCCTTCCCCCAAAGCCCCCCAATCTCTCAATTCCTCTACCAACCCTCAAGCACCTCACAGAACCATGGCGCTCCAGAAACCTTCCAGCCTCTCCCCCCATTCCCCCTCCCCTACAACCTCCCTCACACCCACGGCCCCATAACCTCCGAGCCCCCTACCTCTCACCGATCCCCCCTCGCAACACACATACACCGCCTATCCGTGCGGAGACAAAGCCACATACATACACACATACAATCACACAGAAACACAGACAAGCTGTCACACACAATCACATACACACACACACCCGCTGGTTCTGAAAGAACTGGGTCCCGGCTGCGGGGAGGGTAGCCCCCCAGTCCTGAGGTTTGGGTCCAGGCCTGTCACCCCCTCATCTCTGCGGCGCGCATCGCCCCCTCCCCCCCAGTAGAGCCTGGGCCACCCCTCGCGGTGCCTTAAGAAGGAGGGTGCGGGGAGACGCCCCGGGGAGGAGAAGGATGGGGGTGGGGAAGCTAACCTGTACGCGGTCCAGCCTCCGGCTGTCCAGCGTCCGGGACAGCGACGCTCCCGCGGCGACTCGGGCCGGAGGGACCCAGGCTCCGGGGCTCCCAGTCTCGCCTGCGCTGCGCAGAAACGGCCCGCCCCGTCGGTGCGCAGAGGGTCCCCCTCCACTCCTCTGCCCCGCCCGCCGCGCACACCCCCGGGCCCCCTCCCCCCGCGGCCCCGCCCCGGACCCTCCCCCCCGAGAGCCGGGTAGGCGAGCGCAGGCGCCGAGGAACTGCGGCGCCGGGCCGGCCCTGGCCGTGAGTCAGGGGAGGGAATGGGACCCGAGGACCAGCTGGAGAACTGCCTGCGCCCCTCGAGAGCCGAGGGCCCTAATCCCCGATCCCTAGGCGCTCCTCCTAGCTCACCTGGGCTGGGAACGCACGCCAGTACTAGGCTTCTGGCTGCGAGATAAAGACAGCCCCAGCGGGCCCCTCCCTCCTCGGCCGCGCCCCCCTTTCTCGGTGAGGGGGGGATCCTACTGGACGTGCCCCGCCCCTTCGCGTGTAAAGCCCGGGGGATCCCCAGCTCTGGCTCGTGGCCGGTACTAGGTTGCTCCTTGCCTCCACGAGTTCAAAATCCAGGATCAGGCCTTCCACAAACCCACTGGAGTCTACCCTGGCAGTGGCTCCGGGCTGTGGACCTGTCTGTGAGTTCCCACGTCTTTCTTCTCTGGGCTCCTCCCCACGTTACCCCGCTACCACCATCCCCTCCACCCTGTCTCCCCTCCCCTCCCCCTATCCCACCCGTCTTGCCTGTCACAGGCCTGGGAATTCCCAAAGGTGCCTTCAGTAGCATTCCAAAGGCCATTGAATCCAAACCTCTCATTTTACAGTTGGGCAAACTGAGGTCCAGAAAAGGAAAGAGGCTTGCGCAAAATTTTACAGCAAAGTGGTATTGGAGCCAGAATTAGAAAGCAGGTCTCCCCACTCTCAGCCCAGGGCTCTTTCCCCTGCATCTTATTATCTGTGTAATCTGTGTGTCTGCAGATCATGATTATCGAGGTTTGGTTAAAGAAACTCGAGCTATTTATCAAGACCTAAGTGGGGGCAGTTTAGCCGGCTTCAAATATTTGATGGTTTGTTTAATGGATCTTTGAGTTAAAGAGCGATTAGACTTGTTCTGCTTGTTGTGGGGTTGGAGGGGTGAGGAGAGGTTAGAAATAGGAGGAATGAGTAGAGCTGCAGGTAGGCAAATTTCAGCTTGATCTAAAGGAAATTTTCCAAGTGACAAAAACTAGCCCAAAGTGGAATGGTCGGCCTTAAGGAGAAAATGGGCTCTCTTACAGGAAGCCTTCTGGTTGGATGATGGGCACTCACTGGGATTCTCAGTCAAGTACAGGTTGGACTAACCTCTGAAGTCCCTCCATCTCTGAAATTCTTAGTGATTTTGGTTCATTCCACATTGCCATGCCTCTGCATCCATTCATGGAACCAATAGAGTATAAATCCTTGAGGGCAAGAGCTGTTTGTTTTGTCTTTATATCCCCAGTGCCTAGTTCATTGCCTTTCTTATAGTAGGTGCTTAGTAAAAGCTTATTGGATTAGGTTCAAACATGCTCCCTCCTCATCTGCAGTCAGTGAAATCTTTAGTTCAAGGCCAAGTGAATCCATAGGTGCCACCTCTTTCATGAAGCCTGCCTTGAACTTCCAGGTAAAAAGCTATCTCTCCCAGCTCAAATTCCCCACAGTACCTCTCCTTTGCACTTACCTCACTCTCCCTCCTATCAGCAGCATCCTATAGTAGCAAAAGTATTCTGGAAGATCTGGGTTCAAATCCCGCCTCTGACCTTGGATGAATCACCTCACTTAACCTGTATTGGCTTGGTTTCTGTAAAATAAGGAGTTGAACCTTTCCAACTCTAGAGCTATGATCCTAGGACCAACTAACAGTTATTTGGATTTGTCTTTTAAAATCTGCTTGAGGTGAGAAGCATTATCCTATGTGTCTGTGTTTTCCTGCCTTGAAAAATTATCCATACTTCAGGTCACACCTGGGAAAGGGGAAGAGGTAGACTCCCTTCTCTTCCCCCTGCTGTTAATAGTAATGTCTCCTTTTGGAGTCTGGGATAGGCCAAAGCTGTCCAGTAGACAAAAATAAATAGCATTAAATGTCCCTTAACAAGAAAAAGAGCAAGGGAAACTGATTCCTAAGAAACCTCCCCCAAATTAACCCCTAGCCCTGCCACCCTGTATTTGTTTCTACCCTTTGCCGTGGTCCTGAGCCTGAAGGTACAATAGAAAGAAAATGGACTTGAGTTAGTGACTTACTTTAGTTACCTCCCAGGTGGTCCTGAACTCATCTCAGAGGATTAGAAAAAAATGGATTTGGAGCCACAATTGACTTGGGGTGAAAGAAAAAGACTGGCCCACAGAGCTTCCTTCTTTCTTCAGAGTGGCCAAAGTTCACACCCAAGTTGTGTGACTCTAAATCTAGTGTTCTCAGGAGAGAAACAGGTAAAGTGTAGGGTGTCTTGTGAACTCAGACAAGTAACTTTCTTCTTTGGGCCTTGATTTCTGCATTTGTAAAATAAGAGGACTAACAATTTAAATCTAGAAGAAGTTCTTAAATATCCATTAGTCCAAATACACACTCCCCCAATTTTATAATGGGGAAACTGAGACCCAGAGAGGAGAAATGAGTTGTCTAAAGTCACAGAGGCAGCAAGTGGCAGAGCCAAGGTTTGAACCTGTTCTCCTGGCTCCCAGTCCAGGATTTTTCTCCCTGTGCAATCCATGAAGGCTGTCAGATGGGGAAACTGAGGCCCAGAACAGTTACCCAAAATTACATAGCTAGTAAGTCAGTGTCCGAACTGGAAAGTTTAGTAGGTAAGACTTTGATAAGACTCAATATTAGGACTGCATGGGATAGATATAAAAGGACTTAAATGATCTTAAAAGTATTTTACAGATGCAATAGAGGGAGGGGAAAGTGGGGGAAGAAATTGGGGTGGGAATGCTTAATGATTAGGTCAGTAGCAGTGCTCACTAAGCATCAGATGACACTGCACAAAGGGAGAATTAGGCAGCAGAGAGGAGGATTTAGATTAGACAGCAAAGAAAATTTCCTGACTCCTTGAAGTCCAAGCGAAGAGAACCTTTATCTGTTTCCAAAGAAGGCTGCAGACTTTGTCTAGCAGCAAAGAACTGGAAACAATGTATTTGTCCATCATCTGGGGACTGGCTAAAAAAATTTTGTTACATGAGCATAATGGAATATTACCGTACTATGAAAACCAATGATTATGAAGAATTTAGAGAAGGTTGGAGGACTTATATGAATGGGTGCCAAGTGAAGTAAGCAAATCAGGACAATGGCTTCTGCAGTGTAAATGGAAAGAACAAATGGCGGTGGGGAAGCAAGACTGAGTGATTCCTGTGTCACTATACGAATCAAGTTTGGTACCCCAAAAGAGGAAAACGTACCTCCCTTCCTTCTTTGCAAAGATGGGAAACTTTGGGTACAAAACATTGTACATTCCATCTCTGTTGGTAATGTTGATAGTTTTCTAGAATTGCTTCTCTTTCATTCTCTTAAAAAATTCTTTTGAGAGACAAATCTCTGGGGAAGGGAGGAACCTTTCTTTCTTTTTTTTAAAAGGATCCTACAGTCTCCTCTGGAGATGCTTCAGAAAAGAATTGAGATTGTCATGGTTTTAGGCCTGGAGCCAGGTCCTTCCTGTAGCTGGTGCAGGCTAATGACTCCTTAGACAACTTCCCTCAGACTCACTGCAAAGATAGGCCCGTTCATTCCTCCCTGTTCAGCCAGGAACGGTACCTGTTTGGTCTTCAAAGGCCTTTGGTGTGAGCTCACCTGCCCTGTGAATAGCCACATATCCATTAACAGTATGGAGTAGCTGAGGACCCTTACTGTGAGATAAACCAGTAAATAACAGCTGCAATTGGGACAGACTGTCTCTTTTGCACAGCTCCCTTCCCAAAGCAGACAGCAGCAATGCCAGGGCTGTCAGAGGACCATAGAACTGGGAGGGATCAAAGGTCAGCTAGTTCACCACTGAATCTATTGCCTCTAACCCCAAAGCCAGTATTCTTCCCAAAGCACCAGACCACCCTTATCCTTGCAGAGGTGGAAGCCCAATCCTGGTATCTTCCAATGTCTTGGATCTTCCAAGGTCAAGGATGTCTATAAAAGATTCCCTCAGGCCAGGAAAGGGGGTAGCAGCCTCCTTTGAGTGTGGGATTGTGCAGGAAAGACTTAAAACAGCCCTGGCATTGTTACTGTCTGGGCTGAGAAGGGAGCTGTGAAAAAGGGACAGTCTGTCCCAATATGCCTTCCCTATATAGGTGCTCAGGCTACATCTCCAGGATACCTTGAGCCCTCATTTCATCTTTTTCTGGGGCAGGAGAGGGGGAGAGCTATTCTCAAAAATATCACCTTGCCTGCCCCTTGGTTTGACCATAGGACAGTAAAGGCTTTCCCATGTCTTCCCTCTGGACAGCCTAGGGTTCCCATTTCACATTCAAGCCATCTTAGATGGAAAGTGACCTATGTTGAGCAGGGGGTGTGTCTCACACTGCAGCCCCTTCCAGACCTGCTCCTCCCTCCTTCCACAAAGGGCCACTGTCTGGAGCCCAGGCAGACATTCCTAGGAGGCCTCCCAAGGTGAACAGCTACGGAACTCGGTTTCACCACACCCCTACTGCCACAATCCAAGGCTGGGAATGCAGCCCAGTGGTTAGAGAAGATAGCTTGGAACTGCTCCTTTCTTCCCCACCCCACCCCCTGGTCTAGGCTGACCTGGATTTGAGTCCTGGACCTCACATTTATAAGTTGTGTGACTGACAAGTTCCCTTTTCTCTCTGAACCTCAGTTTCCTTGTCTCTAAGGTCCCTTCCAACTCTGATATTTTCTGGTTCTAGTCTATGGTTTTGGTCCTTGGCTCACCCAGATGACATCCCAGTCTTTTTTACATCAGCCTCCATAGGTTGTATAGTGGAAAAATTCCCAAAATGGGAGCCAGGAGACTGGATTCGAACCTCAGCTCTTCTACTTGCCACCTGTGTGACCTTAAGCAACTCACCTCCCCTCTCCAGGTCTCAGTTTCCCCACTTGTAAAATTAGGAAAGTTTGCCTAAATGATCTCCAAGAACCCTTCCGGCTCTGAATTCTGTGATCCATTAGTCCTGCCTTTGTCTTTGACCTACTGTATCACCTAAGACAGGTTGCAGTATCGTAAAGTCTGAGAACTAGAAGGGACCTCAGAGGCTATCTAAACCAATTCATATCTGAACCGGAATCTGCTCTACAACATATTGATTTGATAAATGGTCTCTAGTGTCTGCTTGAAAACCTCCACTGACAGAGAAATCATTACCTATTGAGGCATCCCATTTTGTTTTTAGAGAATTCTTCCACTCTCTGCACCTCAGTTTCCTCATTTGTGTAACTAGGGTTTAGCTGAAATGATCTCTAAGTTCCCTTCCAGTTCTAAATCCTATGACTCTAAGGGATGTGACTAAACTTTGGGAGAGGAAGAGGGAAACTGACTCAGATACTCAGGTAGCATTGAAAACTCCCAAAACCTTTGCTAAGAGAAGGCCTCCTTGAAGGAGGCAAAAAGGAGAGAGGGGAAAATGTTAAAAGCTATTTCTAAAAGGAGAGACAAGAGATTCTTCCCCTGAAATGTGGCATTCAGGAATTCTCCAGGGCCTTTGTTTCTCCTCCCTCTCCCCTAATACTAAGCAGCATTACTGACTTCATTATGTGAGCCCCCGGAGGATTGAGAGAGCAGGAAAAAACTCAGCTCCAGAGAATAGTTAGACACCAGATCTGACAGGGCTTCTCACTATATGAGTTTGGGAAAGTTACTTCTCCAAGCTGGGTCTCAGTTTCCCCATATGCAAAATGATGGAGTTGGCCTAAATTAGGGGTTCTCAACTTGAGGTCTGTGAACTTATTAAATAACTATTTGATAACTTCTTCAAAATAATTTGTTTTCTTTGTCCTCTATACTTTATGTATTAAAAATATTATTCTGAGAAGCAACCTATAGATTTGACCAGACTACCAAAAGGGTCTATAATGCAAAGAAAATTTAATAACTCTAGACCAGACCCTCTAAATGTCCCTCCAATCATTGGGGTACCACGGTTCTTTAGGGAAAACTGTAATTTTGACAGCAATGTAAGACAAAGGATTCCAGTTCTGCCCTAGCCCTCCAGTATTGAAAAATAAAGCTTAACAGTAACTTGAATGGCCCTCTGCTAGGAGGCAAGAGAATTTTCTCACTCCAATCTAAACAGTAGACAGGCCTGGGGGAATGGTCACTGAGACAAACATTTTTGTTGTTGTTTGGTTGTATCTGACACTTTGTGACCCCATTTGAAATTTTCTTGGCAAAGACACTGGAATGGTTTGCCATTTCCTTGTCCAGCTCATTTTACAGATAAGGAACTGAGGCAAAGAAGGCTAAGTGACCTGCCCAGAGTCACACAGCTAATAACAGTCTGAGGCCAGATTTGAACTTAGGAGATGAGTCTTCCTGATTGCAGGCCCAATCCTCTGTTCACAATACCATCTAACTACCCGAGGCAAATATAAAGCTGCTCAAAAGATGGACTTGATTTAAAGGTTGGTTGACTGGATGTGGGTGTGAGTGTGATGCCCAAAAGAGTGAAGTAGAACCTATGGGTAAGAGTGAAGTAGAGCCTATGGGTTAGGATTTTTAAAAATGTGTCATTCCCATGGGGAAAATGTATTGCATAGCCGTTGCAATTCAGCTGACTCAGAAGCTGTCGATACCAGCTCACTAGAGAACCAGCAGGTGGCAGCACAGCAGAGAGAGTAGTTCAACAAATGAAACTAGCAGCTCACAATTCATCTGAATAAGCAGCCCAACAGATGACATCAGCAGCTCTATGGGGAAGAGATGTGTGTGTTCATCCTTCGTTGCCAAAAAAGACCATGCCATCAGAGAAACAATGACATGACTTGTACTTGACTTTGTTTTGAGTGAGGAAGGGCTGTGCAGGTCACCAGCCTCACTTCTCCTCCAGAGTCATCTGAATCCAGGGACCAGATATTAGATATTCATCAGGATGATTGGAGATGACCCAGGATGAGGCAGCTGGAATTAAGTGACTTGCCCAGGGCCACACAGCTAGTGAGTGTCAAGTGTCTGTGGTGAGATTTGAACTTGGGAAGCTGAGATAGCTTCAAAGGCCACCCTCAAAACAGTGATCTTTTGGTGAATGTTTAACTGTGACATACTTTTAAGTTCAACATTTTATTAACATTTTCTGCATCAGTTTTTTGTCTAGACAATTAAAAAAAATAAAACAGTAAGTCAAGACTTTGTTTGTAGTATTTTCCACTTTCCAAAGTGTAAACATTCACACTGAAAATTTAATTCTGAACAAGTACAAGCTGGGTCTAGAACATCCCTGCACCAAGAACATGAGTTGCCCTGATTATACTTGTATCCTATGAGTATTCTCTCTCCTACTGGTGGCTTCAGAATGGGTGAGCAAGTAACCCTGTTGGAGGGGGAGAGCAGGGAGGGATATTTCACTCCATATTAACTTGCTATTCTTTTTAATTAAATATCTTTTATTTTGATCCTTCAATTTAACCTCATAACAGAAAATAGTAGAGGCTTGTGAACTATAGTTTTGAATAACTATTGACCCAAATTGTGTCTTACCCCTGGGTGGAATGGCTTTTTGATGAGTTTCTGTCCAGACTATATAGATGTCCTAAAAAAGTCTTTGAGAATTTTAAACTTTAATGAGTTTAACAACTTAATGCTGCACTAAGACTTTTGAAATACATCATATATCTTAGAGTTGTGATAGCAATTAATGTGGTCCATAGGGTTTCCTTAGGTTAATCTATCAGGTTATCAAAAGCAGAGTCAATGAAAAGGAAAACTTAAAAAATTTACTTTATGCTCTCACTTCCTTTCAAACTCCTAAGGAAGCCCTCCCTGATTGACTATTGTGCATCCTTTGTTTTTGAAAAGAACCAATGATTTCTTGACTTGTATGTGGATTAGGTTTAAGTGAAGCAGAATTATAAAAAGTCATCAGCCTCACTCTGTCTTCGAGAACCTTCAAAGGGCAGTGGAAAGACAAAAGTCAACATGACCTTTGATACCTGCTTTAGCTGCCTTCATGGCCTTTGGAACAAATAGTTCTCATCTGCCTATTCTGTCTGGGGAAGTAGGAATAGACATCCCCCTAACATACCGATAAGTTTGAGGCATGTGAGTTAACTCTCAACCTTGTTTAGTGCTACAGTTTCTTGGAGCCATAGATTAGAGTTGGGTAGCAGATAGACAACAAAGGTGGATGAGCAGCCCCGAAAAGGGCTCAGTTGGACTGACTTCTTTTCCTACTTTATGTCTTCCAAGTTTTCTTCCATTCTTCGTTTGTTTATTTATTAATCTATTGACTCAGGTGTTTATTCATTCATCCATTCACTTATTTATTCATTTGACAAACCTTTATCAAGAACAGAACACTGTTCTATTTGCTGGAGAAAACCCAAAATCTAAAAAAGAAACATTCCCTGCCTTTGTCAAGCTTTATGGTCTATTATCTGTGAAAACACAGATAATCACAGTATATAATATTTTAAGAGAGGTGCAAAAAAGTACTATGAGGACTCTACAGGAAAAGACCATTAATAAACAAGAGGATCAGGGGAAAGCTTCCTAGAGAAGATACCACTGGAGTAGAGCTTTCAAGAATGTGTAAGCATGAATAACCTATATCAAATTGCTTACCTTCTCAATGAGGGGAGATAGGGAGGGAGGAAGGGAGAGAATTTGGAACTCAAAGTTATAAAAACAAATGTTAAAAATTGTTTTTCACATATAACTGGGGGGGGAAATCAAATAAAGAAAGAAACAATGTGTAGGGATTTAGTTGAGCATGACTCCTGGGATCCAGTGGTGAGATTCCCTTTGACCTCTTTTTCCTTGATTACCCAGAATTCCACTTATCTGGGCTTCTGTTGCCCAGAACCCAACTCATCAAGTCCTTAATTACCTGGAATTCTTCCTTTGTTTTCAGTTTAAAGAGAAACAGGCAGGTGAGAGCACAGGCTGAGATCAAGGATTTTGGTAACTCCAACTCACCTTTCACCTAGTTCTCTGAACTATCTCCATTCCCAGCCTGATAGGGAGAATTCACAGTTAGCAGAAGATCCTATGACCAGATCCTTGTGTGGACCCTCCATAGACTGGCAGGAAAGTGGCATTGGGCATTTTAGGAAGACATTCAACAACTAGCAAAGAACCAAAGAGATTAATATTTACCACTCATTTGTTCAGAAAATATCATTCACTATGAAACCACACCCTCTCCCTTCAAGACCCTGAGCATCTCTAACTAGTCTTCCAGTCCCATCTCTCATTCTCCAGTGTATCCCAACTATATCAAACTGCTTTGTTCCCTTCTTTACTCAGGCTAATCCTTAATTATGGAATCCTAGGTGTCACTCACTAACCTGGTGATATCCAGCAGGTACATCCTTACCCTCTCTGTAACCATCTATATAACAAGATATTTGGACTTTATAGGCTCTAAGGTCTTTCATTTCTGACATATTATGTTGTTAGAGTCTCTCCTGCTCTGATAGTCTTCAAATTATCCATAATCCTTTCCATTCCCTCAAACACCATATCCAATTTGTTGTCAAGTCTTATTAATTCTGCCTCTACAACATCCCACATGTCTCCCCCTTCCCTGCACTTGTACAGCTTCTACCCTTACTTAGGTCCTCATCATACTTCATGAGGATTACTTTAAGAGCCTACTAATTGGTCTCCTTGCTTCTAGTCTTTTCTCTAATCCAAATTGATATTTCTAAAGCACAGATCTGACATGTCACCTTCCTACTTCAAAAATTTTCAATGGTTAACACGCTTCTGCCTGATATTTAATAATCTAATTCCCACCTACCTTTTCCTATCTATTCCTCTCACACCACCTCCATTCCAGTCCCACTGGCCAGCTAGCTATTACCCAGATATAACATTCTAATTCCCAAGTGGTTCCCCCATGTTTTCTTCAAAGAATCCCTAGCTTCTTTCAAAGCACAGCTCAGGTGACATCTCCTTCATAAAGCCATTCCTGATTCACCAGTTCTTAGTACTCTCTCTCCCTCTTGAAATTGCTTCTGATAAACTCTATATGTATTTGCTTGTGTACATGTTGTATCCTTCCAGTAGAATGTGAGCAGGACTACTTTATTTTTGTCTTTATATTCCCAGTGCCTAGAAGAGTCCCTTGTACTTTGAATTGAAGGGTCTTTCTGGTGCTGATATTCTGTCCCAGGTGCTACATTTTGTGTTCTGAGGTCTCTTCCAACTGAGACATTTTGTGAGGCTGGATTTTAGAGCCAGGAGAGTCTATAAGGATTCCTCCCACCAACCCACAAACACACATGAATGTACTTTGCTCCCCACCCTTAGTCTCTGCGTCCCAAAGGAAATACTCCTGGATATGATTGTAACTGTTTGCTGTCTACCTTACCCTCATCCAGTATCTGTTTCCAAGTCCTGGCCTCAGTCTCAGGCCTCAGATCCTAAGAACATTTCTAGCCTCCTACCTCATAGAACTCCATCCCAGGAGCTCACCTCACAAACTTACATCGAGTCCCTGGCAGATTAAAACAATGAAAGCTGTTCTCAGGAATCTCCTTAAACCCAAGTGTTTTGCTGAGGTTATTCAAATCCCTTGCATCTCAGCTATAGGTCACTGGTTAAGTGGATTCTTAGCTATTCTATGGTGCATCTGGCTTATGGTCAGACAGAATATTAGTTATTCCATTGATCAGACACCTGGACAGTTGGTCAGACAAACCTTCTGTCATAAAGATGGTCAGACAAGAGAGTTGAACAGAAGGTTAGACAGACCGTCAGCTGGATCATCAGTTAGAGGGATGGATAGACTGTCTCAGGTGGTTAGATAACTGGACAGTGAGAGTTCAGACCTTTCGGCAGATGGATCAAACACTCAGGCAGACCATGAGTTAGACCAACCGTCGGTCAGATGAAGAATTATACCATCATCAGTCAGAAGGGTTATCTTGTCCATTGGACAGTCAGCCAGTTCTTCTGATAGGCTGACTTTCCGCTCGGTTGGGCAGCAGCAGAATTGTTGGCTAAACTGCCGACAGGGCTGGGCACTGTGTGTCTGGAGCATGTGACAGGCGCAGGGTTTCTAGCAACTGGGAGAGGAGCCCAGAGTCCCATTGAGGCTGAAAGTCACTCATATATCTATCACCAAGCCAAGGGAAGGAAAGGTCCCCTGTTTGTCCCCCAGTATCAGACTTTGTTGCTAAAAGCAGGAAGGGCAAAGCTGAGAGGTCCCTGGTCAGAGGATTATCACCCTAGTCCCATCCCCCTCCTCATCTCAGAGCAGCCACAGCACAGGGTGGTCTCCATGGCAGCAGTAAGAAGGCAAGCTGGTGGGAGTGATAGGCTGAGGAATGGGGAGGTAGCAGGGGGAGGGGAGCCAGGATTGACCCAGGGTGGGGCTCATCTAACCCTCTGTACCAGGGAGAGGAGGAGGATTGGAAGTGTGGGGGATTGGGAGAGTACATGCCAGTGCCAGGGGCAAACTCTAATATCAATTGTGGCTTCTTCCCGGCCTTCCCTTCAGCTGCCTTATGGGAAGAAGCCAAGGTAAGGGAAGGTCCTAACAAGTAGGCCCAGTATACCTCTGAAGAAACCCTCTCCTGTAGAAATGGGAGCTCAGGGCCCAGGATTCACTATCCAATGCAGGATGAAGGAGGCTGATGGGGTCCCAAAGGTCACACTTTTCCTCAAATACCCTTGCTAAACAATGTATCCTCCAAAATATACAAATATACACTATCCAGATCCCCAAGACTCATCTATAGACTCCTCCCCCACCCTGTAAGACATTCTCCTTCCCTCCTTCCTCCATGAATTCAGTGCTTGACTCACAGTCTTTTTCTCCTCCCCACGTCCAACACTTGCATTGGAGGACTTAACATACATAGTGCTATGCCCTCACTTTCCATTTCCACGGTTGCCATGATGTGTATCTCCATTCTACCTCAGCTATACATATAGATGACACCTTTGACCCACACCCTTGACCTTGCCATCACTCACAAATGTTCTTTATACATATTCACGAACTCCAAAATTTCTTATAATTTTTTATCATTCTGTTTTCTCTTATGTCTTTTTATTCCTAACCCTATTCTTTATCCTCATTGTGACCTCTGTTCCATGCACCCCCCAGTTCTTTCCTAGGTTTTTTTTGCCCTTTCATGGGCTACACTCTCCTCCCTACATCTTGGTGAATCAACTCAACTCTACCCTATTGTCCGTCCTTGATTCCCTTGCCCTTGTCTGATTGATGATCCTGCCTTGTCAAGCCCAACCCTGGATTATTGCCACCTCCTTTGCTTTAACTTACCTGCCACTGAATGGAGCTGGAGGATATTACAATACCATATTGACTGGACCCACTACCTATTTGTTATCTAATCTTAAATTGGGCCCTCACTGCAGCAAGATAAATATTCCATTCTTCCCTAATTGACTCTGTCTCCCATCTTCTACAGCAGCTGTTCCAAACATTCTCATCTCTTCTTGAGCCATCCACAACACCCGCTCCCCGCACCTCTTCAGGTGAGATATATAATTCAGTTGTACATAATTCACTGAAAAAATCAAGGCCTTTCACCACAAGCATTCTCTTCTCAATTTTTCGTCTCACAATATTGGACTATCTCCCTCCCTATCTCAGATGAAAAGATCACTCTTCTTGGCTCCACTAAATTACCCTCTCACTTCCCCCTTTCCATCTAATCCTCAATCTCTATTTACTGCTTTCTCTTTTGCCTGCAAATACATTCAAGGCTCCCTATCCTTAAAAAAAAAAACTCACTAGATCCTGCTGTGTTCACCATCTATTGTTCTAATATCTTTCCTCCCTTCTGTGGCTACACATCTAAAAGAAATTGTCTATTATCGTGCCTCCACTGAGCTAGGAATCAGGGACTCATCTTCATGAGTTCAAATCCAGCCTCAGACACAATAGCTCTAAGACCCTGGGCAAGTCACTTCACCCTATTTGCCTCAGTTTCCTCATATGTAAAATGAGTTGGAGAAGTAAATGGCAAACCACTCTAATGTCTCTGCTAAGAAAACCCCAGATGGGGTCAGATATGACTGAACAACAGCAATCATTTCTTCTCCACTAGCTCTTTTCTTAATCCTCTGCAGTCTGACTTCCCAAACTCATTATCCAAGTGAAACTGCTCTCTCTCTCTCCAAAGTTACCAGTATCTCTTCATTGCCCAATCTAATGGCCTTTTCTCTAGCTTGATCCTCCCGGACCTCTGTGCAGCCTTTGACACTGTCGAGTCAGCATTTCGTCCTAGATATTCTCTCTTCTCTAGATTTTCATGCCCCTACTCCCTCCTGGTTCCTATCTCTCTCACATTCCATTTCTGGCTGGTTCTTCATCCATTATCATGCCCATTAGTTGTGGGTGTCCTGGGCCCCCTTATCTTTTAACTCTATGCTATCTTATTTATGGGAGCAACTAGGTGGTGCAGTGGATAGAGCACCAGTGCAAGAGTCAGGAGGACTTCAGACACTTGACACTCACTAGCTGTGTGACCTTGGGCAAGTCACTTAACCCCAATTGCCTCATCCTGGGTCATCTCCAGTCATCCTGATGAATATCTGGTCACTGGATTCAGATGGCTGTGGAGGAGAAGTGAGGCTGGTGACCTGCACAGACCTCCCTCACTCAAAACAAAGTCAAGTGCTAGTTATGTCATTGTTTCTCTGATGGCATGGTCTTCTTTGGCAACGAAGGATGAGCACACACACACACACATACACACACACACACACACACACACACACACACGCACACACACACATGACCTTATTTGGTCATCACATCTGCTCCCATGAGTTTGATGATCATCTCTACGCATGAAAATGATATCTGAGATGACTCTCAGATCTACACATGCAGCCCTCTGCTAAATCACAGTCCCATCTTTCTGATTGCCTCTTAAACATCTTGAGCTGAATATTTCTTACGCATCTCAACCTCAGCATGCCCAATAAATACTCACCTTTCATCTCAAACCTTACCCACTTAAGAACTTTCCTACTACTGTTCAGGATACGACTGTCCTTCCAGATACCCAGGCCCACAAACTCAGTGACCTTCCTGCCTCCTTGTTCCTCTCAGCACATGTATCCAATCCACTGACAAATTTGGTAGTTTCTACTTGCCCCCTTCTCTCTACTCAGGCAGCTGCGACTCTAGTTCAGATTCTTATCACCTTTTGCTGAACTGCAGCAATAATCTTCCAAAGGGTGTCCTTTCCTCAAGTCTCTTCCTGCTCCAATACATCCTCCACTTGGCTGCCAAGAGAATTATTCTAAAGCATATTCTGATCCCATAATACCCCACCCTCCATTTATCAACCTGTGCCTCCCTAAAACCTCCAGGATAACCTACACAGTTCTTTGTGTTTAAAGCTCTTCATAATCTGCCCCTTTCCTGCCTTTCCTATTTCCTGTCTTACTCTTTTCTACACAGTACACTGGCCTCTTCCCATTTCCAGGCAGTTAAGTGGCATAGAGGATAGAAAGCTAGATTAGCGATAGGAAGACTTGAGTTCAAATCCAGTTTCAGATACTTCCTAAGAATGTGATTATTTAATCTCTGTGTGCCCCAGTTTTCTCAGCTATAAAATGGTATAAAACAGTGGTACCTACCAGGGTGAGGATAAAATGAGATCCTATTTGTAAAGTACTTTGCAAAACTTAAAAGTGTTATATATAAAGTATTCTATTTATTATATATTATGCATAACATAATATATATTATAAAGTATTATATATAAGTATTATAGAAATACTAGCTATGATGATGACAATGATATCTGGAATGTTCTGCCTCCTCAACTCCTTCTCTTTTTCCCCTAGCATCCTTCTTTTGTGGTTGTGCAGTCGTTTCAGTCATGTCTGCCTCTTTGCGACCCCATTTGGAATTTTCTTGGCAAAGATACTAGAGTGATTTGTCATTTCCTTCTCCAGCTCATTTTGCAGATGAGAAACTGAAGCACATATGGTAAATTGACTTATTCAGGGTTTCACAGCTAGTAAGTGTCTGAGGCCAGATCTGAACTTATAATCACGAAGGTGAGTCTAACTGACTGCAAGGCCAGGATTCTATCCGCTGAACCACCTAGCTGCCCTGGAATAGACTAAGTACTTTGCATGTAGGAACTCATATGATTCTCATAACAACCCTGGGAGGTAGATGTTATTATTAACCCCATTTTACAGTTGGGGAAGCTGAAGTTCAATGACTTGCCCAGAGTCATTGAATGCATGTCTTTTTGACTCCAGGCACTATCCACTGTGCCACCTAGCCACTTAGCTACTTTCTAGACTCAGGTTAACTGCTACCTTCTGCAAAAGGCCTTTCTCAGTCTCTACCCCAATCCTGACCCATATAGTACTAGTGCCTGCCTCTTTCAGAACACTTGAATCCACCTCGTATAAATTTCACACATCCATCATTTTATTTGCATATCGTTGATGGTCATGGCAGTCGCGCTTGCAGTGAGGGTGATGATGGAGGTTATGACTGTGATGGGAGTGGTGACAAGTATTTCGATGACAATGATGATAACGGTATTGATAGGAGTGATGGTGGTTATAGCTGTGGGGATGTGGGTGATGGTAACGGTAATTATAGTGAGGAAGGTAATAGTGAAGAATAAAGACCAGGGCTATAGATGAAGTACTGAGCTACACACAGTTTGCTTCCCAAACTGGTCACATGGGTATTTCTTTTCCCAGCACATTTAATGAGCTGGTAACTTCCATAAGCCTAATGAGCATCTTTTGGGGGGACATAACAAGACATAAAAGTAATGTGTTTAGAGGAAAGGGTCTAAACCAGAGGTTTTTGACTTGGGGTCCAAGAACTTGGTTTTTAAAAATATTTTGATAACTGTATTTTAATATAGTTGGTTTTCTTTATAATTTTATGTATTTATAAAGACATTATTGGGCAGGTAGGTGGCACAGTAGATAGAACACTTGACCTGGAGTCAGAAAGACCTGAGTCCAAATCTGGCCTCAGACACCAGCTAACCCTGAGCAAGTTACTTAACTCTCTTTGCCTCAGTTTCCTCATCTGTAAAATGATCTAGAGAAGGAAATGGCAAACCATTCTTTGCCAAGAAATCCCTAAATGGGGTCACGAAGAGTCAGACGTTGCTAAAACAACTAAACAACTACAAAGATACTATTCTGAGAAAGGTCCAAAGGTGCCAAATGGGTCTGTGACATAAAAAAGTTAAGAATCTAGACCGTCTCCTAATTTTTCTTTTCCTTCAGTCATGCTGGGTTCTTATGCTGAAGTAGACTGAAACCTCAAAGAAAACCCAGTGGTCCAAGTGGTCTTCGGCCAGGACAATGTTCTTAGCTCTGGGAATTGCCTAGGGGAGACAGCTCCTGGAAAACCCTGATCCTAATGCCTGTGTCATGAAGAAAAAGGAAGAAGCATTTATTAAGTACCTACTATTTTCCAGGCACTCTTCTAAAAGAGCTTTCCAAATATTCTCTCATTCAATTCTCCCAAGCTCTTATTATCCCCATTTTACATTTGAGGAAATTGAGCCACAGAGATTAAGTGACTTGCCCAGGATCACATAGCTAGGAAGTGTGACATTGGATTTGAACTCAGGTCGTCTTGACTCCAGGCCCAGTGCTATAGCCATCGAACTACCTGCACCTAGGCTTATATTCTGGTTCCTAGCTCCTTATTCTGTCTGGTTCCTCTTTCCAGTGTTCTTTTTTCCATTCCAGGCTGCTTTTCAGCCTTGTCAGACTGGCCATTCTGTTCAGGATTTATTCTCAATTTTTCATGGAGCATAAAAAGGCTCAGATGGATCCTGCCACTGATTTGATCCTTGCAGGCCTGGGACAAAATTGAAAATTCAGATTAGCCTTGTCTGGAACCTTCTGCTATTTTCCTGATCCCACGATCCACACAGGATGCTGGGGAAGATGGGAGGGAACAGGGGGCCAAACATTTCTCCCAGGAATTCTCTGGATCTGATTCCAGACTTAGAATAGAGCACGATCGGAAACCAGGGGGAGACCTTTCCCTCTTCTGAGCCTGGGGAGTAATCAAAATAACAACAGACATTTAAATAGCATTCCAAAGTTGGCATTTCATTTGATATTCACAAGAATTCTGTGAATGCTGGACAAGTAGGTCCGAGAGTCACCTGCCTCAAGATCCTAATTTAAACCATGGAAACTGATGAGATCACCCAGTAAAATAGTACAGATGAAGAAAGGGACCCAAGGCAGAACCTTGGCGAATGGTTATCCAGCAAAGTAGAGAGTCGGAGAACCAGGATAGATAGTGTCCTGAAAACCTGAAGAGAAGAGAGTGATGGACAATATCAAAAACTACAGAAAGGATCAAGAAGGATGAAGACTGAGAAAAGGCCATTTGATTTGGTAATTAAGAGACTTTTAGTGAGTGCAAAGAGTTAGGAAGAGGGTGAGAGGAAAGGAAGTGGAGGGACCTGTCATAGACAGCCTTCTTATGGAGTTTAGCCACAGATGGGAAGAGATACAGGAGGATGCTTAGTGGGCAATGGACCAAGCAAGGGAAGGGATTTTGAGGATGGGGGAGAATGTTTGTAGGCTACAGACTCTCAACCTCCATTCTCAGTCTCCATCTCCAACTGATTATTAGATATTGACACTATATCCTGTAGATACTTTATACCCGACATATCCAAACCTTCTCCCCTTCCTAACTCCCCCATTACATTAATCTTTCCAGTCTCATCCAGACTCAAAACCTAGGGGCTGTATTAAACTCTTTTCTCACCCCACCCCCATATCCAGTCAGTTGCCAAGTCCTGTAGTTTCTACCTCTGTAATCCCTTCTCTCCTCTAACATTGCCACTGTGCAGTTGCAGGCCTTCCTTACCTCACACCTGGACTGGTCTCCCTTCCCATTCTAATCCATCCTCCATTCAACTGTCAAATTGATTTTCCTAAAGCATATACCTAACCATGTCACCCTCCCTTCCCCCCAGCTATTCAGTGACCTCCAGTGATTCCCTATCATCTCCAGGATCAGATATAAAGTTCTCTATTTGGCATTTAAAGCTTTTAATAACCAGGCCCCTTTCTACCTTTTTTACACCTACTTTCTTCCACATACTCTGCAATCCACTGACAATGGAGGCATTGCTTTTCCTAACCCACAACAATCTCCTGACCCTAGGGATTTTCTCTGGCTCTCCCCCACCCTGGAACACTCTCTCTCATTCTCTCTCTCTCTCTCTCTCCTCTCTCTCCTCTCTCTCTCTCTCTCTCCTCTCTCTCTCTCTCTCTCTCTCTCTCTCTCTCCTTCACCTTCTCTATTCCATGGATTCCTTCAAGACTTAGCTAAAATTCCACTTTCTGCAAGAAGCCTTTCCCAGTTCTCTTTAATCTTAGTGCTTTCCCTCTGAAACTGCCGCCAGTTTATCTCACATAAATCTTGTTTGTGTGTAGTTGTTTGCATGTTTTCTCCCCGTTATATTGTAAGCTCCTTGAGAGCAGAGACTGTTTTTTTGCCTTTCTTTGTATCCTTAGCACTTAGCAGAGTGCTTTGCACATAGCAGACGCTTAATAAAAGCTATTTGACTGAGTGATTGTGAAGTAGGTACTACTGGTGTTATTATTCATATTTTACTGATGAGCAAACTAGAAGTAGGACAGCTTGTTCCTGGTCACATGGTTAGCTGGCAACTTTCAGAGGTAGGAAATTAACCCAGGTCTTCCTGATTAAATTCTTCATCCAGCACAACACTTTGCCTCTCCAATCTCACCAGCCCTCATTCTTAGGGTAAGATTGGGTAGAAATATAGGCAGGCAACTTGGGACAGTCTGGGGAAATCTTTAGGCCAAAAAAAAAATAGAGTAATATTATTGGGGGACTGGTGATTATCTAGTCCCTATGTCCAAGAAATTAAGAAAAAAAAAGTCTTAATTATGGCATGAATGGTTTGGTTAGACCTGAGAAAACTTCCTGGCAAAATCTATTTCTAAACATAGGATCATAGATTTAGAGCTGGAAAGAGACTGGAAAGGGGAGGGGGGAGAGAATGGGAAGCTCAAAGGAGGTTGTGCAGCTTTTAAAAAAATAGGAAAGAGGGAAAGAAGAAAGAAGAGGGAAAGAAGGGAAGGAGGAAGAATAAAGGAAGGGAGGGAGGGAGGAAAGATTCAGTTGTGTATACGTTTGGCTTGTAATGGAATAGAAAATGACATTTATTGATTTATTAAACACTATGTGCCAAGCACTGGGGATACAAATAGAAAATTGAGTCATCTCTGCTCTGAGGAGCTCACATTTTAATTAGAGGAAACAATTCATAAAGGAGAGTTCGTTGGTCTATATTGAAGCTTCTTGACTGCAGGAAGTATTTTATGTTTGTCTTTGTAACCCTAACATCTAGTACCTAGCTCTATGTCTGGCATAGAGGAGGGATAAAGATTAAACTATGATTTCATTAGTACAGGAAATTCCCAGGTGAGAAAATTCCCTCTACTAGTGCAGATCAGCTCATTCTCTGCAATTGGTCTTTCCAGAGTTAACCGAAAGGGTTCTCAAACTCTCCTGCCCCTAAAAGCTACCTGCAGACTCCCAAATGAGGCCAAACCAGATTAAAATGTAATTGGGAAATACTTAAAAGCAAATGAAAATACAACATAGATAATATTAATTTGTGGTTTTCTAAGTTGATATGTGGTCCTCAGGGATACCTTTTCTATTTGACACCATAGGTGGAGCATTCAGAGCTTTGAATCTAAGCTGGTTCTCTATCCACTGCTTCTCACAGTCTGTGCTTAATAAATATTTATTAATTGATTGATTTAAATTTAGCGATTCATGAAGGATCCAGATTAGAGATTTCTTATGTAGGGACATATTCACTCTGTGAAACATTGCAGAAAGGCATTACAGTCCAGTCTCATTCCTCTCTACGCTTCTCTCTGACTTCCTCTACCTAGTTCCCCCCACCTTCTGCAGGGACTACCCTACTTTTCAGCTTCCTCTTATGTGTTGCCTTTCTTCATTAAACTGTAAGATTTGGGCAAGGACTATCTTTTTTCTGCCAGCATTTGTATTCCTGACACTTGGCATATAATAAATGCTAATAAAAATAATAGATGGTTGGCTTGCTGAAGTTTTGGTGATGTAGTTTCTATGATAAAGTGTATAGATAATGTAGTTTGTAGATCATGTTATAGTTTCCATGTTCATTACGTGGTCTCTGTGCCTGCAGTTGGGAGTTAGGGCTAACCTTCTGGGATACCCAACAAAAATCTCTTCCCATGTTTCTTCTTGGGAACTTCTAAAGTAACGTTTGCCCTAGGGACCCAGGGCATCTCTAACACAATGGATAACAGGAAGATCATGGGGTGGATAGAACCCTGAACTGGCAGTCAGGAGGCCTAGGTTCTGGTCAGGGCTCCATCCCTTTTCATATTGTATGATCTAGTTGTATAATGAATCCACTCTCTTGACCCCAGTTTCCTCATTTGTAAAATGAGGATCATAAACACTGACCTGCAGCCTGCATATGATTTCTAGGAGGAATGAATGAGATATGGATATGAAAGCACTTCCTAACTATAAGCATTTATGACCCATGGGATAATAGAAAGACAAATAAATGTAAGCAGTACTAAGGGTATCACCAAAGCTGATTTATGCTTAAAAGTAATGGAAATAAAGATGTGTTTTTTTCAAAATTTATTGATACCTTTTGTTTTTATATCATCTTAATGTCTGAATGTCTTTCTCTCCCTTCTACCTATTAAGCCAACCCTTTTAACAAAAAAAGAAAAAAGTAGTGAAATAAAATACAATACACACCAACTGAATCTAACAGAATAAGCAAAATTCCACAACCATTGTCTTTCCTCAGTCTACCAAAGTGAGGGAAGTGTGCTGCGTTTTCTATTTCTTTAATTTTTTCCTTTTGTTTTTCAATGAACAGATATGCATAATCAAGCAAAATAAATGTTCTATTTCTATGCATGCAGCATGAAAACCTCACTGCTGCCTCACATTGTGATTGTGGTCAAAAGAGAACTCTGTTTCTTTGTTCACATTTATCACTGTCTGGGCAGGCCTCCTCCATCCATCCAGTAGAAGCATAGTCTATTTATTGGAAACCCGGTGCAGGACTTCAGATTTATTCGTATTAGATTCAGTCCATTATTCCAGCTAGGACAATCTTTGTACATCCTCATTTTATCGTCTAACATATTAGTTATCACTTGTAAATTTATGTTGTAGATTAATGGAATAATTAGGCCTTCTGTGCCTTCCTTTAGAGAAGGAATTTAGTCTGGAGTGAAAAAGACATGACAATCAGCTAGTGGCACAGTAGAAAGAGTGTGGAGCTTGAAATCAGGAAGATCCGAGTTCAAATCTACCCTCAGACACTTACTAGGTGTGTGACCCTGGGCAAGTCATTTAACCTGTTTAATTTCCTCGTCTGTAAAATGAGGATGACGATAACACCTACCTCCTAGAGTTGTTGTGAGAATCAAATGAAATAACTGTATAGCACTTGGCAACATAGTAAATAGTATATAAATGTTAGCTATCATTATCATATCAGTCATCAGAAAGGTTGTCATGTGAGAAGAATAGATCTGTTTTTGGATAGCTCAGGAGGGGAAAACTGAGATCACTGGTTGAATTTCTATAGGAAAAGAGATAAAAATGAAGAAGAGATAAAAATGCAGATGGTTTCTCTGGTGTCTTCTAATTCTAAATCCTGTAAGTGGTATAGAAAGCAGCATCACGGTCATGTGGGACCTGACTTTTTTCCTACTCTCCATGAATTTAATTCAATGTCAAGAAGCATTTATTAAACAGCTAGTACATTCCAGGCCTCTTTTAGGTACTGGGAATAGGATGACAAAAATTATGGAGTCCTTGTCCTCGAGTCCTACTGAGAGGGGAAGGGAATACAATTTATATGTAGACAAGCAAATATAAAATATAGATGTAGTGACTGACTCTTATTTCATAGGTACAGGGAACTGTCAGATGAGGAAACTCCCTCTACCAATGGAGGCTAGTATCTGAAATTTATAGTTTTAGAGAATTGCTTAAAACACTGAGAAATCAAGTGACTTGCCCAAGGTCACAAAACTATTAGGTATCTGAGGTGAAATTCAAACTCTGATCTCCATGAATCTGAAGCCAGCTCTCTATCCACTAATCCACATTGTCCCAGTGCTCAGCATAGTGCCCTTCATGAAGTAAGTGCTTACTAAAATGCTACTTGAATTGAATTCAGACTGTCTGCTTCTTAAAGAATATCTTACCTCCTCTTTAAACATAAGTGATATAGGAAATAAACACAAGGGAATTAAGGGAGGGAGCCCAGTAAGCAGGGAGAAGGAAAGGCCTTTTCTAGGAAGTGGCCCTTGAGTCTTAAAAGGCAGAGGTTAGAAGGAAGAACATTCCAGATGTGAGCCTGACAGTATTTTCTCCCAGAAGCAACAGGGAGTCACTGAAGCTTCTCACTCAGTGTGATGTGGTGTCACATCTGTGCTAGAGGACTGTCAATGGACCACTTTAAAAACTTAGAGGAAGGTATGCATACAGTGCTTCAGGTAGATCCATGATGGAGGACTTGCAGAAAAACATGGGCAGAAATGAGGATGAGACAGCTTAGATGGGTGGTAGTAATGTATCCCAGTGGAGGGAGTGCTCACATGAGTGAGATCACAGACCCATAGTGAAATAACCATAAAAGTGCTATATAATTGTAAGTTATTAGCACTGTTATGTCAGAATGAAATTTGACTCCCAAACATCTTCCTGTTGCTCTTCCAGTAATTTTGCCCTCTGGGATCAAACAAAAAGAGAAAAAAAGTCCAGTCTCTTCCCTTAACAGCCTTTCATGCATTTGGTGAAGCAATGGGGCATCCCCAAATTTACAGTGTGAATCTCTCCATTTGGAGGGGATTTGAAAGGGGAGTGCACCATTAAAAGAGGGAGAAAGGGCCCTTAGAGAAAGGGAGCTTAGTTCAGAGGCAAATTTTGAAGGTTCTCTATTTTGGTCCTCTGTAGATGGGACCTAAGATTGCTAGGCCTGTTTCAGACTCCCATCAATTGCAGAAAACTAGATTTTTTTAAACAGACTGAAACACATATAGTCTTGGCTCCCCCTCATCTTGGCCTGGTGCTCTGGGACCTGTAGGAAAAGTTACCCTGGGATGTTTCCCCAGAGGTAGGAGGAACGTCATCCATATGTTTCACCATGTCACTAATTCTAAAAGAATGCCATAAGGCGACCAGAGTGTGAATGCAAAACTCATCCAACACTCTCATGACTGAGCTCTGGGAAAGCAAACTTGCTCTCTGGGAAAGAAATCAGGATCCTCAAGGCTATCCAAGAAACAACTGCTGTCAAAGTCACCTTCTGTTCTCTTATTTAGGCAATCCTTGGAAGTGTCCTAGGATGTCCTGCTATGTCATTCATTGCTGGTAGGACAGGATAGCGTGGATGAGAGTGACCTGGCCTAGAAGTCAGGAGACCTGGATTGAGTCCTGGCTCAGCCACTGCCTCACTGAGTAATCTAGGCCAAGTCATTTCTCCAATTAGGGTCTCAGCTTTTCCATCTGTAGGATGGGAGAATTGTCCTGGACTGAACCATGTGGCACAGTTGAAATAATAGATTTGGAGTCACAGAACCTGGATTCAAATCTCAGGCTCTGCCCCTTAGCATGTATCTGACCTTTGTCTATTCAATTTCATCCTAAACCTCAGATTTCTCATCTCTAAAATGTACTTGGATTGTACATGACCTCTGAGGTTTCTTCCAGATCTAAATCTATGATCTCATAATCCTATGGTTTATGTGACCTCTGTAAAACCTCAGTTTCCCCATTTGTAAAATGACAGTGATGAACTAAATGACCTCTAAGGTCAGTGATGCTGATCCTAAGACTTCTGTTGTCAAAGGCAAAGTGGGAAGGGGGGGAGGGAAGGGAAGGAGGAGGGAGAAGGGAGGACAACACCAACTGTCTCCCTAGTTTACAATCCCACAGAGAATGAGAAAGGAAGTGAAATGGGCACAAGTAGTAGGATCTAACCTTCCTTGTGTCTCCTGGTCCCTTCTGGTAGAGGGCCCTAATGAAGGTCAGGAGACACTAGAATGTGGAGGGGAAGCAGCAGCTACCTGACGCCATTCTCCCAAGGTGAGCACCATTTGGCTAAGCCTGGATACCTTTTCCTAGGTATGGCTCTGAAATGGTCTGATTTTTCAGGCCCTTTCCCCTCTGACATTCTGTATAACCAGTCCTGGCAACAGCTTACCCATGTTTATTTTCCAAAGTGACTTTTATTTTCCCAAAGCTGCAGCCCTAAAGGCTGGCTGGGAGACGCTTTTGGTGAGTGAGCAGCTTTTCCCAGGGTGTGATGACTCTTATTTACATACATATAGTCAGGCCCAGAATCTCTGATTCATCCTGGGAAGAAAATTGCATTTCACTGTTTGGGTTTTTTGTTTTTTGTTTTCCAGGAGATTTTGATGGGGAGATCAGTTATCTAGGTAGGAAATACTTTGTAATTCCCAGTGAAGGAGACTGTGTTCATTCAACAAAGAACCTCCATCCTAGGCCCTGCAAAGCGTTGACATTACAGAGGTGATCAAGGCTTCATTAAATACCTGCCTGGACAACAAACTTGAGCTTTCCAACGTGGTGGGAAGCAGGGAGGAAAGAGATGAGATGGAATTTGTTCCCATCCCCTAAAATACTCAGTTTTGTGCCTGGCATTGATGAATTATCCCTTCCCCCCAGTTCCCCAGCATAATAACTTGGTATCCTCTGTGACCTATTGGGGCAGACTTTTCCAAAAGCAGAAACTAAATGGGAACAGGACTTCCAGAATGTCAGAGCTGTAATTCTAGACCTCAGAGGTCATCCCTATTCTTTTGCAGGAAATCCCTTCTAAAACATCCCAATAATCTCTTAGATTTAGAGCTAGAAGGGACCTTGCAGGTCATCTCATCTAACCTCTACATTTTATAAATGAGGAAATTGAAGCCCAGAGATATGAAACGACTGACCAGAGTCACACAGATAATAATTTCTATTGTTTTTATTGCTAGTATTTCCATAACGCTTATCATGTGCTAAATAATGGCTAATGTTTTACAATTATTAACTTATTTGATCCTCACAATAACCTTGGTTGGCCCATTTTACAGAGGAGGAAACTGAGGCAGACAGAGGTTAAGTGACTTGCCCAGGGTTGCACACCTAGTAAGTGAGTGAGGTCAGATTTAATGTCAAGTCCTGCATTCTACCCATCAAGACACCTAGTTGCCTCTAAATAGGTAGTAAAGTCAGGATTCACATATAGGCAGGCCCTCCAACTCCAAATCGAACCATGCTGCCTTTCTCAACAAATGGTCTTCAGGCCTCTGATTAATCATCTCCAGCAATGGAAAATTCCCTATTCATGGCATCTCATTCCATTGCTGGATGGTTCTGATTGTTAGCCAAAATTCTATTTCCCTATAATTTGAACAGCTAGGTGGTGCCACAATGCAGAGAGGCTGGGTCTGAAGTCGGGAAGACTCGTTCCTGAGTTCAAACCTGGCCTCAGATACTTACTAACTGATTGACCTTAGGCAAATCACTTCACTCTGTTTGCCTCAGTTTGTCATCTATAAAATAAATGAAGGAGGAAATGGCAAAATACTACTCCAGTATCTTTGCCAAGAAAACCCCAAATGGGGTCAGACATGACCGAACAACAATTTCTATCTGTTGATCTTGATTCACCCCTTCAGGTCCAAACAAGCCTAATGTACCATGATAAACCTTAAACTATTGAAAATAACGATAGTATCTCTCCTAAGATTTTTCTCACCCAATGTTTCTTCATATCCCTTCCTTATCTTGCTTCCCTCTGGACATATCCTAGTAAGTCAACGTCCCTTCCAAATGCAGCACCCAGAGCTGGGACCAGTATTCTAGCTAAGGGTCTGACCTTGACAAGAGGACCTTAGGACTCTCATTGCCCTGACTCTGGACATTAAACATCTGTCCATACAGTCTAACATCACATTGACTTTTTTGCCTGCCTTTGTCACATTATCTTTTTTAAGCTCATATTCCATAACTTTTTTCAGTTTAGAAAGTGCTTTCCTAGCCTAAAAATAAATGGACCTTTCCATCATATAATAAATAGAACCAATTTAAAATCAAGAATTAGCCATTTTGTAACAGAGAAGAAGGCTTCCCAATAAGATCAAGGATAAAGCATATATATTTCTTTGTCGCTATTTTTTATTAGAGTTTTAAAAATGACAGTTGTGGTGATAATATAAGAAGAGGAGATTAAAGGAATAGCACTGACAATTCTGGGAGCAAAATTATCTATTTGCATATTGTATGGTGTTTTATTTAGATAATCTCAGGAGAGTCAGTGAAAAAATTAATCAAAGCAATAACTTGTGGAAAGGAGCAAGACATAAAATAAACCCATAAAGATCATTAACCTTTCTGTATAATATTAACAAAACTCTGTAAGAGAAGAGAGGGAAAATTGTATTAAAAATAACTATACAATTCACAAAAGAAATGAAAGTTAATCTACCGAGACCTGCTAAGAACCTGTATGAATGCAATTATAAGTCACTTTTTCAGAAATGAAGAAAAACAAATAATTATAGAGATTCAATGTCTGTGGTAAATCCATACCAATATGGTCAAAAGTAATTATACCATCTAAATTTATTTATAGATTTAGTACCATACCAATCAGATTACTAAGGGATTAATTCATAAAACTAAAACATAAAATAAAATAAAATAATCCAATTCACCCAGAGGAAAAAAAAAAGTCAAAAATCCTGAAGAAAATAATGAAAAAAGATAAGGAATAAAAGGGACCTGACATTTCCAGATCTCAAAGCTATACTATAAAGCAGCAATCATCAAAATTATATGGTTATACATGTACAGTGGAATAATGGTAAGCAAGATACAGAAGTGATCAGACAAAATAGCCTAGTGTTGAATAAATAAATCTAAGGTCATAAACTACTAGGATTAAGTTTCTCTATTCAACAAGAACTGGGAAAACTGGAAATTGATTTTGTACAAATTAAGTTTAGACCGACAAATTTCACATAATTCTACAATAAGCATGATATAAAAGGTCACATCATGAAGAAAAAAAAGAGAGAACAGTAAGAAATATCTTTTACAACTCTGGCAGGGGTAGGGGAGTCTTAAACAAGGGATAGATGTTATCATAAGAAAATAGACACTACAATTAAAAAATATTGCATAAACAAAATCAGTTTAACTAAAATAAAAAGAGGAGTTGTAGATGGGGAAGGGAATTTCATAAAATACTGTTGTTCAGTCATGTCCAATTCTTTATGACTTCATTTGGTATTTTCTTGGCAAAGATTTTGGAGAGGTTTGCCACTTCCTTCACCAGCTAATTTTTACAGATGAAGAAACTAAGGCAAGCAGGATTAAGTGACTTGCTAGTAAGTATCTGAGGTCAGATTTGAACTCAGGTCTTCCTGATTCCAAAACCGCACTCTATCCACCGAACCTCTTCCTCTTAGAGTATCTCTGATAAAAGTCTGATAGTCAAAATATACAGAGAATTGATATACACATAAGTACATACTTGTATTTTTATATATATATATATATATATATATATATATATATATAGCATGTGTATATATTATATAACACAGTGTATTATACACACATGTCATAATTGTGTATGTTATGTATAAATATATTATACACACTGTATTATATATATATATATGTATATATATAGTTGTAGCACTAAGCACCCTGGCATACACAGGAGGGCCTGCTGTACAGGTTCTTAGATTTGCTTTTCTAAAAAGAAAGCAGCTTTTGAGAAGTCAACAATCTACTTAAGCACATATACCAACAGAGAAAATGCAAACAGAACCAACAGAGAGGGCTTCCAACTGTCTGACCATAGGCAATTCATACATCATTATCAGAGAGAGAAGCAACAACATCTGGGTTTTCAAAGCATTGGGGGGATGGGGAGGTTCTTAAAACAGCTCTCCAGAGTCTCATCTGGCACAGGAAACATCTTCCAAAAACTAATCCCCAAAGCAAAACTCACCTCAGAGTATATATACTCTTTCCAGAGCCAGAGATCAAGACCTCTCAAGACCCAGGGCCTCATTAGCAATCAGCAAAAGGTGTGGACCTTCACAGGAAACAAGCCTCCCCTACTCAAGTCTCCCTCAGTAGCCCCACCTGAGGCCTATCAATGGGCAGGGAAGATTTTTAACTCCCATTACAATGGTATATTATGCAGTATATCTATATTATATATAACATATACATATATATTATGTAATACTACATAGTTGTATATCATATATGTACATCTAAAATAAATAAATAAATATATATATGTATGTATGTGTGTATATATATATATATATATATATATATATATATATATATATATGTATGTATGTATGTATACACACACATATTCCCCAATTGATAAAGTGATCAGAGGATCTGATAGGTAATTTTCAAAAAAAGAAATTTAAACTATATTCCTAGGCCATCTGTTAAATAGCTGCCTTTCTACCTGAACCAAAGAGTACAGTCATTTCTTTCATTTCTGGAACTTCTGCCCCCAAAGCACCAATATCTTGATTAGGGAGTATCTCTCATGGCCCACTACTTTGACCAGGCTGACTCGAGCCATTCCTCGTTCTCCCTGGCCACCTTCTTTTGAGCTGCCTTGTTACCAAGCACATACCCATAACTCTTAGCCTCCCCTAATACCCTTTTTCCAGTTCTAGAACAATATTTAAATTCATTTATTAGTATTTTATTTTTCCAATTACCTGTAAAGACAGTTTCAACATTTTAAGTTCCAGAATTTTTTCTTGCACCCTCTCCTCCCCAGTCCCCAAGATGGCATGCAATCTGACATAGGCTATTCATGTACAATTATATTAAACTTATTTTCACATTAATCAGGTTGTGAAAGAAGAATCAGAACAAAAGGGAAAAACCATGAGAAAGGAAAAAAAAAAGAGAGAAAATAGTATGCTTCTATCTGCATAGCATTGTCATCATGAGTCTTTTGGAATTGTCTTAGATCATTGTTTTTCTGAGAAGGGTTGAGTCTATCAAAGTTGATCATCCCATGATGCTGTGTTGCAGTGTTCTCCTGGTTTTGCTCACTTCATTCATTTAGTATCAGTTCGTATGAGTCCAAGTTTTTCTGAAGGTATGCTGCTCATCGTTTCTTTTAGCGCAACAGTATTCCTCATTTCCAGTTCTTTGCCACCACAAAAAGAGCTGCTATAAATATTTTTGTTCATGTGAGTCCTTTTCCATTTTTTATATCTCTTTGGGATACTGTAATGCTAATCAGAGAGTTAAAGATCTTCCCCACTCATTAATGGAAAGCTTGATTAGGGGAGGCCCACACATTTTGTTAATTTATAATGCACTGGTTCTCAAGGGTTATGATGCCCTCTGGCTCTGAAAAATGCATAAATACTGTGAAGTGAGGTTTCATTTTGGTGCTTACTCATTGGAAGTGTTAGTTTGGCCAGATGAGACTCTGGGTAGCTGCTCAGGAGCCCCCTGGCTTTGAAAATCCAGATATTGGTGCTTCTCTCTCTGGTAACTGTATGTGTGGTCAGGCTATTGGATCTATCTGTTGATCTGTGATGTATATATTGCTTATGGTCAGGCAATTGCAAGCCCTATCTGTTGGTTGCTCTTTACTTCTTTGTATTTTCTCTGAAGTTCAGGGTGCTGACGTTTTCCCTGAACTAAGTGAATGATACATATGCTTGATTCAAACTCAAAAGTTGCTTTCCTTTTAGAAAAGTAGATCTAAGAACCTGTATAGCAGGCTGTCCTGGATGTGTCAGGGTGCTTGCTTTTACAGATATAGACCTAGAAGTGGTATTGCTGGGTCAAAGGCCATGCACAGTTTTATAGCCCTTTGCATATAAAAACCATATTTAAACTAAAACTGATAGTGCTACTGGGAAGGGCATGTCAGTTTATTCCTCTACTACTTGACTTACCATTGTTGTAACTTTCTAAAACATGATACCCTTTTGTCACCACCCTTATGTTTTGTGTTGTCTTCCTTCTCCTATTAAGACATCAGCTCTCCAAGGGCTAGGACTGTCTTCACTTTGATCGTTATTTTTAGAGCATTTAGTACAGTGTTTGGCATGTAATAATATTTTAATAAATATTTTTTCATTCATTCACTCATATACATAATACAATGCACCAAATAACCACTAAGAAGTGATATGAAAATCGAAACAACTGTGAGACCCAAATCCATGGGGACTGGCAAAGAAGACAAAATGTAAAAGTTGTCAATGTTGCTGGAACAATGAGAAGATAAACACACTGAAACACTATAAGTAACCGTGAATTGCTCTCGAAAACAATTTGGAACCATACTAGAAAAGACAGTGGGTTGTATATCCCTTTGATGCGGCTGCTATGTCATTAGTAGGCATGATCCAAGGAGGTCAAAGACAGAGGACAAGGTCCCATGTGTATCAAAATGTTGACAACAACACTTTTTATGCAAAGTGAGCACCCATCAGGAAATGAATGAATAAATTGTGATATATGAATACAAAGAATATTTTGCACAAGAAATGCACATACAGAAAATTCAGCGAAATATGGAAAAATTTATATAAAATAATGTAGAGCTGTTAGCATAGTCAAGGAAACAAGTCATCCAATGATCACAATAATGTAAAGAAACCAAAAGAATAAGAACTCTGATCAGTACAATGACCATTCTTGACTACAGAAACTAATGGGGAAACATATCACCCTCCTCTCAACATAGAGGTCGTGCAGAACAAGACACATGTTGTCATATATAGCCAATGCATTGGTCTGTTTTGATTAACTGTCTGCTTTTTTATTAACTCTTTGATATAAGGGTAGGTTCTATGGAGAAGGGTATTAATTAGGATGTGATATCTATATTTAAAAAGTCTTCAAAAATTTTTATTTAAAAACAGGTGTTTATGTCACAACAGTACAAAGAGGTGATTAGTACAATGATTGTTATTCCCATATATAAATGAAGGAATTGAGAGATTATGAACTATGTTTATAGCATTCCCCTGATCTTCCAGTCTAGCTATCGTGTCAGAAAAGGAAATGAAATCAATCTGGTTTACTCTCAGTGAATCCATGTTGGCTTCTAGTATTCAAGAGCTTCAGAGAATTTATAATCCAGTAAGTACAACCTTATGGGCAGCTAGGTGGCACAGTGGATAGAGTGCCTGGCCTGGAGACAGGAAGACTCATCTTCCTGAGTTCAAATTTAACCTCAGACACTTACTAGCTATGTGACCCTAGGCAGGTCACTTAATTCTGTTTGTCTCTTTCCTCATCTGTAAAATGAGCTGGAGAAGGAAATGGCAAACTACTTCAGTATCTTTGCCAAGAAAACCCCAAATGGGGTCATGAAGAGTCAGACATGACAGAAATAACTGAACAGTAACAAAATGCAACCATAAGAACAAAAATACAATTGAAGATTTGGTCACATACATTCATCAGACAGTGGAAGCCAAGAGAAAATCCTTCCTATCCAAACTTACCTGGTCACCTAAAAAAAAAAATCACCTCTTTGCAGCAAATATAATCAACAGACAACTGACTTTGACTGTATTGACTTCAGGTGTGATCTCTCTGCATTCACAGGAACTTTTTGTCAAAGCAGCAACTCCACTAAATGCTTGGTCTCAATTCCAGTCCCTAGAGATCAGTTTACTTGAAGAGCAACCTTATGGGCAAGTAAGTGGTGTAGTGAATAGAATGCTGGCTCTGGAGTCAGGAAGACTCAGTTTCTTCAGTTCAAATCTGACATCAGACCAGTCACTTAGCCCTGTTTGCCTCAGTTTCCTTATCTGTCAAATGAGCTGGATAAGGAAATGACAAACCAGTCCAGTATCTTTGCCAAGAAAACTCCAAGTAAAGAATTAGATTGCACTGAATAACAACCACTACCACCACCCTGTCAATTGCCAGATAAACAGTTCTCTAGCCCTCTTGAACCACAAAGACATAGGTAGTCTGTGACAAAAAAAACTTAAAGATAGTGAGGAGCTGGCATATTGGATTATAAATTTTAAAAAATCTCAATAACTAGAATCATATGATAGCAGACAAAGCTTTCTCCCCTGGTCTCCCTTTTAGAAATATTAAGAAAACATTTAAAAGTATCCCAATCTGGAGACTTTGTGTTAATCTAAAAGAGAAACCATCACTGGTCTTTCTCTATCATTTTGAAAATAGTGAGTGTCCTGCTCCCCTCTCTCTTGTCAGCACAGGAAAGAAGACTCCTTTGACTTAATTGGGACAATGACCAGACAAGGAGAAGGGCAAGGGACCTTTAATTGATCCACCTTAGAGTAGTGGCCTGAAGAGATAACTAATATGATGCACCCAAGAGAAGGAAGAAATCATTTTGATTGCTTCAGGCCACCTGTGATCAGCTGGGGAGGAGAGACACCTTGAGAAAAATGATCACGGAGGGATAACCATCTATGGGGATCCATATAGAGGATGACCCTATTAGCAAAGTGATTCTCAAAGATGAAAGTTATTGTCCTGGAATGATGGAGCAAACTGTTAACTGTTACTTTATTCTGAGTTGTACAGCTATGTTTTATTTTATTTCACATTTCCTTGTTCAAGAACCCTAAAAAGTGTCACTTCAAAATGTCTTGTTTTGAAGAGACATGTCCTAAGGCATGAGGGAACTCTTGTCAGTTTGGGTATTTCTCCCTTTAAGATTAATGCTTGGATTAGAATCATAGTAAATAAAAACACCTCTGGCAGGCTTGTACCTAAAATGAAGAACCTGGTATTAATATTTCCTTTAAGAATCTAATACAAATATTTCATAGGGGTAATTGTCAAGACCTAGCCCTTGGTTAAAAAAAAATCAATTATGCAAACCTATGCCTGTGTAGCATGAACAAGGCTTTCTAGGTAACAGTGTGGAAAAAGACCTGGGGATTTGAAAGACTACAAGCTTCATGGGACAACATAACTATTTGGTGGCCCAAAAAGAGATGATTCAATTCTAGGATGTGTTAGTAGATTCACAGCTTTAAGAACAAGATAAATAACACCCCGATCTCACCTTTACTATACATTAATAGTGTGACCTTGAGCACTTGACTTGTCTCAGGTTCCATGTTCTTATCTAGAAAATGGGAGGACTAGAGGCAATTTCAGGCTTGTTGTGAGGAAATACTTAACAGAACTATGCAAAAATGGAAAGGGATGCTCACAAAGGTCATCACCTCCTTGGAGGCCTTCAGGCAGAGACTGGGTGACCCCTTGTTGGGGACATTATGGTCAGGATTCCTTTCATGAATGGCTTGGCCTAGACTGCCACTGAGGTCTCTCCCAGCTTTAAGGTCCATTCCAACTTCAAATCCTATGATCTATGATTTAGGATTGGTCCCCTGTTCAGATCCCATCTGGAGTATATATCAGTCAACCAATGCCCTGAATTTTGTGACCACTTTTGGAAAGGCAGCAGCTAGGCTGGAGCATATCCAGAGGGCAGCAAGGATGATTAGTTGAGAAATCATATGTCATAGCATTGGATAAAGGAACTAAGGATATTCAGTGGGAAGAAGAAAAGACTCACCTAGGACATGTTTGTGCTCATTAAGTACCTGAAGGATTATGACAGGGAAGAAAGATTACGCTTGTTCTAGGGGGTACTCAAAAAGCTAGAATTAAGATCAATGAGAAGACACTGCAGGCTAGAAGATTTAGGCTAAAGATCAGGTAAAAACTTCTTAACTAGAGTTGACCAGTAATGAAATAGACTGCCTAGGGAGAGAGCAAAACCCTTACTGATAGAATGTTGAATGGAGGCTGAAGGACAATCTTCCAAGGATGTTTTAGAGGAGAAGGTAGGACTGGAAGTTGTCCTCTAAGAGGCCAAGATCCTGTGAGGGGCTATTAAAGAAGGCTTTTCACCCATAAAAAGACTAGAAGAGAACACTTGGCCAGTCCTCCAAACGGACAGATGCAAGAGGAGGAATTTATTCTTGGCGTACTGTTGGATAGGACATAAGAGCAGCATGCATTTAGTAATGACAATAGCATGTGACATTTACACAGTTCTTCGGCTTGTGAAATGTGCTTACCATGTACTATCTCATTTGATCCTTACAATAACCCTTTATTAGGTCATTACTGTTATCTGCATTTGATCAATGAAGAAACACATTTAGAGGGCTAAGTGACCTACCAAGGGACGTACAATGTCTATGATGAATTCTGAACCCAAATCTTGCTGCCTCCAGTCTATCACACTGTGATGCCTGATGCTCAGGAACACCTGGTCACAGCCTTGGAGCAGCAGCAGAGTCTTGGAACTGTGGTGCTCTAAGAACAATGCTTGGATTAGAGTAATGATAAATAAAAATGTTTCTGGCAAGCTTGTACCTAAAGTGAAGAATTTAGTGTCAATTAATTTTTTCTTTAATAGTCTAATTCAAAAACTTTATGGGGATAATTGTCAAGACCTAGCCCTGGGTTAAAAAAATCAATTATACAGGTATGAGATGGACAAGACCTGCTAAACAAGTTAGTGTGAAGAAAGGTGTGGGGTGAAAAAAGTTGGTGTGAAAAAAGGCCTGTGGTGCCTACTCATTGGAGGGATGAATGACAAATGTCAGGTTAGAGGTCACAATGAGCAAGTGGAATGTAAGGCAGTGTGGTGCAGTAGGCCTTGGTCTTAAGAACTAAAACAGGGGAGAGGAGCCAAGATGGAGGAGTAGAAAGTCTCACATATGCTAGCTCCGAACCCACAGCCCATAATTACCTGTAAAAAGAACTCCCAACAAATTCTGGAACAGTGGAAGCCATGCAGCAATGGAGTGAAGGAGATTTCCATTCCAGAGAGCCCTGAAAAACTGATCCCAAAGGTCTGTCGTGCACCGGACGGGAGCAGAACCCAGCCCTTCCCTGGTTGTGTGGCCCCAAGAGGAGCAGATCAGAGCAGGCTTCAGGGATGGAATCTCTGGTGGTCGTGAAGGTCCCTCCACCCACAGACGCACAGGTCAGTGAGAGAGACGTCTGGACGGGCTGAGAGGAGAGCGGGGTGTCTCCATAACTCAGGCCCCCTCAGGAGGCAGCGGCAGAGGCAGCGGGCGGCCAGAGGCTCCTGAAGCAGGCAGGAGCTCGGCAGGACCTCAGGTCCATTACAGAAGGTCTCTGCACAAACGCCCTGAGCTGGGAGGCGGCCCTGCCCCCACCTGAGCACCAGAACTTAAGCTCACATTGAATAGCAGCCCCACCTGCCACTGAAAGCCCTGAGGCTGGGGAGCAGCATGTGAATCTCAGACCCCAAGCACCAGCTGGGCAGATCTGGAAGTGAGGCGGGGATGGAGAGGAATCTCAGAAGTCAAGTAACTGTCTGGGAAAATGCCCAGAAAAGGGAAAAAAAAATAAGACCATAGAAGGTTACTTTCTTGGTGACCAGATGTTTCC